>JANBXA010000392.1:4120000-4720000 GCA_030556225.1 Cricetiscus sungorus | reverse complement strand
CCACTGAAAATCAGGTTGGCATTGCTTGAGATTAATATAGATAATTAGTTCACAGCACTTTCTGATAATCCTTGAGTGATACATGGTTAGTATTGGGTTTCCCAGAGGAGATTCTGTATCACAGGCCACAAAATTTGGTTGACTTACAAGAATGCTGTGATTTTATGAACCACCCCCAAAGGCCACTGCTCAAAAGAACTTATTCTCCAACTTCTATGTTATTTCTGAAATACTCCACAGTATACTAGTGTGCAGCTATCATCCACGGTGAATTCTCCATGAGCTGACAATTCTTTGTATCTGTTGGCCAAAATGGGGACCTGAGAGCATTGAAGAGAGTGGTGATTATGAGTAAGAAGAGAAGAGCATCTGGACTAAAAATTCTCAGCCTTCCCCTCCCCTTTAAAAACAAACACAAATACCATTAGCACCGATACTAGCAAACTGACACTCTTTCTCAAGATTTATGGGTAACCCACTAAGCTTACAGTGTCCTGTTTGCTGGGGGAGAAACCACTAAAGGTTTCTCTCATTCTGAATTCTACTTTATACCATACTCAGAAAGCTTAATGAATAGAGTGTTGGATTTCCTAGGGGAGATGTGGAAGTCCATTTTTAGAACTTAAAATGACTAATGTGCTACTGCCTCTTTCTCACAGAGAGTAGTGATTCCAAATTCACCAGATGAACATGCTAGCCCTAAAAATGTTCCTTTAGTTAAATAGTAAAATTTGGATGAATCTGGACTTTTTTTTATTAAGTTCTCAATTGCTACCATGGAGACCAATAAGATGCCTAAGCTAGGTGGAGTTTTTGTTGGTATTTAGCAGATACCTAAATACCTGGGTTAGATTAAATTCTTCTACTGAAATATTCAGACAACAGAAAAGTAAAATTATTTCATAATAAATGGTAATTTAATTTGGTTGTATTTCTTTTCATTCTTTGGAAATAGTCCAGAGTCATGAACTGCCGAATTTCAATGTGGCCACATTTTAAAGGGAAGATAGTCACTGATGCTAACAGAGCCCTGCAAGATTCCATCACTAGCTAGGAGCAAATACTTGAGTACCCACGTCTCCTGATTCATAGTCTAGTTCTATTTCCACTGCTTCCTGGTGTGCAGTCTGATTCATTTGTGTGGAAGGAGGAAGGGATGTCATTAGTCATCTTCTGCTCAAGGTCCACTCAAGCCAGATACAATAAAAACAGAACAGGGGAGTTATATGTCATTATTATGGTACCCATGTGACCATCAAGGCCATGAGAAATGGCCTTATAGAAATGGAGCTTAGCAGGTGCATTTCTTCTAACAGGAAATAGAAAATAATGGAAGAAAAATTGATTCACAAGAGTTAGAAGCAGAATTGCTAACTTGGCTTATCAGATGTATTGCACATGGAAAGAAAGTACTGGTGGGAAGAGTCTTCTGGATTCACAGCCCCATGGCTTGGACATTGTGTTTTAGAAGTGGATAAGGAAGAGGATTGTATTTTGTATACTTTTAAATTTGTCAAAAATACACAGCAACAAATAGCGAAATATCTGTATACTGATGTCAATGAGGTTGGTTCAGATTTTCTATCAACATACCGTTTGTCAGATGGCCTAGAACATCTACTTGATGCCATATCTCTGGGAAAGTACAAAAGTCCTACAGATGCTCAGGCAACTGTGAGTCAAAGTCTTCCTGGTGGGTGCTGCCTAGAGCCTTGGCACCAGAGGGACTGTTAAGGTCCTGTCCGTTTTTATTTTCAGGTCAGGTGTTCTTACGTTCAGCCTCAAGAGGTTCAACAACATTGAGAACCATTCCCTTGACCAAGGTGTGATGTCATCTAATATCTTCAAAAATATTCTTTTGGAGAGAAAGGTTAAGAGCAGTTAAGAGTATTTGTTCTTTCATATGATCCAAGTTCCATTCCCAGAACCCATGTTGAGTGGCTCACAACTCCCTGTGGCTCCAATGCAGAGAGTCTGCTGCTCTCTTTTGGGCTCTGTAGGTCCCGGCACACAAGTGGCACATACTCACACAGATATATATATATATATATATATATATATATATATATTATTAAAAATCCCTTCTTCTTTCATCTAGTTACTTCATTACATTAATGATATCCCCCCCCTCTCTTACAGGCTCTCACTTTGTAATCTTGCCAGGCTTTGAACTCACTATGTAGACCAGACTGAACTCAGACTCACAGAGATCTACCTGCCTTTGCCTGCAGAGTACTAGGATTAAAGATGGATAGGCTCCAGATGGTATGTATTTATTATGTATGTATGTATGTATTATGTATGTATCTATATATCTATCTATTACCTTGTTTTCATAGTGTACAAATCAGAGAATCACTTTAGGGAGTCAGTTAAATTTTTCCACCAAGTAGTTCCACGTTTGTCATCAAGCATCTTTACGCACTGAGCCATCTCACTGGCCTTGGTTATCTTTTATTGATTCTCTTCTTCTTGCTTGGCAGATTTCAACTCAATTCCAAATAACAATATCTGGGAAACAGTGTCTAGAAAACACAGTGTTTGAAGGAAGGCAATAAGGGTTAAGATTCAATTCTTAGCTTATCCTTAAGACCAGGGATAAGGCAAGTGCAATAGTGACCCAAGGTGGGGAGATGGCCAAGCAGACTCAGATTTCTAAGGAAGCAGACCACCTTTTGAACATGCTGAGTTTCTTTCTGCTGAGAAAGAGAAAGAATAGTTGGATTTAAAGAAAGGTATAACACATAGCAAAGTGGTTGCTGCCACTTGCAGCCTTTTGGTCATAAGGTTTCCAATATGTCCTTACTCCACTATAGACTCTAGCTACAGCAAGATCATCTCATGTGGGAGATAGTTCCTAAATTGCTGTAACCACTACTATAGATAGGTGTCATGATGGCTATTCCAGTGTCTCATCCCATCTGTCCCTTCATCCTCTTGCTCCTCAGGCTGAAGTGGTCCAGAATAAGCCTTTAACAATCTATTTTAAACATGTACCATAGAAGACATTGTAAGGAGAAACAACAGTAAATAAACCATGAACATTAATGTTTATATATATGAAACATCAAAGAATTACAAGGGCTAACATAAAGTAATTATCATTCTTGGTAAGCAGTTTGAGTATTCCCAATGTGAGAACAATTAGCTTGAGGTTACAGTAGATAATAGGGTTTATGTGAAAGGTTAAAATGACTGCAGAGTACACTTACAAATTCTTGGATAGGGCCTGGAGAGATGGCTCAGCCATTATGAGCACTGGTTGCTCTACTAGAGAACCAATGGCTCAACTCCCACCACCCACATATGGCTCACAACTGTGTAATCCAGACCCAGGGGTCACATGTCCTTTTCTGTCCCTCTGTGACCATCAGACATGCATACGATATACAGACTTATTTGTAGGCAGAACACCTACATACATAAAATAAAAAATTAAAAAGAAATAATTATTGAGTCTGTGTTTTGAAGCTGCTCATAAGGGCATTGATGCTTACTTAGGTGTCTGCCTCATGAACAGCCTTATCCTGAGTCAGCTCTCTCTGGAGAAGGGAGGAAGCTGTGGTTTGCTGAAGATGGAGGTAAAAATTCTAGCTTAGGGGAAAGAGAAAGGGGAAGCAGAGTGGCTGTGATTCTCTGGTCTTTGGATTTCTGTTTCTCAATATTGGGATTCTGAGGGTAGCTGGCAGAGATGAGGAAGAAAGGGGAGAGAAAGCAATAATCCTCTTTCCTGCTGGATTGGCTTTTAACTACCAGAGATGTTCAGCCAGGAACTTGACAAGAAAAGCTCATTCAGTAAATGTATGCAATTTCTGTTGCTCCCAAGCTATTGCTCTGGTATTAACCCACTCTTGGAACAGGGAATGTGCTTTAAACACAAAGTAAAAGTTAAGCTAAGTAACTTTGTACTGCATCTAGTCTATGCCAAAGATGATTCAAGAAAGTGGCTAGGACAACCCTTGGCCTTTGAATAGGTGGGAACAAGCTAAGACACTACTCTCCTAAATCCAAGTTTCTGTCATTGAGTAAAAAAAGTCTCAGAAGGTTACCAGACTCATTCTGGAACATTCCAAGCCCTGTGTGGGATGCTGAGTAATCTATAACTCCAGGAATTATCTTTCCTGGAAATGTGTGAACAGAAACTTTATGCAAGAAGAAATTAAGAGGTTCAATAAACATGGTGAAAAAATATTAACTCACTGGTTTTTAAGTTAGTGTATCCATCCTTTTTTTAATTTAAGAATACATGATAGTTTAAACTCCTTCCTGCACATGACATGCAATAACATTCCGGTAATTTGTCGTTACAGAAATTAATTTTCATGTAAATCCGGAAGTTAGAAGTTCAATAGCTGTTGAGGGTAGGGTGCCCTTCCCTCCTGTGTTTCCTCTTTAGACTTCCTGGTGATGATGGCTCTCAACCCTTAGCATGTAGCTTTGTCACTCTAATACCTTTCCAAGCTGTAGGTATCTCTTCTGTGTATCTGTCTTTTTTTAAGTTTGTGAATGTGATGGCTATTCTTGGCTGTTAGCTTGAGTTTTTAGTTGTTTTCAGATGTAGTCAAGTTGACAACCAAGAATAGATAACTAAAAACCCAAGCAGTTGGGCACACCTGTGAGGCATTTCTCTTGATTGGATCATTTGAGGTCTGAATAGGTCTAAATAGGCTCATGGGAGCCTATTTAATGGACACAGAAGAGAGGAGCGTTTGTGCTTTGTTCACTTGCCTTCACCCTCACAGGTGAGTTCATAGCTCCAATGGTGGCATTCCGTCACTGGTATGAGAGCCTACTTCTTCAGGATTCCTATGTATATTGAAGAACAGCTGACACATCAAACCCTATTGTGGTTTAATAAGTATCAGGATAAACAAATAGGCTGAATAGATGTTTATTCAGGAAGAAATAACTCACAACATAGACAGATGAACACCAGCAGGAACTGGATGCTCTTCTCTCCGAGTACCACCAGCAAGAGCGTTCTCTGGCTCCTCCTCAGACCTAGTTCCATGGGTCACTTCCGCCCCTGGCTCCACCCCCAGCCACAGTCAGTGGTCAGTGCCACAGAAGCAGACAAAGTGAAAATTCCACTACAAAACCCCAAAGAAGGAATAACTATTGGATTCCTGACCTTTTTCTTGGGAGGCAGCCATGGTTGGACTAGCTGAACCACAGCCTGTAAGCCACTCAAATAAATCTCCTCTCTCTCTCTCTCTCTCTCTCTCTCTCTCTCTCTCTCTCTCTCTCTCTCTCTCTCTCTCTCTCTCTGTGTGTGTGTGTGTGTGTGTGTGTGTGTGTGTGTGTGTACCACACACATATACATATGTACACATCTTAGGGTTTCTATTGCTGTGAAGAGACACCGTGACCATGGCAACTCTTTTTTTCTATTACTTAATTAAAAATGTCTTTTCACTTTACATTCCAACCACAGTCCCCCCTCCCTCCTCTTCTCCCTTCTCTCTACCTCCCCTCATCTCACCTCCACCCACTCCTCAGAGGGTATAAAACTTCTCTTAAGGAGTCACCAAAATAAGGAATACCAAGTTGAGGTAGGACAAAGCTCCTCCTCCTTGAATCAGGCTGAAAAAAGTATCCTACCATAGGTAATGGGATCCAAAATCAAATTCATGCACCCAGGATAAGTCCTGGTCCCACTGCCAGGGGCCTCTGAAAACAGATCAAACCACATGTCCATCACCCACATTCAGAGAGCCTAGTTCAGTCCATTGCAGGTTCCTCATGTGTTATCCAAGAGTCTGTGAACTATCACTATCTTGGGTTGGCTGTCTCTATGGTTTTCCCCATCATGATCTTGAGCCCCTTTGCTCATGTGATCTTTCCTCTTTCTCTTCAACTGAATTCCAGGAGCTCAGCTCAGTGCTTGGCTGTGGATCACTGCATCATCTCCCATCTATACTGGATATAGACTCTATGATAGGAGTTAGGGGGGTTCATTAATCTGATTACAGGGGAAGGCCAGTTCAGGTATCCTTGATACTATTGCTAGGAGTTTTAGTTGGGCTCATCCTTGTAGATTCCTAGGAGTTTTCCTAACACCATATTTCTCCCTAACCTCATAATGACTCCCTCTATCATGATATCTCTTTCATACCTCTCCCTCTCTGTCCCTCCCTCAACTTGGACATCTTGATCCCTCATGCTCCCACTCCTAATCCCCTGTCCTTTAACACCTTCCCTGTTTACCCAAGAGATCTTAACTATTTCCTCTTCCTGGGGCCCTCCTTGCATGTCCCTCTTAGGGTCCTTCTTTTCACCTAGCTTCTCTGGAGCTATGGATTGTAGCCTGGTTATCCTTTTCTTTATATCTAATATCCACATATGAGTGAGTACATACCATGTATGTCTTTCTGGATCTGGGTTGCTTCACTCAGGATGGACCTTTCTAGTTCCATCGTGCATTTGCCACACATTTGAAGATGTCATTGTTTTTGTTTTGTTTTGTTTTGTTTTTACTGTTGAGTAGTACTCCTTTGTGTAAATGTACTACATTTTCCTTATCCATTCTTCAGTTGAGGAGCATCTAGGTTATTTCCAGGTTCTGGATATTACAAATGATGCTGCTATGAACATGGTTGAGAAAATGTCCTTGTGGTGTAATGTACTTCCTTTGGGTGTATGCCTAAGTGTGGTATTACTGGGTCTTGAGGTAGGCTGATTGCCCATTTTCTGATAAACTGGACCATGGCAACTTTTATAAAGGATGACATTTAATAGGGGTAGCTTAAAGTTACAGTTTAAGAGGTTTAGTCCATTATCATCATTTCAGGACATGGTAGCATGCAGGAAGATATGGTGCTGGAGAAGGAGTTAGAGTTCTACATCTTGACCCATAGGCAACAGGAAGTGAATTGTATACCACGCTGAGTATTGCCTGAACATAGGAAATCTCAAATCCCACCCCTGCACTGACACATCTCCTCATGTCATACCTATTCCAACAAAGCCACACTTCATCATAATCCCTCTCTCTTTGGGGGGCATTTTCTTTCAAACCACTGCTATATATATAGTTCATTCTATCAGTTCTGTTCTCTAGAGAATCCTGAGTAGCACAACCAGAACACCTGCCTAATTATCTTAATGTCAGATAAGCTTATAGTAAAGAATCCTGAAAGTCTGGACTATATTGTATCTTTTTAGGGGACACATTTCAAGTCATAACAATGCTCATTATATTTTGCTAGTGTTTTAAATATCTGATATTAATAGGTATCTATTTCATAATTAAAATATTCACAAGAGTGAAAAGGTTTAGTGATTGTGCTCAATTTTGGTGACAGTTTGGAGAAATGTGCATGTTTAAGTTGTATAATTATATATATTACTCAATAGTCTCCTTGGCAGCATAATTTTATTTTCCAATTAAAGAGACCGTAATTAACTGTGCTAGGAGGTAATGCCTACATTATTGGGTGAATTTTATTTTGCAAACCAGTTGAGCTCTGAGTGGGTGATAGCTGCATAGGGATTTTACAATCTTTGGGAAAGATAACAGAGTTAATGTCACTCAAGCAATAGTTAGGGTCAACTTTGCTCCCCTGGTCATGCCAGCTGTAGTCCTGAGAGACACAAGGTTTGAGAACATGACTTATCAGGTAGCACTTCCAATTGAAAGCTGAAGAGTCCATATATAATATACTGTCTCCCTTCTATCAGCCTCAGTAGCCAGGTCAAACATGTTAGACTTTTGGGAATAATGAACAAGGAGCCAGAGGTCCATCTTTTTTATGGCTCTGTGCTAATTTGCTGTACAAAACACCATGGCCAAAGCAAACTTGTAGTAGAAACAGTTTATTTGGACTTTCATTTCTAGAGGATTAGAGCACATGGCAGAAAAGTCGAGGCATGGTGGCTGGAGCAATAGCTGTGAGATCATATCTTGAATTGCAAGAAGAAAGCAGAGAGCATGAACTGGAAATGGCATAAGACTTTTAAACCTCAAAGCTTACTCCAAATAACATGCCTCCTCCAGCAAGGCCATACCTCCTAAAACTACCCAAGCAATATCTCTAACTGGGAACCTGCCATCCAACCACCTAAGGCTATAGGGCACAGCTTATTCACAACGTCATAGGTCACCTCTTCCCCATTGTTGCATGAATTTTGCTGGGGAGATCTGAGTAAACATTATCTTCACCCAAGGTAGAGTAGTGAAACAGAGAAACAATCCCAACCATGTCCGGCTTGGTCCACCAATGAGTTTATTGTGGTTACTTACAGGAAATGGCTGACTCAAAGGCATTTATAGCACCAGAAAGTCCTCTCATCATGGCAATGAGTGATTTATGAAAGCTACTTCCCCAGAGGTTCTCTGCTCAACTTCCAGGAAGATCCAGTGAAGTGTCTCCTCTCCTCAGCAATTGTTTACTGTAGTATGTAAGTTCCGCCAGCCTGCCAGTCTGGGCCCACAGCCGCAGCAGCCACAAAAGCACTCTGAGATTCTGTATTTGGTACAATCCTGTTGGCCAGTTACCATTATTGTTTATGGGCTAGCTCTTTCTTAATTATTAACCCATTTCTACTTATCTAAGTATTTCCACGTGTTCGTCTTATCAGGGAGCTGCGGCAGGTGTCGTCCTTCCTCCCCGGGCTACATCTCGACTCCTTCCTCCTACTTCCTCTTTCCTCCTTGTCTCCTAGACCCGCCTATCTAGTTTTCTATTGGCCAACAGGGCTTTATTAATTAGTATGAGAAACATATATACAGAATAACATCTCCCATCATCTCCTCTTTTCTGTCTAAAATAAAAAGAAGGGTTTAACCTTAACATTGCAAAATATATTATACAACAGTTATCAAATAAGAGTCACAGTAACAATATTTAGTCCATTAACATTTTGTAAGACTTTAAGAAAATATCATCTATCCTATATTTGTGAGTCTAAAGTCCTATATGTAACTTATCTTTAATCCTTAATAAGGAAATCTTATAATCAAAACTATCTGTCTTCAACTCCTTCAAAGACCACAGAAGGATAATATATAAACTCTAGAAATGACAGAGACAATGCATTGCCTGGTCAGTCACCCGAAGTTCTTCTGTAATGTTCCATCTTCATAGGCCATAGTGTGTCTCCAGACTCCTCAGCAAAGCAGGAAACTTTAAACTGTCCACCTGTATTGACAGTCTGTCAGTCATTTTTCTCTGTGTCCTGTAGACTGTCTGGCTGTCTGGCAGCCTCTTCCATGAAGCAGGAATCCTGTAGCAATGTCCATCTTGAATCAGCAGTCATCTTTTTGTGGGTCCTGCATGTCCAGTTTCTACAGCATAAAGTCAAACAGTTCAGAAGAGCTGTACCTTGCCCAAATGGCTAGTCTTGCCATATTAGAAGCAAACTCCATGATGTTTTTCTTCCATATCTATCTTCCTTTCTGATGCAGGTGGTATTATCAGGAACAGTTGTGCCTCATTGTCAAGAAAAGCCCTAAACCATTTTAAATGCCATATTCTGTAGGTCTTTGAAAGGTTTGAAGAATGCCTATTCATCTCAAATACATCTTTGCATATCTAGAAATCCTAACTAACTTAACTCCAAGTCTTGACTATCATAGGTAACTCTCTAATCTGTATTAAATTATACATTACATTTTCCAATGAGCTATATAAACACAATACCTAAACAAGAGGAGAAATATACATATTACAAAATTGACCTTAAATTGTATCAATAAAAGAAAATCCATTTCAAAGCAAAGTATTCATATCTATACCATAATTCCCTTTTTACCTTTAAAAAGATTGCTTGTGGTCATTAACCATTTATAACCAAGCCAATTTAAATGAAAACAAACATTTATAAACAATATTTGGGAATTTGGGCGTCGTTCTTTCCAAACTACTTCCTGCTGATAGAGGGCGCTGTCATGGGGTTCCAAAGAAGATGCAGAAATCTTGGCTGCAGTGGTCTGTAAGGTTGCAATGTCCCATTGACCTTGCTTCAGGGCGTCTCGCTTGACCAAACCACACAAGTCTGGAAAGAATCCACAGCTTTTCATTTTCTGTGGAAACAAAAATAGAAATCCTTTTCCCCAGTAACTTGTCCTTAGGCTTAAATTTTGGAGTCAAAGCATTTTAAAAATATATAAATTGAATTAATCCAGCAGCATTTCTTTTATCAGTAGTTATTTTCTCAGCAATCAAATAATTTAAAGACAACAGAATCACATATAGTATCCAAAATTTCTCTGTGCTTTCCATCTTTACGTGGCTTTTTTATTATTCTATTTCTTCTACTTCTATTTTTACATATTTTGAGACAGGGTTTCTCTGTGTAACTTTTATCTGTCCTGGAATTCACTGCATACCAGGTTTGCTTTTAAATCACAGAGATCTGCTTGCCTCTGACTGCCGAGTGCTGGGATTAATGGCGTGCGCCACCATAGCCATCCATTCTGCTTCCTTTTTTCTTTTTTAAACCATTGTATCCTGTTTCTTTTTCTCTCCCAAGCCAGCATATTTTTAAAAAACACAGTGTAAACCTTCATTTCAGCTCTCGTATACACCAATGAATTGTTAGCAGAGCTTTTTAAAAGCAAGGTGGTTTTTGCCGCTTATGCTAATTTTGGAAACCTCCCTTAAAGGAGCCACACAACTCTCTGTCTACAGCAAAACAAATCCAACAGAGAAAATGCTGCTACTAAGAAGTCTTGCTAGTCTCTGTTCCCTTGTTTCTAAAAACTATTTTTTAAGCTTTTGTTAAGTTTTATGTGAAAGTTCTCAATCCCGCTTCTGACACCACTATGTTACAGCAGGTTTTTCCTCCCTGCTGGCCCTCCGGTCCTGCCGCCATGGTCCCTACGCCACGTGAGCCCCAAATAACACTCAGAGACTCTGTATTTGATGCAATCCTGTTGGCCAGTTACCATTATTGTTTATGGGCTAGCTCGGTCTTAATTATTAACCCATTTCTACTTATCTAAGTATTTCCACGTGGTTGTCTTATCAGGGAGCCGTGGCGGGCATCTTCCTTCCTCCCCAAGCTACATCTTGATTCCTCCCCACTACTTCCTCTTTCCTCCTTGTCTCCTAGCCCCACCTATCTTGCTATCTCATTGGCCCAACAGTGCTTTATTAACAAGTATGAGAAACATATTTATAGAATAACATCTCCCATCAGCTTACTCTTTGTATAACCTTGGGGAGCACCTTGTGAACCAGTGTGAATTCTGAGCTTCTGAGCCTCCCACATTTCATGAGCATCATGAGATCCTCTAGGAGGGAATGTTTGAATTTTCTGGCAAGAGCCACACTCTTATCAGGACGACCTGAGAGCCCCTCAAAGCTCTTGGACTGGACACTAAGACCCTACAATCCTTAATTTACTATATAGATCGTTGGAAATATGTATCTGCTGGTGGCCATGTCAGAGGAGTAGCAGGTGGCAATTGACTTCAGGGGATCGTCCCATCAAGAAGAAAAGATCTTATGGGTGAATCTCAGATAGGGAAGGCTTGAGAGTCTCCATCCCAGAATGTTGCTTGCTACTGCTGTGTTTTTTGCGTGTTTACAGCTGTCATTTTTCTCTGTTATGTGGCATGGTATGAATGGGCCTGGGAAGATTCCCACTGACCTTAATGTTGTAAGGTTATCTATTGGTTGTTTTTACCTGTGGATGATTATGAAGATGATTTCTTCCTAAGACGTACTGTTTAACTGAGGTAATGATTTTAAACAATAATAGTGTTAGTTTAAATAGGATTTTGATGACTGAGCATTATAAATAAATAGTAGAGGATTGTGATAGAGGTTAGTTTAGTGGGAACATTAACATAGGTGAAGGTAGAATATTGTGTTTCCCCTGCCTCTGATAAAAACAAAGGCTGCAGAGGATAAAAAATGAAACAAGGATGTGTTACACAGCTAGAACATATCTGCTTCTACTGAGGAGTCATATAGACTGTGGCTTAGATTAGTGAGTCCCAGTAGCCCACTCAGCTTAAATTCTTTTACTCTTAATGTTGGGAGATATGTCCACAGGTTTTCGAGTGCATCATAGCTGAAACAAAGCTTTAAACACAACTTAAGGTTAGATTGAGATGTTTTTGTAAATAGCTTTGAGGTGAAAAACCCAAGGAAACAATCTAAGTTTTAAAAAGGCATATAGTTGAGTAAGGGACTTAATAAGGTTAGGGAACAAGAACACAGCAGCCCATTATTAGCTAATGTGGCTTTCTTGCTAGGAATGGTTGATGACCAAAAGTGACGATTAATTCCTGGTACCCATTTCTGTTCTTATCTTCCTGATATATTAAGGTAGATATGACTTACTGTTTTTCACATATAAAGATTTAGATTTGTGATTCTTCTAAGATTTCTTATAAGACCACATTTTGAGAGAAATAATAAAAATGATTGGTCCTTTCATTGTAACTGCAAAATGCAGCCTGCCAGCAAAAATAAAATAAAATAAATAAAAAAATTAAAATAAAAATGGCTGAGAAAAATACTCTGCTTGCTCACATTCTGTTAACCTATAGCTAGTTGCTTGGGCATGAATATGTGTGGGTTCCTGGGACAACTTGTTTTTCACCTGGAATACATGCAATGTTTAATCATGTAAGGGTTATGAAAAATATGCTGTATTTTAATCATTCACTTGAAAAATATTATGTAACAACACTGTGATTTTTATATTGCTGGAAAGATTTTGCTGGGCTATATAAGCTGCAAGGGGAAAAATAAAGTTAGTTAGAAGGATGCCATCAAGAGATACAGCTAGGTAGAGGTAAGAAAACAAATGAAGAACTGCCACAGGAGGTCCCAATGTGTGTGTGTGTGTGTGTGTGTTTCCATCTTTCAGTGGCCTGAGGGAGTTAAGTTTAGCCCCCCTCCCTTGCCAGCCTCCAGAGAATTAAGTTTTACTTCCTCAGATAAAATAATTCGGGTCTGCTGACTCTATAGGCTTCCCCTCAAGCCCTGTGCTGCTGGAGGCTGGTCCTCATTGCAGAAGTATTTGTCTATATGTTTACTTTTGCTTTTGAACTCCTCAAAGACCATAAATGTCTTTATTCAGTTTTTATTAATTTTTCTGCATTTGCCATTTGGGAACATATATTGTAGAATGTAGACAAAGATTTTTGTTAATCCTTCAGGAATATTATTGGTACAGCTCATATGTAGCCCATTATAAGGGGCCGTCCAGGTTTCCTTTTGCTAAAGAAATATTTAAAGCTCATCTTATTACTTCACCAATAGTATAGCTTTCTGTATTTTTGCATTGTGTTCTGATTCCCAGGATCTCTGATGCTTTTAAAACAGCCTGTCGGGAACTTAGCTTCTTAGCCAAGTTGTGCTGTATGTTGGAAGGAAGGATTGGCTCCCATGATCCTATGAGGCCATGTCCAGGACAGCTCAGGAGAATGTTGGCAGGTAGAAGTTATGTTACAGCAGCCAAAAGAGAGCAAACTCAAATCTGTGCTTGTAGAGGACACTCGGAAATTCTTGGGGATCCTCCATCTTTTTTGCAAAATGGAGGGAAGGGCAGCAGCTCAAATTTTGTAATACTTTCTCTTTCCCCTCAGGGTCTGGCAGCTTTCTCCTGATTGCTCTTATTTTATGCTGTATTTTGATACACATATATTCAGCCAGCCCAAGCTCACCTGGCTCTTCATAACAGAGCAGGCAAGCTTGAGAGTCTCAGATTTCTGCTTTGGAGTCCAGCTCTCAGCTGTGGACTGTAGCTTGGCTATAGCCAGGTCTTCTCCCAGACTCTTTTGTGAGAAGGAAGACTCTCTTCAAGAGTCAGTGGTTGCTACATGTGAGGTTTCTGCCTCAGGTCCAAACCTCACTCAGGCTCCCATTGCTCCAACCTCCTGGTGCTATGTGGCATCAGGCAAGACAATTTGTTTCTTTTTTCCTGCTTCCAAGACCTGAGTTAGGCTATAGACAGGCACTTGTTCCTGTAGCCATCTCCAACCTCTAAGCCCAGCCAGGAACAGAAGACCTGTCTCTCTTGCTACTCCTGCCTGTGGCATTCTATTGACTATCCTTCAAGGGACTGCCTTTTGGTGGATATGGGGACCATCCAAGAAATTTTAAGAACCAGCATTCTTTCAGCTGGTGGCACTAAGCCTGCAAGAGCAGAGACCCGTACCATCTGCAGCCTCTGTCGCTTGGCATCTTGCTGCCAAAGACCTCTGAGTCTGTATTTTCCTAATCACAATTTTATTTCCCATTTGAATTGTTGCTCACACATGGCAGATGAGGCTTCCTTTGCTGTATGCTCCCTCCACTCTTGGAGGGAAGGTAGGATGAGAACATGAGATGGAATCAACTACCCCATGACACACCTCTAAGACTCTCCACTGCTGTTCCTTCACTGTAGAGATGGACTGGACTCTCAGAGTGTGGGTCATAACAAGTTCCTCCTTCCTTAAGTCTCTTTTTGTCAGAGATGTAGTCAATCCCAGGGACCAGCAAGATAGTGAATGCTTTTCTCTTTGGTCTCTTGTGACCTTCAATGACACTTGTCAAGACCTTGTGTTGGGGGCGAGGGGGGCTGAGATGACTCAGTGATTAAAAACATTGACTGCTCTTGCAGAGGACTGTTGTTTGGTTCCTGGCACCCACATTGGGTGGCTAATGACTGCTTGCAACTCTTGCTTCAGGGGAACCAACTGCCTTCTTCTGGTCTCTGAGAAACTTGTATAAATGTGAACTGCATGGACAGATGCGCGCGCGCACACACACACACACACACACACAGGTAAAATAAAACAAGTCTTAAAGACCTCATCTAAGTTCTTTCACATGAAAAAGAATGTTTGGCCAAGTTCACCCTCCAGGTACTCAAGGAGAAGTCTTGCTGAATCCTTGTGGTTTGTGCCAACTCTGTTGTTGACAGAGATGAGAATGATCTCAGACGGAAGAACACAACAGTAGCAGCGATGCTATTTCCTTAATTCTCCCAGTGTTTACAAGCTCTGGGAAAAATTGCTTAAGGGGGCCTCTGTATGAGAAGACACAGAATTTTGGTGCCATGCTTGACTCAGAGTCTTGGTAAACAAAAGTGATCAAGATCCAGAGGCCCAGGGAATGGCAGCATCGCTTTCCTTCTTCACAACAACCACGTAGGTAGTGAAACACCACGCCTGGGGGGCTGAACAGTGGCACAGCAGACTTCCAATTAGAACATCTCCTCGAAGCGTCCTCAGTTAGAATTGTGTGTGCAGATTGATGCTAGAATGGCTATTCCAGCAGAGGTATCTGGTGATTCCAACTTTTGGTTTATGCCAGAGAATTAGTTATCATAATAGGTTTCCAAATGGCCAGCAACACAGTATGGCAATTCTACTCTCCAGAGTCTCTGGAAATGGCCTCTTCTCTAATATAAAAATGTCAAATGCTTTCTATTTAGGAATAAGAGTCCCTGCTCTTCTTAAACACACTACCCATGTGCTCACATTCGAAAAAGGCACACACATTATTTTTTTTTATTTTTTGTTGAATGTATTCTCTGAAGATTCTCTGGAGCTATAATTTTCAAGATTAGCTTAACATTGAATAATTAGAAACTAGTGTTACCAGCACATATGTGTTGTTTTTCTCATTGCTGTGATCAAATACCAGAAGAGAGCAAGGAGTCCAGGCTTGCCGTTTGAGAGGGTGCAGTCCACTATGGTGGAGAAGGCAAGGTGGTAAGGATATAAAGCTGCTTGCTTATACATAGGAGGGCCAGGAAGCAAAGAGTGACATGGTGCGTAGCTGCCCTTTTCCACCTAAAATTCCTTGCTGGACCCCATTCCATATACATGTTTCAATTCACAAGGTGAGTCTTTCCCCCCTATAAACCTCTTCAAAAATGTCCTCATAGATATACCTAGAAATGAGTCTTCTAGATCATCCCAAGTTAAGTTAAGTAAACATTGAAGATGATTAATTATCAGGTCTCCGTGCTTATGCCATCTACCTCCATAATCCTTGATTCTGAAGTGGTGGGAACTCTCTCTAACCATTTTCTTGACCTATCCTTCTTGGAGAACGGGATGGATAGACAGAAAAAGAGTAAACCTGGGAGGCATTTTTTTTCTTCAATTCAGAATTAACAGCCTTAAAAGGGTTACAACTTTAAACAAATTTATTTGGGATTCATATAAAACAGGCTTGAACCCATCAAAGCAGATAGATACTTAGTTGAGAACCATTTCCATTCTGAGAAGTGTTTAGCTTTTATGGATCTCTGGAGCAGTGGGTATTGAAGCCTGAAGCTACGGGTCTCAGAAGCTGTGGTCTGGAGGTCTGAAGCTCATGGTCTAGGAAACAGTGGGGTCTGGAAGCCGGAAGCAGCTGCAGGGACTCATTCCCTTCTGTAGCCAAGGCAAATGTGTAGGGTCTTGTAGGCTGTGGCAGGAAGGGTTTCCTTGCCTATAGCCATTGGTGCAGTCCTGGAGGCTACCCTGAGTGAGCTACCTGCTTAGGGCTGGAGTTTCCTGATGGCTAAGGATGCTGACCATTTCTTTAAGTGTTTCTCAGCCATTGTGTTTCATCTTTCGATAACTCTGTTTAATTCTGCACCCCATTTTTAAATTGGGTTATTTGTTTTATTGATGTCTAGTTTCTAAAAATTCTTTATATATTTTAGATATTACTGCTCTATGGGATGCATAGCTGGTAAACATTTTCCCCCATTCAGTAGCCTGCCACTTTGTCCTTAAGATGATGTCCTTCATCATATAGAAGATTTTTGGTATCATGATGTTCCAGTTATTAGTTGTTCTTAGCACCTGTGCTAGTGGTGGTCTTTTCAGAAGTCTTTACCTGTGCCAAAAAATACAAGGCTGTTTTCTACTTTGTGTTCTATCAGATCTAGTGTACTTGGCCTAATGTTGAGGTCTTTGATGCATTTGGAATTAAATTTTATACAGGGTTGTAAGTATGGATCTATTTGGATTTGGATTCCTTTACATGAAGCCAACCAGTTTGACCAGCACCAATTGTTGAGGTTGCTGTTATTTCTGTTCCAGTGTGCATATCTAGCTTTTTCATTAAAACTCAAGTTTCCACAGATATGAGAACTTTTGTTTGGGCCTTCAATTCAGTTCCATTCATCAACTATAAATGATGTAGCACAGTTTTAAAATGGGGATAGAGAGACCTTCAGAAGTTCTTTTATTATTCAGGATTGTTTAGCTATTCTGGCTTTGTTGTGTTTCCACATGAAGCTGAAAATTGTCCTTTCGGTTTTTGTGAAAAATCATGCTGGAACTTTGATGGGGATTGCATTGAATATGTAGATTGCTTTTGGTAGGGTGGCCATTTAAGCTACATCAATCCTACCAATTCATGAGCATAGGAGATCTTTCCATCTTCTGGTATCTTCTTTAATTTCTTTGCTTAATGCCTTAAAGTTTTAATTACACAAGTCTTTCATTTGCTTGGTTTGAGTTTTCTGAGGCTTTGTGAAAGGTGTTTGTTTTTTTGATTTTGTTTTTGGTCTGTTCATTATTTGTATACAGGAAAGCTATTGTTTTTTGTGTGTTAATTTTGTATTCTGTTACTTTATTGAAAATGTTTATTAGTTATACAAGTTTCCTGGTAGAGATTTTAGGATCATTTATGTATACAATCATCATCTTCAAACACACATACTTTGCCTTCTTTCTTTCATATTCATATCCCCTTGAGCTCTTTCATTTTTTTTTTATTGCTCAAGCTAAGACTTATAGTACTTACTATATTGAATAGGTATGGATAGAGTGGATAGTCTTGTCTTGTTTCTGACTATAGTGTGAATGCTTTGACTTTCTCTTCATTTAGGTTCATGTTGGCTATGGCTTACTGCAAATCACCTTATTTATGATTAAGATTGTCCTTTGTATCCCTCATCTCTCCGGGGCTTTTATTATGAAGGTGTATAGGATTTTTTTTTTTGAAAGACATTTTCTGCATCTAATGAAATGATCATGTGGGTTTGTCTTTCAATCTGTCTTTATGAAGGGCTATGTTTATCAACTTATGTATGATAAGCCATTCTTATATCTCTGGGATGAAGCCTACTTAATTATGGTAAATGATCTTCTTGATATGTTCTTGTATTTGTTTTGCAAGTATTTTATTAAGAATTTTTGCATTTATGTTCATGGGAAAATTGGTCTGTAATTCTTTCTTTGTTGGGTCTTTTTGTGGTTTGGGTATTAGGATAATTGTTGCCTTGTAAAAAGAATTAGGAAATGTTTCCCCTGTTTCTAGCTTTTGGAATGATTTGAAGAATATTGGCATTAACTTTTCTTTGAAAGTCTGGTAGAATTCTGTACCAATCTGGCCTTGGGCTTTTTTGTTGTTTTGTTGGCAGACTTTCAATTACTACTTCTATTTCACTGGGTTATTTGTTCATTTAAATTGCTTATCTAATCTTTATTCAACATAACATTTCTTTTATGTTTTCCAACTTGATAGAATACAGATTTTTAAAATATGTCCGTGTCATTCTCTGGGCTTATTATGCCCCCCATTTCATCTCTAATTTATTAATTTATATCATCTCTTTCCATCATTTAGTTGATTCGGCTAAAGGTTTGTTAATCTTACTGAATCCTGTTATTTTGTTGTTATGGTGTGGGTTTTTTTCCACTCTCCTGATTTGCTGGTGTAGGATTATCTATTCTTTCTGCTTCCTTGGGTGTGGTTTGCCTCTTTAGGTTGAAGTTTTCCTTTAACACCTTCTGAGAGCTGGTTTTGTAGATTAGACACTGATTAAATTTGGTTTTATTATGAATGCTTTTCTTTGTCTATAGTGATTGAAACTTTTGCTGGGTATACTAGTTGTGTTGCCATCTGTGGTCTCTTAGAGTTTGCAGAAAATCCATCCAGGCCCTTCCGGCTTGTAGCATCACCATTGAGAATCCAGCTATTGTTCTAATGGGTCTTACTTAATATGTTACTTGTCTTTTTCTCTTTCAGCTTTTACTATTCTTCTTTGTTCTGTATGTTAGTGTTTGATCATTATGTGTCTGGGGAAATTTCTTTTCTGGTCCAGTCTATTTGGAGTTATATATATATCTTGTCCTTGATAGACACCTCCTTCTTTAGATTAGGGAAATTTTCCTTTATGATTTTTTGTTTGTTTGGCACAGGGGTTCTCTATATTGCTGTTGGAGCATGTTCTGGCACTCACTTTGTAAACCAGGCTGACCTTGAACTGACAGAGATCTGCCTGCCTCTGCCCCTCCCTCTTTTCCTTCCCCCCTCCCCCAGTGCTGGGATTAAAGATATGCACCACTAATGCCCAGACTTCTTTTATGATTTTGTTGAAAATATTTTCTGTGTCTTTAACCTGTGTTTCATTTCTACTATTTGTAGATTTGGCCTTTTTATAGTGTTCCAGATTTCCTGCATGCTCTGTGACTGGATTTTTTTAGATTTAACATTTTCTTTGACCAAGGCATTTGTTTCTTTTATCTTGTCTTCAATGCCCAAGATTCTCTTTTCTATGTTTTGTACTCTGTTGGTAGGGCCTTCTAAGGCTTCTGTTTGATTTCCTAAATTCTTCATGTCCAGTTTACCTCAGTTTGTGTTTTCTTCAGTGATTCTACTTTTACTTTCATGTATTGAACTGTTTTCATCATTTCATTCCACTGTTTGCATTTTCACAGACTTTATTAAGGGATTTATTCATACCTTCTTTAAGGTCCTTGAACATATTTATAATTGCAATGTTGAAGTTCTTCTTTTGTTTCATCTATATTGCACTACTCAAGGCCTACTTTAGGAGGATTGCTGGGTTTTGGTGGAGGCATATTGTCTTGTGTGTTAATGATTGGGTTCTTTGCACTGGTATCTAGGCATCTGCGTTTGGGGTAATTATAATTTTAGGTGTTGATATTTAGACTTGTCTTTGTTTGGATGAGTGTTTTGTTCCTGGGTTTTAGTTTCCTTCTCTGGCTCTTAGGAAAGTGTGATGGCTATGGGTTGCCTGGTAGGGAGTGTTTCTGATTCCTTGCCAAGTGTGGTCACTGGGGGTCCTGGGTACAATGTGCTCTAGGTATTGGGAGCTGACATAAAGAAATGGGACTTGTCTAGAAGGGGGTACTGAGAGGGTCCACAGGAAGGAGAAAAGCTGGGTTTTCCATGAAGTTCAGTGGAGTTCCCAAGGAGCAGTGTCAGAGGTAGGACAGGTTCCTGCAAGTGGTTTGCTACATGGCTGGGTATGATACTGGGGAATTTACAATTGAGGACAAGAGGGAGAGTGAAGATCACCTACCTGATTCCCAGGCTGACATGGCCAGTGGGTTTCCAAATAGAGTGCCTCTGAGTATTGTTGGCTGACACAAAGAGATACAAATGGTGAAAGAGGAAGGCCGGGTCCTATGATGATCTGTGGGGTCTCCAAGAGGCAGAGGACAGGCACCTGCAAGTGATTTGTTTTTCGCTTAATATTCTGAAATTTTCTGATGGACATCTCAGTGGATATTACCAAGTTAAAACATAGTATCTCTGCTTTCAATCATGAGCTTTCTATCCATGTGTTATCCCTATTTTCTGGCTTACCTGAAGTTCACCAAAGACAGAGATACCTCTGTAGTAATCCCCTCAAACAGCACATGATACCAAACATTGGGCCAGGAATATGGTGGGTATTCAACTTGTTGTTCACTGGTGCCTTGCTACTGAGGTACCTTTCTGGCCTTGTTATAAGACAGACAGCTAAGAAAGGGCTCAAATTTCTGAGGAAACTATCCCCCCACTTCTACTTTCCTCCCTTCTTCTTTCTCTCACTTGTGTAATTAAATTTGATGAGTACTCAGAGCTTTCTCAGCAGTGACTGGGTGTGGGTGGCATTTACTTGTATCAAGCTCTACCCAGCAGTAACAAGTTCAGGAAGACAGATGGGTGCGTACCCTTGGGGGTCAGCTTCTATCCTCTACCTCACTGGCCTCCTTCCTGAACTTTTCCTTCCTTTCATACAGCAGCATGAAAATGGTTCTTGAATTTAGAATTTTTTATCCTTTAGCCTCAACATATTCCAACTTCTTAAGGAATAACATGGATAAATGAGTCTGTCCACAACACATTTTTTTCCTTCCATGAAACTGAAGAAAACAATAATTTCCCACTAAACCCTACTTATCTGAGCATAATTCTGGATTATTCGGTGATTTGCTTTGTTCTCTAAGTGATGAATAAAACTTGTTGTTCTTTTCTTTGTTAAAAATCAGATTTTTGCCCATGTCAATCACTGGTATCCTTATACTATGGAGGGCAGCTCAGGCAGGGTTTGCTAGTTAGGGCCCAGCAACACCTTGCATGTAAATCTCCCCAACTTTTATGGCCTGACTACCAAAACCCCCATCCAAAAAATACCTACAAGGGACTAGGAGATCTTTAAACAAACAAAATTCCAGAGTGACAGCATTCACTAAGACTTTCTGCTTCTCTTTCCAGAACATACTTGGGATAACAGTCTGAGGAGCATGCTATATTCAATGCTTTTTCTTTAGGATATATAGGAGCAAACATTTATACACCTGGCATTTGCACGCTTGTGGGTCTTTGGCTAATTTGAAAGCGATGAGATAAACCTTCATAGAACTCACAGGCCACATTTACTGTGCCTGCTCTGAGCAATCATAGTGACAAATGAGTATGTGTCTAAAGTGCCATGGTGCCAGAAGTCCACACTTAGGTAAAATAGCCTTTCCTGAATAAACCATATTCAACCTGGAGAAATGAATCAGAATCAACCAGAAAAAGGCATCAGGCGACAGATCATTCCTAGCTGGGAGTAGTGGGAGATATGAAGGTGGGGGTGGAATTTGGATTTTGTGTATCTGGGATGCAAGTGAAAGCACCGATAAAAATGGAAAGAGATAAAGAGAGATGCCAGGCCAAACTGGGCCTTCTCAGTCCTGCTAAGGGGTTTGTTCATCTTAGGTACAGTAGAAACCTATTGTATGCTTTAAACTGATCAGCGATGTAATCAGTTGGGTCCTTTGGAAAGGTGATTTGGGGGCAATGTATCTCATTCATTTGATAGAGTAATTGCACAACATTCACAAAGCCCTATGTTTGATCATAGCACAAATGTATTGTGCTGGGGATCAAACGTAGCATGAAATCTGTCATTGCAGAACTCAGGAGGTAAAGGGAGGAAGATCAGAAGTTCAAGATCATTCCCAAGTACAAAGTGAGTTCAAGGCTAGCCTGGCTTCATGAGAAACTTCTTCAAAAATACTAACAAAGGAAAGATGACTCTGGGCTGCTGTGCAGAAGTTAGGAAAGGCCACTGGGTGTGGGGACATCCTGAAAAGGAAGGTATAGAAGCTCCAAGTTGGCTCCAGAGAGATGGAGGAAAGGGGTGGTGTTGAGGGACAGTGAGCAACTTTAGACTCCTATCCAACTTCCTCACTGACAGTGAACTGGCCAGATGACTCAGACATGGGATATGAGAAATCCAAATGACCCCCTTCTGCCCCCTGTGGTATCATTTCTGAGCTCTGATTCAGTCATTTAGAGCTGAAAGAGACTTAATAAGATCTCCAAAATGAATTCCAGGGTGGCTCTGGTTGTGAGATTTTCCCTCCTCATGTGCAGGCAGCATGCTAATGGCCACATTCCCTCTCTTCTGAGCTGCATGAGTCTAAAGACCAAAAGAAATCATTCCTATGTGGGGAAAGAAACTGCTGATGTTTCAAGATAACCAACTCTCATAAGTCCACTGCCCTTTAGTTCACTGTTCTCTGTCTGATGGGACAAAAAAAAGAGTTACTTAACCAGATAATCCTGATCTCATATATGGCTCTTGCTATAGAACTTTGAATATTTGATGCTCAGTAATGCTGTGTGCTCTTTGTTTTGTCTATCATTTCATTAAAATATCTCTCTCACCTCAGCAAAGTGGATTCACAGTATTTTTCTACAGCGAGGGAAAAGCCTAACAAAAGATGAATTAAACTGATTCAGCAAGCAGGAGCTTCTACATGTGAACCAGATGTAATTTATAGTTTTTTTTTTTTTTTTTTTTTTGGTCAACTTGACACACACTGGATTCACCCAGGAAGCAGGGACCTCATTTGAGGAATTGCCTGGACAAGTCTTTGTGGGATGTTTTCCAGATTGCAGGTTGGTGTAGGAGGGGCCAACTGACTGTAGGCAGTGCCATACCTAGGCAGATGGGCTTGGGCTATATATAAAAGGGGAACAAATTAGAACGGTAGCTTCCCATGACAAGCAGAAATCAAAAGATGACTTATGTCTACCTGTTCTGTAATCATGGAAGTTAGTAGGCCTCTGTGGAGATGCCAGAGAGCAGAGCCAAGAGACATTGCAGGCACTGTAAGAAGCTGCCAGCAGTTGCCAAAGATGGGATTCTCAACATCTTTCAGTATCACCCATGTGAAAGAGGGAGCTCCATGCCAGGACAGAGAACATTCTTCCTCTGTTTGTGGATCAGCACTCCAGGTTCTGAAGTGCTACTCAGGGAAGATGCCTCTCCAGCTGGGGTTACCTCATGAGACATGCAGAATCTGTGGTTGAGGAAAGGCTTTTTAATGACTTTGGGCTATCTTTTTATAAAGGACTTTATCTCCCATTTGAAAAGGCTTCTTTCTTATTTCTCCTATACCTGTGCCTGCCTTCTGGGCTTTGGTTTGAGCAGTGCTGTGTGTTGTTGAGGACCTCTTGTCCACATGCTTGAAGCACTTTGAAGTTCATTTTTTGCTAACATAAATCACAGGTTCTAAACTGACTCGTTGTGTGTGTGTACATCACACACACACACACGCACACACACACACACACACACACACACACACACACACACACACACACACAAACATGAACACATACATGGCAGCACAAGATCAAAACATCAAAACATGAAAGAAGGCAACACCTTTATAATACTTGGGTTGACCCTAATTTAGTGTTGAATGGCATCTACCTGAACCTTGATTCCTTTAGCACTGAGATATTGCCAGCCTGTCTGGGGGTCTTTTAGACAAATGTGGCGTGATGGACTCTCTCTTCATCGAGTATATTTATCTGCTCTCATTGAGTTAATTCAGTTAACTGCAATTGTGTCTGCCTGTGTGTGCCATTCTTTCTCCTTTTTTATATTGCCTCAATATTTATTTATATTGTTCTTTCTCCTTTTATATTGTCTTATGATGGTTTCTCCAGGAATATTAAATTCATAGAAGCCTGACTTCAGCAGTGGGTTCTAAGTTACAGAAAGGATTTATATAATGACATTGCGAATCACATAAATCAATATTAACCTCTAGAGGTGCCTGTCACAGACACAGACACCTTCTCTACTCCCCATGCCTCTTTAGCTTAGCTGCTTGAATTCACCAAGTACTTCACCAAACAGGTAGGCTTGTTTTTTGTTTTTCTGCATTTGGGTCTCCTTCTAGAGACTTCTGTAGGCTAAAAGCTACTAGCTGGCTCAAAGATATGGTGACTCAGTATTCAAGAGTCCAAAACACGTTGATACTTTGAAATTGGTTATGCTTGGAATATTTACACTGCAGAAATTAGCAAAAATTAGCAGAAATTAGCAGTTCATTGTTGCTTTCATATTTACATGAAGTGTGTGTGTGTGTGTGTGTGTGTGTGTGTGTGTGTGTGTGTGTAGATTGAGTTTAGCAGCAAATCAAGGCTTCGGAAAGCTCATCACATGGAAAGCTCATGAACTAACTGGTTATGTTGTGACAGTTTTCTGTCCATCTCATGGAAAGAAGCCAGGCTTGTTTATGATGGACTCCAATGCTAAGCTTAGGGCCTATCCAGGATGCGCTGGGTGTTCACTGTTCACCTGCCTTGGCTGCTGATATGGAGACCACTCAGTAGTGATTATGGGATACACATTTGTGAAACTCCAGGTCTTGGCCAAATCCTCTTTCTATATGAATATTGTATAAACTGGGGACATGACAGCTCCACACTAGTGGAGAGGGTGCCTGAATGGTCCTTCCCCTTTAATCAGATTGTCATCTGGAACCTACATCCAGTAACTGTTGGAAGCAGATGCAGTGACCATGGCTAAATTCTGCACTGAGATCCTGGAGTTCAGTTAAAGAGAGGGAGCAGAGATTATATGAGCAAGGAGGGTCAAAAACAAGATGGGGAAGACAAAAGAGAACTGATTTCATTGTGGTTATGAGAGAGAGAACAGCCATAGGCATCTGGAAGAAGAGTCCAGAACACACACACACACACACACACACACACACACACACACACACACGGAGAGAGAGAGAGAGAGAGAGAGAGAGAGAGAGAGAGAGAGAGAGAGAGAGAGAGAGGTGGGGAGAGGGAGAGATGAAGGTACAGAAAGAGATTGCACATAGATGAAACATCAGGGTTGTAAGGATAATGGGTAAGTGGGAGAAGGGAGAAGGAGGGAGTTTAGGGGAAGGGTAAAGGTGAGAAGAGTTAGGATGCTGGATGGACTGTGAAATATGTAACTGGTACTTGTGATACTGAGGGAGCCTAGAGACCAGCCTGTGCTTTGGTATGCTGACAGGCACCACAGATGGCCCTTTGCCCCTTCTGTCAGTGACAAGGAAAAATGGCTCCTTTTGGTAGAGGGTTACCAGCTTCACAAGATCTTGAGGAAGTCTGGCTTTTGTCTAACTGCCAGAATTTGAGGAAATGGAGTTTCCTTTGGTCCTGACAGATATGAAAGTAACATTAGAAAGGTATGAACCAGTGAAGATAAGAGCTGAATGGGCAAGTTTGACCAAAATGAAATTTTACAAGGAATCAACCTGCTAGCTGGTGTAAGACAGACTGTGATGCGAAGGCCTGGAAGATGAGGGAGGCTCTGATGGCACTGCTCTCATATGCAGTCCTTTGTCTCCCCACTTTCTTTTTGCTTGGCCCATGATAAATAATTCATTAGTGTTTCCAAATGAGACTTAATTGTGCTATTTCTTTATGATAAATCACCCAGGAGAAAATGGCTTTAATAGAAAACCCAATTAAAACCCAGTGTCAGTCGCTGCAGGCTCTTCCAACAGATTAACCCTGCTTGGCCTTTGGCTTGCTTAATGTGTGTTAACCAATGCTCTACCCACTATGAATTTTGTGAAACATTAGTTCCATTTTGTAGACTATATGGGTTTTACTGAGAGAGGGGAGGAGCCAGTACTCCAGAGGAGTCCTTGTCTCTCTGTTCCTTGCACTAATTAGGTCATTACATCTAGAAACCAAAAAGCTTCTATTAGACTTCAAAGCGAAACCTAGAAAAGCTTGAGAAGACTGCATCTGTGTAGACAATATGATCAGACAGTCAGGTTTCTAATGTCTACTCAGAATAATGACTCATTAGTGGACAAGGAGGCAAGATAGCTCTAAACACTCTTCAAGCTGACTTTAGAAAGGGCAGTATTATGTTTGATATGAAACATTTCATATAGACCTGTATGTTTGTTAAGTCCCCAGCTGGTGACCCTGTTTTCACAGGCTGTGGAATCTTTAGGAGATGGAGGCCCAAAGGCCAAAGCCAGCAGCTAGTGGGCAGGTTTGTGTGAGTGTAGGCCAGATCCACTGCCAGCCTGATGGTGTGGTGACAGATGTGAGCAAGCCACCATACACTTCACAGGCTGTGGAGGCATTCACTGTCATGCCTTTTCTACTAGGTGGACTGTATCCCTCAGACTGTGAACCCAGATGAACACTTCCTCCCCTGAGTTGTTTCTTGCCAGTTACCTGACCACAAATATGAGGAAAGTAACTATTATAGGCAGAAACTATAGGCAGTAGAGTCAGGTAGACCCACAACTTGCTATCTGCTAGGCTTCACTTTGTCACTTATAAAATGAGGATTATAAAACAAAGGGACAATTTTGAGTTTCAAGTGAAACTCATTGTACACAGTGTGTGACACATGCAATTTCAATCAACATCAAGGAACGCTTTGGCTTCATGAAATAATATAGGCCATAATATACTTATAAAAATGGATGCAACCCTTCAGTACTTACCCTTCTGAATCCCATTTCCACCCCCCCCCCCACACACATCTCTACTGAGAGGTAAAGACTTGTGCCATATTTTTTTTGTGTGTATATCTTTGTTGATCTTTTGTTATGACTTGATATATTTTTTTCTTCCCCGAAGAAAATGTTTGCTATTTGTTGACTCCCCACAACTGGAATGTTTTAGATATCAATTCAAGCTAGTTGGATGCAAATAACATTGGAACTACCTCAGAATCCTTTAGGATGTGTGTATCATTTTAAAATCATCTCCATATTGATGTGACTTCAGTTTAATTATGGTTTTTAATTTTCATAAACAATGCTACAGCCCATATATATTTTATTTAAAGTTTTTTTTTTTTTTTTTTCATTTTGTGTCTGTGTAGAGGTAGGTACATGTGTGTGCAGTACCCATTGAAGCCAGAAGAGGGTGCCACATCCCTTGGAGCTGCCTGATGTTGGTGATGAGAATAGTACTGGGGGCTTATGTGAGGCCTGGATGACTTGTAGTAATAGAAAAATTTTTCTTTAAGTGTCCCATGAAAGAAATCCTCTTCTCTTGACCAGAATTACCCAAAGACCATGATCTGCCTTAAGCAGCCTAACTTTTTTATTTATATTTTTATAGTAAATTATTATTTCACCAATAATAACAAATGAGCTGATGCCGGAGGAGCAATCTGTAAACTGTATGTACAGATGTTACTTTGCTACTTGGCACTGTAGAGAAGCTGTCAATGAGATAGTAGTCTTTGTTTCTGCCCTTGACATACTTAAAACCATCTGGAGGCTCAGATCCAGGTAGCACAATTAAGGAAAAATCACAAGGTATTTTGGAAGCAAATTCTTGAAAATAGAATTGAGATTGTTTGGCACTTAAATTGCTGTATCCACAATCAACCGTGGCACCCTGGGAAGGTTCAGGATCATATCATTCAATAAGTTCTTGGAGGCTTCTACATGACAGGGATACCAGGCATCATCACACTGCTTCCTCCTCTTTTTAAGAAACACCCTTGGAGAACTCTCTAGGCTGAGCCTCCCAGTTGCTATTCCTCCATGGTTCTAATGATTCATTTGCTTCTGTGACTGCCTGTCTTCTCAGGTGGCAATATCAAGTCCATTGTGCTTGGTCTTACGCTCTAAGAGACTTAGTGTTGATAAAAATGGTGTCTGAAAGAGCCTATCGTGGGTTATCTGTCTTTTGCTTCAAGCCACAGCCCTGTGATTTGGTCATTTCATTTTCTATGCTTGTATTTTGAAATTGTGAACATGGTTCCCACTATTCCTTCATCTGAGAAAGTTCAGAAATACTTGGAGATATCCACTGGTAATTAATTTGTCAGGGTAGGAAAGCAGTTTTGTCAAATACAAGCACAGGTTAAAAATGAAATTCAATGAAACAGCTGACCCAAGCAAGTGGGAGCTCATTGACTCCATACTGACATCTGGGGAACCTGTATAAGACTGAACTAGGCCCTCTGAGTGTGGGTGGCAGCTGGGTGGCTTGGGAAGTGTGTGCGGCCAGTACCAGGGGAACCCGTGTTTTTCCCTAGTGCATGAACTAGCTTTATAGAGAGCTCATTCCCTATGGAGAGACACCTTGTTCAGCTTAGACACAGTGGGGAGG
Organism: Cricetiscus sungorus; assembly: GCA_030556225.1. Taxonomy (NCBI): domain Eukaryota; kingdom Metazoa; phylum Chordata; class Mammalia; order Rodentia; family Cricetidae; genus Cricetiscus; species Cricetiscus sungorus. Next base: position 4,691,423 of record JANBXA010000392.1, on the reverse strand, counting down.
GTCTTGGTCCTGTCTCAAGTGAAGTGACAGACTCTGTTGATTCCCCATGAGAGGCCTCAGCCTCTTTGAAGAGTAGATGGGGGGTAGGGTTGGGAGTAGGTGGGGGGGGAGCGGGAGGCTGGGAGGAAGAAGGAACTGGTATTTGTATGTAAAGTGAGACTATAAAAAATTAAGGGAGAGAAAGAGATGAGAGAGAGAGGGAGAGAGAGAGAGAAAGAGAGAGAGAGAGAGAGAGAGAGAGAGAGAGAGAGAGAGAGAGAGAGAGAGAGAGAGAGAGAGAGAGAGAGAGAGAGAGAGAGAGTCAAAACCCTGGACAGATCCACAGCTAAGTTGATGATTGCAAATGACAGTGAGTGACATGAGAAAGACCAGCACAGGGCAGAGAGATCTGCAAATGGATGGCTTCAATGTGGAGCTTGCTGCAGTCATTTTCTCATTTGAGGACTGGTAAGTGAATCCTGTGGCTAAGAAATCAGTCTCCCACACAAATGACCATGCATGCCCTATGTGATTATGTGTGGGTGAAGATAAGGAAGTTTGCTTTCTCTTCCTTTCCCTTCTCTCCCTCCCTCCCCTCCTCCTCTCCTTCATCTTTTCTTCCATTATCACTTTCTTTTCCTCTTCTCTCCCTCATTTCTTTCTCCCTTCCTTCCTAAAATTGCACATTCTAATTGACTGCACTCCTTAAAATTATGTGTGTCAAGTGTGTCTATTTGGAATATGTACTCATGAGCACTGTTGGCCACAGAGGCCAGAAAGGGAGTCAGATCCCTTGGAGCTGGACTTACAGGCAGTTGTGAGACTCCTATTGTCATTGCTGGGACACAGTCTAGGGCTTCTGTAAGAGCAGGATAACTCTTAATTGCTGAGCTAACTCTCCAGCTCCTCAATTAACTCTAAATTAGATAGGAGTATGTTTTTCAGTCTTAAAGCTGGGAGACGGGGGTCTGGTGAAATGAGAGAGTATTTGAGTTGCACTGGGAAGTCCTAGGCATACAGACACTATAATTATGGATGAGAAAAACTGCAGCAAACTTACTGTTCCTTTAGGAGTTGGGTGAGTGACAAGATCCCGGGGTCTGGATTGTTAAGTGCATGGTGTTTTTGAGCGTTAGGAGGGAAGCAGGTGGAATTTATGTGATAAAACTAGTTTATGATAGATATGCTAATTCAAGTTTTTGCTATCATTTTAAAGTCACCATTGACTTAATAGTAAAAAACAGATCAATTATTCCTTTTTATGTAGTTTTGAATAATTTGCTTTTAAAGTAATTTTAAAAACCTAGGCAGCCAGAAAGAATGTAGTGTCTCAGTTACTAAACTTCGGATGTACCTTGTCTAATGACATGTGTGCCTGGGAACATGTAAAAGCTAATGGCTGTCACTAAAATGACATTTTAGAATGACAATTTAGGAATTTTCTTTTGTTGTGTCCAAGAGAGTCTTTTTCCATACATTTGGTAAATTCTGATTTTCAGATACAACTTTGAGTTGTTTATTTAATGTGAAATGTACTTGGCTCTCCAGGTTCAGACAGCATGCAATGGGGCTTGTTCTTGGGCAGGCCCTGCTCTCAGCGCCTTTGTGGCATGTGTCCTTATAGGATTCTCTCAACAACTCGATTGTGGACATAAGTGTTCTGATTTAGAGTTTCGTCAACTTGACCCAAGCTCAAGTCATCTGAGAAGAGGGACTCTCTATAGAGAAGATGCCTCCATCACACAGGTCTGCAGGCAAGTCTGTAGGGGTATTTTCTCAGTTAATGATTGATGTGGGAGGGCACAGTCCACAATAGGAAGTGCTTGGACAGGGCATCCTAGACCATGTAAGAAAACAAGTTGAGCAAGCCATGAGAGCAAACCACTGAGAAGCATTCCTCCATGATCTTTGCTTCAGTTCCTGCATCCAGGCTCTGGCTTTGAGTTCCTTTCCAGCCTTCCTGCAGTGTTGGACTATGGCCTGAGAGTTGTAAGATGACATAAATACTTTCTCCCTCAACTTGCTTTTGGTTAGTGATTTGTTACAGTAACAGGGAAGCAAACTAAGACAATAAAAATTGTCAGTGAATGGCTCAACCAAGAACTGAATTTAGGTCTGTCTTACTCAGCAACCCGTGACAAGGTCTAATTTTGCTACTTCTCTTAGGTAGAGCAGGCTTGAATGTCAGGAGGAAGGAGTACGCGTGATATTATGGGCTGTGGAATTCATGTAGCTCGTTTCTAGACTTCTCTGACTGAGACTATCTTATCTCTATAATCAGGATAAAAAGATCTACCTAAGAGATCTACCTAAGGATTGGAGAAAAGAGAGATCAAATACCTGCTACAGATAGTTCTCAAGTGTGTGTGACTATTATTGCCATCAGTAGTAGCATTAATTGTAGTGATATTTTGTTTACTATCTAGTAAAACTTGTGTGAAGATCAGAATACAATACTAGCCACAGCCATAGAGGTCAGGCAATGGTGGTACACACCTTTAATCCCAGTAGCCATACTAGTCAGCCATAGAAGCTGGGAGCTGGAGGTTCATGCCTTTTATCTCAATACTAGAGAGGAATATAAGGTAGGAGCAGGGTCTCACTGCTAGGAATTAATGTCCAACCATGTTGAGGACAGGATTGCTACAGCCTTGGTAGAGGTAAGAACTCTCTGGTGACATGGCTGTTTTGCTTTCCTGTTGTTCAGCTTGAACCCTGATGTCTGTCTCTGGGTTTATACTACTTTACTACATTTAATACTTATTTAAATGTTTATTTACCAGTATCAACTGTGGTGCCTTTGAAGGAGCAACCATGAACAATTAATAAGCCATATGAGGTTTATTCTCTGTCATAGTGTAGTGTTTCCAATGACAAATGTCCCCATAGGCTTCAGTATTTGAATATTTGTTCCTCAGTTGTCGTTCTTGTGCATTACCTATGAGACATACCTTTGAACACATCTGTGATGAGTCTTCCAGAAAAGCTTAATTGAAGAGGGAAGGCCTAAAATGAATGCTATTAGCACCAGCCTATGGGCTGAAGACCAGGACTGAATAAAAATGTGGAAGTGAAGGAGGCTTTAGCATTCATCTCCCTCTGGTTCCTAACTATGGATGCATGTGAACATTTTTCTCTTGCTCTGGTCACCTCATCTTCCCTGCCATGAAGGAATAGGCTATATTTACAAGCCAAAAACTAAGCTCTTCTTTCATTAGATTGTTTCTACCAGGCTATATTTCATAATAATGAGAAAAGTAATACATTGACCATGCCAACAAAGAGAGGAAAGCTACTGGGCTTATGTAGCTCCCATAGTTCCTGTGACTGTGTGGTGCGACCAGGCATTGCTCTGTACCCTTCATTCCTTGCTACATTTTTTTCTCATTTTGAAATCCCTTCAGCATTTCCTCTTTGTCAATTACTTCTATCAGCTTTCCAAGTAGATGTTCCAAGCAGACCCATCTTATTCTGATAGTACCCTTTCACCCCACATAACAAGAAGCCCATTATGATAAAGACAGCCCTGCACCTTTAGCTCTGGGATTCTGCTTTGATTTGAGTTTGACCAGGCCTATTTTCAAGTCCTAAACTCCATAAACTGTTAGCCAGTGTATTCTCAACAACACACCAACTCACTGGATTAGTGGAGGGATTGGGGCCGCAGTGTCTTCTGCAAGTATTTTTTTTTTTTTTTTTATCTTTTAATTCTCTCAGTTACGAATCATGCTTGACTTCTCTGTATTTCCCTAGATTCTATTTCACCTCCAGGCTTTTAAGAGCCTCTCAGTAAGGTTTTGTGGCAGAAGAGGATTCTCATAATCATCATAATGATGTGCATGCATCTGGCCTACTTCTAAATGTTTGGATGATAGTTATAACAACCATTATGAAATGGAATACTCCTTCTTCCCTGAGTGTGAAGCTAAAATTAAAGGAATGATGTGACTGTATGAGTAAGTGTATGAGAGAGAGAGAGAGTGAACATGTATATGCATGCATATGCATGTGTGTGAGCATGCGTGTGAGCACGCGTGTGCGTGTGCGTGTGCGTGTGTGTGTGTGTGTGTGTGTGTGTGTGTAGAGCAGAGATTGAGACACAAATTTGTATTGTTATTTTAGAAATCAGATCACAACTCAGGTTGCTAAGTGAAGAAAATTCTTAGAGCTTTCCTAACAGGATTTTCCTTTTGCTTCTTGTGCGTGTTTCTCTCTTGTTTAACATGGCCTCCTCCTTAGTCACTCAAGCAATACGTATTCTATCTTATTCCTTGTCTCCCTTTGGCACCTTGATATGGAACTTCCAAACTAACTGAAGCTATAGGAGTAATAGGGACTGGGAATGAGATAATTTTCAACTCTCCTCTTCAGTACTATATTTACATCAATATAGTTTTCCCACACTTAAATCTAAAATAGGGCATTGTTTGGGAGTATTTTTGAAAGAAAATTTCAGTTCCTTTTATGCTAATACCCTGAAAAGGAATGGAACCAGAGAAGAATAGGCTCAGTTATCATTCTCCACTCTCACAATCTCCACGTGAAAGCATCAGTTCGTCTTCAGCACGAGCCTTGTCTGAAGCCTGTGGAGCTGCCAGACTGCACCTATCACTTCTGGCTTGCTGTTCATCAATCCAGTGTGCGTTTGCACTGCTACTTTATGAACTTTTCAGAAGTTGCCCAAGAAAAGCTGTCATAAAACTAAAGCACACCATTTGCCTCAAGGCCATAAAGCTTTATGCTGTATCTATACCTCAGAGAGTAAGCTAGTGGAGAGTGTATGTCTTAGGAAGCATGAAGTAGATTTTTTTTTATTTCCTCCTCTCCCTCCTTTCTTCTTGGCATTTCCTTCAAGGACTACCTACAGCATTATCTTTTCTAGGACACTAACAACAGATGAATACATTTCTAATGTATACCTAAACTTCTTCATTGTTTGGTGCGGGGACCAAAACCAGGGTTGCTGGGCAAGCACTCTTTCATTGAACTGAATATCTAGCACCACTCCCAGTGATGGGAGACAACCTTCTGTATATATGTTTCTCCTATTGGTTGATGAATAAAACATTGATTAGCCAGTGGGCCGTTAGGAAGTATGGGCAGGGCTATGAGATGAGGGGAATTCTGGGGAGAGGATTCAGAGAAAAGCCACCAGTAACTGATACCACGTAGCTGTTGGGAGGATATGATGCCAGAAGTTCTCCGGTAAGATTAAACCATGTATAAATACATAGATTAGTAGTTATGGGTCAATAATTAAGGGAGAGTTAGCCAGTAAGAAGTCTGAACCATTGGCTAAACAGTTTTATAATTCTTATAAGTCTCTGGGTATTTATTTGGGACTAAACAGTTGTGGGACCACATGAAACAGAAACTGTGACCACACTCTCAGTTCCTCTTTTCTCCCCAAGAAACAGTTTTGCAGTCTTAATTATAACCCAGGCTTTCTTTGAACTTACTGGATTCAAACTTGTGGCTATTCTCCTGATTAAGTCTCTTTAGTTCTGGGATTCTAGATGTGTTCTTTTTTAATTTTAAATTCTTTTTTGATTTTAAAACATTGATTTTTCTCTTTCTAAATCACCTATGAACCTCATTATTCTGTGTGTATTTTTTATACAGTTTTGGAATTGTTCCACAGCTTCTTTGAAGGTGGGAGCAATTCTATAGCAAATATATTTAACTTAGTATGGTGCATCTGACTCTAGGTGTTTCCCAATCAAGGAAGATAACTGAGTAATTGAACTCTGAGCTCTAATTTGGAGGGTTGAACTGAGTAACCAGGGTGTTCATATATCCTGGCCAAGTGAATATCAGAGGCAACAGTGTTTGTATTGTTTCCTAGAGCCATCACAAACCAGGTGGCCTGGAATAGCAGAAAGTTCTCACAGTTCTGACATCTGGAAGTCCAAAACCAAGGTACGGGCTGGGTGATGTCTCCTCGGGGTGTGGAAGGACCATCAGCCCTATGGCACTCTCCTGATTCTTGGTTGTCAGAAAAATCTCTGGTGCTTCAGTGTAATTGCTGCCTCCTTGTTTCCTCACCATCTTGTCTCAACTCTTCTCCTTCCTCATAAAACACCAGTATATGGACATAGAGCAACCCCCATTTTGTGTGACCTTACCTTAACCAATTATATCTGTGAAGACCGCTTTTTATTAAGTGGTATCTCATTATGACATTGTATTTAGACATAAATGGGTGGGAGCGCACTCAATATAAAATAATAGAATTAGACAGTCTCCTAGAGTTAGATGCCAACTGTGTTGACCTAGAGAATAAGGCAAGAATTGACAGTATTGATCAGGGTAGGGACAAGAACAAGAATTTAATTTGGATAGTAAAATGTGTTCTACTAAATAATTAAAAAATGTATTTTAATTATTTAATTATTACAGAAAATTGAAAGAAATGTCAGTGAGGATGTGACTAGAAAAGCCAGGAAGTCTTTAAGCAGCATGGTCTCTGTTTACAGCAGTAGCTGGGTATGTCTTTGGTTTAACTTTCCCTTTTCCTAGATTCATTTCCCTTTGCTTAGGAATCCTATTCCATGCAGTTCTTGTACAATTGAATTTTTCCTATGCTATGGTTGTTGAGTAACTGAAATTTAATCAAGACTATTTAAAGAAATTGCTTTTTGGTTTTATTTGAGGATACTGTGTGCTTGGATAACGTGTTGAGTTAAATTTTGGGCCTAGAGGTTGACCAAGGTGGTTCAAATGAGGCCAGCTCCTAAATGACCTTAAGTGGTCCAATTAGTTTTATTCTACTCCATGACTAGGATCTAAGTGGCAGCCTTAAACAAAGTCTTCACTTCTCAGAGAGAAGGATGTTAGCACTGTCCTTCAGCACTTCCCCAGATATGCTCCTACCCTCATCCCTTCCCTCCTTCCTAATGCAACTTCCACCCTTCATTGTAGACACTTCCTACCTTTCTCTCCCCACAAATTCAAATACCACTTACTTAGTTCTAGTTTTTATAGAGAATGTCTTTTACAGTTGACCAGCCAGGGACCATTCCTACCTCTCTTCTGAGGTCATTACAATGTTATCATACTTTTTTTTTTTTAATTTCAACCATCTTCCTGTTTTTTACATAGCTACACCCACTACAGTGCACTTTCAAAAGGGAAAATTACCACTTGTATTTTTTTTAAACATAGGCATGCACAATTAACCTCATAAAATAAAACATTTTGACTCCCATTATCTGAAGGTAATCCAAGTTTTATTTTCCACCTTCCCTCCTGCTAGTTCATAATCTAGCCTCTTTCAGTTTTTCCATCATCATGCCCTTCCCCATCCTGCAGGATAGAGGACAGACTTTTTTCACTTTGCTCAAACACACTACACTGTCTTTCCCTCTGTTTGGAAGGCATTTACTTGTTTTCTCTTTATCCTTGGGATATAATGTAAATACAAGTCTTTCTTCACTGGGTCACCCCAGGTGACTGTTCACTTATGATCTTGATGAAGTTCTTCATCTCCCCATTACTTCTCAGACTATAGACTTATTAGGCCCTGTACTTTAGCTAGCATCTTGTCCATTTTATATCCTGAGGATGTTGTATGTGTGTGTTACATTTTTTGCATGGTTGAATGTGCATGAAGATGTGAATGCATGTGTGTATATACATGTGGGGGCCTGAGGTAGACATTGAGAATCATCCTCAGTTGTCTTTCCACTTTATTCATTGAGGCAGGGTCTCTGATTCAAACCCAGAGCTCACCAATATGCTAGCTAGGTTGTTCCAGGAATCCTCATTTTCCAACCTTGTAAAGGTGGAAACGCAGGTGGCTGCCATACCCACTTGGTGTTTACATGGGCTCGGGAATCTAAGCTGTAGGTTTCTTTGCATGGGAGATGATTTTACCTGTGAGTCATCTTCCCAGCACAAAGTAGGTTTTTGTTTATTTGTTTGTTTTCCTTTACTTTTATTTTATTAAAAAAACGAGGAAGCTGGGCGTTGGTGGCACACACCTTTGATCCCAGCACTGGAGAGGCAGAGGCAGGTGGATCTCTGTGAGTTCGAGGCCAGCCTGGTCTACAGAGCTAGTTCCAGGATAGGCTCCAAAGCAATACAGAGAAGCCCTGTCTCAAAAAGCAAAACAAAACAAAACAAAACAAAACAACAACAAAACCAAAAAACAAAACAAAACAAAAGAATGAGGAAGTTTATCATCCCACAGACAACTCTGGTAGTGGTATATCATTAGCTGAGAACCCTCTGTGAAGGAAAACACAGGTTTGTAATCTCAAACTATACATTCTACAGATTTCATAATGGCTGGCCTTTGAGGCAATTTAGAAGGACCCTTAGATTAAGCCATTTTTTCATTTGTGTGACCAGAATCCACTCAACAAAGGCGAGACCCCAAAGAGGGATGGAGTTACTGGCTTTCCAGTGCACTCTTTTGCCTCTCCTCCCCCTGCCTTTGAGGAGCAGGTACTTGTAAATGATTTAGGCAGAGTCTCAGAAGCATCAGGCACTTCCTGCACAGGGCAGAGGAAGCAGTGTGCAATTATCCAGTCTGGACTCTGCTGAGAAGCGATAATTAGGTGGTAAATGTTAACTGGATTACAGCAGGGATCACTCCGCTTGTCATTTAACACCTAGTCAGGGGTGGACCTTGAATGTTGTTTCCTGCTCTGTGCAGCTGCCTCTGGTGACCTTTCTTCAACAGTATCTATTTTATCTTTCTGTCCAATTTGGGAACATCCACATTTATTTGCCTACTTGGTGGGAGCAGCATCTACAGCCCACAGCATGTGAGGATGGAAGGAGCTGAAAGGCTGAGAGTGTGTCTAAACTTTGTTCATTTGCTCTACTCACATAGTTTGCTGACCTTCTATTTGTAAAAGGACCCATAAATACTGTGTAAGATTTATTTGGTATGGGACTTCACTGTGTTATTTAAGTTCACATGTGACATTGGTGAAGACTGACCAGGAGTAAGTTCCAGGGTGTCCTGAGGTTGGCTGGATTCAAAACTCAACTTATTTCTGTTTTATTAAGTTTTCAAAAAAGCTTTGAAATAATTTTTCTATGTGTATGAGTATTTTGCCTGCAACTGTATCTGTGTACCATGTTTATTCAGTGTCCACAGAGGCCAGAAGAGGGTGTCAGGTCTTCTGGAACTGGAGTTACAGTTGTTTGTCAGTTGCCATTTGGGTGTTGGGAATAGAATCTCAGTCATCTTCAAGAGCAGCCAGTGCTCTTGTCTGCTGAGCTATCTCTCTAGTCCTTAAGTTTTTATGTTACGGCATATGCATGCGTTTCAGTGTGTGTGCCATGGGGACCATGTGGAGGACAGAGGACAACTTGTAGGAGTCAGTTTTATATTACTACTACATAAATCTTGGATATCCAACTCAGGTCATCATGTTGAACTATCTTGCCAGCCCAACACACACAATTTTTTAAATTTATTTTTATATGTATATGTATTATTTTTTTTCTTATTTTACATATCGATCCAAGTTCCTGCTCCCTCCCTCCCTCCCATGCCCCCCCCAACACCCTCCCATCCTATCCTCCCACACACACCACAGGGAGGGCAACACACACAATTTTAAACCTAGGTTCATTGTAGAAATCAAAGTGTGGCATTTTTCTTTCTGAGCTTGCCTTCTTTCATTTAGCATCATGATTTCAATTCCATCCCCTTTCCTGAAGAGCTTGAGTTCTTAGCCACTGCTTCTGACATCTTCACTGCTGAGCCCTTCCTTATAGTCACTTGGCATGGAGGATGGGAATGTCACCAACCCAGTGCTCCAACTCTGAGTGTCAGGAGTGAGGATTCTGTGTCCCCACTCATAAGACAGGCTGAAAATGTCTTATGGGTTTGGGAAGGGGTGATTCGGAGTCTAACAAGTTAAACACATTTGTCTATAAAATGTTCCCCAGATGCTCCTCAATAGAATATCTAAGGATGTTGGTCTGCTGTTATCTTCTCTGTTGTCTTTAATATAAAACCAAACTTGTACAAATATCTTCAGGCAAGTGTAGTTAGGTTCAAGGGGTGGTGCCATGTTGCAAAGTATTGGTAAGCCATAGACAAAAAAAAAAAAAATATTTATTTATTTATTTATTTATTTATTTATTTATTTATTTATTTATTTATTATCCAGGTCTAAGATTACTTCAAATGTCACTGTCAAAGCCTGTGTGATTAAATTTCTAGTCATTATGCAACTAAATTTCTAGATGTTATTTATAAAGTCACTACAGATTTTTCTCTCATAATATCTCCCTTTTCCTTTTATGTGTGGCAATAGAAGTAACCACTGCTGAATAAACAAATTTATTTCTGTTCAAGACTTTAGATAGGATATCTGAAGATATTAAAGTCTACAGGACTTGACATATTTTTATTCTTTTCAGTAGTAAATGTAGCAGGTCTTAGAGTAAATTTCCATTTCCAACTTGTATTGTTTTCTAGAATTTATCTATGGACATTTATTGTATCAGCAAAATTACTATACCTTCATTTTGGATCAAATCTACTGTGAAATTATATGACTAGTCACTTATTTAGCAGTATAGACATTTATAATTTATTGTTTGTTTGTGTGTGTGTGTGTGTGCATGTAAGTACAATGACTATGCAGCCAGAAGAGGGCACTGAATTTCTGAAGTAGGAGTTATAGGTAGTTATAAAACTCCCAGTGTGGGTGTTGGGAACCGGCCTTGAGTCACATCCTCTTGCAGAGTTGCTTACACCTTAAAACTCTAATTGAGCCTTATCTTTGTATACAGGCACCTGCTTGATAGGCAGTCTCTTCCACTCACTCCAGGTACTGAGATAAACCGAGTGCCTGGAACTGAGATGGGCTGGCGCCAGGAACTAAGATATGTAGAGAGCCGCGAAGTGGCACTGGCTTCCACCTTCCACCTCCCCAAGGGTGAGTGCTCTCTGGCGTAAACAAGCCCTTATTTGGTTAAGTCTGTTCAGCCTGTCTGCTTCTGCATTAGAGTAGCCTATCTGCAGGGTCCATGTAGCTCACTGGGGTTGGTTAGCGCAAGGGTATTTAAGCCTGTGCAGCAGGGGTCCCCTGGGTCCCCACAGGTCAGAGGAAGCATGTTCAAGGATCCTGATTAAAACTGCATGAAGAAGACCTTCCTGGAGTTGCGTCTTCTTTGCTGGCGAGGGTCAGGCGTGGTACAAAGATAAGCAGATGTTTATGGTCTGATGTTTATGGTCTGAGATAATTACCAGAACCCCAGAGTCAGTAGAAGGTACCCCTCCCTATTTCCTCCCTGCTTTGCTTTAAAAACTCCTCTTTATGCCTAATAAAGTTAGACCTTGACAAATCCATTGCTTGGTCTCGTTCCTTCTTTCTCTCCCATTATTTTCAGGTTCTAGCCCACCTCGATTCATGAATAACTAGGCCCCATGGGTTGGGGCAAATTCCACTCTTCTACAAAACCAGTATGTGATCTTCACTGCTGGGCCATCCTTCCAGCCCCAAGTTACATATTTTTCCTAAACATTTCTCAGTAATTATACTTTCAAAAATGTAATTCTGGCTCCCTGACTCACTTGCCATTCAACATGCTTTCTCCTGTGTGTTTATTATTCTGAGGTTGGTTGTAGGTGGCGATTTTACACGTTTTCTTCAGCATATATTTTCTTACTGTGAACTGTGTATCAGGCTTGATATCAGTACAAACTCACTTAGCATTTTAATCTGGATCTCACTTAATTCTTGTCACTTATCTGATACAGACTGCACATTCACCATGCCAGTTTAATCATTCTGGAAACATTTGGTCATGAATAAAAGAACACTGCAGCTGTTCCAAGCCTCAGGTAGCTCCAGACTCTTCCTGCAGAGCTGTTCCAAGGAGAGGTAAATTCACGTTGACCTTGATTCTTCACCTGGGAGATCAGCAGATGAAGGAGGCTGGAGTTTTCCTCTAAATTGACCTCTTCTGCAAACTTATCAAACATTTCAGTAAATACTGCTCAAGGGAAAATTTCAGTACTTTTGGAGCCTTTTAGGGTCATTTTGTCTCCCCCCCCCCTTTCATCCTTACTTTAAAGAAGTTTGGACTAATTGAGAACTTCAAACTTTTCTTCAATATTTTATTGTGTGTGCACACATGCAGCACTGGGGATTGAACCCAAAGCACCGAGCATGCTAGGCAAGCATGCTAGGCAAGCACTGCTCTTTGAGCTGCATCCCTAGCCTTTCTCTGAACATCCCCAAAACAAAATGATGGAGAACCAATGTGTATGCACATTTGCACCAGCATTATTCCCTTTCTTATGCAAATCTGCCAGCAGTTGAGACCATTGACGGTGATTCCTTCTAATGCTTTGTTTTTTTTACATGGTTTGGTGATGAATAATTGAATAAATGAGCTAAGCTGCAACTAGTGGGCTTCCCCAGCCTCCTCTGTGTGGAGGCATCTCCTTTAGCAGAATCACTGCATTGCCTCCATACATCCCCATACGCTCTACCTCTTCTCCCCACCCTTTGCATGGGCCTCAAAGCATCACAAAGGATGCTCTGAAGTGTGGGTTGGTGAGCTCCTACATTTGAGGTGAGAATAAGATTCATAAATCCAGTGCCTTTCCTTACTGCAGGCTATCTGGTTCTCTGTCTCTTAAAAAGAAGGGCCTAGTTGAGGGAACTCCATCCCTACAACTCAGCGAGCATAAAACACGAATCTGGGGAATAGATCACTAGCTTTGAAGTCTCTTTCTCAGAAGTGATGGCACTTCCTGCTCGTCAGATACACTAAAGAAAGTTTTAATTTAATCCAACCCATATCTGAACAGAGAACCTGAAACGTTTGTTTGGTCAACAGTACTCAGAGCTACATATTCATGATAGCTGTTTCCCCCACCACTGTAACAAAACACTCCACAAGGAGCAGTGTAAGGAGAAGGAGAGTGGTTTGAGGAGGTACAGTCCGTCGTGGCAGGAAAACCATGGCAACAGGAGCATGAGGCTGCTTGATAATATCTAAGTGGGTCAGGAAATAGAGATGGGATGGGAAGTGGAGCCTGACATTATGTTTCAAGCCCTGTGCTGGGTGATCCATTTTTTTTTCTTCTTCTTTCCCAGTGAGGCTCTATCTCCTTGTAGATTCTTCAACCTCTTGAACAGTACTACCATCTGGGGATACATATTTAATTACTTGAACCTTTGGGAAACAATTTCTATCTAAACTCTTACTAGCCTTCTCATACAGAATTCCTATAGAGAGTCCAGAGAATCATCTGCTGGGTAAACTGATTCCCCATTCACATTCCAGGTTGAAAATCTACACATATCTTTGTGTGGTCATGATGTGAAATTAGGCAAAATGTAAGTGTGTGGCCTGTTATCCAAAGTTAAGAGCTCTTAGGGGAGTGGCATCAGTGACTTTACAGCATGGGATTCCTTTGACTACTGGTTCAAGTGCAATTGTACAGGTCGGGTGGTTCTGGAAACATATCAGGGAGGGAAGGAAGACAGGACCCTTAGGGAAAATCATCTGAGAAGGCTGAATTAAATGTGTGTGATTTCTCAGGGACACATGCAGAGCAAAGCCGATCATCTGTCTCACAGGAGGTGTTATCACAATGAATAAGCAGTGTGAGGCTGAGGAGTTTCCCTTTGCAAATCCTTACAGGGAGGTGACCTCTACACTGAAGGCACACTAATTTTCCTAACTGTGATTTAATGACGTTAATTACACTTCTGTACCTGAGCTGTCTTACTCTAATAATTTCCTTCGAGGATGAAGTTTGAGACACTCATCTCTGGCCTGATATTCTCTGGGGGAGGGACTATGGTAGCCTGCCAGTAAGTGTTAGGAGTTAGCCTGTGTATGCAGGGCTCTCAGAAGAGCAGGCTTACTCAAGAGACAGATAGGGAAGACCTCTGTTCTTTGTTCCCTTCTTGAAGAACCATGAGGACTCTGTCTGGTCTATGTGAACTTTAAAACTTACAAGTATTATTTTGATTGCTTTAAACTGTAAGATGTAAGCTTAACATAGTATTTTGGATTGAACACATTATTGAGTTCTATGTTTATATATAAAGGGCACACGGGTCTTGAAGGAACATAGAGAATCAGATTATCCCAACCAGAATGACTTGGGTTATTTTTAGGCAGCAGAAAGAGCCCCACAGAAAAGAGTCACTGTAACCTCACAATATTTAAATCTGAGTTGGCAGCTTGGGGAAATATTCACAGACAAGGTCATCTGTACCTTCAGCATCTTTGAATTCACAAGTGAGTCATCTGCCTCCTTTACCGAGTGAGTCTTCTGTCCTCACCCCAGCAACATGAAGCATTAATACTTCAGTTAGCTTGGAGATGAGTGACACCTCTCTGCACCTACTGCAAACTTGCCTTGTATGCCATTTGCAGTGCCAATCCACCGAACTCAGGGTGACTGGATTTATCACTTCCTTAGAGTTGCCTCCACCAACTGTGAAAGTCACAGAAAAGTTGTGGGGGAATTGTGCCTCCTAGCAAGTGGATAGCCTTGGCATGGCACTGACTAGTAAGATGCTAGGCATTTATGAGGGCAAAGAAATACAAGGTGTTGGTGCAGATGTCCTTGTGGATGCAGATGAACTCAAGTGAGAAGAGTTGAGCAGTTTGCTATACTAGGGGGCTGTGCTGTCTCACCTCCTTCCCCTTTGAAGTTCCCTGCTCTCCCTCCTTTCCCCTCTCCTCTGCTTGCTCCTTTATCCCCCCTTTCTTCTTTCCTTTTCCCTTTCCCAGTCTCCTCCTGTTCCTCTCTTCTTCCTTTCTTTTAAAAGTTTTATGCATTTATATGTTTTAGTGAGACTGCATAGTCCAGGCTGGCCTTGGATTCATCTCATGTTCCAGACTGATGTCAAACTGCAGAAATCCCCTGCCCTAGGCCCCTGAGCACTGGAATTGTAAACTTGAGCCACTGCATCTGGCTTACCTCATTCTCTGCTTGAATGTAAGCATCTCCTGGTAGATGAGACTGGAAGTATTGGAAAAGTCACGGGGTGGGGGTGTTAATTTGAATAACTAGGTGAAACCACAAGCTACATTATGGGTTTTTAACCCCATGAATTAATAAAAAAGTCTTAAAATGACTGCTTAAATCTCACGTGGTCCACTTTGGCATCTTTTTGTTGTGTCATCACAACCTGAAGACCTAAGTCAGCATGGGAGAGGACAAAGGCTCACTTGAAGCAGGCATGGGGATTGAGGGAGAATGCCCATCAGGTGCCTCTATAATTATCTGACAATACTTCTGTTACACTTAATGGTCACTGTGAAGACTGCTGGGTGGCAAAGTTAGAAAATTTATTTAGTCTCACAGATTTGTTTTTATTTTCTGAGTCAATGCTTGCTAGTTTGCTTTGATCAACTGCAAAGGCTGCCTTGTGGGTAGTTGGAAAGAAGTTCATCAGCAAGAGACCTGATACTAAGAAGACACAGTGGAGCAGGATTATCTCACTCTGTACAAATTGAGAGATCAGTGGAGGAGCCATTTATGAGTAGGAGTGTGTGGTGGTTTTGAATGAGAAATGTCACCTCCAGTCTCAGAGATTCCAAAACCTGGTTTCCAGTTTGGAGAGGTTATTAGGAGGTGCAGCCCTGCGGGAGGAAATACATCGCGGCGGGCAGGGGGCATCTGAGAGTTTACAACCTCATCCCGCTTTTATTTTATTCCCTGCTTCATGTTTTCCAATGAAGAAGTGAGTTCCTGGCTTTCTGCTCCAGCTGCCACACCCTGTTGCCACACCCTGCTGCCACGCCCTGCTGCCATGCTTCTTGATGTACTTTTCCCTCTGGAACTGTGAGCCCAAATAAACCCTTCCTTCTCTAAGTTGCCTTGATCATTGTGTTTTATAATTGTACCAGAAGTGTATTTAATACAGTGTTAAAATATGAGCGTAAACTATTTTATAATCTTCATATATGTACATAATGAGTTTGGATTAAATCCATTTACTTCCTATTCCTCCCACCTCTCCCTCCAATTCCTTACCTATTTCTCCATTACTATTTTCTCCCCCAGGTACCTGTTGAGTTAAGGTAGTGTTGCCTATATGTATATGGTGTGGGACTATTTGACACAGCATGGGTTCCTCAGGAACCTTATTCCCCTAAGAAAACTGACTCCTCCCTTCCCAGAAGTCATCACCTGTCAACATCTCAGGGGAACTTCATGATCTTTTCCCTGACCTGTGCTGAGATTTTGATTGGTTTGATCTTGTGCAAGCCTTGTGCATGCAGTTTCATTGCTGTGAGTTCATATCTACAACTTCATTGTCAATAACATGAGCTTTTAAATGAAATTGTTGTGAAATCCACCTTCTGATCTGTGACCCTGGATGTGTTTCCCATTCTTTCCAACTCTTGACATGCACAATGTGGATTGTAGCACAAAGGTAGACTGCATTCCATAGCTCCCAGTCTGATGTGTTCACAACCTGCATTACAGCGTTCATTGTTAGAGATGATGATAACAATGAAAAATTTCACATGCCAATCAGTGAGCCTTACTAGTCTTACTTCTATGCTTTCTATAATTTCTGAATAGAAGATTCTGGATAAGAGTTAGCTTCTACCATGGTCTACTGTGGAATAATTCTGTACACTGTGAATATGTGTTACTTTCATTGGTTAATAAAAAGCTGACAGGCCAGTAGCCAAGCAGAAAGTATAGGTGGGAGGAGGATGGGTGGGGTAAAGCCATGAACCATGTAACAGATTGTAGATTAATATCAATGGGTTAATTTAAGTTGTGAAAGCTAGTCAGTAATAAGCCTGAGCTTTGGCTGAGTATTTGTAAGTAATCTTACTTCTCAATGTGTTTATTTGAGAGTGACTGTGTGACAGGAAAACTCCATCTACAATGGTCTTCATCATTTCCTGATGGATTCAAGAGTTCCCTCATTGTCACAATGAATGCTGGCCTACATACCTATGCCAAGGTTTTTACTTTCCAAGATTGTACATTGACGTAAACTAAAGAGATTGAAAGTATTCCTGTTATGGTTTTTGACCTTGAAATAATCACAATAACTAGTATTTTTAACCTCATACAACACTAAGATTAGACACTAAGATGATCATGAAGGATATATTATTTTTTCAGTTGAAATGTTTATTATAACTTCAGTGTATGAAATGCCTAGAGACCAGGGCTATTTCAGTTGGAACCAGTAGGTATGTTTGTGGAGGGCCAGTGCTTCCCAGCTGTTCCATCCCTCTTCATGACATTTCCACGGCCCTCTGTGGACCTTGTGAGTCAGTTAGAAAGCTGTCAATTGTCACAGAGGTTGATTAAGAGTGAAAGGGTAAGTCATTGCCCACTTATTTCAGTATGTTCTGTTGCTGTGAAGACACCATGGCCATGGCAACTCTGACAAAGGAAAGCATTTAATGGGGGTTTACTTACAGTCTCAGAGGGTTAGTCCATTATCATCAAGGCAGGGAGTATGGCATCACACAGGCAGGCATGGTGCTGGTCAGTAGAGCCACATACTGAGACTATCACATACTGATTGCAAGCAGGAGGTACTAGGGGAGAGGGGAACAGGAGCAGGAGAGAGAGTCTGAGCTTGGTGTGGGTTTTTGAAACCTCAAAACTCACTCCCAGTGACACTCCTCCTCCAACAGGCCAAACCTCCTCCAATAAGGCCTCACCTATTAAAAGAAGGCCACATCTCCTAATCCTTTCAACATAGATCACCAACTGGGGAAGAATGCAAATATCAAAGCCTACGGGGACATTCTCATTCCAATCACCACAGCACAGAACCAAAGAAGGAGGGGGGGAAGTAAGGAATGAGGAAGGGAGGGCAGAAAAGGGAGGGAGGAGAAGGAGGGAAGGGAGAAAAAAAAGAGAAGTGGAGCTAAGGAAAAGAGGGCAGCCCCCCAGCCATCAGTTCTCTTCATGAACTGTCTCAGTGGGTTGGACAAGTGACAACAGAGGTTTATTACTCTCTTAAGGATTCCCGAAGTAAAAGCTCCTGCCTTTTAACTGGAACAGGATAGGAGAGAGTTATCTGGAACACGGAGCAGTTTACCTGGACCACAGAGCAGATTAGGCCTGATGGTTTTCAGCCAAAGTGCTTCCATCCTGCCCATCTTTACACACACACAAAAGATGGGCATGGCTAATGTGGTTGAGTACAGGGACCTAGTGTCTGTTAAAGTGTTTGCTCAGTGGTATGTGGTGCAGGTCTTCAGCTGCAGCCTCTGTGAGGGACTGTGTGCCCCAAAGCTTGGGTTGTTAACAATAGCTTTCTCTGTTAGACCTGCGAGAGCATGGTCCCTTGAGCTCCTACTCAGGAAAGGCGCCCCTCCCCCCAATCACTCAGGAGAAGCGGTCTTGATGCAAACGCATAAGGTCCTTTATATTCCAGTATACTGGGGCCGTCAGTCATACGCCATGCAGGGTAGAGGGCTGAGGACCTCTAGCACAGAATTGAGACAGCTTTTATAGGGTTACAGCAAAGCCTGCACATTGGGAACCAATCACCTTGTAGCATCCAGTGCGGACCAATTACTTTAAAGTATCCAACCCCGCCCTTAGCCCAGGAAGTCTGCTTTCGCTCAGGCTTCTGGGTGTTCATTCACTACCGTAAACATTAAAGTAGGTGACCGTCAGCTTGGGATTTAAGATTCCCAGCTTCCTGGGTTTTCTGGGGAATTAGGCTAAATTTTTCCATCCTAACATCTCAACCTAAAGCCCACCAAAATATGTGCCTATGGTTGGTTCCCATTGAGCACACATCCCTAAGATCCTAGCCTGTGGTCTGACTCCTCCATGATGTGGGAGCATGGTTTATGAATTACTTACTGGTGATCCTCGATAGGATGCACATTGCCTTATGAAGGAAACATACAGCCATTTATATTTTGGATAAATGGAGTTGAATAATAAGTAGGATATACCTAATTGACTGCGTACGTTTACTTTACCATATCAGTTGTTTATTCACTTAAGGGCATTCTATTTATTGTGGTAATGGGAACCAAGTTAGCTTTACAGTTCCTGTATTTTTGTCATTTACTGTGTGTCTAAATTTTTGTGGCTCGTTCATGAATTGGTCTAAATAAAAACTGCCAATGCCTGTGCACAGTAACACAGCTTGAAAATAAGAAAGTGTCTATAAAGAAGTGTCAATTATTGTTTATAGTCAATTTCATGCTTGCCCAAGGAGTAGAAGCAGAGGAATAAGTATTGCAGAATAGAGTAGGTTTGCCTCTCAGATCATCGTTGATATGAGTTATTCAGACTTACATTGCATTTTTATAGGAACAAAATGTGTGTAGAATCATTGTCATTAACAATGATCTTATACCTCGGGTTTCCAGTGAGCTTGCTCAAATAAATGAGCGAATTGTTTTTAAAAGAAAAGAAATGAAAGGAACTGAGAAATAGCCTTCATGTATAATATTCTATTTCCAACATTTGCATGAAACTAACATTTAACCTAAAGACTCTAGTATCAGAACTTGCTTGAATTTTACTGTCAAATACTGTTGATTTGTTGTCCTGTTTCAGAAATAAAACTATCATATTGTCTAAAATTAAAATTTGTGAGCCCTCCCCCCAATCATGGACAGTTGAAATTAAAATGGCATATTCACACAGTTTAATAAAGTTTCTGGAGTCAATGTCAACATGTCTAAGATATGGTGGCTAACACAGGAGTGTGTTAGCAGCCAATGTTATTAGATTCTTTCCTATGTGTTTCCTCTGTTAGGGATGCTTTGTTTTTTATTTGTTTTGGTTTTTCAAGACAAGGTTTATCTGTGTAGCTTTGTAAATCAGGTTGGCTTCAAACTCACAGAGATCCACCTGCCTCTGTTTCCCAAGTGCTGAGATTAAAGGTGTATGCCACCACTGCCCAGCTTTTGTTTTGTCTTTTTTGAGACAGGATCTCACAATACAGCATTGGCTAGTCTGGAACTCAGTATGTAAATCAGTATAGCCACAAACTCAGAGATTTGCCTGCATCTGGTCCTTTAGTATTGGAGTTAAGAGTGGTTGCCACCTCTTGACTCAATGAGATTATGGGACAGACTTAGTAGACTTCTTAGGGGAGGCCTTACTCTCTTCTAGGAACGAATAGTAGGTGGAGGGAGTAGGGGGAGAGGGAGGAGAGGAGGGAGGGAGAACTGGGTTTGGGATGTAAAAATTAAATTAATAAAAAATTAAAGAAGAAATAAGTGTGGTACTATGCATAGCATGGTTGGAATATTTAAATAATATATATGCTTTAATTAACTTTTTTGCATGTTTGTGTTCTTATTGAATTTAACTATCACTTGAGCCTGATAATGTGTGCTAATAATATCGTGCAAGATTAGCTTTCTGTAAAAGGAAACCCATATTAGAATTGTGGGCTACTAGAAAGATCTTATTTTTTGGAGCCATAGTCCAGTGGTCCACACCCAGAAAATGCTAATGGCTGAGGAAGTGTTAGCCACATTGCTTCTTCCGAAGAAACAGATAGGATTACAAAAGGGCATAGTTTGGAACAAACATCCTCAAATAGCTGGATCTTTGATGTCCATGTTGCCTTTTCTTTTATAATTGTCATTGAAAGGGAGGGCCTGGATGCTCTCTGGGTCCTGCTTTGAGACTGGGAAGAGAAAGGACCCTCTGGGGTGACTGAGGATGCTGCCCTCTTCAAAATAAGACTGGCATTTATTTTCAAGTTAGAAACATCAGTTCTTGTAAGCTTTAAGAGTTGAAATTCAAAGCTGCTAGTGAAAGCTGGGAATATTGCAAGATCATTTTAGGAAAGCAAGTGTGAAGGGCTTGGGAGACGGTTCAGCCTGCGAAGTTCCTATACAGAAGCATGGAAGCCCAGTTCAGAACCTCAGCACCCACCACAGGCATGTGGTAGTGTGATGCAGTAATCCCAGAGGTGGGAAGGTAGACACAGGAAGATTCCTGGAACTTTCTGGCCAGGTAGTCTGGCTGAATCAGTGAGCTATGGGTTCATTGAGATGCCTTGCTTCAGGAGACAGGGTGGGATGGATTGCCGAAGACATTGGACCAATTTCTGTCTTTTACATGCACACACACACACACATGTGTATACACATTCTCATATGCTTGGGCTTGTTCGCGCATGTTCACACATGCTCTCTCTCACACACAAACATAATATACTGTACACATACAAATAAAAACATTTAGACACAAGAAAGGCAAGTTCTTTGTATCAAGCCTGGAGTTAGAGTTGGTTGCTAGGCTAGATTCTGTAAATGGAGGTGTTATAAAATTATGTAGTGTTCAGAGACATTCAAGGACACTCCTGTCAGATGTGAGTACACCAGCCAGGGACAGAAGAAGCTCAGCAGAGAATGAACAAACCTTCAGATGTTGAGAGATATAAACTTGACCTATTTCCTCCAACTAATGGCAGTAAAATCCAATTTGATGAACCCGGAGGCATCTCATCTAGTCTGCTACCATTCTTAAGAATCTCCAAGGCAACATCTCCCAGCAGGAAATCACTCCAGTCTGAAGTGCTAGCCTGAACAGCACCTGTGAGTCACTTCAAGGGAAGTGCAAGCTTTTAATGAATGGAACCAACCACACTGTAGCTTTAGATCCAGGTCCTGATCTTTAAAGCCAAATGGATTAGACTGTACTTTGACTTCTTGGGGAAGGACAGGATACCAGGTAGTCTCGGAGAGGCTGTCTCATTTCTTACAAGGTTTCTTTAGGATAAGCACTGCTGTGGTTACTTTCCTTCAAGCTGTGATAATACACAACCTAAGGCAGACTTACAGCTCAAGGGTATCATTAGGTAATGGAAAGATGTGGTGGCAGGTGGGGAAGCCATGGTCAGGAGCTGGAGGGGCAGTGCACCACACTGCATCTTCAGGCAGGAAGCATAGAGATGCATGAGGGTGCATAGCACCTTTTATAGCTTTAATCTGAGGACCCAAGCCCAGAGAATGGTCTTGCTCATAATTAGGGTGGCTCTTCCCACTTCAATTAACCCAACTAGGAATTTCCTTGTGGCCATGCTCAGAGTTGCCATGGTGATTCCAAACCCAAAAAGTTTGACAAGATTAATTAACTACTACAAGCACTGGCACCCCCTCCTAGATCTTCAGCTCTGTCATAGACTATGCCACTGTCTTCTTTATCTCCTTTCTTTAGACACATTTCAGTACAGCCATGTATTTATAAAGCTGTTGGGAGAACTGGGGGAGGCATTGTTGTCTAAACACTAGACCATCCAGCATCTAAAATTCAGCCATTGCTTTCCTTACTCCGTAGTACTCACAGAGTCATTAAGCAAAAGGGATAGAATGCATAGAACACATGGGGTTGATCTTTGGTTTACCTAGTGACTATTTTCTTTAAAGAGTCCACACACCAGCCCATTACTTCTCTGCTTTGGAGGTCTGTGTCTTATCCCCCATTCCCAGCCACATTAAAGTCATAGGCATATATAACAGTTTCAGTCTAATTCTCTTTAAATTTTCAAAAATATTTGTTCACTGTTATTGTTTCCAAACTTAATCTTTAGTGCAAGATTCCTAAAGGTTTAGAAGCCATAGATACAAGATTGCCTTTGTAATGACCTTTAAGTAGCTGAGGGGGATATATCATTTTATTTTTTTCTGTATAGAAGACTTATTCTAGAATCCACACAAAACTTCTGTAGCCTCTCCTCCTTACCTAACATCTTATCTCTGGATGCCTGAAGTGCAGGTCCTAGTGATGGATGAAGACCAACACTTGAATAATGTATACAGAATTCAAATTGTCCTTGAACCCTTGGTTTCCAACCCAACCCACTGACAGGGTCACTGTTTCTTAATTTGGTGAAGGGCTCCATCATCTGGTCACTTCTAGGAACTAGCATCTCAGAACCCGCCCCACCCCCCCTTATCCAATCAAGAGTTTCATGGAATGTGCTCTAAAAAGTACTTGATGAAAACCTAGAACCTAGGCATTTAAGGTGTCCCACTTCTGGTGACTGTATTAATCCTAGTTTGTTTTCTGTTACTGTGATAAACACCACCATCAAAAGCAACTTGGGGATGAAAGGATTTATTTCACTGTAGATGTTATAGTCTGTCATCAAGTGAAGCCAGGGGAGGAGCTCAAGGAAGAAAGCTGGAAGCAGGAATTACAGCAGAGACCATGAAGAAATGCTACTTAATGGCCTGTTTTCTTTGGCTTGTTTTCTCGGGCTTACTCAGCTATCTCTTGTATAGAGCCCATGCCCGCATAATAAAGGACGGGGCCATCTACAGCAGGCTGAGTTCTCCTATATTAGTT
This sequence comes from Cricetiscus sungorus, assembly GCA_030556225.1. NCBI lineage: Eukaryota > Metazoa > Chordata > Mammalia > Rodentia > Cricetidae > Cricetiscus > Cricetiscus sungorus. The sequence goes on along the minus strand of JANBXA010000392.1, from coordinate 4,668,178 downwards.
AGCAATCAAGAAAATGACCTTACAGACATGGTCACAGGCCAATCTGTTGGAGATAATTCCTCAAGTAAGACTCCTTCCTGGGTAAATCTAGGTATGTGTCAAGTTGATGAAAACTAGCCAGCAGATACACCTTTTGTCATCAACTAGATTCTGAGGTCTATGAGGTCTTTGGGTATAGTATTGTTTTGTATCATACACACAGTAAACATTTGCTATATTCGTACAAATACAATGCACGAATAAGCTTTCTGCAATTCATAGGCTCACCTACCTGGGAACTTCATTGTTGTTTAATAATGCATTATTTTGTTTTATTTTTATTTTTCTGTTTTTTTAATGAGCTGGTCATTTTCCTACATGCCCAACCCCCCTTCATCTTTCCTCTTTGGAGTACAGAGCAATTAATCCATTTATAATAATTTTAATTTATTTACAAGTTCAAGAGAATGGTGTCTTTGTACAGATTGAACTGGGATTTAACAAATGTCCTTGCACAATGTGAGGACACTAACCTTCTTTTCACTCAGCTAAAGGCTTAGTTGTCTGATTTCATTTAGACCCCTAGCAGGTACACAAAGTACTCAGAGAGTGCTGGGAACAGGCTTTTGTAGTTTTCCCCTGACACCAGTGACAATTAAAGTTCAGGAAGCTGTGCTGTGGTCCTTTTAAACAGTTCCATGGCCTTATTTGTCTTCTTTCTGCGCTTAGGCATGATTGAAGAATTTCAAAGTGAGTTTTGCATTCCTAAGGCAACATGTTTGCCTGTATACTGTATTTTTCAAGACCGGGTTATCATATGCAAGAAAATGTTCTTTTAAAAATTTTTAGAAAAGATAATTAATAGTTAGCAGGATATACAAATGGAATGAAGAACAGCTGTAAAAGAAGAGACTCTGACAAAGTTAATAAGCAAAGGAATAAGTGACAATCACTTCTGAATGCCTAGGACAGCATCTTGTATGGATTAATATAACCTAGTAATACTTATTTCCAACTTTATTGAAGCTTAATATTCTTCAAGTATGTGTGAACAAAAGTTAATATCTAGTTTTGTTAAAAAGAGAGACTGATGGCACAGATGACAAAATCTGAGATGCTCTCCTTGTTTACTAAAATCTTATCAATTTGGTAATATCTATGATGGAATAATAGAGGAGTTAGAAAACCATAGTCCGGGCATTCTCCTTCAAAGAGATGTTCTCTACCTTCCATAGAAAATCAAGCAGTTCAGACAATAGTTGAAATACCAATCTTTCTGGATGAAGATGGATCAAGCAGAATGTTAAATGCACATCAAGTCCTCAGTAGAGACCAGTTCATCCAGGATACATTGTGTGTGCAAAGAACCATAAGATACAGCACTTTCTGAAAATGTATCGTAACAAATGGATTTCTTTTGGGAAAACATCTAGAAAAGCTCAAGTTCCAAGAGCTCAAGTTTTAAGAGATTTATTAGAATGTGAAATTTCAAGTGCCATCAGACTAAAAATGAGGATAAATGAGATAGAACATTTAATTTATTATCAATTCTTTGTGTGTGAGGGTATGTGCACATGAGTACAGGTATTCATGGAGGCCAGAAAGGGAGTCGGATCCCTTAGAAATAGATGTGAGCTGCCTGATGTGGGTGCTGGGAATTGAACTCATGTCCTCTGGAAGAGCAGAAGAGCTTTTTAACTACTGTCATCTCTCCAGGGCCAAGATTAGCTCTTCTTGAAAAGAACTAACTTTACTAATGAATGAAGGGAAATTAAACAACAATGATCATTGTAAATTTATCATCCATACCAGATTTATTCATACATAATCTTTCATTAGTATCAGAGGGAGTTGTCCTAGGTACCCTGCAGACATTGAAATCCCTAAATGCTCAAATTTCTTTTATAAAATGAAGACCTTTGCATAAACCTACATACCTCCTTGTGTGTATTTTATATCCTGTATATATACATAAGTATGTATATTACTTACAATAACTAATGTGTGTATATTCTATGCAAATAGCTTTTTATATTGTCTAGGGAATAATCACAAGAAGAAGTCACATATGTTTAATATAGAAGTGACTTTCTAAAGATGTTTTCTGTTCACAGTTGGTTTAATCCAACTTGATGTGTAACTTGGAGCCACACAGAGGGCTGACTGTTTTTGAAATCTTTCTTATAAGTACCTAAATCAATCACCATAACAATAACTTTACAGTGTAAGTAGTAGTTTTATGTATTCATTTTGGATCTACTAAATTGTTTGTTTTTAACTTGGTTACCAGTATTATGATTTGTATTTCAGTTAGATTTGAGTCATATGGCATCATATTGTTAAACTTTATTGAATTCGTGATGTTAATTATTTGGTAGATACCACAGATAGCCTAAGCAAAGGATATCCCTTTTCTTGATCATCCAATTGCTGCCTGGTAAGAAATGATCTGAAGAAATAGATTTACTTATCCAGCCAACAATTTAATGCACAGTTATGCACTTTTATTGTGTGGAAAAACAAAAATAAATAGTCACAATAGGATGTCTTCTATTATTTTGTATCCAGGATAGCAAACAGATGAGTGTTCCATCAGTCAGTTTTCTTGTACTATAATGAAACATTTGAAATAACTTATAAAGAGAAAAGGTTTTGGTTTTCTTACAATTCTGGCTGTTCTGACCATGATTGGCTAATCCCCCCCCACACCTTAGACTTGCTGAAAGCAGCATAATGTAGTGGAGAAGAACTGTTAGGAGACCAAGAGGGTCCTGTGGGCAATCCCTTCAAGGGCCCACTCCCAGTGACCTAAAGACCTCCCCAAGACCAACCACCTTTGAATAGTGCACCCTGAGGGCCATGCCTTTAACATTAATCTTTCAGGATGTTCAACATCCAAGCCATAGCAGCTGTGGACATGAATAATTACAGAAGAATGAGGTAGGTTACATAAAGGTGTATGGAAGAGTCTGGCAGTCCAAAGGATGAGGAAGACAAAGAAGTTTATGACATTGTAACTCAGCACAGCCTCCACAGTATACTTTCCAATGAAACACCATAGCAATACACTAACTTGTATAGACCATGGGACTTTATCTATGAAGCCCAGTAGAAATTTATAATCTGAGAATAAAATATCTTGAGACATGGCAATGATGATGAGGTTGGACTAGCAGATATGAGCTAGATGACAAAAGCATTTTTGTGTTTCTGAAGGAATTTCAATAAGTGAAAAGAAAGGAAGAAATAAGTTGGTTTGTTGGAGGGAAGTGATATCAATCTTTTACCCTTTCAAATAATTAGATTGCAAACTGAATATGTATATTGTTGTTGTATAGCTGATCCTGGGGCACCTATTTTTAAGTACCCTGGTTGATACAGACAATGATACAGACAATTGGTAAAATCAGATTTTACCAATGTTAAACTTGCTAGACAGTGAGTTTCATTTGGTTTACCTATAGGAGTGGGAGTTCCTTATGGTAACATGGATGTAGGTTACTCATAAGAGCATGGTAATGGGAACTAATGGCCATTGAAGAAGATAGTCCCTTCTCTCTAACAATTGCTAAATTCTTATATGACCTTGGGGTAGAGTCCTCTATGCTCATATAAGCACTGCATCTCTGCTCCACAAGAGAATGTTAGTATCTCAATACTGAGAAGTTCCTTGATCTCTTATGACTACCTATGTTCCTTTGTGCAATGACTGAGATGGAAGAGGAGAAAGTGGCCAGTTTTCTAACAAAGGACTTTAGTGCTCCCAGCATGTCAGAAGGGGGGTTAATTTTCTAGATGACATGAGGAACTTTTGGGGGCTGTGGGAGAAAAGGCTTAGAATAGGACTTGAATAGTGTGCTAGGAAATGCAGTTGAGATTTTTGCAAGGTTAACCCAGGAATACTATGAAGTAAACTTGGTCAATTAGCATGCTTTGTGAGCACATGGTCTTCTTGGCCTTTGATGATGCCAGTTGGTGTTCTTTTGGCTCAAGGTCTGCACAGGATTGGTGAATTCCAAGGTAGTACACTGGGAGAATTGGAAACAAGTTTTCAGGAACTGAGGGTGAGTCTGGGTAAAAGGCAGAAATGACTGAGGTAGAAAGGCATTTAAATTCAATGTGATTATGGATAATGAAAAGAGAGATGAAAGGCACTAAGACTCATTAGAATTCTTGCACAGAGATAAGAAACATGTGAAATATTAATTCAATGATACAAAGGTGTATTGCATTCTATTATGTTGAGTTTGTTTAATTTTGTAAAGCTGTGCTACTTTGCCTGCCTAGTAAAGAGCTGAATGGTCAATAGCTAGGCAAAAAAATGAGAAATAGGTGGGTCTGGCAGGCAGAGAGAATAAATAGGAGGAGAAATCTATGCTAGAGAAGAATGAGATCAAGGAAGAATGAGAAGAGGAGATGAGGATGCCAGAAGCCAGCCACACAGCCACACAGCCAGCCATTGAGTAAGAAAGAAAGAACATCATAGAATAAAGAAAGATAAAGGTCCCAGAGGCAAAGGGTAGTTAAAGAGAAATGAGTTAATTTAAAGTAGAAAAATCTGGCTAGAAACAAGTGAAACTAAGGATGGACATTCATAAGTAAGAGTCCGTCTCTTTGTATTTATTTGGCAGCTTGGTGGTGGGCTCTAAAACTGTAAAACAACAACAACAACAAAATCCTGAAAGGGCCTGAAGAGATGTCTCAGAGGTTAAGAGCACTGGCTGCTCTTCCAGAGGTCCTGAGTTCAGTTCCCAGAAACTACATGGTGGTTCAGTCATTTATAATGAGATCTGGTGCCCTCTTCTGACATGCAGATGTACATGGAGGTAGAATGTTATATTCATAATAATAAACAAATCTTAAAAAAATAAAACCAAAACAACTACAGAAACATGGTGGTTAGGAGTACTTATTTCAGATATCATTAATGCTTATGCAACTGAAGTTATGGGAAGTTGACACAACCCCAAATTAGGAGTTCCACTCCTGCCTTGTTGCATGGTTATATGACCACAACTGAATTAGTTAATCTCTCAGAAATTCAGGTTCTACTCTTATAAAGTAAGGTTGAAAAATGAGAGAGGCTTCAAAGATTGTGCGTTATAGGTACCACAAACTATCAATTGTAAAACCAAGTGTGGTGGCTCATGTCAGTAATTCTAGCACTTGGGAGGCTGACAGGAGAGAACTGTGAGATTGAGGCCAGTGTGCAATGAACAAGGCCTTGTTTCAAACAAAGCAGCACTACCAATAGTTTGTTCAAAATGAAGTTAGGGATAGAGACATAACTCAGTGGTAGAGTACCTGTCTATCACACTCAAGGTCCTAAGTTTGATCCCTAGCACCTACACACACACACACACACACACACACACACACACACACACACGTGCACACACACACACACGCACGCACGCACGCACACATGCACAAATCTTTAAAAATGAAAAAAAATCAAGGAGCTACAAATCAAATATGCTTTGCATTCTGATCCTGTGAAGCATATTTATAGATTAGAGCCCATTAAAAAGTCATTAGTATTAGTGGAGAGAAAGTACAAATTTGGTCACTTTAGGGAGGAATCATTGCTAACAAATGAGGACATTGAAAATATGATTAAGCTAAAAAGAAGCCTGTGTTGTTTGCACCCTCACCCTCAGATTTATGTGGCCTGTCTGTGATGTACCCATCTCTGTACACTCGGTGTGCACTAATGTGTTCCAGACAAATGCTCATTGTTTCACAATCTCCTTCAATTTAAAACCATGCACTGAGTAATTAGATATTCCATCTGGGTGAGCTCAGAAATTGATGAATCTCATCAGGACTGCTTCTAGCTAGAATACATGGAATGAAGCCTGCTTTAGGATGCCACCCTCACATCTGTTGGTATATATAGTACAGCAGGGAAATCCGAAGAGTCCCACTGTGGTGAAATTCCATTGACTCTTTAGTGTCGATGGGGAGCCAGAAGGAACACCATGGTCTGAAGAATCAGGTCTGCTTAAGACAGGCAACCACTAGAAAAATCTTACAGCGAAGCACATGTGGCAAAGGCTTCGTGCTTAGGTAAGGGTTAATAATGCATGAGGAGGCTAACCCAACAGTTTTCAGTGCAAGCGTGCTCTGAAATACTGAAAGACTGATCTGCCAGGTTATGAATATAAATGTACCAGACAATCATCTCCAAGCTTCACAAATGGTCATGGCTGCCAATAAGTGGGTGGGAAATAAATAAGAAGAGGAAGAGTGCTACTTTGTTTGCGTGGTCACAGTCTTGCCCCACGAAAAATGCTGCCAAGAGCCCTGGGCTTCAAGATGCTTTTGAGACGCTTGGATTAGGTTTCATCAGTGGTTGTTTCCATGGCTACTGATGGAAGGAAATGAAACCCAAAAGGTAGAGGGAGGTAAATGGATTAGGGAGTGGAAGAGATGGGGAAAACAATCTCAATAGCCAAGCATCTGGGAAGATGGATTGCTGAAGGTCTTGATGAGCCCTCTGAAGAACCTATATATTCAAGCATGTTTTTGTTGTAGAATAGTGGATAGTGAGGAATAATGTGTAGCTAGGGTTCTTAAGTGGGGGCTAAGCAGAAGGATGCCCTGTTTTGGAGGAGATGCAAGCTAGGAGAGGTTAGCTACTTGCTCTTCAGCCTCTCTGACTGAGCAGGATTTCACCTCAATCTTTGAATCCTGAGTTCTATAGTGGCTGTGATAGAGCCCAAGGGAACAAAATTCCCACCTGGCTATGGCTAGTGCTGCTGAACTGTTCCTGGTAGCTGCAGAGTTGGAATTGCCGTGTAGGACAACAGTTGCTTAAGGAACAGCTACTTAATACAATGACAAACAACATATTTTCTCAAGCTATGCTGGCTATTCAGAAAGCCCTGGGTATCCTCCTGCCTCCCCTCTCCCAGCCCTGTGAGTCACAAACACGTGCCACCATGCTTGCCCTTTTACATGGGTATTGGGGATGTCTGATGGTGGATAACAAGTGCCGCTCATCTAACATGCATCTCACCTTTGAACTTCAACAACTGGCTTCCTAGCTATTTGGCTTTGTGTGACTTATTTGGCTTCTTAGAGGTTCATCTTATCATCTTGGGGATGATATATGATTCTGTACTGGATAATTTTATGTCAATTTGATACAAACTGAAGTCATCTGAGAGGAGGGAACCTCAATTGAGAAAATGCCTCCATAAGATACAGTTATAGGGCATTTTCTTAACTAGTGATTGATGTGGTAAGGTCCAGCCCATTGTAGGTGGTGCCATCCCTGCGCTGGTGGTCCTGGGATCTTTAAGAAAGCAGGCTGAGCAAGCCATAGGGAGCAAGCTGGTAAGCCACACTTCTCCATGGGCTCTGTTTCACCTCCTGCCTCCAGGTTCCCTCCCCATTTGAGTTCCTATCCTGACTGCTGTTGATGATGAGGAGTGCTATGAAAACCAAACAAATGCTTTCCTCCCCAAAATGCATTTGGTCATTGTGTTTCATCATGGCAATAGTAACTAGTTAGGACAGTGCCCCCATTTGAGGTGTTAGAGAATCTTGCTTGTGTTAAGTTCTTAGTAAAGTTCTGAGCATATTACTCTCCACTCTAGGCCATTTAAAAAGTTCTGTTTGTTTTAAATACTGTGTAAGTTGGTTGTGACAACCATTGTGCCTTACTGTTTTTCCCAGTATATGTGGGAAGAGCATAGGTGGAATGTGTTTCATTAAAGTGATGTATTATGGGTAATAAAATCTTCTGAGAAGACAAATTGTATCTCCAGCATATTTGCAGGCAACTCAGCCCTCAGGTCAGTTCTGACTGGGGGCAAGGCCTGTTCCATCATTGCTAGCTGCCTAATCCCCACATGATGCTGACAGATGAGAGGAAGTTTTTAAGGTTGGCTACAAACAAATATTTTACAAATTGATTCATCTTTTGTTATGTCTTTCCTATTGTGATGTTTTATTTTTATTTAAAAGGGTATGGACATTGGTGCTTAACTTACCTCTCTCTTCTGGTACTGGCAAGCAATCCTCTTCCTTCTCCTTATCTTCTAAATCTTCTTATGAATTAAATGGTATCAGAATAATTATTTGTTTGAAGATTTATTTATATTTGTTTTTGTATGTGTGTGGTGGTTGTGGGACGCCTGATGTGGGTGCTAGGAACTGAACTTGGATCTTCATTAATAGCAATGACTGCAGCCCCAAATTATTTCTATTTAAATCATCAGGAGAAAAGAATAATTCATAGACTGAACTTGCCTTTAAAATATGAATGGCCAGCCTGTGTCATCTCAGCTACTACCAGTAGATGTTTTAATACACGGTGTTCAATTTTCATAAGGTGTAAACAAACTGCATTCAATGGGATTGTTGTCCATTATTTTAAAGCTTGACAATTGCAGATGCCTGGCCTGCTAGAATAATATTCTAGAATGTTCTGAGAGTAGGAAAAATATTTGAGTTCCTGTAGCGTGTATGTTTCCGCCAGCCAGCCAGTCTGTGACCTCCGCCGCGCCAGCCCCAAATAACACTCAGAGACTCTGTATTTGATACAATCCTGTTGGCCAATTACCATTATTGTTTATGGACTAGCTCTGCCTTAATTATTAACCCATTTCTACTTATCTAAGTATTTCCACGTGGTCATCTTATCGGGGAGTCGCGGCGGGCGTCCTGCTTCTTCCCCTGGCTACATCTCAACTCCACCTTCCCACTTCCTCTTTCCTTCTCCTCGTCTCCTAGCCCCGCCTATCTTGCTATCTCATTGGCCACAGAGCTTTATTAACCAGTATGAGAAACATATATACAGAATAACATCTCCCATCAAGTTCCCACATATTTTTTTCAGCTTCCTTCTGATTCAAAACAATCCTTCCAATAAGTGTCTTAGGGGACTATGTTTGGGGTGAGAGGAGGCAACCTGAGTTTGGGCCATAAGATCTATGTGATGATTGCAATGAGCATCATTTAAAGAAGAATGAATAGACCAGAACAGAAAGAAAAACCAAGACATTTGTGCTAGCTAGTTTTATATCAATTTGACACAAGAGAGAATCTTTTGGAAAGTTGGAATCTCAATTGAGAAAATGCCCTGTGGGCCAGCCTGTGGTACATTTTCCTGATTGACTATTGGTATGAGAGGGGCCAGCTCGCTGAGAGTAGTGCCACTCCTAGGCTGGTGGTGCTGGTTATGTGAGAAATCAGGGTGAGCCAGCCATGGGGTAAAAACCAGTAAGCAGTTCTCCTCTGTGGCCTCTACTTCAGTTTCTGCCTTCAGGTTCCAGCCTTGACTTTCTGTCATGAATTCTGTGTATGATATACTGTAAGCTGTAAGATGAAGTAAATCAGTTCTTTCCTGAGTTTCTTTTGGCCATGGTGTTTTATTATAGCAGCAGAACTAAGCATTATACATAGGTAGGTTACATTCTGTTTTGGGGCAGTGTCAGCTAAGTATTTTCACCCTCGGACGTGAGAATGAGCACTGTAAAAAGCATTATACCCTCCGAGCTGAGGGACAGCAGTTAAAGGGAAGAGCAGCTGGCTGAGGTTGCTGAGGAGAGTTGCGAGTTTGTTACAGTTCTCATCCTACTGTAGAGTACAGGAAGGCTATCACTATCAGAATTTTCTTCTTAGACGTTTCTATGATGTTGTTGTAGGTACTTCCAGGTGCCCAGTCACCTAGCTTCGAGATATAGTCGTCTTCATTTCTTTCTATCTTTGACCTCAAGTGAACAAGAACATGGCACTACGCAGCACAACTCTTTCCCTCTTTTCTCATTACTGTGCCCATCTGGGTTCTTTCTTCAATCCTGGAATGAGACAGCTACTTTCTCAGTGTATCCACAATTCCTACAGCCCAATGAATTATCCTAAGCTTGAGCTTCTGTGCTAAAAAGCACATATTTCTCCCCAGACACCTAGTCAATTATATTGTTTTTTTTTAATCACACCTGCTGTATTACTTTTCTTCTTGCTTTGACAAAATTCCCTACCAAACTTAACCCTAGGAGGGTTCATTTTGGCTCACAGTTTGATGGTGCAGTGTATCGCTTTTGGGGATGGGTGGCAGCAGGAGCTTGAATAAGCTGCTCACATTGCACCACAGTCAGGAAGCAGAGAGAAATGAATACTGGTGTGTAGCTCATTTCCTTCCTTTTAATTAAATCCATGACCTCAGTCTAGAGGGAAGTTAGCACATCCAGGGTGGGTCTTCCCTCCTCAGTTAATCTACTCTGGAACTCTTGCACAGAGACTCTCAAATGTGTGTCTCCTGCTTGGCTCGAAAACCAGTGGATCCATAAGAAGATTAGCTGTCAGATGTGTGTTATTTAAGGTCTGAAGTCTGATGTCAGCTTGCCTTTCCCACTGCTGGTATGGATTGCCATCCAGCTAAACTGAACCCTCTGCTCTCCTACCTACCTTTGTTACTATAACTCACTTCACTCCTCTCTCCCTGGGTATTTATTTGTCTCTTCTGTAATGTCTCTTTCTTGTCCTTAATGTCTCTAGCCCTCAGCTTTATCTAGTGTTCACAATTACATCTGAACATCATACTTTCCTTTGCCCATTCTCTGGGTAGAAGGATATTTGCTGTCTTAAACACCATTATTCGGTACTTATAGTTCTCCCAGATGTTGTTCAAGATCCTTTAGCTATTTGGGTATCTAACCATGTCTCCCTTTAGATGGACTCCTGGTCTCTCTCTTCCCCCCTTCCATCACTCCCTCTCCCTCACCTCTCTCTTTTATTTTTTGTAGTACTGGGAACTGAACACAGTGTTTCCATATTCTTGACCATTGCAATGCCTTACATACTTTTCTTTTGTTTGTTTGTTTTTCAGCAATAGGGGCTGAGCCCAGACCTTTGAAAATGTGAGCTAACTATTTTTTCACTATTGAACAAGTCCCAGCTTTTTTTTTTAACCTTTAATTTGATTCAGGGTCTTACTTAGTCATTCAGTATGACCTTAAACACACTTTGTAACCCAGACCAGCATTGAACATTCGATTTAATGGCCCCAGCCTCCCAATTAGCCTGGATCACAGTCCTTACAAACTATGCCTATCTTCAATACCTCCCCTTTCTTTTTTCACTCAAGGCTCAATGAGCTGTACAGATAGGACTTGAAAGCTCTGTCTTCCTGCATTAGCCTCTTGACTCACTGGAATTATAGGTCCTTGTCACTGTCACTATCCTTGTAAACCTTGGCTGTTGTCTTGACATAGCCTAGTGCCATTGCAGGGAGTCTTAATGGGGGGATTGCTGAGCTCAGATTGGTTGATGTTTACGTCACTGACTGTCTTGGTTGATGATGCATGTGGGAGGTGCGAGCCCTCCGTAAGCAGCACACCTTCTCCTCAGCTCCTCCAGACTGGTCTGGCCTTTTTAGACAGCTAACCGAGGATGAGCCAGAGAGTGAGTGGTAAGCACCATTCCTCATGGTTTCCCATGTCAGTTCTTGCCCTGATTTTCCTCAGCGATGGACTGTGACCTGGAAACATAAGTCAGACAAACTCTTTCTTCCTCAGGATGCTTTTGGTCAGACCAGTTTATCACGAGAACAACCAGAGCAGCTATCAAGCTGGCTTCTTCCGCATCTCTTGTTTGTCCCAGTCTTTTTAAATTAATTTATTTTTATAACATGTGCATTGGTGTTTTGGCTGCATTTATGCCTACATGTGGGTGTTGGAGCTCCTGGAACTGGAGTTCCAGACAGCTGTGAGCTGCCATGTGGGTGTTGAGAATTGAACCTGGGTCCTCTGGAAGAGCAGTTCTTAGCCATTGAGTCACTAGTGTTTTTTCTTTTTTGTTTTAAACTAGTAGGCACTGAATATAGACCACTGAACTATGTATGAGATGGCACTTCCCAGTAGCATAATTATGAGCTAGATGATCAGCAACCCACCTGATTTCAGAAAATCTTGAAATTAATTTTTATATCAGAAGGACTATAAATATGGGATAATTTACTAATCTCACTACTGCCTCAAGACACCTTGGAACACTGATAGATGGGTCCTTTCCAATCATCCACAGTGTAAACAATATCTGGTTGCTTCCTTCTCTGAACATCAAGTTAGTATCCAGCCTGGCAGGGCCATAAGCAATCCAGCCTGCTGTAGAATTTTAGGGATATTTTTGGTTTTAATCCTTTGTATTTATATCAGTTTTTCCATCATCATCCTGGTGGTGACAGTATCAGCATTACTGGGAATTTATTAGAAATGTGGTCTCAGTGTCATCCCAGACCTACAGATGAGAGTGTTGAGCAGAAGGCTCAGCAATGGGTTTCCAAAGCCCCACAATTTTAATGCATGACAATTGCATACTAGTGACACAGATCTCTCTGCATACCCACAGCCACTCTTTACTCTGCACAAGCTCCTAATGTTATCAAAACTTAGGAAGAACTTTAGGTTAACTTTCTTTAGTCACAAATGATTGCACAACACAAAACGGTCAGTGTAACAACTACATAAGAAACCAGAAATCCAGTTCATGAAGGAGAGAGAAGCAATCCACTTACTAATCTCTACCACAATTTTTAAGAGTTGCCAGGAAAACCACTTTAAAATGTTCCATCTGTGTCATCATTCTTGTGTTCGACTTTCTCTACACGATGCCATTCAAGATAAATCATCTCTCATTCAATGTTTTCTCCCATTTCAGCCCTTGTTGTGTGACAAGATTCTGTTATTAATCACTAATTTATAGCTGATCAGTAGCATTTCAGAAGCTAGGCAAACTCCGTAGACTAGCCTAGGTGTCTAACGTACAATTAGATCATTGTTACGAAGGGAAATGCAGTCTCAATTCCTCTAATTCTACTCACAGAGTATTGGAGCATGGCACAGTGGTGCACTAGGAATTTTCTGTTCTGGACATCAACAATGTCTTAGCAATGTCGTCAATGGCACCAGACGAGAAAAGAGGAGCAGGGGAGATTGACTGAGGGGTTGCCTCACGAATGCTTTCTCTAGAAAAAATTTCAACTTTAAAAATTCTCTTTTAACATTTAATCATTTTTTTTCTATCTCAGTAAACTACAGTGAATGACCTAAGGTAGGAGTGATATTCTTAGGCTTTTAAAATAAATACTTTATCTGAGATAGTTTTGTTGTTGTTGTTGTTTGAGAAAATTGAAGGAACTGGACATCTGCAGCTGATGCATTGCCTCAGGACCTTTGCACCTGTCATTCATTCTGCTAGCGACTTTTTGCTATAAGTTTTTATTTAGTTGGGTCTATTTCAGCATTGTAAACACAGTACAATGTATTTACTTTTTTTCTTAGCTTTGTTAACACAAGAGCCTCATCTCTCACATTTATCACAATTTTCTGAGTGTTTAATATATTCAAGATTCAGGGCAGATGATCAAGAATGGTTTTTTAATGACTGAAATAAAGAGGAAGACAGGTCAGGTGTGGTGGCACATAGCTGTAATCCCAGCATCTGGGAGGTAGAGGCAGGGGGATAAAGAGTCTGAGTCCTCTTGGGCTAAATTAGATCCTGTCTGAAAACAAAGCTGGAAAGGAGTTGTGAAGCAGTAGACACTGTAGGAAAAGGTGCTTTTCTGATGATGACATGGATTTAGGGGTGGTGACTAATCACAAGCCTGGTATGAAATCTTCCCAGAGGTTGCTTTGATGTTAGACCTTGATTTCTTTATCTGAAGATGATGGTACCTCCACTAAGGTGGAGAGAGCAGACAGGGGATACCGAGTCCACCACTAATATCAGATATATTACTACTAATTCCCCTTCTCCCCTTAATGGACACACTCCCTGTATCTATCCTTTCATAAGAATAATATGGTCCACATCTCTATTGCTAACTTTGTATGAGGAAGAGAATGGTTTTTAGGGCTATGTTGCTTTCCTTGGAAACAAAAGAAAACCCCTTTCATGTGGCACTTACTGCATATATATCTTGTTTGCTGGACATTTATTCCATAGTGGTGAACATATAGATAAATGTGTTGCTATGTTTGTTTGCTTTCTAATGAGTTGGGACTCCATTTTCAGAGCTGAGCCCTAAGCCATCAATTTGTACTCCTACCACTGAATAAATTAGCTGTGACAGAACTCCAGAGCTAATACGACAAGCATTCTCTTGGACTGAGCCAGAAAGAAATCCTTATTATTATCAGCTCAGAGACAGGGAAAGCAGTGGGGAAAACAGTTTCCAAATTTTCTGAAACAACCACAGTACTTAAAAGGATAATCTTTTCAAGGCTTGTGATATTAAACAGGATTGTTACTCTGATAGTAGCCAGACACATTCATGAGTGACTCTAAAAGCCTAATTGGAATAAGATGAGAATGGTAAGAGGAGGAGGGTCCAGGTGAAGCACGAGGTGTAGGCAGTTTTGTGTATAATGAGAAATTAGAGGGTTTGGATCTATTATAACCTCCGGGTGTGACTTACTCTCGTTTTAACAGAAGTTGTAAGAATGGAACATTATCACAGCCACTACTGTATTTTTGATTATTTAAAACTCATTTGTTTATCTGTGTGTGTGTGTGTGTGTGTGTGTGTGTGTGTGTGTGTGTGTGTGTGTGTGCGTGCGCGTGCGTGCATGTGTGTATGTGTGTGTTTGGAGGAAAACTTGCTGGACTTGTTTCTATATTCCATCATGTGGATGATACTGAGATCAAACTCAGATTGTCAGGCTTGGTGGATTTACCATCTCAGGTATCTCTCACTGACTCCTGTTCTAGTTTTAGCAGTGCTTGAGCCCAGGTACTATTTTGACACAGACCATTGCTCTAATTAAAAAAAGTGATCAGAAGTATAAACTGGATGGGGTATTAGTGTTACTTATAAACAAACAGGCTCATTAAGTCCATATGTTTGGGCCTAGTGACTTCCTGTACCTGAAGGCCTTCTATTGGGAACTGAATAATTTCCTTTTGTTAGAACATGAGTATGAGTTCAGGCCATAGAACATCTGGATGCTATCTGTCTTAGCAAGGATAGGTCTTCAGATACATACATACATACATACATACATACATACATACATACATACATACATACTTTGGCCTCTAAAATTCAAACTGTAAAAGTTATTTGAATATAGTTGAAGATTATCACAGATTATTTAGTATAAGGGAAGTCTTAAGTGGTACTCAACAATATGTAATTTCCATTCTCATTGTGAACAAATACATTGGTGTTAATACTCATTTTGAACACTTTGAAAGTCTACAGAGTCATTTCAGAGTTTTGCTACATGTTGATATGTGTTTACATGGAAAAGTACATGAGAAAATAGTCATAAGTGGATATATTACGCAGACACAAAGAGTGTCAGCAATTGCTATGAAAATTTAATTGGTGTCACCCTATTGTAATTAATAATGCAATGGTTCCATATTAACAGATTCTTATAAAATAATTGGCTCCAGTCTCAATTGTTATTCTGTCTCGTTTCTCTTTTTATCCTTAACATCCTGTGCTATCCGTGGGGGCTATGTGACAAATAAATAGAAGCAGCTAATTGGGGGGACCAAGGTTCAACAAAAAAGTATGTGGTCACATTGAGATTTATTCTAACAGTTGGATCTAAGACCAGATGACAAGCTCAACACTTGGAAAATTCTCAGCCATTATAATTGTTTAATAATTGCAATAAAAGTATTTGAAACATTTATAGAAAAGTGTCTATCTAGAGAAGGTCAAAACTATTGGCCATTATTTATTTATGTATCCTTTGAATTGGATCAGATTTGGCTAAGTAGCCCTGGCTAGCATAGAAATCACTGTATAGGCCAGGTTGACCTCAAACTTGTGATACCTCCAACCCCTGTCTCCTCCATGCTGGGATTATAGGTGTGAGCCACTATACATTCATTATAATATCTAGTATTATGAACAAAAATCCATGAACAGAACACTGCAAACAGTAAGAGAGAGGGTAGAGGTAGTGTGCAGAGAGAAGAAAGCAATTGGAGACAATAAATCTTAAGTCCTTTGTGCCCTGGTGGGTCTTGATAAACGGTGATAGAAGGAAGTAGGCCATACTCAGGGCACTTTGAATGCATCCCTGTATTTTTAGGTTGGATAACTCCAGAACTCATTGGCTTTCACTGAATTGTAGTGTAGGACATTAAATTAATCTATGCTCTTGGGGTGTAGGATATTTAGCACAATCACACAAGAAAACATGACTCTATTGTCTCTGGCATTCA
Organism: Cricetiscus sungorus; assembly: GCA_030556225.1. NCBI lineage: Eukaryota > Metazoa > Chordata > Mammalia > Rodentia > Cricetidae > Cricetiscus > Cricetiscus sungorus. Next base: position 4,652,005 of record JANBXA010000392.1, on the reverse strand, counting down.
AGAGGAGAACTTGTAGTTGAAAGTCCTTACTATGCTCACGGAAGAAGTGGATTACTAAATAAAAATTGTCATACAAGGCTTGGGGTGTCCATGCAAGTTGTTCAGGGAAGTTGTAGAGCTCTCCTAATCAGTGCAGGCTATTTCCAGGGTCCTTGGTCACCCAACGTAACTGCATGGTAAATTCTGTTGCTGAAGAAATTACAACTTTGGCTGAAGGAAATAGGGAAAATAATCTTAACAGACTGGAAACTTCCTATTGGCAGTTTTCATAGTGCTGATGGTGCTGTATGGACTGATGGGTAAGACAATCTGTCAGTGGTTTTACCCAGGGTTGAATGCTGCATTCTACAATACTGGCCTGCTAAGTGCCTACTGGTGCAGCAGTATCACAGCTGTTGTGGGTGTAACTAACAACTTTCTGATTGGATTTGAGACCCACTCCATAGGAGGGAATTTTATGCCTGTTACTGTAGTCTTAGTCAAAAGGTAAGACATAGTTCCCAGGATAGGATCTATTATCTTTATTTTGCTAAAAGGTCATGTTGTCAAGCTGCCTTCTTACTATTTATGCATATGCCCACAGACCTGGGCTGCTCTCAGCTCTGGTCAGAGAAGCTTCTTGGAGTGGACAGAGTCAGTGGAGAGATGCATAACTGCTCAGTGTGCTGAGAAGAGACTCAGTGCTCTGCTCTAATTGGGATATTTATGTTACCTCCACCACCAAGAAGGCTCATGAGAACACCACAGAAAGAATGTAAGAGCCAAAGAACAAGAAGGAGGGCTATGGGGCTATGATATGTGTTGATGCATTTGGTAACTAACAGGAGCTGCAGTTACCTGCACATGATAAAATCAGCCAAAGTTCCCACACAGGACAAGATCACTTCCATCTCCCACCCCTTACTAAGGAGCTATTGCGAAGAGGTAATACATTACTTTTTTTTTCCTTTTTTTTTTTAAGTTATGACTACTGATAGGTTTCCTGTGCTCCATTGGGTGGTTCCACACCCACACACAATAACTGGTTAGGTTGCTCTAACCAGAATCAGTGGCTTATTTAACAATGACATCTAAGAAGCGATGAAGTTGAGAGGGAGCACATTAGGGGAATAGGGATGAAGTTAGAGGAGGATAATGGGGTAAAAATAGATAGTCACATTTGATTGCATAGATGTAGGAAATCCTCAAAAATAAATAAGAAATTAAGCATCCTCACTATGGTCTTTCTATAAATGATGTTAAGTCAGCCATTTCTAGGGGTTCTTTTCCATTCTCTCTCCAGTATGCACAACATGTATAGTTCCCTAAAATGTAACTTGGGTCTAGCAGCACATGTTTTATGTATGACATTAATTTTGGCAAGACTTAATCTTATCTCAAGGTATGTCCCACTGGTTGAGGAACAAATCCAAGGCTTATACATCTTCTTGCAACACATATAGAAGGACTTCTAAGAAAATTAAAAGATGTTACCTATTGTTAGAACTATGGGAGAGTTTAGACAAGGAGTTATAAATATATAACATTTTAGTTTCAGTCTAAAAATAATATTACTTGGAACTGAAGAGATGGCTAACAGCATATGCTGCTCTTGCAAAGAACCCAGGATCAATTCTCAGTACTCCAGCTCTAGGGGATGAAGGCCTTCATTGGCACCATAATATGGTGCACATACATACATGCAGACACTCACACAAACATAACACAATAATGAACAAAAACATTGTTTCTTTGTCCTTTCTCCTATGTGCTTTGGGCATAAATCCCTGCAGAAATATTCTGCCCATAAATGTGTAACAACCTTACTTGTAAGACAGCTTTATTCCTAACAGCTTTGGAAGATTGCTAGGTGTTGAAAACAGGAAAACACTTCCTAACAATGTCAACTTTCTATTCTGTTGTTAGAATAGCATATCCTGACAAAAGTAACTCTAGGGAGAAAGGCTTTATTTTAGACCACAGTTCAAAGGTACGATCATCATAGCAGGTCAGTTGAGGCAGCAGAAGCTTGAAGCAGCTTGTTGTATCCTAGCCACAATCTGAAAGCAGAGAAAGAGGAATGCTTATGCTCAGTTCAATTTCTTCTTTTTCTACAGCTCAGGATCCTAGCCTGAGGGATGGTGCTGCCTGATTTTAGTGAGAATCTTTCCACTTCGGGTAACCCAATCAAATAATGTCTCATGGACATGCCCAGAAACTAAGTAATCACTCATGGGGTACCTGGAGACTTTTCTCCCAGGTGGCTCCAGATCCTATTGCGTCAGCCAATTTTATTGGACTTCCTTAAACTATGACTAAAAAATAATTAGAGCTTTGTGTTTGGAGCTAGTGACTAAAGTCCATTTGCCAATGTTCACATAGTGCCAGAAGGGAGACTCTGGTACTTATTATACTTGATGGTTTTTCTTGGGTCATGGTACTCATAGTTGGAGAGAGATGATCATCATTTGGGCTTTCGATACAATGTTGTTACTTGTGCACAAGTGTGTGTGTGTGTGTGTGTGTGTGTGTGTGTGTGTGTGTGTGTGTGAGTGTGTGTGCTTAAACATGTATATGTATGTATGCAGGCATAGATTTGGGCATGTGTGTTTGTGTACATATGTGCATGCTACCAAAATATATCCTTTCTGGAGCCTAAGCAACATGAACAGTGGGAGGAGAAAGAGCAAGAGGTACTTTGAAGAGTGGGAGGAGAGCAATGGGAATGAGGCTCAAACAAGAGCAGGTGCCTACAGAGGGGGTTGGGGGAGGGGTGGGCAATAGCAGCCTGTGTGTTTGTCAAGTGTTGGCACGAGGAAAGACATTTTATGGGGTCTAGGGATTGGGTAGAAAGATAGATTACCATAATAGTAAACAGTTAGGAGGAAGAAAGAATGTGTAAGAAGCAAGCTAGTGGTGGGCAGAAAGGATCATGAAGGCAGGGAAGGGGAGATGTGGAGGAAAGGAGGCCTCTTCTTTACCAAGAATTGTTATGTTTGGATGCAGTTATATAGAAAAGATGCAGCTGCTTTTAAGCAAACAAAAATAACCATCATCAAACCAGTGTGATTCATCCAAGTTCATATTTAGGAAATTAAATTTCCTTGATTTAGAGAGGTATCTCCCCATAGACTTCAGATCATCTCTGAATTACTCAGAATATCCAGCATAATGGAGGTGTCATGGAAATAGCTGTACTGTTGTGCTGTTTAGGAACAATGCCAAGAAAATAGTCTGGACACATAAAGCAGACTCAGGAGTACTAGGCTCCACTGCACAGCACATATCAGCAATAGCTTTAGTATTGAAACACACAACATGTTTTTTTCTCTATGCACTTAGAAGGTTGTGATACCGGCTGGCAGGTGGGTTCTTTTTTTCTCTGTCAGTTAAAGGATTAAAAGACTGGAAAATAGCTCAGGGAAAAGTAGAGTTTATTGGCAAACACTGCAGACATCGTGGGTAGAGAAGGGGTCTTAGAGCTGGGCACTACTGAGTCAGTGGGGGCCTTGGGTTTTATTAGGTTTGAATCATGCCCCTGAGGGGTGATTGTCTTTTTTCTCTGCTATTAATCCAAAGGTGTCCATGTGTCCCTTTTGGTGCAGGGGTCGATTTTTTTCTTTCTGGATACAAGCTGCTGGTTAATTAATTGGTCTATAACCAATCAGAGTAGACCTGTGTTCCCCCAATTTGGGGTTGTAATAATCAAGAAAGAGGAACTTAAATAGGGAGAGAAGTAAGAGGGGTCTCATATCCTTTCCCCCAGTTTTCGCCTCTGCCCAGAAGCCCAGGACCTCAACTGCTTTCATTATTTGCTGATGGATTCATCCCTGTGGGTTTAGAACTTGGCTCAGTGTGTGGCACTTTCAACTTTTACTTTTTGGAATTCGCTTGAAACTTGAGATGAATATTTACAATCCATGGCTCTTTGAAGCCAACCATGTAGAACCCACATATTTTGTGTTGGGATGAGCTGCTGTGTACTCATTATCCTTATTGGTTAGGAGCCGACAATATGTGGGCTAGATTTCTGCAGTCTTTTTTAGTTCTCTAGAACTCATCTGTGAAAAGGACTGTGGACAGAGTACCCTTGAGTTATTGGATATTTAAATGTCAGTTCTGTAGGCTTTCTGCTTAGAAGATGATAGCTGAATATAAAATCATTAACTCATGCTTTCTTTTCTCAAGTTTATTATAAATGTTCTTTAATTCTTACCTTGCTTTGTTGATTCTGAGTAATATGCTATTCAAATTCTCTTGCTCTTGAAATTGATTAATTCTAGAGGAGCTGAGGGTGGTGTTTTAAATATTAAATTTCAGTAGTTTTAAACATATTTTGATAATTTCATACCTGTGTATAATGAATTTTGGTAATTTTTAACTCAATCTTACCCTTTCTCATCCCCCATTCTTTCCCTGAAATTGTTACTCTTCCCGACAAGTTCTTCTTTTGTGACTGAGTTTAATTAGGTTGTTTGCACTAGCAGGGATTCATTTACTGGTGCATAGGCAGTTGGTGTGTGGCTACACTACTGAAGAGAATGGCCATCTTTCCCCAGTGACCAGTAACTGCCAACAAGTCCTCAGGGAGATGTGGCCCTTTCTTCAACCCATGGTGAAGTTTTAATAGTTTTAACTAGTGTAAATTTTAAATTTTATCTTTTCCGGATTGGTTTTATCAAATCCATTTTTGATTCTATGAATATGCATATTAATAATGTAGATTCCTACTTTCTTTTACTTTCGAATATTTTCTTTTTCAGTTTTAATTAGCATGCAATGCTTGAGCATATGTAAATAGTTGGAAAATTTGCTTGAATGACAGTTGAAATATGAGCTCTATTATTGTGTTGTCTTTTTTGAGGTTCCGTTAACCCTATGCTGCTAGTAAATTTCTCACTCTAACCAGTTCCTCTTTAACCTTTGTTTAATATTTTAATTCCCTTTGTTATTTTTGTCAGTGCTATGCTTTAATACTATGAACAGTTCTTATAATGGGACTTGCTTTAAGCTATGATATTAATATCCTCTGTTTTTTTTCTGAGAAATTCTTGTTTTTTTTTTTTTTCTTGTCTTATCTACCATTTTGAGTCTCAGTAGTTTGTGCACAATTTCCTGGACTCATGACTCTTTCCTGTAATTTGTGTTTCACATGGTTTATAGTTTTCCTTTAGCTTCATGATTATTCATTTTATTATTTGGGAGAAAAATTTCAGCTGAAATTCTTATTTTCTTACTATAGTGTAATAGTCTTGTCTGGGAAAAAATAAGATATGTTTATATATTTGGGTTGACTGATTTGGGATAGTGGTGATTTCTTGGACTTGTAGTTCAATGTCACTATCCTTTAGAAAATAGAATTTCAGTTTGTTGAATAGACAGCACGAGGCTGACCTCTTTCCTATCTATCAGCTATCAAGAAAATGCCTTGAAGATAGGCCCACAGGCCCTGATTGAGATTCTCTTTTTTCCAGGTATATCTAGTCTTGTATCAAATTGCTAAAAATGAACTATAAGGCTCCCTTTATATCGGCATACTAAAACTTTGTATTTTATTTGGAATAGAAGAGGCCATATTAAATCAAGGAGAGAAAAATCATCATTGCTATGTTTGGGATTATTTTCTTGATTTAGTTCATGTGCATATTCTTAGTTTCACTTTTGATAGATGTTAATAATGTCCCTCAAACCACAAAGAATCTTTATCTTTTTAAAACATTGAAAATGTAATTCTTAAAAATTTCATCATTATACTATGGTTACATAAGATATTTTCTTGCTTTTATAAAATAAAAGTAATTAGAAATAAAGAACCATGTTTACCTTAAAAATAATACAAATAAAAAATTTAAAGATACTATATATGTTGTTTAGAGAAGGCAAAAAGTAGGAGACAGGATGAGGCATACATAGCAAAATGCTAACATTTGGGAAATAGCATGCACAAAACTTTATGTAAGTCTGGAATAGTCAAAATGGAACATCTATAAAAAGAAATTGAAACTTGATACCAACAAGTTGCAACTATCTGAATACAACCAACTGTAAAGCCACATAATACACTTAAATGAAGAAACAAAATGTGGGATGAGGAGTAGAGAAGTAATAGTCTCAAATAGTCTCAAATCACTTGTAGTGATTACAAGTGTAAGAACACCCACAGCAGAAACAAATCATGTCAATTAGAACTTCAGCGGTCTATGTAAACATCACAGTGATGGGAATGCCAAAATTATAATCATGAACAATGTACAGTAAGAAAAAAAAATCCCAGAATCAGTTCTGTGTCATAATTACCAAAGCATATGTTCTGAGTCTAATGATAATGATACATCAAAATAAACCACAAACAAACAAACAAACAAACAAAACAAATATACAAACAAACAAAAAAACCAAAAATCCAACTAAAGTACGTTCTATCTCAAAATGTTCAAAGTCAAGGTCAAAGAAAGAGTGAGCTCAGACTAACTGAAGAGCTTCACATTCAAGTACAATCCATGATTTAAGCAGGATCTCTCCTAGAAAGAACATAAACAAGTACCCAGACTTGGGGTAGATCTGAGTATGAAATGACTGATATGTTGGGTTAACTTCTTGAGGGTAGGGTGAATGTGCTCCAGTTATGTAGTATGTTATGACTTGTAGGAAACACACAATAATCAGGAGATGAGGGTGTACTTCAGTGATATACTCAAAAGTGGTTAGGAGCATGAACCATTTGTAGAACTTTGTACTCTTCCCTAACTTTAAGACTATTTTCCAAAAGTTGACAGACAAAAACACAAAGAAACAAACTGAAGGAGAAGCCTTGGGTAAATGTCTCTTCGTGAGGCTGGAACTAGAGGTTATAAAAGTCTTTGTATAAGGAGACAAAGGTATGAGGTATTTCTAAGTGAGGAGAGACGTGTAAAGTACAGTTAGAAATTATATATCTAAGGAATGAAAGTGGCACAGCTTGACGGTGTTGTACTAACTGTAATACGTGAGAACATTGACAGTAGATACAGTATTGTTATGTCACAATGATGTCTAAGCCTTCAATTGCCCCTTGAAACCTAAGGAGCCTGGGGGGAAATTGTTGTAATAGTTATGCTCATTATTTTTAAATACTGAACAATATAAGGAATTGATCTCAAACACTACCAGGCTAGATCACAGCTCTCTGTCTTGGAAAAAAAAGAGGCCAGGGTGATGGCCCGTGAGGAGGTAGACAAGAGTCATGAGTATCTCCCAATCAATAACTAAATTTGAGACCACAAAAGCCTCCACAGCAATGTTGGGATATCTATTAGCTTGAATCCTGGCAAATGGACAGTTCTACTACCAACACCTCTACAATTACGCACACTTGTCCTGAGATTCGTCTTGTGCTCTTAATTCTGTGTCTCTCAGCCATATCCAAACCCCTTCTCAGAATGACTCTAGGTCTCCAATGACTGACACCTTGGACTAGTAAATTTGGCAAGTATGTCTTAGCTACATTATTCATTATTCACCACCACAGAGTTCTAAGAAGCATTACAAACAGAGACCAGTGGGTGTTTTCCTGTTCTTGTGATGGAAGGTATAAACTAGAAAAAAATTCCACTTAGCTTTGAAGATATTTAATTTTTTCAGGAGGCAGAACTCGAAGGGTAACCTTTGTCATCCCCAGGCATCAGGCTTCTCACAGAGGGTCAGACACCATGCTGTGGACAATAGGTAGGGTCACTGGTTCACCTGGAACAGGAACACAATGCTCAAGATATAAATACCCTACAGGTTTCAGAAGTGTCTGAATCTTAAACAATTCAAGAAGGCCTTCTCCAAGGTTATACAAGTAGTGACACTGCCAGGGACAAGAGGACATCCGTTCAGCCAAGCTGCCTGCAAGTTGTTCAGGGAGCTTTGGGGATGTGTCGCTCATGAGTCATCCCACACATGATGGTGAGGATGTTTCAGTGATGTCACTGCCTTTGAGTCATGATGCTGAAAGTAAACTCACTGGTTCACTCAGCTAGATTTATTCTGTTGTTTGTCCCTTATCTCTGGTGAGTAGACATTTGTTCATATCTCCCAAGGAAAGGGCACACAGCAATCATAACTTCCTAACGTCAGTTATTTATTTTTTTCAGAGCTGGGGATCAAAGACAGGGATTTGTGCATGCTAAACAAATGGTCACATATTAGAACATCTTTTAAGTCTTGATAAAATAAATTATTATGTAAAGCTCATGTTGTGACCTTCCACCATTTCTCTGTTAATTGTAAGTAATGACAAGACAATGTTCCTAACAGTTTTTTAATGCATTTTACACGTTAGGATGCACAGAACTGAATAGAGACCAGGCAACTTTCACTTGATTTTGTAACATTCTACTTCTTGTGTGCCAGAGAACAAAAGGTGGGGGAAGGAAACAGGGGATGGAAGGAGAAAGGAATCTGGACTTACAAGGATAGAGCTTTCCACTCAGACACTGAAGATAGCCTTTTGTTTTCCTCATTTCAAGGGCCTCCACTTGGACTGGCTGATAGAATCCCATTAGCCCCCACACCTGCTTTCACCCTTGGCCACGCTATAGGGGCTTTCAGGCTTCCTCATGGTGGTGTGATGGTTCTGGCAAGGCTCTTTAGTGGGTTCTAACCCAGTTTGTGACATTACTTTTGTTCAATTTACTCAGAAAATCATGGTGTTGCTGTGCTTTCCCTCTTTCCTTCACCTTATTGACCCTCAATGCAGGGAAAGGGAGACAATATGATGAAAGTATAGAATTAGTAGACACTGAGGAGAAAGACCACACTCATGAATTACTAACCCATTTTTTTCTAGAGGGTGTCCCTTAGGGGTATTTTTAGAATGTGATTTAAGCTGTGGCTGTTGTGAAGGGAGGAGGGTGAGGAACTCAAAACCACCAATCAACAAGATGATCCCACACACATTGGTAAGGTTCATATTTCCTTAAGGACTCTCATTCTTGAAAAGCATTTACTTACAAGAGGACTTAGCTGGAAAATAAAAAGAAGATGAAACCAGGCCAATTAAATGCACAAAACCACCTTCCCTATTACAAATTCTAAGACATGAGGGTGTGTGCATGGGGAAAATGCTGGACTGAGCTTGAGAGTGGCTTGCCCTTGTGATGCTTAGGTATTTAACTTCTCTTTATTTGCTCATTTTAGGTAGCAGTCCTAGCTGGGTCTATTGCACAGGTTTCTTGTATTTCTTGGTATGTGGTTTTCACTTGCTTCTTGGATGAACCCCTTATTCCTCACCACTTTTGTTCCTGTGTTGCACAGTGAGGATAATTTTGCTTTCTTCATTTGTGACCTGGGGAAGTTTTTCTTGACCTTGTTGCTGAACATGTGCTGTAAGCCCCTCTTCTTATAGCATCTGCAAACTAGATAAACAGACAGCCCTTGCTTGTTGGGGTGTTCTACCCATAACTCAGGATGTTGGGTCCCAAGCCTTGTTTGATACCCAGAGAGACATCTGTGTACTAGCTTCTTCTTTGCACTTGGACTTGGTATCCCTTTTCGATTCCTGGCATTGGAGGATTTTATGTTCCTCATCTTGATTTGAAAATACACTATAAAATTACCTTTTCTTTTTCTTTATGTATTCTATAATTCTGGGTGTTAGAAGGCCTCTCTTTTCATGTCAGCTCTAAAACCTGTAGTGACTGGGTTCTGCAGTTTGACACTTGGACTTGGTATACAGTTTTACGTGGCTTTGGATGCATCTCAATGTCACTAGGTCTCCATGCGATCAACTACAGAGTTAAGCATTGGGTATGTGCACACAAAACCAGCTCTCCTTGGCAATAAGACTTTGTACCCAGATTTTCACAGATGTTTTCTCTGTGAGCCCTTTTAGGAGAATCTTTCCTTTCTAATGAATGCTTCTAGCTTTAGGTCATGCATCTGTAACAAGCAAGCCAGATACTCTGTTATTATTCACACTGCAGGAACCCTGAACAGTGCTCAATGAAAGGAATGGCAACCTAAAATTACTGATCCACTTGTGGTGTGTGTATTTTTAACATGTGTTTTTTTATTCCCTGCTATCAGTAAACTCCATGACTAATATTCTATTCAGTGCTACAAATAAAGAAAAAAAAGCTGGAATTAGTCTAAAACAAGAGGGTAAAAGAGTCATTCATGAATGTAAGGATTGACTAATGGAGATACTATGTGACTTGTGAAGGACATCGATGCTAATTCAATGCACATTTTTTAATTCTGGTATTGACTTGGCTCTGCTCTATTTAGACCAAGACAACCCCAGCCCCCTGCCAGTGGTTTTCAGACTCAAGCACCTTGTTATCTCTTCATTCAGTCAAGGTTTTGGCTGGCTGACAATGATGGGGAGAGATCTTGCAGAAGTAAACCTTAAAATATTAAACTCGCATGTGGGTACAGTACATCAGAATTTCCTCAAACCTGTGTGTGCAAAATGTTTCCAGGTGATGCAATGTTAATTTTTGTTATTTCATGGATAAGGTTAAAAAATGGAAGAAGTGGACTGATTAACTAAAAAATTTTATTGAGAATGAAAGTGGCATTTTGCATTAGCTGAGTTCTTCCCACGTGTCAGATACTCTGTGGAGGTCTCAGTCCTCACCAGACTTGCAGCCTTGAAGGGTGCTCATCAGAAGGTGGAGTAAGAACTAGGTATTTTAAGTGGAGGGAGAAGGGTGTGAAATGAGCAGTTAGTAATATTCACTGCGGGCAGGGAGGAAGCAGTGTTGGAGCTGCAGCTTTGTGAGGGCAGGCACAGTGCTGGGATTAGACTCAGGGTCAGACCACAGTGAGCCTCATATGATTTATCAAGGACTTCGTGTTCCTCATAAAGTATGTCTTCACAAGGTGGGGTAGGCAAACATCTTGCAAAGAACCAACTAGTGAGTCATTTTGGTTTTGTAGCCTGTAAGATATCCGTGGCAATTGAACCCACTGACATATAAGCAAATAAGGGCAACTGTATTTCAATAGATCTTTGTTTACAATAGGCCCCGAGTGATCTACAGGCACTTGTTTACTAGCATCTATTCTAGAAAATAATGAAACACTACTGTTCAAAGGCTAATGGATTATGGGGCATAGAGAGTTCTTCAAAAGGGTCTTACCTCATTAGGTAACAAGTTCATTAGTAATTGAGAAAGATATAAATTGTTTTTAATGGTGTCAAGAGTAACTATGGGCACAATGTCTACATTTATTTTTCTCTAAATAGGTTAATTGTAAGTGCCCATTTTTGCCAGGGACAGACTGTCTCAGGTCAGTTACTCAGTTTTATAGATCCTAGCATTTCTTTTCATTCGTTTAAATTTATATATGACCAAGTATATTTAAGTCTTAAAAAAAAAAAAAAAGAAGAAGTTTTAATCCTGAGGTTTGTGAGAGGAAGCCAGTTCCACAATTCTGAGGCAAATTTAAAACAAACTTTAATTAATACTGGCCTGGTGGATGGCTCTGGCCAGGTCCATTTCTGGGTTCCCAGAAAACATCCACAAATAACATTTTGCAGGGGCAAAACTCATAATTTATTACCTTTTCCATCAGGTCCAATCAGAGGCAAGCATACAACCTGACATATTTCCTGGCCAAATACTATCTGCCTACATGTGATCAAACACATCTGATGGAGATAGGTTAAATAAACATAATACGAATAGGAATTTATTCTTAACTGTTTTAGCAGTAAACAGAGCCCTTAACCTGACAGGCATATTTTTTCTGTTTTCATACCATGGAAATTATTTTGGAACTATGGGACATTGGTTTTGATCTTTCATAAATGATGTGATGGGCTCAGTAGAGCGAAGACAGAACCACAATGTCTGTCTGAATGGGACCTTAGTCCTACTCTGATTAGTTGGACATCCTTAGCTGTGCATCCTTAGACTCATTGCTCAGTCCAGGTTTCTGTCAGTGAAAAAAGAGTGTCACATCTATTTCATTTATATACAGCTATCTGAAGACAACATGATTAGGTTTGCAATGGTTCTTGGGAAAGATCACCCATAATATATTACACAATAGGAGAAGAGGCAGAATTGAAAGGTAGGATGGACTTTAGACCCAGAGAAGCCATGATACAGTGTCTGCTAGCTAACTATTCATGGGGCCTTTCAGACATCATCTCCTCCCTCTGAGTTGCAGGGTCCCCTTGGCTGATCAGTCACCTTCTCAACACTGCTGAAATTCTTAAATATAAAGCACAGAAACTGTTGAGTACAGTGGCTGACACAGTTAGCTCTCAGCAAGATGCAGCTGTATTTTGAGATAATCCACAATACATCAACACAATGTTTTTACTTTGACACATGCCTGAGTTGTTTACTTCTATCCAATACAAGATGTCCGCATTCTAACCCTGTTTTCACTGATCTGTGAGTCACATCCCTCAGCCTGTGCTCCACAGTTGGTTTGATGATGATGGTGGTGGTGATGATGATGATAGTGGTGGTAGAGATGATGTTCATTCCTTATGGAGCCCTGTCTGTGCTGAGGCCTCCTATTTCCTGCGTGAGCTAATGAACTAAAGCTAACTTTATTTGGACTCTAGGTTCTGAGGCAGTTTCAAATTCTTGATTTATGGGTCCATTTTTGGATCATGGTAGCCTCCCTGCTGCAACCCCCATAGTTTCCCTTCAATAATGAAGGCCGGATGAGAACACAGCTGAGGAAGCCTGGTGGTGTGTACCATGTTATTTCTCTCTAGCGCTTTGCCTACACCCTTCCATCATGCCTACATTTGGACCTGAAAATAATTGGTTGAAACTGCTCCTCACTTTTAGTCTTTTATCCAAGTTTGACAGTACATCACACCAAATAACATGGACTATAAATGGCTTGAACCTAATGAATACTCTTTGTGGACAAGCCATCCATTGTCCTTCTTCTTTCCTTGAGAGGGAAATTACCATCTCCCGAGCTTCTATTTCCAATTCTATAGAATGTGGGTGCTAATTTGAAAGCAGCCTCATAAAATGGCAGCAAACAGGCTAATTAGAAATATTTATGTGCCTGTTGGTGAATATATACCTAATTGAAATAACGAGGCACTCCCTACAGGGAAGAAAAGTGCCCGTGGTTGTGGCAGTAATTAGCCTGCATTGTTTCATTGAAATTAGGTAAATCCCTTTGTCTCCTGACCAGATCCATTTTTACTTGGCCAGGTCAAGATGTCCCCAGAAGGACTCATTAGAACATACTTAATTTTTAACCTTAAAAATCAAAGCCAACTTGGATATTTTGTATTTCCCTCAGAAAATTACTGCAACAGTGTGCCTTGACTCTTGTCTCCAAATAACAAGTTTATATTATTTCTAAGTAATTTCTCTAAGTTTCCTATTTTTTAAATTCCATAGTGCTTATCAGTACAACTAGCATCACCATGTCTCCCCTGCACCATTTTTGTCTCACAGAATGACATAGTGTTTCATGTTTATTTGTATGATTGGATTTCACAATTACCGTCTTTTCATCCTTCGATTTTAAACATTATATTTTAATTTTTATCCTCTAGAAAGTGAGAATTTAATTTTCTTTTATACATATGGCAGTATGAGTAGCATTATGTGCAGATCATTCTTACCTCACACCTGCCGAAAAGTTGTTTTAAAAATACTTGTCTCAAGATACACCTTATTTGTTTCTCATTTGCTTGGCTGAAATATTTGAAAACAAACCCCGGACACCATCCTGTCTCCTTACCTCACCTCTTTATCATTCAGAGTGGATCTTTACAGGGGGAAAGGACATTGTGTCACAGGCACAATGTCATCACCATACCTAAAAAACACAAGACTTATGGATTGATACCACCCTAACATAAAGCCGTTTGTAAGCAAATCCAAAGACAAGCCAGGTGACACAGACACCTCTAATTTCATTCAGTTACAGCTTATTTTGGTGAAATAATAATGATGAGCATGAACAGAGGGGAGACACAAATGGACTGGAGCCCAAGACTGTTCCTAACACAGGGGTTTTAATTGCCTTTCCCCAGTGAGGTTCAGGACAGTGTTTACTCCTGGTAACAGATGAAGATAATTTTCAGAATATCGACAGACAAATTGAACCACACCTTCTTGCCTGTAGTTTTATTAGGGCTCAGTCGAGCAAATGTGGTTGATAACTCCCATAGGAATTGAAGTTATGACCTAACATCTCTACTATAAATCACTGTTCTGCTCCCCCAAGGTCCAGCATTTTTGGATAAACAAAGAAATTTCTAGAGGTAGAAAATTTCAGGATTTACAGTTGTCCCCAAGAGCACACACTCTTCTTGTTAGATTCATTTGGGAAGGGTTGCCCTTCATTGATTTTCATCTTAGAAGCTTGCCTCAAACATCTGGAAATCATCACTGTTTGTACTTAGAGGAAAAATACAAGAATATGGCAGTTTGTGCATGCAAGTGGGGCCTGTGGATTGTGTTCTTTGTAGTAGAATTACTTGTCTGGTCGTTTGTTTTTTTAGATCCCTTCTGCTACTATACACATGTGATAGTTTAAAAGAAATATCCTTCATACTCTCAGGCATTTGAATATTTGGCCCCCAGTTGGTAGGGCTGTTTGGGAAAAATTAGCAGGTATAGCCTTACTGGAGGAAGTATGTTACTGAGGCAGGCTTTCAGACTAAAAATCTCACTGACTCCTAATTTAATCTCTTAGTTACATGCTTGCAGATGTGAGGTCAGAGCCTCTACTCAAGCCCCCATGCTTCCCCACTGTGGTGAACTTTTATCCCTCTTGAACTATAAACCCAAATAAACTCCTTTCAAATATAAGTTGAATTGGTCATATTTTCTATAATAAAATAACAGAAAACCAATAGGGTTACATAGGCATGCGATCCAGTGGTGAGAGAGAGAGAGAGAGAGAGAGAGAGAGAGAGAGAGAGAGAGAGAGAGAGAGAGAGAGAGAGAGAGAGAGAGACAGTGGGAAATACGATGGAATTCCCATATTGTACTTTTCACACCCACGTTGTACTTATTCATACCATTCCTTTAAGTATTTCTTCCCATTCTTAGCTATAGGTTCAGAGGACCACTGTTCCATTTTTCCAGAGAACCTTTCTGCATTGGTTTGAATAGGTATGGCCCCTATCGACTCACATATTTGATTGGCTTAAAAGTTGAGGAGTGCACAGGGGGGTGGGTTGTGGGGTAGGGGGAGGAAGAGCAGGAGGAGTGGTAGCAGGAAGAACTTTGATTGGAATGTAAAATGAAATTAAAAAAAAATAAAATGAAACAATCCTTAAAAGTTGAAGGGCTCTTTCACTCTTTCTTTTGCTTCTCCCCCATCTCTCTTCCCCGTCTCTCCTCCCTGATACCTTCTTCCCCATCCCTCCTCCCCATCCCTCCTCCCCATCTCTCTTTCCATCCACAATCCTCCCCCATCTCTCCTCCCCCATCTCTCCTCCCATCCACTCTCCTCCCCCATCTCTCTCCCAGCCACAATCCTCCCCCAAAATTCCAAGTGGTCTGAAAATTGTTACAAATCAAAGGTTGTGATGGCAACAACTACCATATAAGAGTGAATCATAGTACTCGGGTTTAATCCCAACACTTGGAAGGCAGAGGAGGTGGATTTCTGAGTTTGAGGCCAGCCTGGTCTACAAGGAAAGTTCCAGGATAGTCAAAACAAAAACAAAACCAAAAACAACCAACCAAACAAACAAGCAAAAGTGAAGGATGACATTACAGCTGCACAGCTTGTTTTCCTTCATTCTTTGACATCTTTAGGAGTTGTTTATTAAAATTCACTGGACTGGGAGAAAGAACTATGATGACAGTTTATTGCACTTCGTTGTGTGATAAGGTATGGAGGATGAGAAAGGAATGTGAGGAGGCTTGTCTTAGCATTTCTTGCTGTGTTGAGGAAGTATCATGTACACAAACAGAACTGAGTAGAAAGTAGCAGTACTTGCCTGTGGACCTGTTTTAATATAGTCTTTCTTATGTTTTCCCCTATCTTTTCTTTTTTCTTTTCTTTTCTTTTTGTCTTTTCCTGTATAACAACTTATAATGCTATCAACTCTGTACTAATTATTCATTCTTTGGAATGAAACTTTAAGACACAAATGCCCCATGAGAGATGACATGGTATACTCTGCATGCTCCCACACTTGTGTGGATGACAATTTCTAGAAAGAATATACATCTACCTAGCCACAGGCTGACTAGGACTCCAGCGATTGTAGAAAGTTAGGAATGTCACTAGTTCAGAGCTGTATTATCTTGGGCTGTCTTTTGTTCCCATAGGAGCCATTTATTACCCATCTCTGTGTGTGGTCTGATGTTGTTGTGACTACTAGGTAAATCTTTTGGATGCACAAACAGAGCACTACTTCCAAACAACCAAAAGACTAATTATGAGGACAGATGGCATCTGAGGCCTATAATCTAGGATTTCCCCACTTTCTGGACCCCTTCTATTTGGTGTTTTCACCAGTTGGATTAGTCACTTTCTGCTATTTTGACACTCAAAAGCATTTTGGCCTCAGCTAGCTTATAGAATTGGTGATTTCATTAAAGATATTTTAACATAGGTTTAAGCATTAGGGTTTAGCAAAGGAGAACCCCTCAGAACAATGCCATCTGCCCCCAACAATGGAGTTATGTGCTTCCAAGAAAAAAAAACTGAGGAAAGTAAGACATATCAAAGTATGGGTATGGAGTCCTTGTGGGACAGTAAGCAATTAACCATCTTAGCATTAGCCATTTTTCAGTGACCTGTAGGTTAAATCTCAAAAGGCTACTAAAAACGTATCTTTAGTCATTCTTTCTCTCCTGATAAATGAGATACGTGAGGTGTCTTTGGAAGTGCCTTAGATAGAATTACAGTCTGGTAAGGAAACAACAGAAGCTATCATGGCTGCACAAGGAGTTTAGTACATGTCATTTCTCCTAAATGAGATTATGGTGAAATTTCTAGAAAAATGACTGGTTTATGGTTGGAAAGTGAAGGGCCTTGACTACATGTTGACTGTGCTAAAATTCTCCCTCAGCTGCTGACAAATGTGAAGGGCTTCTCATTTTAATAGGTCTCTCAATATATCCCCCCTTTCTATTCTGCCTCAATATAACTATATTTTCCTCACAGATAAGAGTTGATAGGAAGTTGCATTGAATGTCTACAGAAAAAACAGCCTGAGTACACTTATTCATTGCCTCTACTCCCTTGTGGTCCTACTATCAATCCAGCTGGATACTTTATTCAGGTTCACATGTAAACACAAAAATACAGTTCTCAAATCAAAAGGGATAATAAACAGTTTTTTTTTTTTCTGGAGCGAACCTGTGAACACAAGTTTAGTGTCAAAGCCATGGATTCTGGGTTAGTTTGAATTGAGATCCAACTCTAGGGGAATTCCTCAGGCTAGGGAGAGTGGCAGTGTGGAGCAGTGTCCCTGTCCCCTCTGATGGGAAATATCATTCTGTAAATATGTTTCTCTTATTGGTTAATGAATAAAGCCCTGTAGGCCAATAGGAAAGCAAGATAGGCAGGTTTCAGGAGGAGGTAGGAGGAGATTAAAAATGTAGGACCAAGAGAACAGAGGTTCCGATCCTCTCTCTGGTAGATAAGACCACGTGGAAATGCTTAGATTGATAGAAATGGGTTAATATTTAAGACAGAGCTAGTCAATAAGAATGCTAGTAGCAGGCCAACAACAGTGTCTCTGTGTGTAATTTGGGGCTGGCATGGCTGTGGGACCAGGCCAGCAGGAAAACCTACTCCTAACCCCCTTCACTACTAAAATTTCAAGAGACTTATCCAGGAAAGTTACATTTCCTCAGGCAGATAATAGCCTGTTGACTCAGTAGGGAACGCAGCTTGAAAAGAGACTTTACAGGGCAAACTTATGTTACTGTTGCAGACGGTTAGGGCACTGGATAAAGAACTATCTGCAACAGTCCCTAAAAAGTGAGAGCTTTGCCCCATTGCAAAGACAGTAAATATTGCAAACATCAGTGTCTCATCATCTGAAAGGGGATGAACCATCTCTGACTCCAGGATGGCTGCTCTTGAGACATAGAGGTGCCAGAGGGCTCCCAGCAAATCCCCACTCAAGTGACCACCAGGCACCTCTGGTGATTCTTAACTGTGGTAGAAAAGAAAGTCATCTTCAAAAGATGGGGGCTTTGTTTTCTGCCTCAATTGGTACTCTAGAATCTTTTTCTAATGAATGAACTCGTGTATAAACCAGTGTTGATGGGAATGCTCCAAATCTCCTCCCCAATGCTAAGGTTCTTCTTGTTGTCAGCCTTGGAAAGTTCTGCTGAAGAAAAGAGGCTAGCTGAGACAGCCAGGATGCTTACAAATTGCAGCAGCCTACAGTGATGTTCTGAGGCTACAGACATGGCTCTGAGACCTTGTTTCCAAAAGTAAGTGTAAGCTCATTTTAGAAACAGAAAAGAAATGGGCCATTGAGTGAGGATGTGACTAACACGGTCCACAAGACACTTCACTGAAACCGATAAAAAGTATAATAAGAGACTTCATGACTCATGGCAGCTGGGAAGACATATTTAAACAAAAAAAAAAAAAAAGACTATCAAGTCTGTACTCCAAAGTCTAAAGGGCCCGTGTGTTCTTTCCTCATGATAGCCCCCGGTGTGAAGCTAAATCCAAGCCTTTTCCTAAGCTAGTGCAAAGGACGGGCATAGTCTGACAGCAAGACGGAGACTTAGATCTCAAGGACTGTCAAAGGCATATGTGGTTTCTGATGTGTGCTGACATCTCACACTGTATCATCAAGACTGATAAGGATCTTCCCTACCCATGCTAAAACAACTCAAGAAGTTAGTGAGGGATAAACCTTATTCATGCATCCTGACTACAAGGCTATTTTTACCTGAAAGCCATGAGCAGACATAACGTTCTTTCCAATAAAAGTTCCATTTCTAAATAAATTTTCTTTTATTTTTTGACATGAGTTAAGGTTATACACACTCCACTGGATTCCTTCCTGTTTAGCAGGATGTAGCTGTTGACATGTTCCCTCTGCTCAGCCTTAAGCTCAAAAGTTAAGATGGTGAAAGTTATTTGACAAGATCAGATGGCTTTTCCTTGTCCAACGGAATACAAGCAGAATCAGTGCTACTACTGTTTAGATAGAGCAACTGGGCAAAGAATTACAGACTCAGATTCAGTCAGGGAAGATTCTGCCTTAAGCATTAATGATTTACTGAAGTCATGGTTAGCAGGCACACCATGGTCAGGAGGCCCTGCTATTTTTGGTGATAATCTTACCCATGATAGTCTACTTCATGTTTTATGTTCATGTGATTTCATGCCTCAAGTGATAATATACTCTTTTTCAGGTATTCTTTCAAATGATGGCCCTCTGTCTCCAAGTTCTAGCTTCTAATGCTCCCTTTACCTGCTTAGGCTGAGAACTTTGGTCCCTAGGTAGATAAGGTCAACACCCCATTCAGCATGGAAGAAACTATTATAATCCAGACATTCTGCTTGGCAGCCATTAAAAGTTAAGGATCAAATCTCAGAGGGAGAAAATGAGGCAGGACAGGAAGATAGGGAAAATGAGACATAAAGAAAATATGGAAAACCCTCTTTGTGCCTACCAGTTAAACATACCCTAGACAAACATCTATCTATCTGAAAAAAAAAAAAAAACAAAGGCGATAAAACATTGTAGTTCCTTGTCAATGTGGTGTAATTGAATTTATCAGTAATCCTCACAAAATGATTGTTTTCATACAGAAGATGGATTTCCAGTACTAATTTTATTCAGAAGGACCCAGTATGTCTTCTTAGAGGCTGTAAGCAATGCGGAAGCAGCATTTCCAAAAGGAAGGAAGGAAGGAAGAAAGGAAAAACTCATCATCTTTCTTAATCAGCACTTTGAGAAAAAACAGAATTAGAGCAGAGTTTGTCAGAAATTGACATCAGTCTTCCTGTGATGTGTCACCATAGAGAATGGAGCTTAGTGCATGTTAGTGTGTGCAATCAAGAGCATGAGATGTTGTCATGGTCAAGGGCTCCAGGAGTTATAGACAGGACAGCTCACCCATACTCTACTCCAAAAACAAAAGCCAGGGCAGCCTTGGGGACTTGTCCTTCTGGTTGGGTTTGGCTATGTGAGGAGGTGGGGTCTATGATGTCTCTCTTTTTGTGATTGTTGATAGGGAGGTCATGTCACTACAGTGATGGTCAGATGCGGGTATGACACCTGGTATGGGAAAGAGGAGGAATTTTAGATGTTGGGAAAGCAAAACATGTTTCTTTTCTAAAAGAAATCAAGTATGGTTACACTATTGTATGTGTTTTAACTATCATCACTACCTGCCCCAGACAAGACACAAAGTACCCATAAACAAGAGGCTTCCTGCATCAGCACTCTCTCAAACCCTGACAACCTCTGTCTTTGTGCTTTCCTGTGCCAGAATACTCATGCGAAGGGAGCCATAAAATATGCATTCTTTCATGTCTGGTTAATTGTACTTTGCTTAATATTTTCAAGGCATAGACACAATTGTAACACATATAAGACCTTCATTCCTTTGTGTGACTAAAATAACGTATTGTTGTTTGGATATACTACATTTAATTTCATTTCATCTAAGTTGTTCCTACCTTTTGAACGGTGGTAAAAATATACACAACTAGAGCTAGAAACACAGCTCAGTGGTAGAATGCTTGCCTAGTATAAATGAGATCCCGGATTTGAGCTTAACACCTCATAAAATGCAGAATAAATAAAATCACCTTGTATCTATTGTTTTCTTTCTTGCTTTTAGAAATTTATTTATTTATTTTAGATAGACACTTGTTATATAGTCCTGGATGGCTCCAGACTCACAACAATCCTTCTGCCTGTAAGTGCTGAAATCACAGGCTTCACCACCATCCCATTATTGCTTTACTTTTTAAAATATATACATTGGAATGGAATTTTTTATGCATCTTGGAAGGTCTATGGAGTTATATGTCTGAAAGTAGAAGTTAGCTCTCTTTTTTTCTTATTAACTTATACCCAAAGATTTTGGGACAGTCTATGGCAGTGATTCCTCAGGCCTTTTGGGGCTTCTTCTTGGGTATTAGTGAGATAATGATCTCTACAGAGTAGGATAATTCCATTTCTTTTATTCTCAGAATTCAAAAAGTCATCAGTCAGACACGGCCCATCATAGTACCTACAATAGTTTGGAATGAAATGTTCACAGTAGGTTTATGTATTGAGGTTGGCCTCTGGATGTTGGTGATGTTTGGGGAGGTTCTGGAAACTTTAGAGGGTGAGATCTAGCTGTAGGAAGTAGATCACCAGAAAGGGTCTGTCAGTGTAGCCTGTCTCTGGCTGTACTTTTTAGTTTCTGCCAATTTGACAAAACCCTAGTTAGGAAAGAAGCAATCTCAAGATCAGATTGTCCTATGGGCAAATCTGTGGGGACTTCTTCTTGATTGATGATTTATATTTAGCCCGCTGTGGGTGGTATAACCTCTGGGCAGGGAGTCCTGGGTGATATAAGAAAGCAGACTGATCAGACCATGGGAAGCAAACTAGTAAGCAGCATCTGTCTGTGGTCTCCTCTTCAAGTCATGTCTCCAGGTTCTTGCCTTCAGTTTGATGGACTATAAACTGAGCCAAATAAACTCTTTTCTTTTCAAAGCTGCCTTTTGTAATGGTGTTTACCCCAACAACAGGAAGCAAAGTAGTACACTGCCTCCTCTGGTCTCAATCTCTACTTCTTGAGATGAAGAAGTACTCTACCATCCCTTACCCTCATCATGATGTCCTTTCAAGGGAAGGGGACAGAATGCTCTGAAGCCATGAGCTCAGACAAGCCCTCCTTTCCTTAATATTTCCCTGTTAGGTGTTTGGGCACAATGAAGAGAAATGTACTCCTCACAATGACCTTTGCAGGGATATTGGAAGGTATGAGGGCACAGACTGGGAGGGGCTGCTATTGTTTCCAGCCCTGCCCAGTCTCATCTTTTGTGTTTATTCCTTTATTGCCACACAGTTCTGGGGAAGAAGAGCTTGATGACCACTAAGAGAAATCTTTCTGTTAAGTTGTTTTATTTGGGGACTATGTTAACTTCGTCACAATTTCCCCAGGCTTTAGCTAAGCTAAAATCCTATTGAATTGGTAGTGGTGGTGGCAGGGTTGCTAGAATTGCTGTCCTCTGTTGAACTGAAACCTGTAACTAGGATGATGGCTCCATAGTGGCTGTGGATGGAGGCTTTCTTTGTGGAGAAGCTGACAAAAATTGATAATTTAAATGACTAATCATTCTTATATTAACTATTACTGCCTGGAATTTACAATTGGCAGAAGAAATACAGAATACCGTGGTTCAATGTGTATTTGGATCAACAATGAATATTTTAAAGTGAATACTCTTTTTCTACACATACACACACACACACACACACACACACACACTCCGGGGTCTTAGCCCAACCACAAAAGGTTGAGCTGGGTCTGAGGAAGAGGTAAATGCTCTGCCTGCCTGTTTCCCAGCCTCCAAGATTCCTGGAGACAATCAGGCGCAGCAGGGAGTCTAGTCAAGTAGGAACTCATTTATTGTCTAGTAGCAGGCATCTTTTAAGGGAAAAAAACATAGAGCGGGAAACACCCAGACAATGATTTTAAAGGTCCATATGCCTAGGTGCCCTTATGCTTTACCTAGTGATCTTGAGCTGTTCATGCTGTGATCTCATGTGGTTCGATCTAGGCAACCAATCATCTTTTTTTGTGAACAACTCAGGACTCGCCCTCTTAACTTCTCCTTTGACTGGTTCTTGTGATATATACATAATACACATATACATGTGTATGTGTGTGTGTGTATGTACATGTATCTATGTCTGTATCTATCATATATATATACATATATATATGTATATATATACATATATATATATATATAAATTTTCTTGTTTAATGTAAGTACACTCCTAGGATTTCATTTGGGCTAAGTTATTTGAAGAAACTCTGTTTATCTGAAATTCAAATTTGATTAGGTTTTCTTAATTTGGCAAATCTGGTATATGCTTTTTCCAGCATACTATATGTTCATCAGAGAACTCTCTGGTACACATATTCTCAGTCTAGGTGACATTGTTCCTTCTGTGTGACCCTCAGCTGACCCATGTCTCTCTAGAGTCAGCACTCAGCAAGGTACATGCAACAAACATGTCGAGAGAGGCCTATGCTGAAGAACATTCCAAGAACCTGAGGTAAACAGATGTGCCTGTTCTGCTTGCACAGATGCCTCACAGGGCAGTGTGAGAATGTGCTTGTGGAACCCTATGGAGCATCTCTCAGTGGAGTTGACCTTCTGCATGGTGCCAGGGTACTTGTCTACCGATCTTCCACATGGGTGCTTGGTTGCATGTGGGCAGGGAGGTGATTCTGCAACGTGGTAGATACAGGCTAAAGAGTAATGTCTTTGCTATAGGATGGATGAGTAAGATGGTATATGAATACCGCAGAGAGTAACTCTTTTTGTTTCTATGAAAAATGTGCCCAATAAAAGCAACTTGAGGAAGGAAGGGTTTGTTTTGGTGCTGTTCATCATGACATGGTGTCATGGTGACAAGAGAATAAGATGGCTTACCACCTCCTCTTAGAGTCTGGGAGCAAAGAGAGATGGGTGCCGGCACCATGCTTGTTCAGCCTGGAGAATGGTTCAACCCACGGTTAGGATTGGCCTTTCCTTCTCAGTTAACCCAATCTCAATTCTAAACTCTAAAATGTCCCTCACATGAGGTTTGTTTACTAGCTGATTCTAGAATTTGTCAAGAGTGGAGTCGGTGTTAGCTGTCACAGGAGAAGAGAGCTGTAGGTCAGGGGTGGGAGGGGAAGTGGTGGGGAGGAATAGGAAAAGATACAGAGATGTCTCTCCAACTATCCTTTTCATAGTTGTTCCCAGAACTGTAACTGCAGACTTCAGCTCTCAGTCATTGCCTTCATCACCACCATTCCCCTACAGGAGTGTGTGGCCTTGTACTCCACATGGAGCCCTTCCACTTACAGCTTCTGCCCCCTAGTGAATTTTTGTAGCATTACCATTTCCAGCTCTGGGTTTTCATCTACTTGAAATGTGTCTAATGTCTATATCTTAAATTATTTTAGATGCAGTAACTACAGCCATGTGCAACTGCTCTGTGCAGTTAGGCACCTTCTGTCCTGTCCAGACCAGCTCTCAAGTGAGAGCTGATGAATTAAATCAGGGTCATCCACTGAGGATTGAATGAGAAGCAATGGTTTGAGTGCTTATCTTAGTGTCACCAGAGCAGAGCTCTGGCATGCTTTTCTTTTCTCCTCATTTGGTTTTTCAGATGAAAGATTATTTTATCTGATATTACCAACCAGGCCACCACACAGCAACACCAGAATATGACAGGAAAGGGTTATTATATGAGTCAGTGGTGTGCTGTCAGAGGCATCCGAGGGGCCCCCTTGATTGGTTTTCTGCTTATTTTCTTTCTGACAGCTTTAAAGGACCTTTTTTTTTAAATTGCCAGGAGAGGAGATTCATATTTTATCATTCCACCTGCATAGCATTTCAGACAATTTATATTCCTGAAAGCATAATACTACATAACATTTAGCATTTAATTTATGGCTCCTGCCACATCTGGTATAAAACTCTTTCTGAAGCAATAAATCAACCCCTCCATGTCAAATTGCCATTCATTCTTTGACCTCCTCCATAATTTATGGTTCATGAGAGCAAAATGGGAGAAGCCACTTAAATCAAGTGGATTTTAATTAACAATCTTAGAAAATTCACAAGAATATTTGCAATCTATTCATGAAAAAATTGGGCTTTGTTGAGAGAGAGAGAGAGAGAGAGAGAGAGAGAGAGAGAGAGAGAGAGAGAGAGAGAGAGAGAGAGAGAGAGGAGGGAGGGAGGGAGGGGAGAGAGAGAGAGAGAGAGAGAGAGAGAGAGAGAGAGAGAGAGAGAGAGAGAGAGAGAGAGAGAGAGAGAGAAAGTCATTTGCTTGGAAATTAAGTCTTCTCCAGATGCTTAGAAACCACACCCTACAGACAGGTTTTTTTTCTTCCACTTTGAATTAAAACCCCAAGTGATCCTGATAGGAAAAGCTGTCAAGATTCTTAGGACACAATCCATTTTCTAGAGGAGATTTTTAAAAGAAGAGAGTCAGGGAGGACATGGGACCATCTCCTGCTCCGTGTAGCCTTTAACAGAGTTGCCTGGCTGCTGACACGGAGCCTTTCATGTCAAACAATTTTATTTCTAAGCTTTTCACAGTGTGTCCTAAGTAGCTTCTATTAGCATTGTCCTGTCCGTTGCCTTGGCAACAGAACTGGTCAATTTAGACACCATTTAAGAGCAGTGGAAAAAGCAGCAACCAGCAGCATGATGGGCAAAATTACAGAGAAAAAGACCCATATGATCCTTGCTGGATAAGATGTGTTGTCTTCCAGGGCCCATTTTATTTTAATTAAAATCGAAAAGCTCCTTTAAATAGTGCCCTAGATTAAGCAGAGGCTATAGCAAGCTGCTGTATAGCCATTGTAGTAGCTGCATTCTTTAGTGTTGCCTTTTTAACCTGAATGGATTGCTTGTGGGTTCTTTTTCAAATAAACAAGGAGGGGAAACCAAAGGTAGCATGGGAGCCCGATATCCATCATAATAAACACTGGTGGGAGAAACACAAGTTTCTTCACATCAGAAGCTTTGTTTAAGAGGCCTGGGGAAGAATCTCCTGTAGCTTTTAAGATGAGGCTTACCTCTCTACCCTAGCCTGGGATTGAACTCACCATTAGCAGCATAGGCTGACATTGAATTCACAGCATTTCTCCAGTCTCAGGTTCCCAAAGGCTGGGTTCGCAGATAAGCAGAGCTATGTTCAAGTTTAAAATAATAAACTTTGATTTCAGATGTCACTGGGGATTTCATTTGCCATTCACCTCATTTAATTTATGTAGTTAATGGTGGTCATTCCCATTGCCAATAACATTACATGAATCATTTTTAACATGGAACCAATTAGAAGTCTGAGATTGTTTTTAACCAGGTGTGGTGGTACATACTTGTTTCCCAGGCACTCAGGAGGTAAAGCCAAGAGTTTGAGGCCAAGAATTGGCTACAGTGCAAGATTTTGCATTAAAAACAAAATCTGTACAAACCAAAGAAAAAAGCAAAGCACAAAACAGAAAGAAAAATTAGAATTTTCTGACTTGAACTCCATGTCTGCAATTGGCTTTGCGCTTGTAATTAGTCATAGCTCTGACAATATTTATTTGTTTTATTTTATGTGTAAGTGTGTACACCTGAGGGTATGTATATGCACTGGACACATGCAAGAGCCTGTGAAGTTCAGAAGAGACAGTGGGTCCCCTGTAACCTGGGTTATAGCAGGGTGTTAGCTGCAATGAGGGTTCTGGGAACTGAAACTGGACCCTTTGCAAGTGTTCCTGCAATCTACACATAGCTTTAAAAATCGTTTTGAATTTGATTATGTGTGTGTGACTGTATGTGGTATGTGCACATGAATGTAGGTTCCTAAGGAGACCAGAGACATGAGCTCCTCTGGAGCTAAAGTTACGGCTGTGGTGATGGAGATGTTGGTGTACTAACTCAGGTGCTCTGCAAGAAGAATCCATAGAGCTTGTTCCCAGGCCAGCCAGCATGAGCATGCATGGCAGTCACTTCCTCCCTGGGCCAAGCCTGCCTCTATGCCTAGAGAGTGCTGATGAAAGGAGACACTGACCCAGAGACACCAATGAGGAAAGGACAATGCAGCAGAGTCAGCCACCTGAGCCAATAGGAACTTGAGAGGGGGTATAAAGGCTGGTCTAACTTACTTAATAAACAAGGTTGTAGCACACTCTGGTACTCACTGACTCACTGTGCCTGAGTCTCACCCCCTCCCCCAAGGGGTGATCCGAGCAGGGTAACCAACAACAATGTCAACTCATGCTCTGGCTCCTGATATAATGTGGGTATACTTCATAAACACAAAAATGATTTTGATTTCCTAGCATTGTTATCTTCAGACCATTGTTTTACCTCTGTATCATGCGTTTAAATCATCTTTTAAATCATGCTGTGAAATTTGAGTCTTGGTGACTTACAATCACACTTGTGGTCAAACATGTATGCTCCCATTTACATAGCATTCGTTTCTTAGTCAGGGCTCATGCTGCTCATTGATCATTTCTCAGTGGCCAGTATCTTATTCTAGTCCTTTTTTTTTACCATCTTATATTCTTGGCCAGATGATGATACTGCTACTAAGGTGGATAAAATAATCAAATTTTGTCAGCACTGTTGGGGGGACTGAAGGACCAACCTCCAAGCCAGTGGTCAGATGTTTACTTTTCACTGGTCATGACATTGACCTTATTCTTCAGCTTGTATGGTGAGGCATTCCTTGATGCATTACTCAGACCTCACTTCCCTTCTCAAGAAATGAGTGGCTTTATCTATACTTATTTTCCTAAATTTTATCCCAGGCACAATGAGTTACTGATTCTATTATTCTCAGCAATCTGCTTTGGGAGTTCTCTAGGCACACTGTCACACTAGTTATCTAAAAGCCACCACCACAACAAAGGATGAACTGATGAATAGAACGTTCATGGTGATATGGTGACATTCCCCTTCCTTGTCACCTTTGCATCATTAAGTCTTACATGAATCTAGCATGGGGCTGATTGGATCTCACTGAGCTCACAAATCAAGAAGTCATGCCAGGGTCATTTATTGCTCCTGAGTGCTGGGAAGCCTGTCCAAGAGGCCTGAAATAGCAAGGGGCTCCAGAATGAATCATCTCAATTTATTTTAGGCTTTCAGTCTTCACTGAGTAATTTTACAATTCAGCTCATCTAGCTTGGGAGAATTCTGTTCTGTGGGCTGTGATGAATCAGGACAGGAACCAGATAATAAAACGAAGAAGTTGATGAAAGCAAACTTTTAATTTAGGAACACTGTGAGTTTCACGGTGAGATCACACTTGTTGATACCTAAAGCTGTCCAATGCTAAACAGAGAAGTAGGCCCCACTTAAAGACTACAGGATTGATTTCTGCTCTATCTATCCATTGAATATTAATTCATTTATAGACAAAGAAAGGTAGTTATGCAGAGGTATAGATTCTCATTTGAATTATGAAAGTTCCTTTCTGATGGGAGATGTCTTTCTGTAAATCTGTTTCTCTTACTGGTTAATGAATGTAACTCTGTTGACCTATAGGCAGGACTAGGAGATGAAGAGGATTCTGGGAGATGCAGTACAGAAGATTGGACTCTCTCCTGTAAGATAAGACCATGTGGAAACACTTAGATGGATAGAAATCAGTTAATATTTAAGACAGAGCTGGCCAATAAGAAATGCTAGTATCAGGCCAACAATTTCATAACTAATGAAGTCTCTGTGTGTTATTTTGGGACTGATGGGGCTGTGGGACTAGGCTGGTGGGAAAATGCATGTAACACCTTTCTAGTCAAATAATAATTGCTGTGCAGAGAAACACTTACTCTTTTTTGAACTAGTTTCATCACCTTTCTCCTTTTCTTCTAGAGATGTTTACTATGGAGAAGAAAAAAATCTGCCTTTGTTGTAACAGAAAGTCTGCTATTTACTCATTCTCATTTTATGTGGCTTTAATGATTAGGAAGAACCCCACCTTACCTTACTATGTGTTCATGAAGTGTGGAAGGAAGACCACGTAGCCCCATTTTCTAAAAATATTGCTGAGGTTATGATTCTCAGACATTCTAGCAAACGAATCATAGCGTTTTTGTTTTGAGGTGAGAAATTAGAGGTTTTGAGAGGGAATTAAGATTGGCTTAGTAACACAGTGCAATGCATGGCATGCTTCTTTAAGATGAGATCTTAGAAGTGGAGGAGCACCAATGCTAACCAGCCTCCTCAGGATGTCTTAGCTGCCTGAATTTTTCTTCATGCCTACGTCCTCACCTCCCCCCCCCCCCCCACTCAGCCCGCAACACTCACCTTCATGCCTGCTTTAGGAGCAACAATTTTAGTTTTCAGGTCCTAAAGAAGGAATTTTTGCTGACAGAACTTATATAAAGAATCACTCCTTTTATTGCACAAATGAAGAAATGATTATTCAAGAAGTTAAAGGCCCTACCATAGGTAAGAGTCTGAGCTGAAATCTTGAGAGCCTACATATACCCAGTTCTGCCTCAAACTAAAGCAGATTTTAGCAACTTATTGAAAGGTTTTCATCCCATCCAAGTAACTCATTTCAGTTTTTGCAGTGATTGCCTTATGATTAAGAAGGAACACACACAGAGAATTGTAGTGTTTGTCATGAGGCTGGAAGAATCAGCTTATTCAAGCTAACCCTAAGTACAAACTTACTGAAGACATTTCTCTTTCTCATATGTATTTGCTTTTGTCAATTTTCCTTCAAAGATATATAGCTTTTATATTCAAGAAATGTTGTCAAAAACAAAAGTCAAAAAAAAAAATATACAGTGCTGTCAACATTGTGATTTGAATGAGAAATGTCCCCCATACACTCATGTCTTTGAACTTTTGGTGTCCAGTAGTGGTGCTGGTTGGTGAAGCTTGTTGAAGGAAGTATGCCTATGAGGGTGGGCTTTAAGATTTTACAGCCTGGCTCTACTTCCTGTCCTTTCTTTCTCTGATTCTTGGGTGTGGATGAAATGCAGTTACTCTGCTTCTTGTCTACCAGGCTGGCCCTCAGACTCCTGCTTTCATGCCTTTCCTCCCATGATGGATCGTGTTCCCTTTGAAACTGTAAGACAAAATAAATCCGTTTCTCCTCTAAATTGCTTTTTGTTGGAATAGTCCATCACAGCAACAGAAAAATAACAAATGCAATCAGTCTTTAACTTGGGAAAATAATGACAGTCAAATAGAAAAGAGAAATGTCCATGTTTTTATACTACTTAGTCTGGGATGTGGAGTATTATGTTTCTTTATTCCCCTAATTTTCAGCAATTAATATATATTCAGTGAACAAACTTTGAGGAACAATAGAAACTTAGAAATAAATGCTGCCTTATTCAACTATAATTATCAGGACTAATGCAATAGTGTGTGTGTGTGTGTGTGTGTGTGTGTGTGTGTGTGTGTGTGTATGTGGGTATGCGTGTACATGTGTGAGACATGGGCATTAAATGTCGTCTGTTTTCTAATGAGAGAGGATAACAGCTTGAGTATGGTCTAAGTACATAACATAGCTTAATGAAAATGTCATTGGGTAGGATAGGTGACAAAATTAAGTTGAAGAAGTGCTTATTTGGGCTCATAGTTCAAAGGCATATACTGCCTCATGTCGGGGAAATCAATGTGACCACAGTGTGAGGCAGTGTGATTCTGGCCACAGCATCCAATCAGGCAGAGAAGGGGTATGAATGTTGGTGCTCATCTTGCTTTCTTGTCTTCCTTAAGTCTGGGATCCCAGCTCATGGGAGGATACCATGACATTTTCCCTCTTCAATTAAACCTATCTGAAAACACCCTCATAGATATAAACCCTTTGTAAATTTAAGCTATCAAAAATAAATATGTATTCACTATCCTTAACGTGCTTAGCATTCTTGTTTAGTGATGCCTGTCACTGTGGAGTCTTGTTTTCCCCTTTGAGTGTGTGACCAGCTGGGGCCTGGGGCTCTCTGTTGGTGCACAAAATGATCAGAGGAAATCATAGTTCATAGCCTGCCATGAGAACATTTTCAGTATGGTTTCTCCCAAGTGCATGTTACTTTTGCTTCTTTATGAAGTCAAATCTTTAAGTTGCGGACTGTTTCTATCCCTCCTCTTTTTTATATTGGTCAATACTGCACCACATTGGGGAGAAATCACAATTTTCCACCCCACTTAATGCCACAAAATTTAATTCAACATAATGAAAATCAAAACTTCCATTTGCTTTCTGTCTAGAACATTCTTATCCACAGCTTTAGTGGGTGGGGATGAAGAGATGTTCTTCTATTCAGCAGCACAGCTGTCTGTGGGCACTGACAGGCCTGTTTTCCCTGGATGGGCTGTCATTCTGTTCTGTTCCCATGTTAATGGCCAGACTAAGACCACTCTGAATGCTCTAAATAGAATTTTCAGATTCACTGGGAACAATGTATTATTTTCAAAATGTATGTTTTCCCTATTATTCCTCTGACAGTCCTACCTCTCAACTAAGCTTTCTTTCTCTTCTGCTGGTGAAGAAAGAAAAACACTGGCACCCAGTGTCAGCGACAGATTAAGTGAAGGTCACTATATCCTGACATTTGCTGCCAACATCACCTGACAAGTGACTTCATCTAGTATCATGGTGGGTATCTGTCTTTCTAAGGAAAAAAAGATGGATGAAATCAATCCACTTGACATATACTGTGACACATACTTCTCTTCTTCCCGAGAATCTGTGGTATGCTCACCCCTTATTTTAGATGTAGCCCTTTCAATGAATCTTATATATTATCTGCAAAGTGATTTCCTTAGGATTGCCTTTATTTGTTCACTTTCACTCTAATCTAAATACTCAACCATTTTCAAATCTACTGTTGGAGTTTCCTCACCCAATGTATTTACATATGATGTGCATAGAGGTGAATCCATTGTAAAATCATCTGCTTGTTAAGTGGCACTGAAGCGAAGGCCTTGGTTTTTAGTTTCACAGAACTATAAATTCATTGTAGTGACCTGTCATCCTGAGCTCATGAATGAACCTGATCAAGTCTGTAGAATTCTTCTGTAGGGCAGAAGAATCTTCAACTTAGGTGGAATTGTAGACAGGGTAAATGAACACAGCTCCCTACTCTTGGGTATTTTCTTTGTGTTTAGTAGTGTGTGTGTGTGTGTGTATGTGTGTGTGTGTGTGTGTGTGTGTGTGTGTGTTTGTGTGTGTGTGTGTGTTTGTGTGTGTGTGTGTGTTTGTGTGTATTCATATAGCAGGAGGTACATGTGCATCTGTGAGCATGGAATCTGAGAACTACCTCAAATGTCCTTGTTCAGGCGATATTCACTATTCACCTCAGGTTTTTTGGAGACAAGTCCTTTCACCAAGCAGTCTACTCTGGCTGACCAGTCAGCCTCAGCCATATGTTTGCTTTTGCCTCCTCAGTGCTGGCATCACAGTTGTGCACTGCTTTGCCTGACTTTATTTGTGACATGTGTGCTGGGGTTTGAACTCAGGTTTTCATGCTTACAAGGCTAACACTTTGCTAGCTAAGCTGTCTCTTAAGCCCCATGCTTGGTATTTTCTGGACATTTGTATCTTTCAAAAGTAGAACATCAGCACTGGACATGCTGTATGTGTATTTTAGGTGTGTGTTGAGTTGCAAACTCTTCTCATGAATGCAGGCAGGAGAGTTCACAAAGCACACACACACAACATTGTGTTGTCACTATATCACCTTGATCCTGGGGTATTAGAAACAAACTGATATTTAAGAGCCTATGGAAGCTGTCCGAGAGGTGAGTGGTCCTTTGTTGGCTTCCTTAACCTAAACTGGACAATCTGCCCAGAGGACTTGAGTTTAAAGCAGATTCTGGGGAAGTCTATCACTTTGATCAGATCCGAACTCCTCTCAAAAGAACAGGGGAGAATTTGCTTTAGATAATTGCTTCCACTTTCAGACTCCCCTTTCCCAAGTAAGATCCATAAACACACAAGATATTCACTACCTCTTTAAAAGAGAACGTAGCTTCTGATTTTCACAGTGGGTGTACAAGTTTGCACTCCCATTAGAAATGTATGATGTTCCCCTTACTCCACCTCCCTGCCAGCATGAGCTATCATTTGTTTTATTGATCTTGTCTATTCTTACTGTTGTAAGATGAGATCTCAAAGTAGTTTTTTATTTGCATTTCTCTGATAACTAATATTGAACATTTCTTAGTGTTTCTCAGCCATTTTGTTTCCTTTTATGAGAACTCTATATCTGTACCTTATTTTAATTGGGTTATTTGTTTTCTTCATGTCCAGTTTTTTGAGTTCTTTATATATTTTACAAAAGAGGGGTACCTTTATGCTTTGTGTGCATATGTTAAGAATTGTAATATAATTTGGCAGATTTTTTTTCTTTGATGAGTATCTTAGTGTTGTGTTGCTGTGAAGATAATTGTTTACCAAGGTAACTCTTATAAAAGAAAGCCTTTAATAGGGGCTTGCTTACATTCAGAGGTTTATTTCATTATTGCCATGGCATGAAGCATGGAAGCATGCAGGCAGACATAGACATTGTAAGAGTTCTGCATCTGGATCATCAGGCAGCAGAAAGAGAGAGATATACTCACCTTAGTTTAAGCATTTGCCATCCCAAAGCCCATCCCCAGTAACCCACTTCCTTTATTAAGGCCATATCTATTCCAACAAGGCCACACTTCTTAAGCAATCTAATGTATGAGCCTATGGGGGATATTCCTATTCAAACTACCACACTGGGTATATAGTATCCTTACCTATCTCTTCCAATTAGTCTTGGTTTGATGTTTATTTGTCAGCTATTAAAATGCATATGTATGCCAGCTTGCTCAGAATATCTTTTTACACCCTTTCACTCCTAGTTGTTATCTGTTATTGATGCTAAGGTGTGTTTCTTGGTTGCAGCAGAAGAATGGATCCTATTTTCTTTTCCATTTGGTAGTCTGTGTCATTTTGTTTGCATAATTAAGACCACTGATGTTGAAAAATATCAATGATCAATGGTTGTTGACTCCTGTTATTTTGTTGATATGTGGTGGTGGTAGGGTAGTTGTAGTGGTGTGTGTGTGTGTGTGTGTGTGTGTGTGTGTGTGTGTGTGTGTGTGTGGGTGAGTGGGTGGGTGTGTGAGTGGGTGTGTTCCCCCTATTTTCATTTGTTGATATGAGATTATTTATGCCTTGTATTTTCTTGGGTGTGGTTAACCTCCTGTTGGAAAATTTCTTCTCGAACCTCCTATAGGGCTGGATTTGTAGATAGACATTGCTTAAATTTGGTTTTATTATAGAATGGAGTATTTTCTCCACTTGCTGTAATTGAATGTTTTGCTGGATATAGTAGTCAGGGTTGGCATGTGTAGTCATTTGGAGTTTGTTGAATATCCCCCTAGGCCCTTCTGGATTTCAGATTCTCCATTGAGAAGTCAGGTGTTATTCTAATAGGTCTTGTGGTCATTTGAATAGGAATGGCTTTCATAGACTCATAGGTTTGAATGCTTGGTTCATAGGGAATGACACTATCAGGAGGTGTGTCCTTGTTGGAGTAGGTGTGATCTTTTGGAGGAAGTGTATCACTATGAGAGTGGGCTTTGAGGTCTCAGAAGCTCAAGTCTTGCCAGTGTGTCTCAGTCTCTTTCTCCTGCATGATGCCATGGTTCTTGCCATGATGATAATGGACCACATCTTTGAAACTGCAAGGCATCCACAATCAAATGTTTTTCTTTAAAAGACTTTACATGGTCATGGTGCCTCTCAGCAATAAACACCCTAACAAAGACAGATCTGCCTTTATATGTTACATAGTTTTCTCTCTTCTAATATTCTTTCTTTGTACTGTACGTTTAGTATTTAGCTCATTATGTGCTAAGACAAATTTCTTCTCTGGCCTGGTTTGCTTGGTGTTCTTTAATCTTCTTGTGCATTGATTGACATCCTCTCCTTAAGATAAGGGAAAGTTTCTTCTACAATTTTTTTTGTCCCCTTTGACATTTTTTCTCTTTCCTCTATTCATATTATTCATAAATTTGGTCTTTTCATAGTGTCCCACATTTCCTAAATGTCTTTCTGCCTGAATATATATATATATATATATATATATATATATATATATATATACATATATATATATGTATATATATATTTTACATTTTCTTTGACTGAGCTATCCATTTCTTATACTGTATCATTAATGACTGAGAATCTTTCTTTCATGTCTTATGTTCTTTCAGTGAGGCTTGACTCTGAGGTTTCTGTTCATGTTCCTAAATATTTTATTTTCAGATTTCCCCATTTTGAGACTTATTTATTGATTTTATTTTCACTTCCAGGTCTTGAGTATGTTCATCAATTTTCATCCACTCTTTATGTTTTCATAATTTTTCTTTAAGTGATTTATTCATTCCATCTTTAAGAGTCTCTATCATACCATAAAAGCTAGTCTAAGGTCTATGTCTTGTGCTTCAGCCATGTCGCAATTCTCAGAGCCTATTGTGGCAGGGTTGCTAGGCTCTAGTGGATGCCTATTATCCTGTCTATTATTGATCGTGTTTTTTTTTTATGCTGGCTTCTAAGCATCTGGGTTTAGGAAGATTTAGTTCTAGGTGCTGATATCTGGTCTTGTTTTTGTTGGTGGATGTTTTGTTTCTTGGTTTATGTTGCCTTCTTGGGTTGTTATGAGCATGTGGTGGCTTTGCATTGACTGATGGGGAATTCTTTTGGGATTCTGATAGGTGTGGATAGTAGGGCTTCCAGGTAAAATGTATTTCTAAATATTGGTAGCTGACACTTAAGAATGGGGATGGTCTAGGTGTGTGTGTGTGTGTGTGTGTGTGTGTGTGTGTGTGTGTGTGTGTGTGTGATGGGGTCCTCAAGTGGGAGGAAAATGGTGTTCTGCAGGGATCTGTTTAGTATCCTGGGAATGGGGGAAGGGAGAGTGGAAGGCCACAACATGTAGTCTGCTCTGGAGCTGGGAATGAGATTAGGGAATTGTATTTGAAGAAGAGGAGGTAGAGTGAAGATTTGAAGCTTGCCCAGTTGCTTTGCTGGTGTAATTGCTTATTGGCAGTTTGGTTGGTAGATTTCTAGGGAATACCTGCTGAAGCTGGTAGCTGGGGTAACAGGATGTGTGGGAAGGAAGGTTGGAGAAAATCTTAGGATCCACTGGAGATGGGGGTTGAGAGGACAGGGATCACTCAACAGGTGATCTGCTACCAAGTTGGGGGTGGGACAGGAGGACTGGATTTGGAGGAAAGGAAGGGGAGGCAAAGATCTGAAGTTAGGCTCCATGTTTCTCTGGTGGGAGTGGTCTGTGGGTTCTCAGGGCAGCCTGCTGGAATGGGGATTTTGATAAAGCAATGGGTTGTGGGGGAAGAAAAGTTGGATGTTTTAATCATGAACACTTAACTTCTCAGGACTGTGACTATAAGCCCCAGAAGTTTCTTCTGTATAATTCATAGGAGATGAGGGCAGGGAGAGAGGCTGCTTCTGATGGTGTGTTACAGAACTGGGGCATTGGATTTTGAGGAGAGGAGAGTGAGGGGGAAGATCTGTATTTAGTCCTCTTGCTTCATTAGTCAGAGTCTATTTAATATTTGAAAGCATTACTTCACCTGTGAAATAATTGTTAAAAATATCAGAACAATGCTGTAACTATCCTTAAGAATTAAATATAAAACTAGCAATTTGAAAACTTCTTGAGTATTTTCCCTATTTTTTCACTTCTATTAATTAATTTGAAAGTCAGAACTTTCTTTCTTTCTTTCTTTCTTTCTTTCTTTCTTTCTTTCTTTCTTTCTTTCTTTCTTTCTTTCTTTCGTGCCCCTGGCCTTTGATACAGGTTCTCAAATTGTTATTCAGCCTGGTTTGAACTCTTGACAATTCTCTTTTCTCATCCTCCTGTGCATTGGGATTAAAGAAGAGTACTACCACAGCCTACCAAGCTTCCCGTTTTCATCATGAGCACTTAACTTCTCAGGATAGAGACTATTGGTACCTCTCATCCAGGATGCTTTTGCTCAACTGAATCCTGGGTCAACAGTTTAAGTTTAACCCTATTGGATTCCCAGTCTACTTCTCAGTTTTGGAAGACTTTTCTATAACTTTCAGCAATGCAGTTAAATAATCTTTAGAAATGGTTGGCCAGCATGCTGAAGCAGCCATTTCATGTAAAGAAGTGTAGTATTTCTTTAGACCTGATTTTATTTTTGTGGTTCCCAGGCACCTGTATGGATCACCAGTGAATAGAGGAGGCTAGCTGAGAAGCAAGCCTCTCTAACAACAGCTTGCATAAGTGTAGCTGATTTTAGAACAAGACCTGCAATGAACAAGCCAGTTAAATGGAAACTGTACAGAGTAGAAAGTTCTGATCATAAAGTCAGCCAAGCTCAATAGGGCTTTCTTTAATATTGTTACAGAACATAGGGCTGTAATTAAA
The DNA here is from genome assembly GCA_030556225.1 of Cricetiscus sungorus. Taxonomy (NCBI): domain Eukaryota; kingdom Metazoa; phylum Chordata; class Mammalia; order Rodentia; family Cricetidae; genus Cricetiscus; species Cricetiscus sungorus. The sequence goes on along the minus strand of JANBXA010000392.1, from coordinate 4,614,962 downwards.
ATAGAAGGCCAATATATTAGGTCCAATTCTTAATTGCAGTAGCACGGGAAAAGTAATTAACAGAAAAATGTACACCCATGCAAGTTGTCTTGTATGTAGGGATTTTCAGGGCCATTTAATTCATGGTGGGCCAAAGAGTTCACAGATCCACAGAGGCTAAATGGTATTCCTTGGTATAAAATCTAATTGGGTAGTTTAAAATGTTTGACTTCCACTGCAATATGCTTCAGGAAAGGAAAGTGAAGCGTTACCCAGAGATCACCATGTAAGACACCTTGAGCGTGTTTTATCTATCCAGTGACTTTCCACTTTTATCCATTTCCTTCAATTAGGATTCATGGAATAAATTAAGCACTGCCATTTTTTTGAGCTCCACACTGAACATGTCTAGCATTATTAAAAATATTTTGAAAAAAAAATGAATGAGTAGCATTTTGTATAAATTCTTTGATATGACGATTTGTTTCAGAGTCTTACTACATTGAAGGCTTTAGCTATTAATTAACAGTGCAGGTTGTGTTAATTGTTTTCTGGGTTAATAGGCTTTGTTTAAGAAGAGTGAGGTAATTAGAACCCTGAACTAAGTACCACTAATGGTGGAGGATTTGATTTTGGTGAATGCTTTATTCTGTTATACATCGATAACTACTGTGAAAATATTCCCCTGGCGGCATCAGCATTAAATCTCAAGCAGCATACGATGCAATTTGTGTCAACTGTCTCACTGTAGATGCTCGCTAAGACAATATCACTCTGAGTGCAGTGAGCAATCATCCTTAAGTGGCAGGGCTATGCTAACCACACTGTAAAATGAGCAGGCTGGAATGAGAGATGATTTAGTTCCATGATCCACTTAGGACCCGAGGTGTATTCAGCCATGGCTGGCTGGAGGTTATTAGGACTGCGGAGCTCCGAAGGTTGAACCTGTAGTCATACTGTTGCTGATCAGCCTGCTGGGAGCAGGCAACCAGCAGACATTCAGCGATGCTGCAAATGGCTTTTTGGCTGGCAGCACCTCTCATGCTGTTCCCCAACTACAGTAAAATTGTATACATAACAGACCAGGAGGGGCCAATTTACCTGTCATCAAGTATTCAGTGAAAGGCAGTTTTGGAGCTTACTCTGAAGCACCTCCGGGTAGCTGGCCTCTTGAAAAGTCCTGTGTTGCCATTTTCTCATAAGCACAAGGATGACAGACATCAGTAAACTGTGGGGATTGAGCTGGCAGGGTTCTGGTACTTTCTTAAAGCAAACAAAACAACCACCAATTTACAGTGTGGGCTGGAGTGATGCATCAGTGGCTAAGAGCTCTTACTGCTCTTGCAAGTGACTGGTGCTCAGATCCAAGCACTCACATTGTTTGGCTCACAACTGCTTGTGAGTAAGCTCCAGGAGATCTGATGCCCTCTTTTGGACTCTGCAGGAACCTGCACTCAATGTGCACAAACCCACACTCGGATACACACATATAAATAAAAATCAAATACATCTCTAAAAACAATTTACAATCTGAATCCATTCATTTTGAGAGGGTGGTGGATAGTGAATTTAGGGTATCAAATATATTGAACCACTGAATGCACACTGTATTCCAAGTCAGCAGTTCTCAAGCTGTGGGTCATGCCCCATTTGGACATCAAACGACCCTTTCACAGGGGTCACCCAAAACCATCAGAAAGCATGGATATCTACATTAAAATCTGCAATAGTGGTAATTACAGTTATTACAGTAGCAAGTAAAATAATTTTATGGTTAGGGAGTCACCATAACACAAAGAACTGCGTGAAAGAAGGATGAATGGATTTCTCTGGAAAGGGGAAATAGATGTCATCTCCTGGGTAAACTGGAGGATGAGAAGGAGGTACCCTTAAAAATGTGACATCATGTGATACTCACCAGCACTCTGAATTCTCTTTTATTTCAAATGTTGGAATGCACTTGTATTGTACAAAATTGATTTTGTAATCTCTTAATGTGTTGTGATCTGAAATTTGAAAAATATTGCATCAACAAAGAAGTGAAAGATTCATTTCATCCTCTGCAATAAAATGGATAGATCTTAAGCACCAAACATGGAGACATCACTCTGTTGCCAGTATGTATGTGAACCTCAGACATTTTAGACCCAGACAGACTCTCTGACAGAGTCATGGCTTACTTTTAGTATCTTTATTTGAACTCTCTGGTTCCCCATAAAAACGTGCTTATTTAATTATGTTTACCTCATTAAGTCTACTAATTAATTTTCTTTTCAATGTTTAGTGAGTTCAAACTTTATTCCTTTATTATTCTCCCTTGGAAATTACTTAATTGCTCTAATGTAATAAAATTACATGCATGTATTTTAAATAAAGCATTAAAATATTGTATTCTATTTTAAAACATTACGTTTTTTTCATTAAAAGCTTTAAAGCTTGCTCATTATAATTTTATTCCAACACCATAAGACTGAATTAACAGGAAAATTACCCTTTAGTAACCAAACAAGGCTTAGGTGCACAGAGACCAACTGTGACCTTGTGTTCATTATTGTCATTCTACAAGGTGGTCTTGATGGCAATCCAGTATCCACTGCTATTTAAAGGAGAGATTTTTGTTCTTATGGAGCAAAACAGAGGATCCATTTGGACTTGTCTTTTACTCTAGTGGCTCGTGTCAAATAGGCTTCTTCACAACCAAGCAGGACATCAGTTAATACATTTTGGTTATATCCTAATTTTGAAAATTATGTGATACTCGGTTATCAATTTTTTTCCATCATTGTTTTATGATTCATTAAACTTACAGATCTGTGAAGTTTACATTTTTAATAATCAGGATTCAGAACATATTCTTAAATGAAATAAGAATAAGGTGTGTGAAGTTGGTAGGGATGTTAGGGGAGCTGGAGGGAGGAAGAGGAAATGTATATGACCAAGATATATTGTATACACTTGTAGAAGTTTAGAAAATGAATACAAATTTGCAATTTTGAAAAGTACACAAATGGATAGAAAAGGAGAAGATGGGGCACATTTAACAAAACAACTACAGCTGAACCAAGGGTTGTGCTGCTTGGGTTTTGTTAATTTGACATAAACTGCAGTCCTCTAGAAAGAGGGTAATTCTTAATGAAATTTCTTAAATGAAATTGCCTCTATCAGATTGGTCTATGGGCAGCTCTGAGGGTGTGCGTGGCATTTTTCTTGAGTAATGATTGATGTGAAAAAGTTTCGCTCACTGTGATTGTGGTTCTGGCTTGTATGAAAAAGCATCTAAACAAGATGGCTGAAGGAAGCCAGTAAGCAGTGTTTTTTCATGGTTTCTGGGTCTGTTTCTGCTTGCTTGCCTGTCCTTGCTTCTCTCGAGGATGGAATCTTACTTGTAAGATGTCATAAACTCCTTCCTCCCCAAGTTGCTTTTGGGAGTGGCATGATAACGGAAGCAAATAGGACAAAAACTGGTGCTGGAATGTGGGTATTGTGTGTTGTTTTTGGTCGGGATTGTGGAAGAATTTTGGAACTCTGGGTTAGAAAAGACAGTTCAGTTCTCAGAGCTTAATGAACTGTTATGAGAGCTTGAAAAGTAAGAATGTTAGAGTGTGGTGAAGGCTATCAGGGCTGTTTGTGTGATATTTTTGACTAGGAATCTAGCGGGAGTGAAACCATTGCTTTATGTGGACAATCAGTGTGGTAAAAATGGAGCTGGAGAATTAATTGTGACTAATAAAAGACCAGCACTGCTGAGCTGGGCAGTGTTTCCTCAGGATTAGCACACAGAAGTTTGGGGGCCAGAGATGAACATCAGGCTGGCTGCAGAACTTGGGATTCTCCTACACAGTACTGTTTTGAAGACATTAAGGGGCCATGGCTGAGGCTTGACACTATGTAGCAGGATTGGAACTCCCTAAATAGAGACCTTGGTGGAGGTGAAGCCTCAGTTGCAATGAAAGCCCAAGGGCGGCAGGGGTCGCAGAGAGAAGCTGAGGCTGGGTGCTTTGTGGCAGAGTTGGAGTCCTTAATGAGAAGCCAGAAAGCTATCAATGAAACTATGCCCTAAGATGCAGACCCAGGATATCAGAGATACTAGGGCCACGTGATGGCCATCAAGAACAGCAGCAGTTGTGGATTTAAGCTGGCCTGAGCTTTTGAGAGAGGTTTCAGCTGCTGTGGAAGTAATAGCTAGAGAAATCCAGCAACCCAAGCCCTCTGGAGCACAGAGATCAAGAGTGAGTACTAGATACGGACACTGAGCTTTTTATTCTGTTAGATTTGGTTTGTTTTGTTACGATTGTAACTGTGTTGTGTAATTGTAATTGTTATGATTATAACTGAGCACAGTTATATTTTCCTTTCCAAGGAAACAACTTGTTTTTGAGTTTATTGGGGTTCCATAGTTAAGAGACTGTTTGGTTTTTAGTTTTTTCAGACAGGGTTTCTCTGTGTAAGAGCCCTAGTTGTCCTGAAATTCAATTTATAGACCAGGCTGACCTCAGACTCACAGAGATCCACCTGCCTTTTCCTCCTGAGTTTTGGAATCAAAGGCATGTGACACCAAACCTGGCTTAGAGACTAAACTTTCAAAGCAAAGTGTTGAAGGTTTTAAAGACTACAAGACTTTTAAAGTGTACTGTGCTTAATATTGTGATAGTAATATGAGATCTTGGGGATAAAAAAAGGAAAGAAATGTTATAGTTTAACAGTGATATATTTGTGTGTCATGTTAAAAAGTTTAAAGACTATGGGTCATTGAAAGTAGATTCTTTAATACCGTGGTATCAACATGAGATCTGGGAGATAAATAAGAAGAGAAAGGTTATAGTATAATAGTGAGTTATTTGTGTGTCAGGTTGACAAATGGCCGATTGTATTGGTTTGTTTTTGTCAACTTGACACAATAGAGCCACCTAGGAAGAGGGAACTTTGATTGAGGAATTGCCCCCTTCAGATTGGCCTATGGGGCTATTTTTGTGACTGATGTTTGATATGAGAGGGCTACCCCCTGAGCAGGTAGTTCTGGCTATATAAGAAAACAAGCTGAGCACCACTAAGCCACGCTTTCATGGCTTATGCTTCAGTTTCAGCTTTCAGGCACCTGGCTTCCCTTGATGCTGGACTCTAGTAAGAGGTAATAAACCATTTACTCCCCATATGATAAGGCTATGATAGTAAGTTGGGACATGGATGATTTTTATTGTTTTTGTTTGGGCTGTCCAATATTTTTCATATTTTCTACCTTAAATTGTGTTAAATAATTTCAATGTCTTTATTCAGTAACTTCAAACTTTACTTTCCTGGCTTTATTTTTGTTGCTGTGATAGAACACTGACCAAAAACAACTCTGGAGACAAAGTTTATTTTAGGTCACAATTCCATGTTACAGTTCATCATTTCTGGAAAGTCAAGGCAGGGATTGAAACATCTAGTCATATCATGTTCATGGTCAAGAGCAGAAGGAAAAAATGAATGCATCGATAGTGCCTGTTTAGTTCTCAGCTAGTCCCGTCTACTCTTATATGGCCTAGGACCCCAAGTTAAGTAATGATACCATCCACAATGGGTTGGGTCTTTCTATACTCAAACAACCAATACAATATCCTACAGACATACCCCCAGGGCAACCTGATCTGGAAAGTTCCTGATTGAGACATCCCAGGTGACTCTGTTGTCTCAGGTTGGCACAGCACCACTACTGGGATTGTGTTGGTGCACAACTTATGTATTGCGACTATCTTTCAAGATGTGGATTCTAACATTTTTTACCTCACTCCAACATTATAAAGGAGACATCTTTAGCTTTGAGGATTCATTTTGTATACATTAGGCAACACCCGGGGAAGGATGAAATATAGCAATGCATGATGGGAAAACATGGGCAGATACTATCATATTTCCTGCACCAGATGCTGCTTAACTTGTTTAAACAAAGGATGCATGATCCACATAACTATTAAAACCTATGCATGTTACAACATCATGTTTTCTTATATCCACTGTATCATGGGAGTCTTACAAATGTACCTCATGAACCTGCAAGAGTCCCTTAAAGAGTCATTGGAGACAGAGGAGATTTAATCATTAAGGTCTGCTGCTGGGAACTGTGTGTAATGCTTTCATACAGTCTTTAAACATTTTTCTTGTGTTGTGTAGTCTCTGGTTTCATTTCAAGACCTGGACTTGCTTCACAGAGCAGCAAATGGTAGGACTGAACTGAGATCAGCTGCACAGCGTTTGACAATTTGCTTTAAAATCTCAAACTCTAAAGGGAAATGGTCTCGGATATGAATGATTCGGCTTGGTGAAGGCCAAGGACAAGATAATGTTTATTCATTTACTCTTGGTCCTCCTGAGTGTAAAGACAGATGATCCAGAGAAGGGAGAGAGGCATTTAGACAGGTCAGAAATCCCTAGTTCCTGACAAAATTATGTTTTCTTTTTCTTTTCCTCCATATCTTCACCTACTGAAGTAAATAAGTCTATTTAGTTAGACTGGTCTCACTAGTTAGCTGCCTGAAGTAAATGCAATAAAAAATGACAATCACATTTTCAGGGCCTAGCACAAGAACTTTATTATATTAATGGATATCTAAAATTGTGGCCTTATGGGAGGGGTCTTAATGCTTTTGCCTTTTGTGATATAATAAATGGATCAAAGTTTCAGTTTTTTTTTTCACCATACCTCAACGGTTTTATCTTCTGAGAGAGAGAAAGAGAAGGAGAGGTAGAGAGACAGACACAAGAAGATACAGGGATAGATAGGGATAGAGAGGGGTGGGCATGTCCAGTTCTCTCTCTCTCTCTCTCTCTCTCTCTCTCTCTCTCTCTCTCTCTCTCTCTCTCTCTCTCTCTCTCTCTCTCTGTGTCTTGGTTTTTCAAGACAGGGTTTTCTATATTGTTTTGGAACCTGTCCTGAAACTAACTCTGTATACCAGGCTGGCCTTGAACTCAGAGAGATCTGCCTGCCTCTGCCTCCTGAGTGCTGGGTTTAAAGGCATGTGCCACCAAGGTCCGTCTTATAGTTCTCTTTGATGACACTGCACTTTCCTACAGTGAAACTTGGTGGAAATTGATAAATATTTAATTTTGAGGCATAGGAGCCACTAGCTTTGCTCCTGTTATGGTTTGGTGTTATTGTGAATAGGTCTTCATTGATCTTTGGTTTGAAATTTATGCTCACTTTGAGGTATTAAGCGGGTCCTTCTTAGTACAAGTTGATTCTATAGAGTAGTTCATTTCATTATGACATTTCTGTACATGTCCATGACCTACTTTGCCCATTTTCATCCCCTTTAAGAGGGGTCTTTGGAGAGGTGGTGGGGATTGATTAAGGCTATGAGGGTGGAACACCGAGGATGAAGTACTAATGTATATACTACAAGACTGACAGTGACCACAGGACACACATTCTGTTTCTTTACATAGGGTGTTTTGCATGGCTCTGGGACTCTGCCAAGGAGAGGGTCAGCCCCAGACATGGGTCCCAGCTTTGGATCTCTAGAAGACTTGTAACTCAAAACACACACCTGCCATAGTTTTTCTCAAAGCGCATTCATGACCCCTAATATTCTCAACATGGAAAAATTAGCAGTTTATAATTAAATAATTTTGAAGCAGCTGAGTTAGCAAAGCCACGCAGATTTCTTCACTGTAAAAATACTGGAGATATTTTTATATCAATTCACACTTTAAATATCTAAGGGTAGGGGATTATATTAAGTTTTTTTTCTGAATCATCTAACATAAATATTCTGTCTCTTGCTCACTGAGCATAATTTCTGTAAGACTTTATCTGTGAGTTTCTGAATTGCTTAAAAGAAAAAGTTAATTAAAAAATTGTAGTTTGGGGAGCTTTGCTTGCTTTTGTTGCACAGTAGCTTGTTTCCTGAACACTGGAAACATCCTGAGTATGTTTACTTCATTGCATGAGATTCTAAAGCTACTCTTTCCTTTTCTCTGGGATGGAGGTGGTGTCTTGGCTATCTCTTCAAGAATTAGGCCTGTGGTAGGAGAGAAGCAAAAGGTATAACTATTCTACCCTGTTTTCTTTTTCCTTAGAGGTGAATTTATTATGTTTGCATATAAAAGCCTGTATTAAAGCTATATTATGTAAAAGAGCAAGACAGATTATGATATAAAAAGCTAACAGCTATAAGATATAAACAGCAAATATTTTCATTAAAATGATAAAATATATTGAAATTTGCTCAGATTTTTATTCTTGGACTGGGGGCAGGTGTACTGATTTTTTCTCTGAACCTTTTGGGGTCTGTACATATTTGAAGAATTAGTGATTGGTGACTGTGTGGGAACACTGACCTTTTGGAAAGCTGCCTGTTTTCTCTCTGTTAAAAGGCTGCATAAATTAGAAGTGTGATGAAGTGAAGTACGAGTGAACTATGAGTGTGGAGCATATGGACAACTGACATATGCATATGTCATATGAGTGTGCATATGAGAAAGATCATGTGTTAACAAAACCAAGTCAAGAAAGAACAGAGAAATCAGAACAAAGCACAAAAACATAAATTTTCTAATTTAACATCCTTTCCATTGAAAGGAATCTTAGTCCAGAGGATTTTGTGAGTGAATTTTCTTTTTAATTTTTTATAATTTGGTTTTATTTGAGACAGGGTTTCTCTGTATTTCTTTGAAGGTTGTCCTGGACTCTCCCTGTAGAATAGGGCTCAAACTCACAGAGATCGTCCTGCCTCTCTGCCTCCCGAGTGCTGGGATTAAAGATGTGTACCACCAATGCCTGGTGTGAGTGAATTTTTTAAAAATAAATATTTCTTAGTTTGGGAATAAAAGGAAAGGTATAGAGATAGATGGCTTTTCTTATTAGTTTCATATAAATATGATGGCACTACGAATAATGTATGGTAATAAAATTATAATTCAACCTTATTTACAAGCAGAGATTCAAAAATCATGAAAAATATTAGCAATATTATTTAGAAATGAATCAATAAAAAATGAGATAGGCCAGGTGGTGGTGCACACCTTTAATCCCAGCACTTAGAAGGCAGAGGCAGGTGGATCTCCAGAAGTTCCAGGCCAGAGGAAGTTCTGGTCTACAGAGGGAGTTCTAGGACAGCTAGAGCAACTCAGAGAAATCCTGTCTTGAGAACAAAACAAAACAAAAAGTGAAATGGGATTTTTTCTTAGATTGGAAGCTTTGTTCACATCACAAAAATTATTAATATAACACACCACATTTACAGATTTAAGGGAAAAGGGACCTAGTGACTTTTTATGGTTGTAGAAAAGCCGCCATTAACAAAATTAAGTGATCATTTACATCATTTTGTAAATCAAGGTGAGAGGATAATGTTCCGAGAAGCAGGCCAGGGCAGCTAATGAAAACTCCAGGGGAAGTAGTTCTGCTGTATCCCAGACACAAGCCCTGCAGCTGGATACTGTGCGAGGGGACAACTCCTGGTAGCAGATATGAATCCTGCAGTCAGTCCGGAGCAAACAAGAATAGATAAGCACCCCAGCCGGAGCCAACACTCCATGGATCTGTGGTTATCTCAACAAATTACTTTGGCCCATGTGATTTCCATGGTGAAAATAAAACAGTATGGGAATTATTGGGATAGAATACAATAAAATAACCTAGGTGGTGGTGGCACATGCCTTTAATCCCAGCACTTGGGAGGCAGAGGCAGGAGGATCTCTGTGAGTTTGAGGCCAGCCTGACCCATAGAGCAAGTACCAGAAAAAAAAAGAAGAAAGAAAACAAAAAAAGAAAAAAAGAAAAAAATATATATATATTAGAACATTAAGACCATAGAATTTACAATGAAAGAACTGTTATGAAAGGAATTTATATAGCCTCTTATCCTGAAGATATAGACTATCTTACTATGAATTAAAGCATAGACACCTAAAAATGTTAATGTTTTAGTACAAATTTCATTACTATTCAATATTATATCATTTGGTATCAGTTTAATATTTAAAATGGAATTCATATAAATTGATGTCAGGAGCCGCATTCGCCATTACAAGATGGCGCTGGCTTCCTGTTTCCTGGTTCTTGTTTACAGCATTAGCTATGCTGACTGCACATGCGCCACTGTATGGTAATTTCTATATGGTAGCTCTCCCTATCAGAGAAGCTATACCATTCAAACATTTTGCGGAGCACCAATTACAGACGAATACGTCGCCCTGCAGGCTATTTAAGCCGTGCGTATTCGGGGCTTGGGGTCCTTCTCCATCAGCATGTAAAGAGCGCTACAATAAAGATTCTGCTGGACACATCTTCGGTTGCCGCGTCTTCCTTATCGGCAAAGGATGCGCGCGACAAGTGGTGCCGAAACCCGGGAACGGCCGACCCTGGGCGGAGGAACTACTCGAAGGACCCTCGACTGCTCTTCGAAGGAAGATTCAAGCCAGCGGAGCGAGAAGCTGCAGCACTTTTCAGCAAGGTATGACCCCTGTGGTCTAGGTGATCCCGTTTCTTGTTGTTTGTTTCGTTTTTCGTTTTATTGTGCTGTCTGTGTTTTAATTGTCATAAACGGGAGAACACTCGCCGCTCACCCTTTTGTGACCTAGCATAAGTGGCCTTAAGTCTCAGGTAAATATCTGAGCCGTCACACCCTCCCCTGTAGATAAAGGAATAATGGGGAACCAGCCGACCAAGCCTATTGCAGATGCAGCGCGGGCGCTGCTAAAGCAGAAGGAGCTAAAGATTCCAGATAGAGTTTTGCAGAACTTCCTTAAGGAAGTTGACCGTGTTGCTCCCTGGTTTGTGGTCTCTGGGACCCTCTCCAAAGGAACATGGGATAAGTTAGGAGGAGATCTTATGCGGGAGAAGGAACAAGGAACTTTAAGGACTGGTGTATGGCCGTTATATAAATTGTTAAAGTCTTGTATTGAAGACGAGAGATGTAAGGAACAGGTCAAAGAGGGACAGAGAGTGCTTTCGGACCATCAGGATAGTCTATCAGAAGCTGAAAAGGGAAAGGGAGAACAAAAGAAAAGGTTCTCCAGAAAGAAGTCAAATAAGAATGAAAATGTGCACAGTAAACTAGCAAAGCTAGGAAAGAAAGCAAAACAGCTCGCCGAAAAGGAAAAGGAACTTAACCGACGAGCTAAAGATTTAAAGCTTGTGCCTGCTCCAAAAGGAGGAGCATGTAAGGATTGTGAGTGTGAGGATCCAAAATTGTACCCTCTCCTCACTGAGTTTAAACATTATACTATAGATTCTTCCTCCGAGGAGGAGACGTCCCCCGGAGAGGAGGATGAGTCTGACCTATCTGGGTCAGAAGGGGATCCAGAGCTGAACCCTGCCGAGCAGGCAAAATTAGATGAGGAAGCTGAAAATTATGAGGCTGGGAGATATGGGCGTGCCCCACCTTATGCTCCAGGCTATGAGCCAACGGCACCGCCCTATGATGTTGTACAGCAGCAAAAAATGGCCAAAAAAGGAAGAAATTCTATGATATCAGATAAGGAGACAAGGAGAATAAGGGCAGCGTTCCCCGTCTGGGAAGATGCCCAGAATCAGAGACAACATACACCATTGGATCTGAAACAATTGAAGGCCTTAGTGGAAGCAGTACAAACATACGGAGTTAGCGCTTCCTTTACCACAGCCCTTATTGAAAGGCTGACCTTGAATGCAATGACCCCAGATGATTGGAACAATACAGTTAAAGCGTGCTTATCTATGGGTCATTATTTAGATTGGAAGTCCATTTATCAGGAATTGTGTGCGGCCCAGGCAAAGATAAATATAGCCAGTCAACGACCTCAATGGAGCTTTGATATGCTCACAGGTCAAGGTCAATGGGCTGTAAATCAGACAGCCTACCTACTAGAGGTTTATGAACAAATAAATAAGGCTGCCATCAGAGCATGGAAAAGTCTACCTAATAAAGGGCAAGTGACAGGAAATCTTACAAAGATTATTCAAGGAACAACTGAACCATTTTCAGATTTTGTGGCTAGAATGATGGAAGCAGCAGGAAGGATATTCGAGGACGCTGAAGAGGCTCCAGCCAAGAGCGCAAAAGAATTACATTGGCAAAATGAGGAAGGGAAAAGGGAACTATTACCCCATATGTGCTAACCCTCCCTATAAATCTATGGGGAAGAGATGTATTACAACAACTAGATTTTGTGCTCACAAATGACTATTCACCTCAGAGCCAGCAGATAATGAAAAATATGGGCTGCGTCCCTGGTCGAGGCCTTGGAAAACACTTGCAGGGACGTACAAGTCCCCTGCCCTCTAATGGGAAGCAAGACAGAACAGGACTGGGTTTTTCCTAGGGGCCGCTGGGGAGGCAATCCCCATTCCTTGGAAAACAGAGGACCCGGTATGGGTTCCTCAGTGGCCCCTTACCTCTGAAAAACTGGAAGCCGCCAATCAATTAGTCCAGGAACAATTAAATCAGGGACACATAGAAACGTCTCAATCTCCTTGGAATACCCCTATTTTTGTAATTAAGAAAAAATCTGGTAAATGGAGATTATTACATGATCTGCGAGCCATAAATAAACAAATGCAGGTCATGGGTCCCATTCAAAGGGGTTTGCCTTTGTTATCCACCTTACCAGTTCGCTGGAGAATTTTAATAGTGGATATTAAAGATTGCTTTTTCTCTATACCCTTACATGAGCAAGATAAAGTTAGATTTGCCTTTACCTTGCCTAGCATTAATCATGAACAACCTGATGAGAGATACCAATGGAAAGTTTTGCCGCAGGGCATGGCGAATAGTCCTACTATGTGTCAACTTTATGTAGCAAAAGCTATTCAGCCAGTTAGATCTCAATTTCCCGCCATTAAGATATGTCATTATATGGACGATATTTTGTTATGCCATTCTGATCAAGCCCTTCTGCAGCAAGCTTTTGGCATTCTATCTAAAGAGTTGAATAATAAGGGTTTATTTATAGCTCCTGAGAAGGTACAAGAAGGAGATATTGGAAATTTTCTTGGCTCTACCATTTATCCGACGCAGGTAAAGCCGCAAAAGATTGTTATTAGAAGAGATGTTCTTAAAACACTTAATGATTTTCAAAAGCTTTTAGGTGATATTAATTGGGTAAGATCATATTTAGATCTAACTACGGCAGAACTTAAACCTTTATTTGCCATTCTGGAAGGAGACCCAGCCATCACATCTAGTAGACAACTTACTGCCGAAGCTGCCCAAGTGTTGGATAAAGTGGAAAAGAAATTGGGTGAAGCTTCTCTAACTCGGCTAGATCCATCTAGCCCATTCCAGCTATGCATTGTCTCCTCACCTCAACAGCCTACAGCTGTGCTATGGCAAAGGGGACCGCTATTATGGGTCCATCCTCAAACCTCTCCTGGTAAAGTTTTGAGCCATTATCCCACTCAAATAGGAGAAATGGCCTTAAAAGGTCTACAATTAGCTCTAACTCATTTCGGCTGTGAGCCAGAATCTATTATTGTGCCTTATACTGTTTATCAAGTCAATGTGTTATGTGCCACCTTGGATGTTTGGGCGATTCTTCGTTGCACCTTTTCGGGGCATATTGATAATCATTATCCTAAGCATCCGTTGTTACAATTTGTTCTTACTAATGCCATTATTTTTCCAAAAATTACTAGAAGTCAACCGATAATAGGAGCTATTGATGTTTTTACTGATGGGTCCAAAACAGGCATTGGCAGTTATGTTGTTAATAATCAGGTGTTTCAAAAATGTTTTAATTTTTCATCCCCACAATTGGTTGAATGTGCCATTGTGGCTGAAGTTTTGCGAGCTTTCCCTCAACCTTTGAATATTGTCTCCGATTCACATTATGTGGTAGGAGCAATACAGATTTTAGAAACAGTAGGATTAATTTCCTCAAAAAGCGCTGTTGCACAAGTTTTCGCTGATATTCAGCAATCAATTAGAACAAGATTGCATCCCTTTTTCATACAGCATATGAGAGCGCATACACTGTTGCCTGGACCCATGACAAAAGCTAATGAATTGGCTGATAAAGCTACTAAGGCATTTTATTTTATTCTTAATCCCATGCAAAATGCTGTTGCTTTTCATGAATTGTATCATGTTCCGGCAGATACACTCAGAAGAAAATTTGGTATAACACGAACAGATGCCCGTGACATTATATTAAAATGTGCCAATTGTGCGGAATTTAGATCTGCACCTACCTTTGGTGTTAACCCTAGGGGATTAAAACCTTTGCATATTTGGCAGATGGATGTTACCCACGTTTCTACCTTTGGTAAATTAAAATATGTACATGTCTCTGTGGATACCTGCTCCGGGATCGTCCACGCCACGCCATTATCTGGAGAAAAAGTGGCTCATGTTATCACCCACTGCTTGGAGGCATGGGCAGCATGGGGAAAGCCACGACAATTAAAAACTGATAATGGTCCTGCTTATACTTCTAAGACATTTCAGCAATTCTGCACAAAAATGGAAGTCCATCATGTAACAGGCCTGCCCTACAATCCCCAAGGACAGGGCATAATAGAACGTGCTCATAGCACCATCAAAATGTATTTACAAAAACAAAAAGGGGGAATCTGCCCCGCCATAAACATGGGACAGAAAGCAACTCTTTCCCTCACTATATTTACTCTAAATTTTTTAAAATTGGATTCCAATGGACAGTCTGCTGCAGACAGACATGTCACTCATACATCTCCAAAAGAGCTTGTAAAATGGAAAGATGTACTTGATAATCAATGGAAAGGACCGGATCCTATATTAATAAGATCCAGGGGAGCTGTTTGTGTTTTCCCACAGGGTCAAGAAAATCCAATTTGGGTACCAGCACGATTGACTCGGATGGTGAAGCATGATGGCCCCGCTCTGGATCCTGACCATGCTAGGAATGCTGATGAGCCCGCAGACGACGAGTCAAGAGATACGCTGGGGAATCCTGTCGACCTTCCCTCGGCCGATGCCGGTGATGCATGATGCGCAAGTTTTTCCACGATTTTTTACGACTAATGACTCTTTGGGGCTACCATATTTGCCAATATCCAAGGATGTGGCTCCTATTCAAAACAATGATACTTGGATTATTAATGGTAGCTTATGTTTTACTGTGAACCAGTCATCTAAAGATCCTTGTATTAAGTTAGGAAACTTTTCCTATGCCAAATTAGGGGAGGAAGTTACTACTGGAAAAGGGCTTGCCAAGGTGATTTCTGCTAATGCCACTGTCCTCTTTGGATGGTGGCCACACCTCGATTCAGGGATGAGCCGCGGCTGCCATCGTCATCAACCACAATATGCACCTTTCTGCATTGGTGGGCGCCCAGATTCTTCCTCAATTTTTCCTTGGACTGGCTGTCAGAGTCGCAGAGCTCACCCATTAAATGGACACTTTACCTTCTCACCTTTAGAAGGCTTTGGGAACTTTATAGAGATGAATCCCTGGAGATATGATATTGATCCTTTTGATGCTTGGTTACTTTGTGGTGCAAGGGGTAGTTGTACAGACCTCTCGCCTATGGTTACCATCCTGGGGGGATCAACGGGGATAACCCAGATGAGCACCAAGATCGGAGGTGACGTGTCAGCGTCACCGATTTCTAATGTGAAATGGGTGGATCCCACTCCAGTTTGTGTCTGGCCCCCGTTCGTTTTTGCTGTATGTAATGATACAGGATGCCTTTTTGCCCTTTGCTGGAATGCTAGTGAGTTTTCCTCTGCTACTGTGGCCCGTATGCCCAGGTTTTTGCCAATGCCAGTAAAGACTAATAATTCTTTAACTTTATTTCGACAAAAACGTGATTTTGGCATTACTGCAGCTATAATGGCTATTATAGCGACTGCGGCAGTTGGGGCCTCTTTGACCGTGTCGTCCTTAGCATTACAGGGACAGGTAGCCACTGCTCAATATCTTAACAATCTGTCTGCCTCAGTTAGTGAAGCAATAGATGTTCAAGCCTCTGTGAATAGTCGATTAAAAGGAGGGTTAATGATTGTTAATCAGCGCATTGATTTGGTTCAGGAGCAATTAGAAATTTTATGGCAATTGGCTCAATTGGGATGTGAAGTTAAGTTACCTGGACTTTGTGTGACTTCCATTCAATATGAAAATTTTACAAAAGCAGCAAATTTGTCTAAGGAATTATCCTCGCTGTTGCTATCTAATTGGAGTGTAGAATTTGATGAATTGATGAGAAAACTTCGTCTTGCCATAGTTCAGATTAATTCCACTCGTTTAGATATTTCTGTCACAAATGGATTGTTTTCTTGGATGTCCTCCGCCTTTTCCTACTTTAAAGAATGGGTTGGTGTAGGAATGTTTGGAACGACCTTACTTTTGGGACTGTTCCTCTGTTTTTGGTTGCTTTGCAGATTCAAAAGACAACAACATGCTAAAAATGTGGCCATGATTCAGGCTATGCTGGCTGTCGAACAGGAAACATCCCCTCAAGTTTGGTTAAACATGCTAAGCCGTTGAGACACTGTCAGAACTTTTGGCACTCCTGACGGGCACAGGTTCCCATTGCACCAGGATGCTGTTCTACACAGACCTTTGCATCTCCCAGGGCTCAGGTTCCCATTGCACGGGGTTTAAGGTGCAGAGGGTCTCTTTTACTATGTAACCTCCTTGATCGCTTATGCTGTTGGTTCAGTGGGCTGATCGGAGATCTCACAGCATTACGTTTGGCTTTGCTTGTAATTTTAAAGAAAGGGGGAGATGTCGGGAGCCGCATTCGCCATTACAAGATGGCGCTGGCTTCCTGTTTCCTGGTTCTTGTTTACAGCATTAGCTATGCTGACTGCACATGCGCCACTGTATGGTAATTTCTATATGGTAGCTCTCCCTATCAGAGAAGCTATATCATTCGGGCGTTTTGCGGAGCACCAATTACAGACGAATACGTCGCCCTGCAGGCTATTTAAGCCGTGCGTATTCGGGGCTTGGGGTCCTTCTCCATCAGCATGTAAAGAGCGCTACAATAAAGATTCTGCTGGACACATCTTCGGTTGCCGCGTCTTCCTTATCGGCAAAGGATGCGCGCGACAAATTGATATATTTTAGAAAATATCATTGACATCCCAAATACACATTAAAATGTATGTTAATACACATTAAATCCTAAATATTCAAAGTGCTGCTTTAAATATAATAACATTTATGACTGTGGTTAGGGAAGAGTTTTTGTCTAAGACAAGGCTAGCTTAACAACCTGGAATGGAATTTAATACATAGCAGAGGCTGTCCTTGAACTTGTGACCCTGCTTTAGCCATTCAAGCACTGAGAACATAGGCATGTGTCACACACATGGCTAGGAAAGGATTTGCTAAAATATAAGAAGGTATAAAAGGGCACTGGAAAGGTCATTCAGCAGTCAAAGAGTTGTTCTTCCAGGGGACCTGGATTCTGTTCTCAGCTGACTCACCATCCCCTGTGACTCCAGTTCCAGGGAACCCAACATCCTCTGTCCCTTTGGGTACTTGTATGCACATGGTGCACTCACCCTCCTGCCTGCATTAATTATTTCATGTAAAATAAATGAATAAACCATTACAAAGAAGTTGTAAAGAAAAATACAATTTTAGATAAGTGTTCTAAAATTTTTAAAATGCATATCAAAACATTTATTATTATATGGCAATATCTTAAACATTGGAAAGATTAGAAGAAAATATAATGACTATATTTATGATCACAGGGTAGGAAAGATTTCTTAAATAAAACTTCCCAGGGAATTAAAAAGATAGATAAAATGTGATGTTTTGTAATGTTGAAAAAGTTTTGTTCAGAAAACATATCACAGAGTTAAAGGCACAGAGCTTGCCACAGGTCAAAAATGCCAATCTTAGAAGTATACCTAGATGTTAAAACCTCAAATTAGACAACAGCTTGATAGAAAAACAGGGAAGATACATCAACTAGGAGCCATAGTAAAAGATACCAAGGAGCAACAGATGCAAGGAAGATGGTGATTTTTATTAATAATCCAAAATCACAAAAGGAAAGAATGAGATTTTTTATTCTAAGCACCATAAGGATGTCATGTTATAAGCATAGGAAATCCAATGTGAAGGAGAATTTGAAACGCAGACACTCACAGCATTAGTGACACAGAGGAGGGAATTAAGCCCTACCCAGAACATGGTAACAATGTTTGTAAAATGAAAAATCTGTTTATGCCATGGCTTGGCAATCACATTGCTGGATAATGTTTTAGAAAATTCTAGGGTACATAATGTACATATGACATCATTTCTTTTAGGAGAAAACAAAACTTTGCATGTCATTCAACTGAAGAATGGATAAAGAAAATGTGTTACATTTACACAATGGAGTACTACTCAGCAGTAAAAAACAATGACATCTTGAAATTCAGAGTCAAATGGATAAAAGTTGAAGACTTCCAGTTTTCTGTCTCTGCTTTGAGGGTACAGAGAAAATGTGATTAGCCAGCATCCTGCTCCAGCTGTCTATGACTAGGCTTTCCCACCATTCTGGGCTCTGCCTTTGGAACCACAATAAAAATCAACTCTTCTATGAGTTATTTTGGTCTTGGTCTTTTATCACAGTAACAGAAACATAACTAATATGATCACAAATGCAAAAATATGTATTGTGTGCTCAACAAATATGTATAGTACAGTGACTGATTCTGGGCATAAGGAGAGAGGAATAGGCTCATAGGTGAGCCCAATTTAGTCCATAGTATTTTTAATCTTTAATGAAAACAAAAGTCTGACTCAAACATAACAGAATACTTGTGTTATTTGTTGCTTTACTTTGCAATATTCTGGAAAAGGGTTGTAAAAATTAACTGACAATTTTCACAACTGGTTGAAGTCATTATTAACAGTGTTATTATGATCACTTTCTATGTTCTGGAGATGGTATCCAGTGCCTTGTGAATGCTATGCAGGCATTCTGCCATTGGGCTACAACTTCAACCCTGATGCTATTCTTTTCTAACTGTTAAACTGGCCATTCTAGATTCAGTATGTGCTCTACACATTTCTTTAAAAGTCACAGCTGCAGTAATTGGTAATAAGAAACCATGGTGGATTGAATACTCTTTATCTATCTTCCAACAACAACCATTTTGGTTGTTTTCCCATCACTATCTCTTTGTCAGGCTTGTGTGTACATTTTCCTTAAAATTCAGGGTTATCAGAACATAAATTTAGGAATATATTTCATAGGGGGATTTTGATTTTTGAAAAAGAAATAGAAATTTTCTTTTTATAGGAGTACCCTAAGATATTACTACAGTATCCCCAGAACAGAATTGTCAAACTTTTGTATTGTGTGACTGAGGAGCAAGATAGAAACTACTGCTCATGTGTTATAAACAGAAGGATTGTTATTGATTGCTCAGAGTGGCTCTGGTTTC
This sequence comes from Cricetiscus sungorus, assembly GCA_030556225.1. Taxonomy (NCBI): domain Eukaryota; kingdom Metazoa; phylum Chordata; class Mammalia; order Rodentia; family Cricetidae; genus Cricetiscus; species Cricetiscus sungorus. The sequence continues at coordinate 4,595,649 of JANBXA010000392.1, read as the reverse complement.
CTGAGAGTCCAGAGAACAGCCTATCTAAACATTAAGAGACTCAGCATGCAGGCAGAAGCTGAGAGAGCAGTTTTGAAGGGAAATTGGCTTGTGTTTGCTTTTTCTGTTTCTTTTCTAACCTATAATCCACAAAGTTCCACACCCTGGGCATTTCCAATTCTCTCACTCCAAAAGCTATACCTGTGAGACTAGTTAGGTTTCAGAAGAAAATGATGCTCTTCCTTCCCTAACAGTCAAATCTTGATAAAATGAAAATGGGGATGCATGCGCACATATATGCATGCATGTGTATTTGTGTGTGTGTGTGTGTGTGTGTGTGTGCGTGTACAATCTACATATGTGTATATGCATTAGTGTTTATGTGAGTGTGGTGGGTAAGTGTTCTGTCTATGTGTGGTGTATATAAACTTGTGTGTGTGTGTGTGTGTGTGTGTGTGTGTGTGTGTGTGTGTGTGTTTGTGTGCCCATGCACAAATGCAGAAGACAAAGGAGGAAAGATGGGTGCTCTTCTCTAGCATGTGTCACTGTAATTCTTTTGAGACAGTACCTCTCACTAAACCCAGAGTCCACAGTGCTGGGATTACAGATGCGTGACCTCACCTGGGTTTTTACGTGGGTACTTGGATTTGAACTTGGGTTCTCATGCGTGTGTGTAAACTTCTCTTACCAGCCAAGCCATCTCTCTAGGCCCCAGTTTTGTTTTGTTGTTGTTTTTAACCAATTCTGTTACAAAATATGACTGGTAAATCTTGGTTATTAGTCTCTATTTCTATCTCATTTATTTCAATCCAGTTTTACCTGTTATGTGCACATAACCACTCATTGATATGGATCTAATCATATTCTGTTTTTTTTATAAATTAAAGAGTGGTTAGCAACTTTGTAAAAAAGGGGAAAGTAAAAGAGTGTATAGAGCACTGCCTTCCTTAATCTCTACCTCACTGTTTCCTTCCCTAAATTTCTTTGCATAGGATTTTGGGAGTTTACAGAGGCCCATCAAGTTGCTAAGAAGCAGTGGGAGATCTTCTGTGTAATTTATTGTTTCTCTTACAGCACTTTATAAAGAGGGCTCATTCTGCTCCCAGGAATAAAGGGAAGGACAGTGTCTAGATGGCTGCTCCGAGGAGCACTGCGGATATGACCTTGTTAATGTTTAAGTGCATATTTGGCCTTCTATGATAGACACATTAAGACAGCAGAGCCCTTCATTTTGTGTTGACGGGGATCTTAAGGTATGGAACATCTGGATTTTATCCTTTCACCCCCAATTTGATGAGAGACAGGCTTGGCATACTGAGCTAAACTAAACAAATGGCACTAGGATTGTAAGTCAGGGGACAGAATGCTGCCTGCCATTACTGGAATAGTGACCACTCGAAATTCAGAATGTGACTCTACTTAGAATTAGGGTCTTTTCAGATACAGTCAATGACTCAGATATAATCAGCAATGAGATCATGCTGAGCAGAGGGCGTTCCTGTGAAAACGCTGGTGCCTCTTTAATAATAGAAGACACAGAGAAAAAAGACACAGAGAGACCTAACCATGTTATTTTTGCAAAAGTAAGAATGAAAGTTTCCTGGCAATTGACAGAAGCAGGATGTAGTGTTTGTGTGTTACTATGACAAAATATGTGAGAAAATCAACTTAAATAGATACAAAGCTTATTCTGTCTCATGCTTTCAAAGGTTTCAGTCCTTGACTGTTTGGCCTTGAGGCATCTGGCCTGTGGTGGTGGCACAACTCTTCATGGTAGAAGCTCCAGAAAGCAGCGTGAGAAAGAGCAGGCATGTGTACTTTGGAGTATCCTGCAACTAGAAAGCCACGGAGAGGTCAGGTCCCAGTGTCTCTTTTAAGGGCAAGCTGTTGTTCAACTATCTGCCTTCTACTTGACATCCTTTAAAGTTCTACTACCTCCTACCAGGAGTCCAAGCCTTCAGCATGTGGACCTTCGGGGACATCCCAGACCAAACTCTAGCATGAGTAAGATGTAGGGTGACTTTTCCTTCATTGTCTCCAGAAGAAGTTACTGCCACTGATACCTTGATTGTGAACGTTTGGTCTCCTGAGCTAAAACACTTTTTGCTTAAAGCCACGTGGTTCATAATATTTGTTACAGTATCCCCAAACAACATCTCCAGCATTCAACCCTGTTCCAAGAAAGCTTCTGGAATCCTATCTCTCTCTCTTTTGTTTTTCTCTCCCAAAACATTTAACATCTAAGCATATGACTATCAAGAACACCACAATATAGGAAATACTTTTAGATTCAGTTTATTGACACCACAGTCACTAAGTCTAAAGAGTGAACAAAAGATGTTAGAGCACTTTGCTTCAGTGCTGTGCCAAACCCCCAGCACCATATAGTGTTTAACATTAATGATTTTAGTACTTAGATCTCTTTCTTGTTCACTCCTTTGTGTTTAGTCTGACATTCACTGTCTCATTATCTATCATGCTAGGATTCACACACACACACACACACACACACACACACACACACACACACACACAACTTAGCAATATTGAAAGAGAAAGTGGATTTAAATAAGTTCCTATAGTAAGCAATAAATATTATTACCACGGTTCTGCCACCTCTGTTAATTAGTCATTTGGTCAACAAATAAATACTGGGCCTTAATGAAATGCCAAGAACTGCTGCACGTGTTGGAGAAATGACAATGAGCCAGGTGAATCTCCGTTCCCAGCCCTGTGTTTCTTGTGTCCTCTCAATCTGCCTGTTTGTGTCGTAAGTGAAATTCTCTCAAACTCACTGTACAGATGAGCCCTCATAGTCCTTACCCATTCCATTCATTCAGTGCTAGTTTAGAAAGGCCAACCATGAACTGATGCTTGTCAACACACCAATGATCTCTCTCACTCTACCTATAAAATTAAAACAGCCTTTCCCACAACTAATTTGTAACTTGATTTTTAATTAACTAGAGTGAAATGAGAAGTCCTGGGATTATATGCTGTCCCACTTGTCTGTGCCAAGAATCACACACTAATAGGACAGAGTCAACCTGTCACTGATGGTGTCCACACAGCTGGGGCAGTTTTAGTTTTCAGTCCTGGTTAGACATGGACGTGCTTCTCCAAGTTCCGGTTCACCTGGGCTTCCTCGAAGTCCACAAGCAGAATCTCAGAAGTGACTTAACTCAGTTCTCTCATTCGGACGAGGAAACTGTAACCCTGAAATGCAGAGTTCTGCAGTGGAAGTAATTAGCAACGAGAACATGTGCAAAGGAACCAGGTCTCTCTGTTCCCAGCCCTGTGTTTCTTCTCCCTTCCCAAATTGCCTGTCTGCCTCATAAGTGCCAATTTCTTCCCCTACTTTTCTTCGCTTGTAGCTCAGTGCTCAGCCTCCCTACAGCATCCACTAGAAGATTTATGACTTGCGTTTGACAAGGCTCCTTCTTTCTTTCTTTTTTTCAATACAAATTTATTTATTTTACATCCCAGCTGCAGTGTCCCCTCCCTATTCTGCCCAGTCTCCTACCCTACTCCCAACTCCTCCCTGTTCCCACTCCCCAATCTACTTCTCCTCCATTTCTATTTAGGAAAGGGCAGGTCTCCCAAGTTGCAGTAAAACTAAGCACCTGCCCATGTATTAAGGCTTGGTAAGGCAACCTAGTATGAGAAGGAGGGTCCCAAAAGCCAATAAAAGAACTGGAGACAGCCCCTGTTCCCACTGTTAGAAGTCCCACAAGAGAACTTTAATATATATGCAGAGTGCCTAGCTCAGCTTTATGCTATAACTCCCTGGTTATTGGTTAAGTCTCTGTGAATCCTTATGAGCCCAAGTTACTTGATTCTATGAGTTTCTTGTGATGTCCTTGACTCCTCTTGCCCCTACAATCCTTTCTCCCCACTCTTATGCAGTATTCCATGAATGCCATCTAATGTTCTGCTGTGGGTCTGTATCTATTTCTATCAATTGCTTGACGAAGCCCTTTTCATGACAATTGGGCACAGCACCAATCTATGAGTATAGCAAGATATCATTAGACATCTTTACATTAACATTTGTTTTCCTCCAGTCATGTTTGGTTCTATCCTAGTCTCTGGATCATCCAGCTTCTGGGTCTTGGTGCTCCAGGCTGTATTGGGGTGTGCTAACTTTCCTGGCATTGGTGTAGGCAAGACTTGAAGGGGAGGGAGCTACATAACCTTTGAACTGTAGTCTGTCCTGCCTAGGGGATGTGCTGGGGTAAAGGTGGCCTCAGGATTGAGGGAGTGTTCAACCAATGACTGGTCTAGATAAGGTTCCTTCTTGATCAAAGAGAAAGGTACCCATCTGAGTGAGCAGAACACTATAGTGGTTGTTAAAATTCCTACAATATTCCAAACATGTTTGAAGGCTGAAATGGAAGAAAAGCCCAGTCAGTAAGGAGAACTTTCTATCTGTTTACCCTGCTTTTGTAGCTGCTCTGAAGGTGAATGTGGATATGTAGCATGGGGCAATTTGCACTCTGGTGCAGAACGTGCTGAGTTTATTGACCTTCTTTCCAGGAGACTCTCCTTGTTGTATTATTGCTTGTCAAAAGCAAATCCTCTACAGCTCAGGCTGCAGAGCAAGAGTCTTAGAACAGCAAAGGAAAAGCACATTCACCTTGTTCTTTCTTTTTTTTTCCCCCTAATTACTATGATGCTGTATTTTCTTTCACGGATTTGCTACAGGGATCAATGAATTAAAACATGACAGTGCTTAGGGTAGTGTCTGATGTGTAACAAGCTCCTTGTAACTGTTAGATGTTACATTGCCTTTATCTTTATGGTGGTCATAATTATCACCATCACCATGATGACCCTTCAGCATCCCAAGTGCCTTCTACTCTGTCTAGCCTTTCTGGATAGGAATGACTCCAGGATGTATAGCCAGCTTTGTCTCCAGCCTCTTCTCACAGTGCTCTCTTTGCTAAATTACAGCCCTGTTTATTTCCTATCAGGTTTTCCAGAGGCATTTCTTCCCAGGTACTGACTGTTTCCTGGGCATGGAGGATGTGTTGTCAGCATCTTTCTTTATATACCTTTCCTGACTCTGCTGTGCAAAGCAGGCTTTTCTCCATTACAAATCTTGCTCATTTCTTCCATAGTCTTTATTGTAGTCTCTCTTTAAAAAAATCTACACATATATACAAGAGAAGTAGTTAAAGGGCAAAATATCCATATGTCTCCAACATTTACCCCTTCTCAACTTTATTCTTTTCTTTTTAGTTCAGTTAGAATTGCCCACATTTTATTGCAGTCTTATTTGGTGAGTATTTATCATTGCCACAGTGGTTTCTTAAGGGTAAGTATGGCAAGCAATTAAGGCCATGAGATGTTCACAAATAGAAAATATGGATATGGCTGAAAACCTCTATGATTAATAACTGTGATACATGAAATGGAAAAATCTCAGACCACAAGGACTTTAAACGTGGTGTTTGAAGTGGCTTTCTGAAAAAGTGACCCCTGATGAATGTATGCTGTGTAACATGATAAAGGCAGAGAACTCTTCCCCAGAGAGAGGAAGTATTTATGGCTATTGGCCAGATTCTGAGATCGGAAAATAGCACACAACAAGCTAAAAGCAGCACAGAGTGGACAGAATAAAAAGGCATAGAAGACAAACATGCACACCAAAGAATTATTTCTCTCTGTCTCTCTGTTTCTGTCTCTGATTCTGCCTCTCTCTCTCTCTCTCTTCCACCCCTCCCTTGTGTGTGTGTGTGTGTGTTATCCAGTAACACACTAATTGAGCTAAAAGCTAAAAGAAGAGTATTAGAGTTGGCTCTTTGTCCTGAGGTCAGTTCACTTGTGCCTGAATATCAATTATTCCAAGTGTGGAGAAAGCCTGCTTGATGGGAGATGTTATTCTGTATATATGTTTCTCATACTGGTTAATAAAACCCTGTTGGCCAATAGAAAACTAGATAGGCGGGGCTAGGAGACCAGAAGGAGGAAAGAGGAAGGAGTAGGGAGGAGTCGTGAGGTAGCCCTGTGAGGAAGGAAAACGCCCGCCAGGGCTCCCCGATAAGACGACCACGTGGAAATACTTAAATAAGTAGAAATGGGTTAATAATTAAGGCAGAGCTAGCCCATAAACAATAATGGTAACTGGCCAACAGGATTGTATCAAATACAAAGTCTCTGAGTGTTATTTGAGGCTGGTGTGGCTGTAGGCCCAGACCGGCGGCAGGCGGGCGGCAGGCTGGCAGCTGGCAGGAAAAACGTGCGGTAACATAATGGTGTCAGAAGTGGGATTGAGAACTTTCACTAAAAACTTAACAAACGCTTAAAAAATAGTTTTTAGAAACAAGGGAACAGAGACTAGCAAGACTTCTTGGTAGCAGCATTTTCTCGGTTGGATTTGTTTTGCTGTAGAAGGAGATTTGCATGGCTCCTTTAAGGGAGGTTTCCAAAATTAGCATAAATGGCGAAAAACCGCCTTGCTTTTATAGAGCTCTGCTAACAACTCATTGGTGTGTACAAGAGTTGCAATGAAGGTTTACACTGTGTTTTAAAAAATATGCTGGCTTGGGAGAGAAAAAGAAACAGGATACAATGGTTTAAAAAAGAAAAAAGGAAATGGAATGGATGGATATGGTGGTGCACACCATTAATCCCAGCACTCAGCAGACAGAGGCAAGCAGATCTCTGTGATTTCAAAGTAAACCTGGTATGCACTGAATTCCAGGACAGATAAAAGTTACACAGAGAAACCCAGCCTCAAAATATGTAAAAATAGAAATAGAATAAATAGAATAATAAAAAAGCCACGTAAAGATGGAAAGCACAGAGAAATTTTGGATACTATACGCGATTCTGTTGTCTTTAAATTATTTGATTGCTGAGAAAATAACTACTTATAAAAGAAATTCTGCTGGATTAATTCAATTTATATATTTTAAAAATGCTTTGACTCCAAAATTTAAGCCTAAGGACAAGTTATTGGGGAAAAGGATTTCTATTTTTGTTTCCATAGTACATGAAAACTATGGATTCTTTCCAGACTTATGTGGTTTGACCAAGCAAGACCCCCTGAAGCAAAGTCAATGGGGCATTGCAACCTTATAGACCACTACAGCCAAGACTTCTACATCTTCTTTGGACCCCTATGACAGCACCCTGTACCAGCATGAATTAACTTGGAAAGAACGATGCCCTAATTCCCAAATATTGTTTATAAATGTTTGTTTTCATTTAAATGGACTTGGTTATAAATGGCTATAACCACAAACAATCTTTTTGAAGGTAAAAAGGGAATTATGGCATAGATATGAATACTTTGCTTTGGAATGGATTTTCTTTTATAGATACAATTTAAGGTCAATTTTGTGATATGTATATTTCTCTTCTTGCTTAGGTATTATGTTTATATAGCTCATTGAAAAATGTAATGTATAGTTTAATACAGATTATAGAGAGTTACCTATGATAATTAAAACTTGGTGTAAGTTAGTTAGGATTTCTAGATATGCAGAGATGTATTTGAGATGGATAGGCATTCTTCAAACCTTTCAAAGACCTACAGAATATGGCATTTAAAATGGTTTAGGGTTTTCCTTGACAGTGAGGCACAACTGCTCCTGGTAACACCATGTGCATCAGAAAGAAAGATGGACATCGAAGAAACATATTATGGAGTTTGCTTCTAATATGGCAAGACTAGCCATTTGAGCAAGGTACTTCTCTTGTCTAGACTGTTTGACTTTATGCTGTAGAAACTGGACAGGCAGGACCCACAAAAACGTGACTGCTGATGCAAGATGGACATTGCTACAGGATTCCTGCTTCATGGAAAAGGCAGCCAGACAGTCTACAGGACTCAGAGAAAAATGACTGACAAACTGCCAATGCTGAAGAATCTGCCAGACACACTATGGCCTATGGGCTGAAGATGGAACTTTACAGAAGAACTTCGGGTGACTGACCAGGCAATGAGTTGTCTCTGTCATTTCTAGAGTTTATATATTATCCTTCTGTGGTCTTTGAAGGAGTTGAAGACAGATAGTTATGATTATAGTTTTCCTTAGTTAGGATTAAAGATAAGTTACATATAGGACTTTAGACTGAAAAAGATAGGATAGATGATATTTTCTTTAAGCCTTACAAAATGTTAATGGACTAAATATTGTTTACTATGATTCTTATTTGATAACTGTTGTATGGTATATTTTGCTATGTTAAAATTAAACCCCTTCTTTTACATTAGACAGAAAAGAGGAGTTGATGGGAGATGTTATTCTGTATATATGTTTCTCATACTGGTTAATAAAACCCTGTTGGCCAATAGAAAACTAGATAGGCGGGGCTAGAAGACCAGAAGGAGGAAAGAGGAAGGAGTAGGGAGGAGTCGTGAGGTAGACCTGTGAGGAAGGAAAACGCCCGCCACGGCTCCCCGATAAGACGACCACGTGGAAATACTTAGATAAGTAGAAATGGGTTAATAATTAAGGCAGAGCTAGCCCATAAACAATAATGGTGCCTGGCCAACAGGATTGTATCAAATACAGAGTCTCTGAGTGTTATTTGGGGCTGGTGCGGCTGTGGGCCCAGACCGGCAGCAGGCGGGCGGCGGGCAGCGGGCTGGCAGCTGGCAGGAAAAACGTGCTGTAACACCTGCTTAGGAATCTGACTACTATGTAGTAGGGAGATGGAATCCTGTTTCCTACAGCTACTTTTTTCTCTTAGGTTTCAGTGGTTTTGACTTAAAAAATGTGTGTTGAATGATATGCCTATAAATAGGTTTCATAAAGTGTAGCAACATGTATTTATTACATAAAAGAAGGGTAATCAATTCGTTTTCAAGGATGAAAATAAGATGTGGTTAGAGCTTTGATTAAGGAAAAACTAAACCTCTACCAACAAAAATGTTCTCTCCAATTATCTGTCTACCTAAAAAAATAAACTCAGAAAAAAAGGGAAAAAACTTCAGATAATCAAAGGAATATGATTAACAAAGTAGAGATGGAATGTTATTCTCTTAAGTCATATATTTCATGTTCTCTGTGAGGTTACAGTGCATTAAATATGATTTTTCCCAAAAGAGCCAATATTTGAGTTAAAGATTGAAGAATTATGGGGCAGTCCAGTAGATTTAGGTACAAAGAGTCAGGAGAAACACACAATTCACATATTGTTTGTGGCATAACAACACCAGAAGACTGTGTAAAAGGCTCTGCTTTTAAAGATGTTACTAGTGATTTGAAGTTTGAAGACACTAAAATTTCCCCAGGCATCCATTAATTTTCAACCTTGATTCACTATGTCATTACTACAAAAGACAAATTTACTGGAGACAAGAAATGCATCTTTTCACTGTGGCATTGCACACTCCTTTTATGACCTTTGATGCTTACTGTAAGCCTTAGCATGCAACAGGACAGAATGATGATCAACTATATGGCCACTTGAGTGAGGTCTTCTGATTCCTTCACCAGACTTTTCTGTAGTAATTCCTGAGATGACTCATGCCAGAGATTATGTTCTGAATAATATTTCAAATAAAAGACATAGGGAGATAGGAAAGGCCCCATTCTTTCCTAGAACCTGAGGTCAAGGGTTTAAAGACAACATTAATTACTTCATCCCATTTAAACTAGCCTTCTTTTTAACTTGTGGAAATATGTAAACAGAAATTAAACATTGAGTTTGTTTTGTTACTTTATTGTATAGCTTGTGTTTTTGAGATTAGACTGATAATGAATAGAGAGCAGTTAGAAGAAGTCATAGATTCTTATTAAAAACTTACTAGTAATGGAACACATGGAACACACTGACCTTGAATTAGCCTCAGCACAATGGCATCTTCCCAAAGTTCTTCCTTGGTGGGAGGGAGGGGCTACTGGAAGATGAATGGGAGGGATGAAGAAGTGCATGGGAGAACATGGCCAAGGTGCTGGCACACACTGAGGTGTTTGTGCACTCCTCACCATTTACATCAATCAACCTTGGTGGGTGGAAGCTAGATTCTAAGATTTTGTGTCTACACAGAAAGGGTTACTGCTTCAAAGTAACCCAATGGGGCCTTCTCTGGAGAGATCATCCCTGGCATGACCAAAGACTTAGGAGCCACATGGGCAGTGCTGTGGCACTGGGGGGGAAGGCACATCTTTGGGGAATCAGATGAGTTTATTTGGTGGAAAGTGACCCATGCCCCAGCAGAGGGACTTGGAGTGATGTAAAGGGAGTTCTTAATTGGTCTAGATAATAAAAGGCCAGAGTTAGACATAGAGGGGAATGCTGAGAGATCAGAGAGAAGGAGCAAGCCACAGCCACCTTACCTACTAAGCATCTCTGTAGAGAGTGATTTCCTGTTTCTCCCTGCTTATATCCTGTTTCTGCCCAGCTACTACACTACCTGTCTGTCTGTACAGACTTCCTAACCTCTATGCTTAGCTAGTGGCAAGCTTAATTCTCTTACCCAAAGACAGGTTTTGTCTGTGCAAGAAAGATATCACTACAGAGTGATCCCCTACTTGGGGAAAAAGTTACATGAAAGTGAATCTGGCAGCACCAAGAAGGTTGTTTTGGAACAAATCAAGATCATCACAGATAATGTGAAGGACTGGAACAAAGTCCTGGCCTATGAACCTGTATGGATCCTTGATATCAGCAAGACTACATATAATACCTCAATGGGCCCAAGAAGTACATGGAAAGATATGGGGATGACTGAAATCCAATGTCTCTGATGCTGTGGCTCCGAGTACCTACATCATTTGTGGACGTTGTATGGCTAGAGCAACCTGCAAAGACCTAGCAAGCCAGCCTGATGTGCTGCCTTCCATGTGGTGATGCTTCTTTCAAGCCTGAATTTGTGGACATGTCAATGGGAAGCAATAAGCACCATCCATCTCCCCTACCCTTCTGCTAAGCTAGGACTAGTAACTAGCCAGAAACTTAGTAACTGTTCCCACCAGTCACATGCTTCTGATGATATCACTAGTCCCATATTATGTCCTAATCCACACTATACCTTCCTGAACCTTTTACATCCCCCTATAATGGTTGGGACAGGTCAATGTCTTACCACTTACTATAATGATTACAATGAAATGTATTACCAAGGTGGCTTTCTGGCTGAGAGATAGAAGGAGTAGAATTGAGTCTGTCCCTTCAGGTCCTAGCAAGGGCAGGAGAGTGAAATCACCACCCTTTTCCTTCTCTGTGTACACTTACTCTAGAGGCCAAGGATATTCCTTCCCCTTTCCCACCATACCAAGGCCTTGTGTTTGGGAACCACACTATACATATGAGAAAAAAAAACACCTGGGCCTAAAAAAAAGGAAACAAAACAAAATTAGTGGTCACTAATGGCTGTTCCTGAAAGCTAAATCTAGATTAAGAATAGGGAGTGTTGAAATTGACACCCTTATTATGGATTTAATTTCCTGACCCATTATCTACTTCCCTATGTTTCTGTTTTATTTACGTCTGGCAAAGCATTTTGGACATTACATTTGAAGGGTAGGACAGACTATATTGTTCTACCTCCAAAGTGTTTGAATAGATTTAAAATCTGCTTGTTAAGTATGATGATCAATGACTGACCAGAATTGACTCAAATCTTATGTAAGTACAAATGATTTCCTTGCCCTAGAGAATATCTCAATCTTTTCCAACCTTTAAAACTGAATAGCAATATTCATGGCTGATTCAAAAAGACATCTTTTATACCTTGAGAGATGGGTCATTTGTCCATGGAGTTAGTATCCCTTGTGCAATGGGTGGCCATCCATGGACCAGCCCTCTGCTTTCTGGAGTATCATCTCTCAGCATGAAGTCCCCTGTACAGATGCAACATCACCAGAGGAACTTGTTTAAAATATAAATTCTTGGGCTAAGATGTTCAGATTATCTAGCCTAATTTTATTACTGTGTGCTACTACCCTACCTATTTTAGAAATAAAAACACTGGAGCTTTGAAAAATAAGTAAATTGTTGTGGACTAAATAGCTGGTGAGTATCTTGAGCCAGATACCCTAGGGGTGCTTGAATCTTAATGTGTCCTCTAGGAGAGCCTGATGGAGGATTCTTGGAAACAGATTGTTACGAGCATGTTTTTCCTTGCCGCTGATCTGGTCCCACTCTTTGTTCCTTCCCGCCTGCTGCCTGGTCCCGCCGCCACGTGAGCCCCAGTAACACTCAGAGACTCTGTATTTGATACAATCCTGTTGGCCAGTTACTATTATTGTTTATGGGATAGCTCTGTCTTAATGATTAACCCATTTCTACTTATCTAAGTATTTCCACGTGGTCGTCTTATCCGAGCACGGCGGCTGGCATTTTGCTTCCTCTAGGCTCTACATGCTCACCCCTCCTAACTACTTCCTCTTTCATCCTAGTCTCCTAGACCCACCTATCTTGCATTCTCATTGGCCACAGTGCTTTATTTATTAACCAGTATGAGAAACATATTTACAGAATAACATCTCCCATTATCTCCTCTTTTCTGTCTAAAATAAAAAGAAAGGTTTTAACCTTAACATAGCAAAATATACCATACAACAGTTATCAAATAAGAATCACAGTTAACAATATTTAGTCCATTAACATTTTGTAAGACTTAAAGAAAATATCATCTATCATATCTTTGTGAGTCTAAAGTCCTATATGTAACTTATCTTTAATACTAACTAAGGAAAACTATAATCATAACTATCTGTATTCAACTCCTTCAAAGACCATAGAAGGATAATATATAAACTCTAGAAATGACAGAGACAACTCATTGCCTGGTCAGTCACCTCAAGTTCTTTTGTAATGTTTCATCTTCAGCCCATAGGCCATAGTGTGTCTGGCAGACTCCTCAGCAAAGCAGGAGACTTTAAATTGTCTGCCTGTATTGGCAGTTTGTCAATCACTTTTCTCTGTGTCCTGCAGAATGTCTGCTTCTTCCATGAAGCAGGAATCCTGTAGCAATGTCCATCTTGTTCCAGCAGTCACTTTTCTGTGGGACTTGCATGTCCAGTTTATACAGCATAAAGTCAAACAGTCTAGACAAGAGAAGTACCTTGCTCAAATGGCTAGTCTTGCCGTATTAGAAGCAAACTCCATAATGTTTCTTCGATATTCATCTTTCTTTCTGACACAGGTGGTACCAGGAGCAGTTGTGCTTCATTGTCAAGAAAAACCCTAAACCATTTTAAATGCCATATTATGTAGGTCTTTGAAAGGTTTGAAGAATGCCTATCCATCTCAAATACATCTCAATATATCTAGAAAACCTAACTCACTTAAGTTTTGACTATTATAGGTAACTATCTATAATCTGCATTAAGTTATACATTACATTTTTCAATGAGCTATATAAACACAATACCTAAACAAGAGTAGAAAAATACATATCACAAAATTGACCTTAAATTTGTATCAATAAATGAAATCTATTCCAAAACAAAGCATTCATATCTATACCATAATTCCCTTTTTAAAGGGAATTATGGTATAGATAACCTTTAAAAAGATTGTTTGTGGTTATTAGCCATTTATAACCAAGCCCATTTAAATGAAAACAAACATTTATAAACAATATTTGGGAATTTCGGCAACGTTCTTTTCAAATTACTTCCTGCTGGTAGGGTGCGCTGTCAGGGGGGATCCTAAGAAGACGAAGAAATCTTGGCTGTAGTCTGTAAGGCTTTGTCTCAATTGCTTTGAATGTTGGATTACCTGGGGCGCTGTTTCAGGGGGTCTGGCTTGATCAAACCACATTAGTTTGGAAGGAATCCACAGTTTTTCATTTTCTGTGGAAACACAAATAGAAATCCTTTTCCCCATTAACTTGTCCTTAGGCTAAATTTTAGAGTCAAAGCATTTTTAAAATATATAAATTGAATTAATCCAGCAGCATTTCTTTTATCAGTTGTTGTTATTTCCTCAGCAGTCAAACAATTTAAAGATAACAAAACAGCGTACAATATCCAAATCTTCTCTGTGCTTTCTATCTTTATGTGGCTTTTTTTATTTCTCTATTTCTTCTACTTTTATTTTTACATATTTTGAGACAGAGTTTCTCTGTGTAACTTTTATCTGTCCTGGAATTCCCTCTGTACACAGGTTTACTTTGAAATCACAGAGATCTGTTTTCCTCTGACTCCCGAGTGCTGGGATTAAAGGCGTGTGCCACCATCCCAGCCATTCTACTTCTGTTTTTCTTTTTTAAACCATTGTATCCTGTTCCTTTTTCTCTCCCAAGCCAATGTATTTTTTAAAACACAGTGTAAACCTTCATTGCAGCTCTCGTACACACCAATGAATTGTTAGCAGAGCTCTTTAAAAGCAATGAGGTTTTTTGCCGCTTATGCAAATTTTGGAAACTTCCATTAAAGGAGCTGTGCAAATCTGTCTACAGCAAAACAAATCCAACTGAGAAAAATGCTACTACCAAGAAGTCTTGCTAGTCTCTGTTCCTTTGTTTCTAAAAACTATTTTTTAAGGTTTTGTTAAGTTTTAAGTGAAAGTTCTCAGTTCCACTTCTGACACCATTATGTTATGAGCATGTTTTTTCTTGCCACTGATTTGGTTCCACTTTTTGTTCCTCCCCGCCGGCCACCCAGTCCCTCTGCCATGCGAGCCCCAATAACACTCAGAGACTCTGTATTTGATACAATCCTGTTGGCCAGTTACTATTATTGTTTGTGGGATAGCTCTGTCTTAATGATTAACCGATTTCTACTTATCTAAGTATTTCCACATGGTCATCTTATCTGAGCCCGGTGGCCGGCATCTTGCTTCCTCTAGGCTCTACATGCTGACCCCTCCTAACTACTTCCTCTTTCCTCCTAGTCTCCTAGACCCACCTATCTTGCTTTCTCACAGTGCTTTATTTATTAACCAGTATGAGAAACATATTTACAGAATAACATCTCCCATCAACAGATGGTCACTTTTATTCCATACCACATGGACAACTTTGTCCTTTGTGTTACAGAAAGTATACATTGTAAACAACCATAGATATACTGCTAAGAAACCCCTAGTTCTTGGCTGACAAGTAAGCCAAGAGGTACATTGGAAGAATGCAAAGTCCAGTAGCCTTGGCAGGGGTAAACCCAGCTATTGAAAGAGGGGAAAGTGCTAACCTTTGGAAACACTTTCTTCCCATTCCCTAGCAAGTGTGATGGTTGGAGATGGGAGGGAAGGCAGGTTTGAGGTGTTAATCCTGTCTTCTCAGGTTGCCTGCTCTCTGAACAAATCCCAGCTTAAAGATTCCCTTCCTGCCTCTGTTCATTGACATTGACAATTGCAGTGACACATGGTATAAACTCTGTCATTTTGTTTATAAACATGATGCAGGCTCCTTGGAGAATCCATTCTAGATAGGTCTGTGTATTGCAAGGATGTTTAAAGATATCCCTTAACCACTGTGAGACTTAGTTTCCTGCTCATTTATTCTATCTATGACTTCTTACTTCATAGTCCAGGCTGACCTGCAGTTCCTGACAATTCTCCTCCTTCAGTGTCCCAAATGCTGGGACTACAGTCATAAACCACTATGTCAGTCTAGTTGACATCTTAACAATATATTTTTCATAGTGCTAAGATGTTCATATGATCTAGCCTAATTTTATTACTGTATGCTACTACCCTACCTATTTTAGAAATGGAAACACTGGAGCTTTGAAAAATGAGTAAGTTGTTATAGACCAAATAGCTGGTAAAGCTGTTGGTGTTGAAATCTAAGCAGTCTATACTTAATATTCATTTTTGATCTATAAATATCTTATTTATTGAATAATACAGCTATATTCACCATACCTGTATGGCACATTTGTTTGATTTCCTTTTACACTTAGATCTTCTTAATCATAATCCAGCATAATACTTACTTTCTTCTATTGCATGACTTCAGTTTCTAGGTACACTGGTACTCTTATCTTATCTGAAAAGTGGAGTTGGTAATCTTATAAAGATGGCAAATGAGAGAACATTGCTTTGGTTCCATGTTTGGAACACATGTGCAGCATGGGATAGAGCACCAATGGTGATTTATCATATCAACAGAAGACAAAACACAAAGAATAAGTGTGGAAAAAAGCAATTCAAGGCAAAGGTATGGATAGTCTCCAGAGAGTAAGAACAAGAAACAGCATCCTCATTATAGGATGCCATTCATGGCTGGAGATCCAGGTGAGAAGTCCCGGGTGAGCAAAGCAGTAAATACTTTAAACCAATGACTCATACATAAGAACCTTTATCTAAAATATGAAAAGCCCCCAGAGGAGGACAAAGGAGCTGCTGTCAGGGAGAGATCTCCTGGTTCACTTCTCTTCTTCCTTCACCACCCAGACCCCCAGACCTTTATATTTGCAATCAACTCTCCTCCACTTAGTTTGCTTGTCCTTGAGATTTCTATGAAATGCTTTTTGTCCTCAATTTGTCACTGGTCAATGACTGACAGTGATACTAGAATTCTTATGGGGGAAAACATCCAGTTATGTTTGGGGGCACTGTCAGTCTTCAATAAGCAGTGGAGGTGGGCTGTAATGAACTTGCCATCAGCAGTTACAGGAGTGAATCTCATCAGATATCCCTCTTAGGTCAACTCTTCAATTGCACATTTCCAGCTAAGGGCCCTACAGGGCACAAGAAAAATGCTTTGAACCATTGTCTGTAATCTTCCTTTTAATGCTATGTTTTCCCCAGGATAACACCTAATTGCTTTGTAAATGGTCCTGTTTTTTTGCCTTTGACAGTCTTTCTTGGAAGGCAATTATAGACTTCTTTTAATGTGTAAAATACTTTCTTAGGTCTATTTCTTTTGGTTTTTATTTATGCTCCCCAGTCATAAAACTCCTATAGCTTGCAGTTATCTCTTCTTGTCATCTAACAAGGTATGTCCTTCATTCCTTGAGATTTTTGTGATCTCTGGTGACATGGGGAGTTACTGGGTGACTGCAGGAGTTCTGCTCATGTTGCTTGCTTGCAAGAAAGAGAGTGCTCATGTAATTGATGTAGCTTTCAAGGTTCAGATCTGTCTCTGAGACTGAACACAGCCTTGGGTAGAAAATCTGGAAGCTATGAAGGTAGTTTTGCCTTTTTTTTTTTTTTCCAGAGGAAGCCAAGACATGTGTCAAAGTCACCTTCTTGGAAGTTATTAATTCTTAATTACTGACTAAATTTCAGAATTGTGGCAAGGGAGAGTGTTTTGTAGTGGCAGAGTAAACTCTGCATTCCACATCTGCACACAGATCTTAGGTTTGGTTCTAAGACCTCAGAATGTCCCACCCCTTCCCCTATCCCAGCTCCCCTCTCTCCACAGTTTTATTAGCTAGAATCCAACCTTCCTTCCTAGCTCTTTACACTCGTGTGTCTTAATGATTCTACTTTGTCTTGTCTGTCTTTGAAGCAATATTTTTATTATTTGAAGAGCTCATGAGAAGAGGATATTTTTTGGGAGGGTCTTGCTTTTGTAATTTAAAAATATCTCTGGGATTTAAGACATATTATTTTACCTTTCTCTAATAATGTAAAACAGCCTTTGTCTTCTTCCGGTTCTCTTCCTTTGTGACTGGATAACAACAACAGAGGATATTTGCAAGTTTCAAAGATAAAAGTTCAATTGTTACCTGCACAGACACTATATTTATACAAGATATTTTGCATGTGCATTTTAAAATCTATTTTCTTTTATTGAAAATAGATTTTTTTTTCATACAGTGTATTCTGATTACAGTTTGCCCACTCATCCCCATTCCTTGCTGCCTCCCTTCCCTTCTGGATTCATTCCTTCACTGTCTCTTTTTAGAAAACTAACAGGCATCTAAGGAATAATAATAAGATCAATCAGAAGCAACCAATTTGTAGTGTGACAAAAAAACATTCAGATAAGAAAAAGAACCAAAGAAAAAGCACAAGAAATGCAGATAGACACAGAAACACATGTTCATACATGCAGGAATCCCACAAAGACTCAAAACTGGAAGACATAACATAGGAAGACCTGTAAGGTAGGAAGGAAACAAACATGCCCTGACTTAACTTTATGAGACAAAGACTTTGTTTTGTGTGGACCATCTAGTGCTGGACACGAGCCTAACTTTAAGACACTGAGACTCTCTTAGAGAAAACTGGGGCCTTTCTGAAACATTCCTGACAGGCTTCGGTGTGACATATCTAATGCATCTGTGTTTGGTTCCCATCCTCATTGTTATACTGCTGTGATCCGCCTCTGATCTCAAATTCACTTCCAATATTTCTTGTTCACCAGGTGCAGTATTTAACATTTATTTACCTATCTACACCCTCCATCTTCCAGGCTCACACATGGTACATAATAATGTAAATCCTCCATGGCTGTCTGATATTGGGGACTGTGATAACTTACTGAGTTGTGTCTCCTGCCTCCAGTTTAATGTAATCCATGGATCTTGTTTGCCACAGTAAGTCATTTGTGTACATATTTAAAATATGAGGTCCCTGTATACAGATTCTTGCAATATTTTTTTTTTAAGTAATTTCTTTCACAGATGGTGAACCCATTGCTTCTATTTACTTAGTTTGCTCTTTGGAAGGAGAGTTTATAGAGCAGGCCCCGGGATGCTCCACTATCTAATCCAGCTTTTGTACATTTATAATAGTCTCAGCATTTACTGCTTTGCTGGGCAACTCCGGCATGTTTTCTTTTAAAGAAAAGTTGTTGTCAGTAATTTCACTAAAATATTCCAATGACAATAGATAATGGGGAAACATCCTTTCCGTTTACAGACCGATCTGAATACATTGTCTTCACGTGCCTGGGTGCTCACTGGTCCCCTCTTGAATGTTGGATAGAAACTGTGTTGGTTAGAGGATATTGCACTGGACACTGAATACTGAGTTTGTAATGCTGCAAAGCTGTTAACTAGGGGGTTTGATTGCATGGTAACCTAGAGAGGATTAACATTTGGCACACTGGTTCCCAAACTGTTATTGCACAGCTGTGGGAGATTCTCTGGTGTTTGAAGTTTCCTGCTACTGACTAGGAACATTTAACTATAGGAACCTATTGGAATCAATGGAATTCTTCTCATATTGAAGGAAAACTGTCCATGAAGAATTGTTTATTGGCGCCACTCAAAGCCATCCAGTGTTCCCAAAACTCTTAAATTTAAATTTATTTAATAATTTTAAATGCTTAAGGATATCATGTTTGTCATTTTACAATTGGATATGAAATTTTAACAATAATAACATTCTAGCTTGTATTTCAGGTGGTGTTTATTTTGTTTGAGGATAGAATCTATAGGAGGGTGGCACCAAAAAAGCTGTTAGTGCTAAACACAATGAGTGAAAGTAAGTATGAATAACTTACCTCCATTTTCTTGTATTTATTATATTTTTGTATTTATTTATTTGAGCATGAGTGTGAGTGCTCATGTGTTATAATGTATGAGCAGAGGCCAGAGGGAAACTCGTGGGAGTTGGTTCTCTCCTTCCACAGTGTAGGTTCCAGAGATTGAACTCAGACCATCAGGCTTGGAGAGAAGTGTTACGAGTAGTTTTGCCACCAGCCTGGTTTCAGAGCCACACCAGCCCCAAATAACACACAGAGACACTGTATTAGATATAAAGTTGTTGGCCTGTTACTAGTGTTTCTTATTGGCTAGCTCTGTCTTAAATATTAACCAGTTTCTATCAATCTAAGTATTTCCACGTGGTCTTATCTTACCAGAGAGAGGGTCCGTACTTCTGCTCTCTCAAGTCTCTACATCTTGAATCTCCTCCTACCTCTCCCAGAATCCTCCTTGTCTCCTAGTCCCACCTATCTTGCTTTCCTGTTGGCCAATGGGGTTTTATTCATTAGCCAATAAGAGAAACATATTGATAGAATGACATATCCCATCAGATATGCATCCTTACCTATTGAGATATCTCACAGGCCCTGTTTAATAATGGCATCAAATGACATGTTGGGAGCAAAGTGCTATAAAAAACTAGAATGTCCCCTTTCTTTTGAACACCTTACTCTGTGTCTAACTAGAATGGTGCCACATGAAAGGCACCATGAATTACCCACTAAATGAGTGAATGAATGAGCTGAATGAATGAAGGCACTGAACCAGTTTCTACCCAGATTTAGTGGATATAAAATTTAAGATATAAGAATACTCAGAAATATATTTGATAATAAAAGTTTTTATGAAACAAGAAGAAACATGTTTTAAGTTTTAGAAGGAAAAAATGTGACAATAAGAAAACATTAGACAATAAAAAAATTTAGAGTCATGGTGGAAGAAACCAGGGATAGGTGATAGAACTGAGGTACCACTTGAGGAGCACATCCCACAGTCTGATTGTAAGTACTTCCAAAATGTGTCTGCCATTATCCTTGGGTTATTAATTAATCATCTAGTTTACTTTTCCCTATAGGTTTAGTTCTGGTATCATGTTTTAGCTTAAATATTCTCAAACCTCAGAAATTTGGCTTGAAATTATTTCATTTCACCATGTCAGACTCAAAATGTATGAGGTGGTCTTTGACTTTTCTAGGGCTTATCAATCAAAACAGTATGGAATTCAATTGGATAATTCAAGTTCAATAGAAAATTCTGCATATGGTTCTTGAAAATTTGTTTGAACTGGGATAAGCTGATACAAGGAGACTTAGAGGGACTCAGGCGGCCACTTAGGAAGTTGATACTTGTTAGTATCCTGGTTTCAATGAGATCTAGGAGGACAATATTTCAGGGGCTACCTCCATTATTTTCTGCTTCACAGAGACTTGAACATCTGTGAAGGGTCAGCTGAAGAAAAAAACTAAGTTAGAAACATTTGCAGTAAGAAAAATCTAAGGTCCAGATGTATGGCTTTGGGGATCACTCCAACTGTACAAGTGAATGTTGATCCTTAGGCAAGTTTCGACCAGAGTCAGATGGGTAATATTACTATTATCTAACTACAATGCATTGTGCCAATTTCAATACATTGTTTTATCTAAGCCATATATTATTTACCATAGATTTTTAAGCTAGAAAATGCATTGCTTATCAAATATAAGCCTACACATGAGATCTAATGAATAGGTTTGGGGAAAGTGCATAATTGTCTTAATTGAAAATGTGAAAAAAGTTGTATTTTAAAATGGTTCAAAATGGGCTTAAAGAAGGCCATCCTGACTTTTCCAGGAGCAGATTCTGATGGCTGGGTCTCATATTCTTTGACTGTAGGGACTTCCTTATCTTTTTGGTGGAATCTGTTCTAAGTTGAAATTATTTCTGAATGCAATTCAAGTCAGGTGTGAAGGATCTCACTCTAAACAAGCTTTCCTCCAAGCACATCTTGTTTTGAGAAACTCACTTCTAAAGAAAGAAGATTGGCTTTCCAACTGCTTCTGCCTGCTGTGTCCTGGCCCTTGGCTCCTCTCCAAGGCTCCCATATTTACCCTCCTGCACCAGAGCCTGTGGATTTCAGTGTTTTGTCACTCAGTTCAAGCTAGTTGCTGAGAAATTGCTCTTTAGTGTGGACCCATTGGACTCTAGCTTCAGACAGGAAAGCTCAACCAAAGAGCAAGGGTTTTGTTGAGTTTTTGAGTCAGTCTATCAGTCAGTCAGGGATGTGATCTGTGTTTCACTTGGCCGCTGAGTGCTAACATTGTCTAGCTATGACCTCTTGCTTTGTTGGAGCCTCTGCCAGTGCAGGAGCAAAGAGAGAGCCTAGAATTTAAACGTGTACTTACTGAGACATATGCATCACTCTCCTACTCTGAAATAGCAGGTCTGGAGCTGTGGCTGTGTCCTGTGCTAAGTGTCTGAATCTGACTTAATATTTGCTGAGGAGAAATAAAAGATTTAAAAGGACCTAGACCTTCAGTGCCCTCTTCTCTTACTGAACTCTTTTAGGATTTGTTTATTGATTAATAAAATTGTATAATAGTAATTATGTACAATGTGATGTTTTATAATATATAGGAAATACAGAATGATTACATTAAGGCCTTGTGTATTTCTATTTCATTTTGAGACTATTTAAAAATCTATTCTCAACAATTTTTCAGAATATATTGAAGCTATATTTTCATGACACATGAGCTTTTAAAATATGTTTGGAATTTGATTTGTAAATATTTTGTTAAGGCAATTTGCACCTATGTTTATCATGAAAATTGGCCCATAATTTTCTTTTTTTATGTAACATTGGGCTCATAGAATGTATTTGATGATACTCTGTTTATGGAGTAACTTAAGGACCTTTGGTGTCAGTTATTTCTTAAAGTTCTGATGGAATTTAGCAGTCCTTAGGTTTGTTTAAATGATATCTTCTTTTTTTCTGTTGGTATTTTTTTATTTAAATTTGAAACAAGCTTGTGTTACATGTCAATCCCAGTTCCCAAACCTTCCCTTACTCCCCTGCCCTCCCCCTACCACCAACCTCCCATCTCCTTTCTGCTCCACAGGGAGGGTGAGGCTTTGCATGGGGGATCTTCAAAATCTGTCATATCATTCGGAGCAGGGCCCAGGCCCTTCTCCATGTGCCTAGACTGAGAGAGTATCCCTTCATGCGTGATGGGTACCCAAATTTCATTTGTGTATTAGGGATAAAATACTGATCCACTATCAGAGGCCCCATAGACTACCCAGTCCTCTTAACACCCACGTTTAGGGTGTCTGGGTTGGTCCTATGCTGATTTTCCAGCTATCAGACTGGAGTTCATGAGCTTCCCCTTGTTTAGGTCAGCTGTTTCTGAGGGTTTCTTCAGCTTGGTCTTGACCCCTTTGCTCATCGCTCCTCCCTCTCTGCAACTGGATTCCAAGAGTTTGGCTCAGTTTTTAGTTGTGGGTGTCTGCTTCTGCTTCCATCAGCTACTAGATGAAGGCTCTAGAATGGCATATAAGGTAGTCACCAATCTCATTATCACGGAAGGGCATTTAAGGTAGCCTTTCCACTATTGTTTATCTCTGGACATTTCCTTAGTTTCCCTTAAAACCTAAAATGGCTCTGTCTTGTCTATTATCGTATCTCTTTCTTTCTTTCTTTCTTTCTTTCTTTCTTTCTTTCTTCCTTCCTTCCTTCCTTCCTTCCTTCCTTTCTTTCTTTCTTTCTTTCTTTCTTTCTTTCTTCCTTTCTTTCTTTTTGCTCTCCTCTGTTCTTTCCATGACTCAATCATCATTGCATCATTGCTGCTTTAATTCTGTTGTTCACTATTGATCTGGTTAAGTTTTTATGTCTTCTGGATTTAATTTTGGTACATAATATATGCCTAATAATTTATTAGTTTATTCTAGATTTTATCCCCCCAACTTGTTGGAATACAGGTTTTCAAGAATTCTTTAACAACCCTATGGATTTCTGATGGGAGATATTATTCTGTAAATATGTTTTTCATACTGGTTAATGAATAAAGCACTTTTGGCCAATAGGAAAGAAAGATAGGCGGGGCTAAGAGACTAGGAGGAAAAAGGAAGAAGTAAGGTGGAGTCAGCATGGGGAGCCTGGAGAGAGCAGCATGCTGGCCTGTGGCTCCCAGGTAAGATGAGCACGTGGAAATACTTAGAATAGTAGGAATGGGTTAATCATTAAGACAGAGCTGGCTGATAAGAAATTAGTACCTGGCCAACAGCATTATATCAAATACAGAGTCTTTGCGTGTTATTTGGGGCTGGCGGCGGTGGGACCAGGCGACGGGCATTGTGGGGTGGGGGAGCATACTTGCTACAGATTTTATTACTATCTGTTGTAATGTCTCTCTTTTCAGCTCTTATTGTTCAGATCATCTTTATTTTAGGTACTATGTTAAGGAGTTTTTTTTCTCCCTTTATTAGAAATATTTGCCTGTAATTTTCCCCCTTATTTGACTTTTCTACCAGTTTAAGGATGACCCCACAAAATGAACTCATAAGTACTTTTGTTAAGCTAAGTAAAAAAAAAATGACAGATCGAGGAGCTCATAAAAGAATATCAATGTCCTGAGAATGGTCAACACTTTTGGATATTATAAAAATTGAAATTAATCACTAGAATCACCTGGGAAGAAGTAACTTTGGTTGAGGAATTGTTAGCATTATATTGGCATATGATTAAGTCTATAATGCATTGTGACAGGGAAATGTAAGCCAAATAAACTCTTTCCTACCCCAAGATTGTTTTGGTTAGTGTTTCATTGCAGCAATAGAAAGAAAATACAAATTGTTTGTAGAATTAAAATTTAGACAATATGAATCTGAGAAAACAGTAGATATAACCTCCCTTTCCTTATTATTTATTCTATGTATCTTTTATAGAATGCATCTTGATCCCATTCATTTCCTTGTCCCTTTACATCCACCCTCCACTTCTGCAGGCCCTCCACCAATAAAACAAAATTTAAGGAAAAAATAAAAAGGGGAAAATTAAAAAATCTCATCGTGGAAGCGCAGTGTGATGCAATGAGTATCTTTATCCATATCTTTTCTTGCAAGTGTTCATTGCAGAGTCATTGGTCTGGTTCAAGGCCTCTGGTCTCTACTACACTATAGATTCTGGGTTTCACTAGGACTCTTCCTGGGTATCCTGTTGTTTCTCTATGTTGTGGAGATCCTGCAGTTTTGGGTCTGTGGGTCAGATAATTGAGTGTTGACACTGCCTTTTGTGTGTGTGTGTGGCAGCGAGCTTACTACCACAGGTGACATCTGCTGATTGCCCTGTGACAGAGAAAATCATGAGGACAAGTAATGAGTATTAGAGTCTCCCTCTCAGCCAGATCTCACTTGAGCCTTGTGTATTAATATTAAAGCTGTTTGATTTGTAGAAGGAGAGCCCTGTTCTTGTCCTTATAACAGTCGAATATGGAAAATGGTTTGGGCCCAATAAATAGAAAATGAATGAAAGCCTTAGCAAAGGTTCCTCAGGACAACCCAGTGTAGGGGTTTAGAGCATGTTTTAATGTGATTTCTTTTTAAAAATTAGCTAAAGTATTCTTGGGTTGAGTGAGTTACCTGAGAAAAGTAGGCTCTTCTGCTCTTTAACTGCACCTCTTGATGTGAGGTAGAAGGAGCACCTACCTACCAGTTGCAACCACTCTTTAGGCATTTAGTCAACATTGCTTTTAAAAAATTACCATGAAATTACCACAGCATTGTTTTTGTTATGATTCTCATTGTCTCATGAGCAAACATGAAGTTTTCCAAAGGCTGCAAGGCACTCAGTGTTACACCTGACTGACAGTAGGTGTAACAGTAGGAGCTGCAATTGTAGACTCAGTTAAGTTGGATGGAAAATATAGTCGAAATCTGAGCATGATAGGGAGGGTGAGGCAAGGGAATTGCAAGGAATTCATGGTTATTCTTGACTCCAGAGTGAGATGCTGTCTCAAAAAGACACAAAAAATAGTAGACAAACAGTCTCTACTTGAGCTGGGCAGACTGTTTTTCTCATATTTTCTCCCTAAACATACAGTACAGCAACTGCTTATCCAATAGTTATGTTCTTTTAGGTTTTATAATGAACTAGAGTTAATTTACAGTATACAGGAGGACATACAATTAGTATGCAAATATCAACACTAAAGCCAAGACCTGAGTGAGCTTCACAGATTTTGGTACCTCTGGGGTCTTGAAATGCACCATGGCTATTGAGTGAGGCATACTATGAGAATTCAACTGTTTTGGAAGCACAAAGCAATATATTAGAAAAATAGTTAATGTTTATAAATATGCTTTTAAATCAGTGCATAAGTGATGCACTAGTTTTCTATTTTTGAATTTCCTTTTATTTGTATTCATGTATATATGGTATATATGTTTATGTATGCACCTGTGTGTGAGTGCCTGTAAGGGTCAGAGGAGGGCCCTGGAACCTTAGAACAGAGGATTGTAAGCTATCCACGTGACTGTTGACTGTTCCACAAGTCTTGTGGAAGAGAAGAAAGCACTCTTGATTGCTGAGTCATCTGTCCAGCCTGAACTACTGTTAAATAATTATTAAGTCATATTGAAGATATTTTACATTCTGAGCTAAAAGTAAATTGTTGCATACATAGACCAAAGCTCTTTGTAGGCCTTCTACAATTTGTTACTGTAAAGTCATCATGAGACCCAAAGTTTGAGGTCTGTTGGTGGTGCTGTTGGTGGAGCCACTTTTTGGGAAGACCAGGAAAGAGAGTGGTTCTGGATTAGGTGGACATGTTCAGAATAAATCCAGTTAACTCCATGTTTCTGCATGGGGTTGGAACACCCCCCTTCCCTGCCCCATTAGTAATGTTTCCAATCATGTTCTTTTTGTGAGAACTTCTGCCAGTGTCTTCCCCTTCCAGAATAGCTATTGCTGAAGCTGCAATAGCAAATAGATCATTGCATAACAATTGCAAATAGATCATTACATTTCTGCAATGTAAAATTGTTCTTGTTTATTGAAAGAGGAACATAACTCTTGCCCGACTTTTGTCATGGTTTATTTTCCAGAGCTGGGGCTGTATTTTCTCTAGAACATCAACTCCAACAACCACTCTGATCTTAGGATGTTCATCAGGAGAGCAGTGTGTGAGTGGGCTGTTTAACATTAAACGAGGTTCAGTGAGAAGAATAGTCATCACAGCATCACAGTGAACCCAGAGCACATCATAGCCTTGCATTAGTCAGAAGTCCTCTAGGGCATCAGAACTGATGGAATATATATATATATATATATATATATATATATATATATATAT
This sequence comes from Cricetiscus sungorus, assembly GCA_030556225.1. Taxonomy (NCBI): domain Eukaryota; kingdom Metazoa; phylum Chordata; class Mammalia; order Rodentia; family Cricetidae; genus Cricetiscus; species Cricetiscus sungorus. The sequence goes on along the minus strand of JANBXA010000392.1, from coordinate 4,569,050 downwards.
ATATCATAAAGAGGAATTATTAGGTTGTCTTGCATGACTGGTGTTGGCTAGTCCAGCAGTAGCCAAATAGCAAATACAGTATCTCCCTAAAAATTTAGTGGATGTAACCCAGGATTTATCCTCAGAGGAAGTTATAGGTACTTCCAGCCAGTAGGATTATTTTTGAGGAGGATGATAGTGAAGTTAGGGGAGGAGGACCATCTGGAAGTGCTTCTTTTGCTTCCTGGTGTGGCTTCATTGTAATTCACCTTTGTTGTTATTGTCTTACTAGATTTACAGTGTTAATATGTTAAGGTCAGAGGCCAAAAAGAGTTAAATAAATCAATGTTGGCAGAATTATAAGTCGTTGAGCAGTAAGCCTTCAATTGTAAATACTTTATGGAAAGGGGAAAATGAATATTTGACGTATTTTAGTATTTTCTGTAAATTTTATGATTATAGTTCAGCATTCAAGAAAGCTGATACAACCTTATAATGTTCTAATATTTAAATATTTTGTACTGAAAATTACAATAATTTCCATTATCTCATTGTAGATTCATAGTATAGTACACACACACACACACACACACACACACACACACACACACACACACACACACACACACAACACACCCACCCACAAAGGTTATCTCATATTTCTAAGTTATTGTATGGAGATCCCTTATTCTGCAGTGAACAACCACTTAGAGACATAATGTCCATAAGAAATAAGTCACTGATATCCTTAGGGTTTTGAGACAATTGGTTATTGCATCACAGATTAATGTAACAAGATTCCAATAGCTCTGTTCTTGCTTGAATAAAATTCATAAAACACTACTTAGCTTACTACTGGTGTCAATTCAGACATAAATTATGTATGTATAAAAGTAACAGAAGAGAGACACATTGGCAAGGAGTGTTACAAACTAAACTCCCTGAGTAGTTCATGATAATAAACATGGGCACCGACATTAGGAATGCTCTCTTATGAACAGTTCTTAGCGTAACCTGAAATCCCCTATATCTATACCTCATTTGTACCTCTTAAGAATGACCAAAATGTGCTTGGAGTGCCTCCTAAGACAAGGAGGAGCTGGCTGGTATAGTATGGTCTTTTTTCCAGTTCCTCTTAGAAATAGGACACTCCAATTCAATTGCCCAGCATACCATGTAGGTCACACATGGGCTGCTTCACAATGAAAGCATGCACAGATATATGGCTTTCTTGCTGCCCTAGACACTGAGGACACAAACTTAAAACTTACTCTGCATCCTAGACTCTCTTGTCTCTTTTTACCCATGTGTTAATGAGAGACCTTGATGTTGTTTATTTGGTCTCACCAGTCCTGGGCAAGCAGTTATAGCCCAAGCCCATGATTTCATATGGCATTCCCCCTCTGGTGTGTGTGTGTGTGTGTGTGTGTGTGTGTGTGTGTGTGTATGATATGTGTGCAACTGCAAGTACACACATGCCACAGCATGTATGTGGATGTGAGAGGACAACTTGGATGTTGGTCCTTACTTTCCAACTCCTTTGAGACAAGGTCTATTGTTTGTCACTGTGTGTTCTCAGGCAGATGGCTATTCTTCCTCTGGGGAGTATTCTATTTTCACTTCCCATCTGACATTAGAAGTACTGGGGTTATGAACATATGCTACCACATCTATAAAGTAGGCTCTGGGGATTTGAGCCAAAATGCTGATGATTGTGTGGCAAATGCTTTCTGTACTGAGCAACACCCCCAGCCCTCAAATGACATTTCTATGATTTGAAAGGAAAAGAGAAATTTAAACTTGGTTTCAAAGAGTATCAGTCTTCCTCTCTGATTGTTACTTGTGAAATTGGTTGAAGTGGATGATGTAGTAGTATTTGTGCATACTGAGTGCCTGATCTTGACTTTGGAAGTGGAAACCAAGAACCACAGACTCTAAGAGAAGAAGATTTTCAGGCATTTCTTGAATGCATATCCTTTCTTTCTAATATAGGTTACCACCACTGGCTCTTGGCAAATGGCATCTGCTTTGAAGAGTAGGACCATCAACACATTTTTCTTGAATGGCCCAGCTTCATTTCATCATCTAGTATAGTTAGTTCTGTATTTCTTTAGTTAACCTTGCTGTTTCTTCTAGTTTCTGATTTTATGTTACCCATATTCCTACCTTTAATGGACCAGGCCTGATTCTTTTTCCTATGAGGATGTTTGTTGTAGTTGATTCAGACTTGTTGAGTGATACAAAATCACCTGGGAGAAGAAAAAATAAAGGCAGATAACCTGGAAAGAATGTATAGAAAGGACCACTTTATTCTAAGTGCCTGGGTGGATTCAATGGCAGTTGTGGCATCAAATAGATTGACAGATTCCTGAAGACAGGCACAGAGAACAGAGAGTAAGGCCAAAGTGGGGAGTGATCTATGAGTATAGCCAGAGTATAGGTGTTATTAATCAGTGGTCAGTGTTCTCTAGAGTCACAGAACTTATGGAATGAATCTCTCTCTCTCTCTCTCTCTCTCTCTCTCTCTCTCTCTCTCTCTTTCTCTCTCTCTCTCTCTCTCTCTCTCTCACACACACACACACACACACTCTTGGAATGCCTTACAGACTGCAGTCCAACAACGGCTACTATTTATGAATGGAAAGTACAAGAATCTAGTAGCTGCTCAGTCCCATGAAGCTGTGTGTCTCAACTGGTTTGCTGGGATCCAGGAGAAGCAATGGATGGGCTGACAGAGGTGAGGGCAGGCAAGCAAAGAATAACCCTTCCTTCATCCATTGTCCTTATAGGGGCTTCTAGCAGAAGGTGTGGCCCAGATTAAAGGTATGTCTTCCAGCCTTATGGTCTGGAGAAAGGCATGTTGTCTTCTTGCTTCAATATCTGGATCACAACTATGCCCCCCATTTCTGGATTATAGTTCATTCCAGATATAGTCAAGGGTTGAGGAGGAGCTTTAGTTGGCAAAATGTTGCCTTGCAAGAGGACCTCAGTTCAATTCCAGGACCCAGATTTAAAAAGCCTGGCATGGTGGTTTGACATCCTCTTGTAATCCCAGTATGAGGGAAGTAGAGACAGGAAGTTCTCTGGGGTTCACTGGCTGGTCAGTCTAGTCTAATTGCTAGTTCTAGTCCAGCAAAAGACCTTTTCTCAAAGAGATGGACAGTGTTCTTGAAAATGATAGCTGAGGCTATCTTATGGTTTATACCTATATATGACTACTTGCACACCTACATGTGCACACACACACACACACACACACACACACACACACATGCGTGCGCGCACACACATTCTAAAAAAGACGTTTACACCACACTCTGAAAAATGTCTGCTTGCATTCATGATTATGAGGCGGCGTTTATCAGCATATTATTTTTGATGACTGGTTATTCTTCATCAGCCTGTGAAATCCATGTTTGCTTGGAGATGCTTCAGTCATTAGGGATTTTTTCTTTTCCTTAGATGGTTTGCTTGAGCAATGAAGTGCTTTCCTGAAGGGTGAATAGAAATAAATTTTCAGTTCCTAATTCATATGTCTTGCTTCTCTTCGAAGAATCCCTATTCCCGTGTTTAATAATTGAAGTTGGGAAAACACGTTCTTTTAATGATTTTCTTTTTCTAGACAAACCTAAGAAGGCTTATTAGCAGCTCAAATGTGATCACTTCTTTTATTCTTTTCTTATTGAGCTATCAAAGAGTTTTGCCAACGGCATCTGTATTTCCCTCGTTACCTCCTTTTCCTCCCGAATTATGGAAGAATTCAACTGGGCCCAGTGCTTTGTCAAATTGAATAGTTTTAATTGCCTTATTTGCAGTGGGAAAATCTTTTAATATTTCACTTTACCCCTCAAGATATTACATTCTTAGCCATGTGACCTTCCTCTCTCCTTCATTGTGAATAAGAAGATGAAATCACATGCTTAACTCTTTTCTTAGAGACATTTGTCTTCCTTCCTTCCTTCCTTCCTTCCTTCCTTCCTTCCTTCCTTCCTTCCTTTCTCTTCTGTACATGCTCTCTCTTCTCCTCCCCTTTCCTTCTCTACTCTCTTGTTTTCTCTCTTGATGTGTCTCACACTCTTATTTTCTTCTTTATATTTCTCTCTTTATCTATCTTTGGTTGCAAATTGTGTAACCGACACTTTAATTTTACTTTTCTTTCTCCCTTTTTTTATGAATTTTGTGACACAAGATGTTATACAGCCCAGGCTAACAATGAATTCACTATGTATCTGTAGCTGAGACTGGCCTTGAACTCTTAATTATCTCTCTTCTGCCTCCTAAGTGCTTGGATTTTAGACATGATCTACCACACTGGTCATTATCTATCTATCTATCTATCTATCTATCTATCTATCTATCTATCTATCTATCTATCTATCTATATCTATCATCTATTATTTATCATCTATAACATCTATCATCTATTGTCTATCTAATCAATTTATCTATCATCTATCTGTTATCTATCTACCTACCTATGTATCTATCTATGTATCTATGTATCTATCTATCTATCTATCTATCTATCTATCTATCATCTATCATCTATCATTGATATCACTCTGTTTCTTTATAAAGAATGGAGTTAGACCTGAATGAATCTGCTTATGTTCTTCTTTAGGTAGGTCACCATCCTGTTATTTCTTTAGCCAGTGTCTTTCTATGCACAGAAAGGAAGGGACTGGTTGACACAACCTGGTTATTTCTTTTTGTGGTATGAAAATTTTTGTTGCTCCCTGGTCAGATTTTCTCTCCTGCTTTCCTGCTGGTGACTATTGCTTGATACAAACTAACTTATGTGAAGGTCCTTTGGGCTTCTGAGCTATAAGGGCAAATGTGACACATTTGAGTGAGTCCCCTGCCCCTTTATATCCTTTCTTTCCAGCATTGTGGCTGGCCTTGTACCTTTGAACACCACTCATCATGTGAGACTTACTTTCCACCTTCATGACTAGTATAAAATAAAATTTTCTTTTGTAACAAGACTTAAATATTCAGGACCATTATTTATTTATTTATTTTTAACCGAAACTGTTATTATTTCCCCACCAAAAATCTTTTTTGTGTTTAACATGGCTGAATGAGGGGAAAAGCTGTACTATATTTTGCCCAGGAATCTCTTTTGAATCTCTTTTACATAAAATTGCATAATTGTGAAAAAGGAGCTTTTTAAGCTTCTGAAGATGAGCTATTTCATATTTAAACCCAATGTCAGTGTGAAGAAACTGTGTCCACACTGTATTTTTTTTTAAATCAAAGTTCCATGTTTTTTTATTGTCTCAAAATTCTACAAAGGACTTAATTTTTTATGTTACTTCCTTTAAATATATTATTTTTCTTATACTCTGTTCATATAAGGAGGGAGGGGACTGTGAGATCTGGTCCTTCCCTGAGGATAGAAAGGCAATTGATTACTACAGAGGGAGGGACAAACATATACAGTGCTAGAACCAAGACTCTAGTGCTCCTGGAAAGAAAACACTCATCCATGTCCTTGTGAGCAACCCTAATGAAACTTATTGGGTGCCATACACAGAGAGTGACAGGAAAATAGATGAGGGCCTAGTTCAAAAGAAGGAGGTCAGCCTTTTTAAAATTGTATGCCAGAGACCAGTGGAAAGGCTCAATAAAGGTGCATGAGGCTGAGCCTGATGACTGGAGTTTGGTTTCTGGGACCCACATGGTGGAAGGAGAACACTGACTCCTGGCTTCATGTAAGTGTTGTGGAATACACACACACACACACACACACACACACACACACACACAAACTTTTTCAAATAAAATTAAAATGCCAGGCAGATATAATAATTCATCAATAATTTTAGCCAGGGGGTACATGTCAGAACATCAGGGGTTTTAAAATATGACTCTTTTGTATAACTGTTACAGTGGTCACACTTGGATTAGTTTCTTGAAGATTTTCTCTAAACACCAAACAAGCTGGGTGGGGTAACAGTAAGAATTCCTTGTCTCAACATTCTGGAGAGTGGAGGTCAGGATGAAGGTCTGAGGGGGACCTGTGATACCTACAGAGAAGAACTCCATCCCATCAGGAATCACACATGCAGAAGGAACAAGAAGTCATATAGATACATGGAGATCACACATCTAGTTGGTATCAAACAGTTCTTGCCATTGGCTATTCCAATTCTGTCAAGAAAATGCATTTATCAAGTGTCCATAGGAGAATATGGAAGCCCATCCTATGCCACAGTGTGGACTTGCACTTGTTAAAGCAATTTAGCTTCTTTTGCCTCTGATTGCAGAACTTTTCAGCAACAGAAAACAAAGCTTAGCCCCCAGGAATATACTACTTTTTAAAAGACCAAATCATTCACAGTTGAATACAATGAGCATCGTCCATTCTGTAAAAGCCAGGGTTTGCTCTCAGAAGAGACAACTGCTGCCTGCAACGATTTTCACTAACTGTCCCACAGAACACCAAGCAATACCATCAACTGGAGTCACAGAGCATCAACCAACACCATTTTCTGGGATCATAAAATGTCAACAAATATCATCATTTGTGATATCATATTATCAACCAAGACCATCATCTGGGATCACAGAGCATCAACCAAAACTCATCTGGGTACTCAGAATGAATGATTCCTACAACACTCCAGCACTCTACAGAGGACTTGAGGGACACACCAGTTCTGTCAGGTAAAAACCTTGTCAAGCTCCTTTTCACATATATTGGCCTCTTTATATTGTCTACTGTATTTTAATTCCCTGTGTAACTATGGAACACATAATGCTGATATTTGTAAAGAGTTGAAAAGCTGTGAGACAGAAGAGATTTTTAAAGAGAAGAGCTATTGAATGTCTATGTGCAGTAAAATAACTATATCCTTATATTCTCAAAAATGTAAGCCTGAGCCAAAGTTATTTAATTAATTGCAGAGGAAGCAATTAGTCTGGCAAAGGAGACAATCAGAAGGAAAATGGTCACTGGACCCCTCAGGAAAACTCTGCCGAAGAGACATTGCTAAGAATGGATCCAAACTAGACAGTAACATTCAAGGCATGCAACCTTAAACTTTGGGATTGTCTTTCCTACTAGACAAAGATAGTTCATACTTATATTAGATCTAATCAATATCATATGATGCCATAGACTATTGTCCTTGATAACTAATAAAAATCCAACATTGGGATGGCTCCGACATTCTCTGTCTGGCTGTAGAACATTATTATATGGGAGCGACATGCAGTGCTCGATTTGACTGAATTTCAAGCCTCAGATATTTCTCAACAGAGCCTTTGGTATGATCCTTAAACCTATGAACTTATTTATTTCACTTGTTTTCCATTTAATTTATAGACTTGTCTTTTTTGCTAGAACAAAATAAAACAATTACAGTACATTTTGTACTATGTTGAAACAATGACAGTTCAAAGGGAAAATTTACTTTTGGGGGCTGGTGAGATGGCTTACTTGGGGAAAGGCACTTGTAGCCAAGTTTAATGGCCAAGTTTCTTTTCTGGAACCTACACAATACAAGAAGAGAACTGACACTCACAAGTTGTCTTCTGACCACACACACACACACACCCTCACACACACACACACACACACACACACACACACACACACAATGGGTGGGGAGAGGGAAGGAGGGAAGGACAATGAGTGGGGGAGGGAAAGAGGGAGGGAGGGAGGAGAGAGAGAGACTTTGTCTTTTTGGTGACTCTCTGAGTTCATTAGGAATGCTTGTGTGAGTGCAGATAAGAGGCTGTTTATGACTTAAACACATAGGAACCTTGGAAGAGAATGTGACTGAAAAGTGTGTGGAGCAAGATGAGCACTGGATTGGCAGTTTCCACTGGAAAGAGCACTGAAGCTATACACTTCTGAGCTCAGCCTTGGCACTGTACTCAAGTCTCTAAGATAAGGACCTTCTCTGTCTGTTGTTTCTCTATGTCCTGAGAAATCTGCTATGAGTTTCTTTGGTTTCTCTAGTGCTTTGTTCCTAAGATAGGCTCATCTTAAACTCCTTTTTTTCATTCTAAACTCTCTGTTGTCCACTTTGATGAATGTGGGGAACACTTTTCCATTGCTCGTGGGAATGGAAACGTGTGCAGGCACACTGGAAATCAATATGGGATTTTCTCAGAAAATTGGGACTCAGTCTACCTCAAGACCAAGGTATACACTCCTGGGCATATATCCAAAGGTTACTCAATCATACCACAAGAACACTTGCAGTTGTGTTCATAGAAGCTTTATTTGTAATAGCCAGAGACTTGAAACAACATAGATGACCCTCAACTGAAGAATGATACTGAAAATGTAGTACATTTACACAATGGATATTACTCAGCTGTTAAAAACAATGACATCAGGAAATTTAAAGGCAAATGAATGGAATTAGAAAAAACTCATCTCAAGTGAGGTAACCCAGACCCAGAAAAACAAACATGATATGTACTCACTCATAAGTGGATATTAGCTGTAAAGAATAATCCACAGACCCAGTGAGGCTAGGTAATAAGGAAGGCTCAAGGTGGGGATACATGTGTCTCCCTGAAAAGTAGAAATAGAAGAGAAGTTGTGGGTGGACTAGGGGTGGGTGGTAATGGAATCTTAATGGATCAAGTTGGGGGTTGAATGGGGGTGGAGAGTACTGGAAGAGATAACTGACATGGGGGCTATTTCAGGGTCAGGTAAAAACTTGATACAGTGGAAACTCCTAAGAATCTACAAAGATGGCCCAAGCTAAGACTCCAGCAATAGTGGATATGTGGAGTGAACTAGGCTGTGATCAGATTGGATAACAGTAACTGATGGAAACAGATGCAGAGACCCATAGCTAAACATTAGACTGAGCTCAGGGAATCCTGCTGAAGAGAGGAAGGATTATAGAAGCCAGAGGGATCAAGTATGAAAACCCACAGAAACAAGTAACCTGCCTTATAAAAAAAATCACAGAATCTGGACAAATAACCAAGGAGTCTGCATGGGAAAGACCTACAACCTCTACATAAATGTGACAGTTGTGTTGCTTGGCTTACTTGTGGGACTCCTAACAATGGGAGCAGGGGTTGTCCCTAATGATTTTGCTGACTCTTGGGAACCTTGTCCTCATACTGGATTGCCTTGCCCAGCTTTGATACAATGGGAGATGCTTAGTCTTACTACTATAACTTGCTATGCCATGCTTTGTTGATACACATGGGAGGCCTGCCCTTTCTGAACAAAAACAGAGCAGGTGTGGGAATGAAATTGGAGGAGAGGAGGGAGGGGAAACTGCAGTCTGGATATAAAATAAATAAGTTCAATAAATAAATAATTAGAAATAAATTCCACCCCTAAAACAGAATATAGGTATCTCTCTATATTCCCCCCCCCAGTAACAGAATGATAGAGGATGGGGCTTTGAAATAATAGAAATGTGCTTTTCTCAGTTCTGGAGGCTGAGAGTTTCAAGAGGGGGAATGTACTAGTGAATCCAGTGTCTTCCTTGATCTTAGATGGGTGTGGCTCTCTGGTGTCTTTTATGATGGTATTAACCCCATGATTGACCTAGTTGGGTCACGTGCACACACACACACACACACACACACACACACACACACACAAGTAGAGATTAGAGGTCAACTATTGGGAGTTAGTTCTTTCCTGTCACATTATGGCCCCTGTTGATCAAACTTTCAGGTCATCAGGCCTGTGATCAAGGACTTCTACTCACTGAGCTATCTCAGCAGACAGAGATAATATATTTTAATTCTTCAGGTCTGATGTTATCTTAATCTTAATAGACCTGTCTGAGCCATTTTATAGCTTTGCTTTACTTTAATTCTATCTCACTATCTACTTTATCTCAAGGACTATCTCAATGGAGAAAAACAATTATCTCTATTTACAATGTGCAAACATTTATACACATTATACAGGACTGTGCAACTGTGTATATATTCTATAATGGAGGACATATAGTGGTGGCCTCATATGATTTTACTGTTTTGTGAAGTTGTAGCCATCTCAGTTTGTGTAAGACTATTGTGTGACGTTTGCACACCAAAGCTACAAGGACACATTCCTCAAAATGTACCCATCCTCTTAAGTAACACATGGCTATATACATGAATATATGCACACACATACATGGGTGCATGTTATAAAATGGGGAGAGGCAGAAAGAAAGAAGAGGATGAAAAAGGGAAAAAGGGGGAGGAGAGAAAATAGCACAGCAGCATCATTGCAGCAAGCCACTTTTAACAAATATCCTTGCTCTGTGTATTTCCATATAAATATAGAACTTGACATTCTTGAGAGGTCAGTGATGAAACCAGCTCATTAACATTTCAGGGGGAGCAGCAATTTTTGCCTCAGATTCTTGGGTTGCAAAGGTTCTCTCTCTCTCTCTCTCTCTCTCTCTCTCTCTCTCTCTCTCTCTCTCTCTCTCTCTCTCTCTCCTCTCTCTCTCCTCTCTCTGTCTCCCTTTTAGCTTTTGTCCTTGTTCTCTTTGTTATTTGTAAGCTGCTAGTACAGAGTTCTGAAAGACACATCCACTGGCTCTCTCTGCACTGTGTAGCTGAAAGATAGCACCGTGTTCTATTCTCCGTGAAAAGTACACTTTCAGAATGCAAAAGGCAAAGAGGAACACACAAAACCTGAAGCTTGCTTCATGAATCATTCTCTGTCTTCTGAGTAGAAAGATGCTGTGAGGCATGTTTAGAACTGTTCCTGGAAGAGCCAGGCCACAGGACAAGCCTGCAGGCTCATTCCTCTGCTTTATCAGAGCTGAGTACTAGCTTCTAAGCAAGGGGATGAGAGCCATCCTTGACTCCCAGATGTCACATGGTAGACTCTCACCACTCTGCCTGTACACAACATATTCTCCACTCCCTTGGGAATTTTCCTGCTGTCTTGCTGGAACAGAGGGCCATAGATTGTGGTCTGCTTGGCGGTATGGGAATGGGATGTGATGTGTGTGCCTGAATGTCCTCTATATGCACCACATGTATGCCAATGTCCCCTGAGGTATCAGATAGACTGGAGCTGGAGTTTCAGGCTGTTGGGAGTCATCTGATAAAGATTCTGGAAACTAAATTTCAGTCCTCTGGGAATGTGGTATTTGCTTTTACCCATTGGCAATATCTCCAGCCAACATCAGTCATCTATGTCTTAATGTTTCCTTGGTAATAGTTCTACAAAGCCAAATATTTATGAACCTGAGCAATGGAATCTCTTAAGGTATAAAATGTGTAGTCATTGGATTGTGCAATAAGCTCTTACAGGTGACAGAGAATAAAGAATTTTAAGTTGTAAATATTCAAATGTTACATAAAAATAGGATGGAGTTCATAAGGAACTTGGAGTATATATGGAGTAGTAATTAGAGAAAGGTTAGTTTTGACTCAAGCAGTGTTCTGTTTTGATAAAGTGTGACACCTTTCTGAGAAGGCCACTGGAAATCACATTCAGAGCCTGAGACTATTCTTGAAGGGAAGCAAGTCAAGGTTGGTGAACTTTTGAAAGAATACACACACACACACACACACACACACACACACACACACACACACACACAAGCGCGCGCGCGGGTGGAGATGATGACAGTGTGAATTACTGTGTGGGCTCCTGATAGACTCTTTTGAGTGGATTGATTTCTGTGGGTTTTGATTTGGGAAGTTGTTTGAAATGACCCACACCTGTATTCTGAGAACATGTTGGTAGATAAATTATCAGCTGAAGATGTTATTGTTATTATTCTAATTACTATTGTACTGTTTTTTATACTAATTATTACTGTACTATTTTCATTATAATAATATTCATTTCATTGTTACTGTGTCTCATTCCTAAAGACATCTCCACTACGTTTCCAAATAGCCTACCTGGGTCTATTGGCTGAGGTTTTTCAGAATTTCTTTAAACTTTTGTAACTGGTGGTTTTCAATTTCTCTTCTTTGTATCATTTTATAAATATTAGTTGTTGAGGAGTGTATCTTTCCTCTTCTTACTCTTTGATTCCTTCTGGCTTTGTTTATTAGATTCTGTCTCCTCCCATGCTGAAGGCTGTCCATAAAAGGGTATGTTAATCTTTCATTTTTTATTGATTTATTTTTATGCTTATAGGTATTTTGCCTGTATGTATGTATTTTGTGACTCATGATGTGCCTGGTGCCCTAAAAGGACAAAAGAGAGTATTGGATCCCTTGGAACTGGAGTCAAAGACAGTTGTGAGCTTCCATATGGGTAATGGGATTTGAACTCTAGTCCTGTGAAAGAGCAGCCAGTGCTCTTAACATCTGAACCACTTTGACAGCCTCCAGTGTATATGCTAAGTTTTGGTAGTCTTTGAGTATGATCAGAGACTTAACAACAGCACATGTAATATATAGTATATTATCTACAGTAGTATGTAATATATTCTAATCTACATGTTAATATACAGCCATATATTTATTGTATTTATGAGAAATATACACAAATATGTCAAATATTTGTTTATAGGGAGCTATTACTTTTCTATTGCTTGCTTTATCACAGAAGATCACAAACATGGTGGTTTTAAATAATGTGTATTATTAGTACACAGGTCTGGAGATTAGAAGTGCTAATGTGGGAAGCAGGGCTCTGGCTGTATCTCCAACTAGTCTAGTTTATATGAGAGCTGCTGGTTGTTCCTGTTCTAGATGTAGGAGTCTAACCCTACCCAGTCCTTGAGTGCATGCAGATCTTGAATCTTCTTTTTGCAGAACAACTGGCAAACTTAAAAATTCATTTTATACCCTTCATAGGAAATCCAAATGGAAAAGACAAAATTAAGAGAGGATAAGAAAGGGAAAGGAGAAGGGCAAAGGGTAGGGGAGGAAGAGAAAAGGAGGGAGAAGAGAACAAAGTTGTTGTTCAAGGGACATTTTACTGGAATTTAGATTCTCTGCTTAGAGGCTCATGAAGACTAAACTGTGTTCTTGACTATCTGGGTTCTTGCCCAAGACTCCAAGGAGTTTCTGGACCACCATCTTCGCTGTCTCCAGTGGCGTATCAAGTCCTTCTTAACACTTCCCTTTTGGGCTCCCTTCTACATAGGTGAGTCTGAGTATCTGCTTTGAAGGACATGTGACCTTCTGGGAAATTTCTTCTGTGCTTTGTGACAGTAGTAACATCTCTGCACCATGGTGCACAGGCACCATGTCCATTCAAAAAGAGCAGACTTTGCAAAGCGTCACTCAGTGGCACCATCAGTATCCAGCCTTGTGCATTTTTCAAGGTAGTAGAAGCCCACCAGCTGTGTTGGTCACATGGGAGAAGCTTTAGTAAGGAAGAGATTCTTAACCAGATTCTCACCCAACATTTGTCATCTCAAGGCCACTTACAGCAGTCATTGGTGCCATTAGTTTCTGACCACCAGAATTAGCAGCCCTTTGCATCCACACAAGGCTTATTCAGTCTTCTCTCTCCTCACCCAGAAATCTGTGAGTTTTCTACCACGGCAAGAGGTGTGAGCATCTCTTGCAGTCATTTCTCTTGTATTGCTGATTCTGAGGTGTTGCAGTTCAATGTGTGTTCCTCCAAAAGTCACTCATTGAAGTTTAATCGCCAAGAGAGTTGCAAGAGGTTGAGCCCTTTGAGATTACTGGAACACGAGGAGTCTGCCCTCATGGATGAAATGAGAGTCTTGATACAAGGGTACTCGTTTACCCTTTCCCCACACGAGGACACTGCACAGCTCTCCTTGTGTAGAGGGCACCAGGGTTCATTTTGGGCGTTGACAGGGAGGCTTCACTGTATCTCCTGACACCTTGACCTTGGATTGCCCCACCTCCAGAATTACAAAAAATACTTTTCTGCTATCTTTTTTAAAGCTCCAGGAGTGGCCTGACAAACCACCACTTTTGTTCTTTTACTGCCTTTGAGGGTTACAGCTGCCTCTGCAATATGTTTTCTTATGGATCAGCATTTTCTCTGAAAAAATCATTTAATAGCATCATAAAACTGCATTTAATTGGTTAAAATGGAGAAAATGGACTTGATATTAAAATCAGACAACAATGTGGCTCCTTTGTTGTACCAGGAAGCCTTTCACTAGTTCCTGCACTTTCTTCTGAGAGAGCAGCTTTTCTTAAAACATTGAAATCTGTTACCTGGGGAATAAAATATTTATGAAATCATTGTGATAATTTTCAGTACAATGCAGAGAAGCTAAGTGTTGGATAATGACTGAGATTCTGGGCTGCATTTTCAGGAGGGGTTTCTGTCAGCATCTTTTTAGGCCTTGGATACAATTACTTTTTCTTAGAACATTGTCTTCAGTTGGTAGCAGATGAAATATTAAATAAATATGCAAGCCTCAGAGGCTTCTTCCACAGCCCCACTGAGGCTTGGTTTTATTGATGTATTCTTTGATGTCCTGTATGCTTTTCAAATATGTCGTGCATTTTATAAGAAAAATTCCTCAGGCTGTAGCAGGATTGAGGGCAGTTAACTGGCAGCAGCAAGGTGCACACTCCATTTTTTTCTTTGGCCAAGTGAACTGATCTAAATGTGATTTGTTACTTTGAAGAAATTTGTCATTAGAATACAGTCCCAGTCCTTCCAATGACAATTAAAGCCATTATTTGAGTGACACATTTGCCTGCAGGCAAGGGCTGCTTGTCTGTTTACTGTTTGGTATGTGAAGAAATCAGACATGGCTAATTTTGACTCTAATTAACTTGTGAGTCATGTTTACCATTCTGTTCAGGAAAGGAATTCAAAAGACCATCTAAGAGATCTGGAAACCATTAAAGTTTTGGAGGAATTCTGATATTTAAGGACAATAGTCTTTACTGTATTAGTTTAATGATATGTATTGTAACATCCTTAGTAAAATTTATTTTCATCCAATTTCAGAAATGGCACTTCAAGATTAAGAAATTTAATTAAAATATAATCATCTGGATCATTTATGAGTTTTGCTTGTTTACTGATTATTCTTCTGGATAAAGGAATGTTTTGGTAAGAGTTGGTGGAGCATGTGTGGGAAACCATGAGTAGCATATGCCTCTTGGCGGTTTGTTTTCTTTTTGAGAAGTCACTAAAGTCCTCTGTGAAGGCGTTTAACTTCTAAAAGCCTTAATGTTCGCATTTGTGAACTAGAGCCATGAGAATGTGGTACATAAGGAAATGTGTGTATAGTACCTAGATATTAATCATTGCTATTATGTTACCAGTAGGAAAAGTTGTAGATCACATTTATTTCACATTTATTTCTATTATGAATTTTTGTAGAAATTCTCTTGTCATATACATATAATGCAGAAACATAAAAATCCCTTTTATTTTATATATGTATAGGTGTTTTGCCTTCTAGTATGTCTATACCACGTGTATACCTGCTACTCATGGAGGCAAGAAGAGGAAGTTGACTCTCCTAGAACTTGAGTTACAAATGGTTATGAGCTGCCATGTGGATGCTGGGATTTGAATCTGAGTTGTCTGGAAGAACAGCCATTGTATAACCACTGAGACATCTTCCCAGCATGAAATCACTATTTTAAATCCTTTTTGTTTGCATTTGTAGTTGTAACATACCTAGTAACTAAGAAAAAACTAAAAAAGACATCTCATCTAATAATAAAACCAAAACTTATAGAATGATAAAAAAAAAAAAACAAAACAAAACCCAAAATACACAGGTAATTCATCTTCCTGCCTGAATTTGTCATCAAGAATACAATAGTGTAATCTAGTTAACAATATCTAGAAGATAAGAAAACAGATGAGATGCAAAGGGAGGTAATACAACCTGTAATAAAAAGAAAGTAGTCACATGAAACACTGTCCAAAATGCTGCAGAACTGTGAATGTGTATGTTCTCAAAAGACACAAAGAAAAAGATGAACATATTGAATGAGTGGATATGTCCAAGAAATCTCAGTAGATAAGAAAAATCAGATTTGATGGAGGAATACCCCCTGCAAAAATCTCCAGTGGGAATAAAGAGCACAGATGATCCAAAGTTTTAGGACACTTCTGTTGTGGTTTCCTCTGAGTTCTGTATCCAGAAAAGCTCCAAGGCTGCTGGCGGAGATGATCTAGCCTCACAGAATATTTCAGTCAGGACTTGACCATAATCCTCAATTTTCTCAGGGTTACCCACAGATGTCCAGTGGCCCCAATCAACAGGAAGTATTCTAGAGAACTGTGCTACATTCCCAAAATCAAAATATGAATGCTTGTCATCTTTTAGGAGGCTTGGTTACTAATTATTATGGATAATGGTCAGGAAAAAAGCTAAACAAGGGATATTAGATTTGGGATCTTGTTATGAGAAGAAAAAGGGGAGATATAGAAATGTTAGGATAAAATTGTAGATTGGTGAATCTACTTTAATCCAAAAAAAACCAACTATTAATTTTACATATTTTACATTGGTATGTATTTTGGTTTATTGACACAAATTTAAAGTTAATTTTGTTACACTATATGTATATGTCTACTCTTGTTTAAGATATATGTTTATGTAATTCATGTAAAATATACTGTAAAATTAAGAGATATAGATCAATAGTCATCTATAATAGTCAAACTTATAATCATGTTAGATATGTTTTAAAGATCATACAGAGATGTATTTCAAATCCTCAAACACCCAAAGAGCTACAGAATATGGCATTTTATATGTCTAATAATGTTTAATAACTTAAAACTTTTCATGATAGTGAGACATATCTGCTGCTGTAGATATGTCTACATATAGTAGACCGATCTACTTTTAAGAAGATAATAGGAATTAAAGAAACTCCCTATAGAATTTACTTTCTTTATGAGCTAGTCATGTGGGCAAACAAATTGCCCTTTCCTCAATTGCTGACAGTTACTGTTCAAACTGGACTAGCAGGACACAGAAATGTGACTGATAAACTTTGCCAGGACAAGGTAGGACAGTTCTTCAAAATTCCCTTCTCTACAGAAAAGTCTGTCAGATGCGCTAGGCTTTTAGGGCAAAGTTGAAGCCCGAACATTACAGAGGAAATTTGGGTGACTGTCCAGATAGTCTGATGAACTTGTCATTAAGCAACTTTTACCCTTTTGGGTCTTTGATGGAGTTGAAAATTAGATAGTTATAGTTATAGTTTTATTTTGTTATAATGAAAAAATAAGTTACATTCCAAAGATTTGCTCATAAAGATAAGATAGATAATTGAGTGTTTTCTCTAATTTTGCCAAGTACAAATAGACTATATATTGTAAATGTAATTCTTACTTATAACTGATTTTTTGTATATAACCATACTGTTTTAAAGTTAAAAATCTTCCTTTTTAATTAGACAAATGGGGGAAATGCTGTGGAATAATCCATTTGTACACTGTGAATATTTGTCATTATTATTCATTTAATAAACAAGCTGACTGGCAATAGCTGAACAGAGAAAGGTTTGGCAGGAGAGCCAAAATGAGAATGCTGGGAAGAAGTACTGAGTTAGGAGTTGCCAGCCAGATACAGAGGTAGTGGGAGATGAACGGCACCATGTTAATAAAGGTATTGCCATGTGGCAGAGCGTAAATAAGGAATATGGGTTAACTTAAAATGTAAGTGCTAGTTAGTAATAAGCCTGAACTATTGACTGAGCATTCATAATTACTATAAATAATATTAAGCTTCTGGGTCAATTATTTGGGAAGTGGTTGCAGGTATTTGAGAATAGGCAAATGGGAAAGAAACATGTGCTTACGCACAGGCAATTCATCTCCCTGTCTGAATACTTCATCAAGAAGACAATAGTGTGTAATCAATGGCTCAGAGTTAACAATATCTAAAATATAAGAAAACAGATGAGATGCAAAGGGAGATAATAGAACCTGTAATAAGAAGCAGTCACATGAAACACATGAGTACTGGTCAAAGTGCTGCAGAACTGTGAATGTGTATGTTTCCAAAAGACATAAAGAAACAGACAAATATAATGAACAAGTGAATATGTATAATAAATCTCAACAGAAAATTATATACACAGAAATAGAAGTCTAGCAACAAAATATAAAATGTCTTAGGAGGAACATTAATTTTTGTTGAAGTTCAAAGAACAAATGTAATAAGCAGAAAGATATTATAGTCTCAGTGAACAATATCTTGAATAAATTAGTAACTATCCAAAATGGTGTAAGTACTTTAATTGAAAGTCAGGTCTGGGAATGCAGCTTAGAGGTACAGTGTTTGCCTAGTATGTTCAAGACCCTGGGTTAAGGTACTGATACTACAACACTGACACCACCAGCAGCACAGTTACTACTGTGCTATTGGTTTATAAACAGAAGAGCAAGATTACAAATAACAATAATAGACTGTTATAGGCTGTAAATATGGAACTAATTTTGAACATATTTACTATGCTCTTGTGAAACAAAGGAAGCTTGAGTAATTCCATTAATTAAGTCAAGTCAACCGCAGAATGAGGGAAATCACCTGAGAAGTTGTTGATAGCAAACTTATAGAGGCATTGAATCTATGAAAAGGTACAGGGATGCTAATGTCTGCACATGTGACACTAAAGTGTCAAAGAAAAAACAGACACACTTACCACTGTAGAGGATGAATTCAACAGCTCCAAGAAAATGGCTGATGAAAAATTAGAAGATAAGATAGAAATGTGTGGAAGTTGCCACCAATGACTGAGTTAGACCAAATTCTGGGCCATAAATATCTACAAACAAAGGAAAATGTGTGTAAACAGGCCACAAGACAGAAAAGAGATCTTTAAAAAAATGTGTGTGTATTAAAATCAAATGCTTACATAGATGTTTCTAATCCTGAAATGCATACATTGGAGAAGAAAGATACAGAAAATCAATAACTTAAGCTTTCCTCCCATGAAAGGAGAGAAATGGCAGCAATTTAAGCTGAATTCAAGCATAAAAAATAATAAATGTTAGAGCAGAAATAAATGCAACTGAGGACAGGAGAATGATATTAAGAATTGACAAAAGTAACAATGGGCCCTTTGAAAAGATCAATAAAATTGATTATCTCCTGGCTAGCCTGACCAAGATAAAAGAGGGAGTCACAAACAATCAATATCAGAAACAAAAGGAGGACCATCATTACTGAGCAAATACAGAGGGATGTAAGAGGGGATGTAAATACTATGCAGTCAGTAATTACAAATATAAGAACTTAAATCAGAATTTCTCTGAAGAGCTTTGCTTGTGTGTTTCATTCTTCTTGTAGCTGGGGGCAATTATGTGTTTCAGTTTTGTACCAAGTTATGTGTTAACCTGAGTTTGCAAACTCACAAATCTTAGTGAGTCTATAGCATAGCATTTATCTCCTATCCCACAGACCCCACCCAGTGCTGATATTTCTCTTCAGAGGATCCTTTCTAAGTGGGATTCAGAATGAGCTCATTCTTATATGTCCATTCTAATTATCACCTGTCCTTCAATAGGAAGGGAGACCACAGAGAACCATGACAGACCTTACATGGACCCAAACTACAATTAATTTAGCAATTTTGCTCATGTTCTGTTGGGTATAACTAAATTATGTCTCTTAATGTCCATGAAGTCTGGAGAATTTTAAAGTGTTCATTGATTAAGAAATCTAGCTTTAGGTAGCCAAAATGGCTCAGGTGTGATAGCATTAGACTAAAGAAACTATAATCTTGGATTTGTCAAAATATACCCATATATTCACAAATTATTATTTTCCCCCATTCCTTCCACTATGTTACATACTGACCTGTTTTCTAAAACACATAACTCTGTGTCTCATGTATTTTTTTGTACTCAGAATTCTACAATACTTAAATGACATTGTAGCCTCCTCTGGCTTCATAGTTATTACCTCAGAACTTAGTTTTGATATATTATCCTCAATTTCAACCATACAGTGATAAAATGGGAACAGAAAATGCCATAACTAAGTTACCTTAGAATAGTGGGTGAATGTGATGGTTAGTTTTACATGTCAACCAGCTACAGCCTAGAATTACTGGCAAGAAAGCTTGACTAAGGGAATGCCTAAAACAGGTTGACCTGTTACTATATCTATACAGTAATGTTTTGATTGCCTTAATTATTTGCATGTCCCAGACAAAATGTGGGCAGCATCATTTTATGGGCTTAGCCCTGAACTGTATAAGCATGGATAACGTAAGCTGAATAGTATACAAGCAAGCAAGGATTCATCCATTTATTTGGACTCTGATCTTGGTTTCGGAAATGATGCTTTAAAGTCCTTCCCTGGCTTCTGGGCTATTATGAGTTGTAACCAAATATACCTTCTTGTTTTTTCTCCTGAGTTGCCTTGTCAGGATATTTTATCACAGCAATGGGAAAGAAACCAGAACAGGGCACACATAATGCTGAATGGTGTGACAATGTCAGCCTGCCCTTGGTAGATGTCATAAAGTTTCTCTAACTCACCATTGGAAATCCCTTTAGTCAGACTATGCCACCCTCTCTGGGTGAAAGTCATTGACTTATTGTCTGTCCTCTGTGTCCACTAATTCTGGTTGGTTCTTGTCCTTCAGTTCATTTGATGGTGGGAGCACATGCTCTTTCTCAGGACTGGAATCTCTTATAGCCTGTCTACAAATAGAACAAGCTTGGTTTAGACAATTAAAACCTTGTAAATTGAGTTGTGTGGCTTTCTTCACAGTACAATTACAAAAAAGTGCTTGATCCTGATATCTTCATGTCCAGCCAGTTAAATGTGTTCATGACCCCACCAAAAGGACTTTGTACAACATAGTTCTATCTGCTTTACAGAAACATTGCACGTTGTTCTGAACTAAATTACAGGTGCATTGGCCTATCCAGAATCTAGTGGTAAGGTCTCACTCTTCATCAGTGTTCTAGAAGACTGGATCATTATCCACTCTACTAAAACTCTCAGCAGGGCCTTGCCATTCAAAGCTTTTGAAAATTCCTTCTCATTCTTTGAGATCTAGAATTGTCAACTTTTTTCAACCAGACGACAGTCTAAATTTATTTATTTTTCCCTATTTCTTTTTATTTTTGGTATATGACTAGGCATTTTAGTGGCATGTTTGTGGTATATAATGCATATAAAGATGCACCATACATGTAGAATATTCTTTTGTCTATCCACTTGATTGATGGGAGATGTGATTCTGTATATATGTTTCTCATACTGGTTAATAAAGCACTGTGGCCAATGAGATAGCAAGATAGGCGGGGCTAGGAGACTAGAAGGAGGAAGAGGAAATGAGTAGTAGGAATCGAGATGTAGCCCAGGAAGAAGCAGGAAGCCTGCCGCGCGGCTCCCCGATAAGACGACCATGTGGAAATACTTAGATAAGTAGAAATGGGTTAATAATTAAGACAGAGCTAGCCCATAAACAGTAATGGTGCCTGGCCAACAGGATTGTGTCAAATATAGAGTCTCCTGCGTGTTATTGGGGGCCAGGACGCCAGACCAGCGGCGGACGGGCTGGCGGAAACTTACATGCCACAAATGGCGCCCAACGTGGCTATAAGAACTTTCACTTAAAACTAATAAGAGCTTAAGAAATGTTTTAGAAACAAAGGAACAGAGACTAGCAAGACTTCTTAGTAGCAGCATTTTCTCCGTTGGATTTGTTTTGTTGTAGACAGAGATTTGCGCGGCTCCTTTAAGAGAGGTTTCCAAAATTAGCATAAGCGGCAAAAACCACCTTGCTTTTAAAGAGCTCTGCTAACAATTCATTGGTGTGTACAAGAGCTGCAATGAAGGTTTACACTGTGTTTTAAAAAATACGCTGGCTTGGGAGAGAAAAAGAAACGGGATACAATGGTTTAAAAAGAAAAAAGGAATTAAATGGATGGATGTAATGGCACACGCCATTAATCCCAGCACTCTGCAGACAGAGGCAAGCAGATCTCTGTGATTTCAAAGTAAACCTGGTATGCAATAAATTCCAGGACAGATAAAAGTTACACAGAGAAACCCTGTCTCAAAATATGTAAAAATAGAAGTAGAAGAAATAGAATAATAAAAAAGCCACGTAAAGATGGAAAGCACAGAGAAATTTTGGATACTATACGCGATTCTGTTGTCTTTAAATTATTTGATTGCTGAGAAAATAACTACTGATAAAAGAAATGCTGCTAGATTAATTCAATTTATATATTTTAAAAATGCTTTGACTCCAAAATTTGAGCCTAAGGACAAGTTACTGGGGAAAAGGATTTCTATTTTTATTTCCACAGAAAATGAAAAGCTATGGATTCTTTCCAGACTTATATGGTTTGATCAAGCCAGACCCCCTGAAACAGCTCCCTAGATGATCCAACATTCAAAGCAGTTGAGACAAAGCCTTGCAGACTACAGCCAAGATTTCTGCGTCTTCTTTGGACCCCCATGACAGCGCCCTCTACCAGCAGGAAGTAGTTTGGAAAGAACGACGCCCAAATTCCCAAATATTGTTTATAAATGTTTGTCTTCATTTAAATGGACTTGGTTATAAATGTCTATAACCACAAACAATCTTTTTTAAGGTAAAAAGGGAATTATGGCATAGATATGAATACTTTGCTTTGGAATGGATTTTCTTTTATTGATACAATTTAAGATCAATTTTATGATATGTATTTTTCTCCTCTTGTTTAGGTATTGTGTTTGTTTAGCTCATTGGAAAATGTAATGTATAATTTAGTACAGATTATAGAGAGTTACTTATGATAGTCAAAACTTGGAGTTAAGTTAATTAGGATTTCTAGATATGCAGAGATGTATTTGAGATGAATAGGCATTCTTCAAACCTTTCAAAGACCTACAGAAAATGGCCTTTAAAATGGTTTAGGGTTTTTCTTGACAGTGAGGCACAACTGCTCCTAGTAACACCACCTACAGAAGAAAGGAAGATGGACATTGAAGAAACACATTATGGAGTTTGCTTCTAATATGGCAAGACTAGCCATTTGAGCAAGGTACTTCTCTTGTCTAGACTGTTTGACTTTATGTTGTAGAAACTGGACATGCAGGACCCACAAAGAGGTGACTGCTGATGCAAGATGGACATTGCTACAGGATTCCTGCTTCATGGAAGAGGCTGCCAGACAGCCAGACAGTCTACAGGACACAGAGAAAAGTTTCCTGCCTTGTTGAGGAGTCTGGACACACACTATGGCCTATGGGCTGAAGATGGAACATTACAGAAGAACTTCAAGTGACTGACCAGGCAATGCATTGTCTCTGTCATTTCTAGAGTTTATATATTATCCTTCTGTGGTCTTTGATGGAGTTGAAGACAGGTAGTTATGACTATATTTTTCCTTAGTTAGGATTAAAGATAAGTTACATATAGGACTTTAGACTCACAAAGATAGGATAGATGATATTTTCTTTAAGTCTTACAAAATGTTAATGGACTAAATATTGTTAACTGTGATTCTTATTTGATAACTGTTGTATGGTATATTTTGCTATGTTAAGGTTAAACCCCTTCTTTTACTTTAGACAGAAAAGAGGAGATGATGGGAGATGTGATTCTGTATATATGTTTCTCATACTGGTTAATAAAGCACTGTGGCCAATGAGATAGCAAGATAGGCGGGGCTAGGAGACTAGAAGGAGGAAGAGGAAGTGAGTAGTAGGAGTCGAGATGTAGCCCAGGAAGAAGCAGGAAGCCTGCCTCGCGGCTCCCCGATAAGACGACCATATGGAAATACTTAGATAAGTAGAAATGGGTTAATAATTAAGACAGAGCTAGCCCATAAACAGTAATGGTGCCTGGCCAACAGGATTGTGTTAAATATAGAGTCTCCTGCGTGTTATTGGGGGCCAGGACGCCAGACCAGCGGCGGGCGGGCTGGCGGAAACTTACATGCCACACTTGATGAAAGATAAAGCTCAGGTGGTACAGTGTGTGTGTTCAAGGGACTGTGGATTCAAGATATGCTAATATTTTTGGTGCCAACATCTTTAACATTGCAAGGCTCAAACAATCACCTTCTCAACCAATACCTTCATAGCCATCACTTCTATAACTACTACCTTCATAGCTATCACCTTTATAGCTAACACATTAATAACCATCACTTTTATAACCATCAACTTCAAAGCCTCACCTTCATAGCCATTGCCTTTATAACTAACACATTAATTACTAATACTTACATAGCAATCACTTCAATAATATGCAATTTCATAACCATTACATTCATAACCTACACTTTCATGACCATCACTTTCACAACTCACACCTTCATAACCAACACCTTCATAAACATAATCTTCATGACCATCACCATCAGAACAATCACCTTAATAACAATAACTTCATAAGCACCAATTATTTAACCATCACCTGCATAGCTATCACCTCCACAACCTTCATAGCCATCGTCTTGTAACTTCCACTTTCAGTAGTTCTTCTGCCTGTATAATAATCTCCAGTCATGTATTTCATGTTTTTTTCTACATTCTTCATGTTCTTGATACAGCTGTGTATTATTTTGGATCTGTTTTGTTTACCAAGGGGTCACCTGTTAGACACTTGGTGTTCAATGTAGTGTGTGGTGAGGATATGGGACTTTTAAGAGAGGGAGATAGCAGGAGGTTATTAGAAGATTCTTGTAAGGAATTAATGCAGTTCTCCTGGTACTCCAGTATTTCTTGGGTCTTTTGTTTCATCTTATGATGTCTGTCTTGTACTATCTCCTGCCATTGTGATGCCATCTACCATGAATTCTGTTGTATATCAGTTTAGTCTGAATTGATAAATCATTTCAGAAGAGGGCGAACCTCAGGTGGTAAACAAAAAGTGGAAACTTGCAAGATTCTGATAGGTCCCTCTACAACTTTATAGAGAGAGTAAAAATCTCAGTGCATGGGGGAGGAGGAATATGGGGGACATTGAGGGACACTGAGGGACATGGACTGACCTCTGGCCAGCCAATTTTCAGGGAGGAGAGATTTCTGCAATCTGTCAAGCTGCCCACAAGGTGTTGAGAGAGCTCCAGGGTTTCAGCTTTCTTTCACCTGTGATGGGGGTGGGCTTTTCTCTAATAAACCTGCCTTTGGAATATTTATAAGTAATCTGTAAGTAACTCCTTATCCATACTCATTGATTCACTAAATTGGACTTTTGTGCAATTGTTTTGGTCTGCTGTGAGTTCCCTATCTGGGACAAGTAAACAACCTGTTAGTGTTGTGTCCCCCCAGAAAAATCTTTCACAGTGTAAGGTCCTTTACCAGAGCTGAACTGTTGATAATGGCATGGCCTTGATCCTACAGAATTGTTGAGAGATAAATAAGCATCTTTTATTTATGAAGTGCTCAGCCTCAGGAATTTTGTTACAGAAATGAAAACACAGAGAGAGAGAGGGGGGGGAAGGGAGGGAGGGAGAGAGGGAGGGAGAGAGAGAGAGAGAGAGAGAGAGAGATAGAGAGAGAGAGAAATAAAGATAAACTAGCTTTTCTAACAGCTGGAAATGTATTGCTCATTCACACAGAGTCCTGAGAGCATTGTAGAGAACTTTTAACTGATTCTTTTCAAGAGTCTAGACTTTTCTCATGTAATTCTGTATTCTAAAATAGCATTAATTTCACAGAAGTAACATTGATCTTATATGTACTTATTAGTAAATAGAAGAGAAGGATGGAGGAAAACAGAAGAGCGTCTAAGGTCTATGGCTGGAAAAGTCAGACATTTTTGGTGTTTCCCTGAAGGGTTGCTTTTTGCTTTTGTTTGTTTTTTTTTCTTTAATTATGCAAGTGAGATAAGTTTGAAGTGGACCATAGAGGGGACTTGCTTTCTATTTTTATTTTTTTTTTTTTCAGGAATTTGGACTTTAGGCAACAAGAACAAAACCTGCGTACTTCCATTGATGACAAAGTGAGCAGTAGGTGAGTTTTCTTGAGTTTAGGGACTTCTAAGTGTCACTGGTTTGGAATAATTTCAAAGGGTTATCTCCCAATAGGACTAAGTGGGGAGGAGAGAAAGAGAAATCTCAATTCCAGGAGTTTGGGGTTGACTACTGAAGACCTGAGTGATGGGAGATGTTATTCTGTATATATGTTTCTCATACTGGTTAATAAAGCACTGTGGCCAATAGAAAACTAGATAGGCGGGGCTAGGAGACTAGGAGGAGGAAAGAGGAAGTAGAAGGCGGAGTCAAGATGTAGCCTGGGGAAGAAGCAGGATGCCAGCCGCAGCTCCCCAATAAGACGACCACGTGGAAATACTTAGATAAGTAGAAATGGGTTAATGATTAAGGCAGAGCTAGCCCATTAACAATAATGGTAATTGGCCAACAGGATTGTATCAAATACAGAGTCTCTGAGTGTTATTTGGGGCACACGTGGTTGTGGGACCATGGCGGCAGAACCAGCGGCGGCCGGCAGGGAAACCTGCCGTAACACCTGAGCCAGGCATGTTTCTAATTTCTGTAGAGAAAACTTCATCACTGTAGCCAAGAGATCTTCTCTGGAGTTCCAGTGAGGAGGGTCTCCAGAAGAAAAGCGATGTTCCACCCAGAATTCTTCAAGCACCTTGTGACTGACAGAGCATGGAGAATGCCATATTGCAGCCACACCCTCTCCTTCAGAACTTCAGAAGGGGAAAGGCTTTGCCTGGGCCAGCTGCTCCCAGTGATGATTTGTGAATATCGTGGACAGGGCCTATGCATCTTTACTACTGGAATTTCCTACATCTTAGCTTTTGACTTGGAACAGCCTAGAGAGATTTCTATATTATACATCTGTAGCAAAACATAATTAGAATTGTAGGCAAGTTCAGACAAACCTGCTGTCTGCCAGTATTTTCTAAGGAAAGCTGTTCTTCTCTGCACCATCCCTGCCATTGCCAATGCTGTTCCTTATTATTAAGCTAGGGAAAAAAAATCACTCATGTAGATCCAAGAACACATGTCACATTATTGACTACAAAATTTTCATAAGACAACTTGGCAAAAGAATGAGAGCACAGAATGAGAATGAAAAGTTAAGTTGGCCCACTGCAGTGTGAAAACGGAGGTGTGGGGGAAGGACTCTGCTCCTGCAGAAGACCTGAGTTTGTTACCCAGCACCTGTGTGTCAGCATAATGGGGATCCAATGCCATCTTCTGATCTCTGCAGGCAGTGCACATGCATGATGTACATACATACAGACACATACATAAGTGTATGTACACATACATAAAAATAAAAATAATTTAAAATGTAAGGCTTGATGTTAAATGAACCAATCAGCTAAAATTCAATAAGTGACATTATAGGAGCCATGCATTTCTTTGTGTCATTGAATTCTGAAGTGTTATTGAGGGAAGTGATTTGACATTATCAGTTTCCTCAACTGGCTTTTCACAGTACCAGATTTTGCCCCTGTGGGTGGTCAGGATGTGACAGATACTATATATGCCCAAACTTAATGGGTATAATTCTAATACTAGATCTTAATATTGCAATGGTGCCACCACCTTCATGAGATCAGCTGTACCTACTTGTAGAAGTTCATCAGGATTAGGCCTGTGTATTATTAACATTTCCTCCAACAAAAATGGCAGGCCACTGGATCCTCACCTGAGTATCCAGCCACCCCTCCAAGCTCTTTTTTGAGAAGTGTTGTCCTAAGGTAGCCTCAGACTTAGGGAACAGCTAGAGTGTATAGGCTAGAAGTGAGGTCTCCATCTATACAGCTATGTGGAAACCAGCATTCATGCAGGCAGGAGACTTTCCAATATTGCTGCTTTGGGGTTGCATACAATCCTATCATAGAGCCCTCACAATGCTCCATAAGTAACATATTGATTCCATTTGTTCTTCAGGGTGAAAAATGGTAGAATTGTATTTTGGCTTGCTGTTGGGACCTTAGGAGGATGAAGCAGAAATTGTTCACATCTGTCCCAGGCAAGGAAATTTAGCAACTGTAGATAGATGTTGGAAGATCCTGCTGCTTAAGGTTGCAGTCCATCATGTCCAGTCAGCTCTCTGAGCTTGGTGCAGAATGGAGGACTCCCTTCCCCCAGGCAGGGCCTCCTTTGTCTGCCTAGCCTGTATTTGGAAGTTGTTTGTAAGTTTGGATGCTTGACTTATCTTAAGTGTGACCTTTGACTCAGTTCCCTGCAACCCCCCACCCCCACCCCCACCCCAGCCTTATGGCTCCAGGCATTTTTTCAGCTCTGACAACTATCTTCTTAAGTACTTCGTAACTTTTGTAATTCTCAGCTTCAGGCAGCAAGAATAACAAGAAGAAGCAGTGACTGATAGCACTGCATCTCTTGGATGAAATTTGAATGATAGGGACCTCAGCTTCTACAAGCCAGGATGTAAAGATATTTGGTTCTTAAGGCTTTCCTGGAACACTTCTAGCAACCCAAGCTCCAGTTTCTCATCTTTGGCTTATCACAAATGCTTATGTTTTTGAGGTCCTGTTTTTCAGTTCTCCTTTACCTTCCAAATTTTGACCTCCTTCTGGCCTGCTAGCTCTGCTCCTTGTTGTTGCCCCAGCTGCCTTCTGGGCCTCTTTAGTTACCCTGTCACTACTATTGCTGCTTTTTCCATGCTGCTTCTATTACCTCCTGTTACCAGATCAGCGTGTTCCATTAATGAAAATGATTCAAAGTAGACAAGAAGACACAAGACAACCTATATGTGAGCCAAGAGATCAAATAGCAAGCTGAGTAGTGTGATAAGCAAAATGGGGACCATGGTAAAGGCATTTGTACCCTAAATGGCACAGACATTCATGCAAATGAAAGGTTATGATCTGCACCAATCACCAGTCTTCCTGTAGGTCACCAGAGGAAGTACTTCCCCTTGGACATGGGTGACAATAAGGGTCATTTAGAGCAGACCAGGTTTTGTGGCTGCTAAAAAGAAAAACCAGCATAAACCCTTTGCAGTAGTTATAGCTGGACAGTGCTTTTTGGAGCTGTAGTTGTCTATGGTAGTAAGCAACACTGGTTTCAGTGTGTCTTATTCAAGGAGTCTTGAGTTGTGTTCAAAGCAGCTAAGCTGCCAAAAGGTCAGTATATCTAACTGTCAAGGAAGGGCTAGTTAGCTGCTAGTTCTGCTTTCATCAGGAAAGGGTCCATTAGCTGCCCATTAGAAAGTTAAATCACTCCTATCCACCACATCTTGATTATTTAAAAGGAACATAAATACTAAAGAGTGCTTACAACAGAGTTCTATCATGAACACTAATAGTGATGTAACACTGTTAGTGCCCAGTTTTCAACACTCAACAGTGATTTACTCTTAATGAAAAACCCATTTTCTCTGTTCAATGTCATCTTGATTGTGTGCACCTGAATGAGACCCAGTTTAGTTACTTTCATTGCTGTAACGAGACACCATTGTAGCTTGTAAGTTTCCGCCGGCCCGCCAGTCTGGGCCCACAGCCGCGCCAGCCCCAAATAACACTCTGAGACTCTATATTTGATACAATCCTGTTTGCCAATTACCATTATTGTTTATGGGCTAGCTCTGTCTTAATTATTAACCCATTTCTACTTATCTAAGTATTTCCACGTGGTCGTCTTATCGGGGAGCCGCGCGGCAGGCTTCCTGCTTCTTCCCGGGCTACATCTTGACTCCAACTACTTCCTCTCTCCTCTTCCTGGTCTCCTAGCCCCGCCTATCTTGCTATCTCATTGGCCACAGGTCTTTATTAACCAGTATGAGAAACATATATACAGAATAACATCTCCCATCATCTCCTCTTTTCTGTCTAAAGTAAAAGAAGGGGTTTAACCTTAACATAGCAAAATATATCATAAAACAGTTATCAAATAAGAATCATAGTAAACAATATTTAGTCCATTAACATTTTGTAAGACTTAAAGAAAATATCATCTATCCTATCTTTGTGAGTCTAAAGTCCTATATGTAACTTATCTTTAATCCTAACTAAGGAAAACTGTAACCATAACTATCTGTCTTCAACTCCATCAAAGACCACAGAAGGATAATATATAAATTCTAGAAATGACAGAGACAACTCATTGCCTGGTCGGTCACCCGAAGTTCTTCTGTAATGTTCCATCTTCAGCCCATAGGCCATAGTGTGTCTCCAGACTCCTCAGCAAAGCAGGAAACTTTAAACTGTCCACCTGTATTGACAGTGTGTCAGTCATTTTTCTCTGTGTCCTGTAGACTGTCTGGTTGTCTGGCAGCCTCTTTCATGAAGCAGGAATCCTGTAGCAATGTCCATCTTGAATCAGCAGTTACCTTTTTGTGGGTCCTGCATGTCCAGTTTCTACAACATAAAGTGAAACAGTCTAGACAAGAGAAGTACCTTGCTCAAATGGCTAGTCTTGCCATATTAGAAGCAAACTCCATAATGTTTTTCTTCGATGTCCATCTTCCTTTCTTCTGTAGGTGGTGTTACCAGGAGCAATTGTGCCTCACTGTCAAGAAAAACCCTAAACCATTTTAAATGCCATATTCTGTAGGTCTTTGAAAGGCTTGAAGAATGCCTATCCATCTCAAATACATCTCTGCATATCTAGAAATCCTAACTAACTTAACTCTAAGTTTTGACTATCATAGGTAATTCTCTAATCTGTATTAATTATACATTACATTTTCCAATGAGCTATATAAACATAATACCTAAACAAGAGGAGAAATATACATATTACAAAATTGACCTTAAATTGTATCAATAAAAGAAAATCCATTCCAAAGCAAAGTATTCATATCTATACCATAATTCCCCTTTTCCCTTTAAAAAGATTGTTTGTGGTTATAGCTATTTATAACCAAGTCCATTTAAATGAAAACAAACATTTATAAACAATATTTGGGAATTTGGGCGTCGTTCTTTCCAAACTACTTCCTGCTGGTAGAGGGCGCTGTCATAGGGGTCCAAAGAAGATGCAGAAATCTTGGCTGTGGTCTGCAAGGCTTTGCAATTGCTTTGAATGTTGGATCACCTGGGGAGCTGTTTCAGGGGGTCTGGCTTGATCAAACCATATAAGTCTGGAAAGAATCCATAGCTTTTCATTTTCTGTGGAAACAAAAATAGAAATCCTTTTCCCCAGTAGCTTGTCCTTAGGCTTAAATTTTGGAGTCAAAGCATTCTTAAAATATATGAATTGAATTAATCCAGCAGCATTTCTTTTATTAGTAGTTGTTATTTTCTCAGCAATCCAATAATTTAAAGACAACAGAAGCACATATAGTATCCAAAATTTCTTTGTGTTTTCCATCTTTACGTGGCTTTTTTATTACTGTATTTATTCTACTTCTATTTTTACATATTTTGAGACAGGGTTTCTCTGTGTAACATTTATCTGTCCTGGAATTCACTGCATACCAGGTTTGGTTTGAAATCACAGAGATCTGCTTGCCTCTGTCTGCCGAGTGCTGGGATTAATGGCTTGCGCCATCATAGCCATCCATTAAATTCCTTTTTTCTTTTTTAAACCATTGTATCCTGTTTGTTTTTCTCTCCCAAGCCAGCGTACTTTTTAAAACACAGTGTAAACCTTCATTGCAGCTCTCTTACACACCAATGAATTGCTAGCAGAGCTCTTTAAAAGCAAGGCGGCTTTTTTGCCGCTTATGTTAATTTTGGAAACCTCCCTTAAAGGAGCCGCGCAAATCTCTGTCTACAGCAAAACAAATCCAACTGAGAAAATGCTGCTACTAAGAAGTCTTGCTAGTCTCTGTTCCCTTGTTTCTAAAAACTATTTTTTAAGCTTTTGTTAAGTTTTAAGCGAAAGTTCTCAGTTCCACTTCTGACACCATTATGTTGCAGCATGTTTCTCCCCGCCGGCCTCCCGGACTTGAGTCTGTGCCTTCACTCATAATGAAATGTGAAGACAGTTTATAGGTTTAGGTTTACCTATGACTTTTTCAAATGTCCCTTAGTGTTTGTCTCTCCAACTTTCCATCTGCATGGCCCTCCTCCAGGAAGTCCCCCTTTCCCCTTTATTCCATCATAGAACCTGTGTCCTATAACCCCCTCTCCAGAGTCTTCATAAACATATGTGTTGCTCCCATTACATATTAAAGTCTGAAAGTGTTTCATGTATGATATTGCGAGGCTACAAATTAGCTTGCCGTGTAATTTAGCATATTGAGTTGCATGTCACTAACAATCTTCACTTACACACATGAAGCTTTGCTGATTATACAGGTAAAAGTCCTGTCTCCTTGTTTGTTTGCATCTATTTGCTGACTAATGGTGTTGAATATTACCTTATATCTTTTATTTTGTCTTTTGAAAGCACAGTGTGTGACATGATCTGATGTGTGTAAGAACTGTGTGTATGCACCTTGCACACATCCTTCCAGCCTAATCCCTCTTTCAGTTTGACTAGTGACTTTCCAGGAGACCAATGATATTTTTGTATACAGGTAACTCTACTATCTTTTCTCTGTAAAGTTAGAGTGAGGAAGACATCATTTATTTAGAAATTATGCAAGCAGTCACTTATGGTGATTTTTATAACTTCCTCTTTGTCCTATTTTTTTATATAAAGTAATAGTCCACAAGGAACTAAATGTACAGAGTGAAGAGAATACCAAGCATGCTTGATTTCAGACATGCAATCAGTCCTGTCAAGATTATGTATCTAATAGTCACACATTTCCCTTTGAATAAAAGTGGCATTTTCTTCACTTGCATCATTTATTTAATTCCCACGAAAATTTGGGTATGTTTATCATGTGCAACATATATGTACATCTATAGACAAAAGCTTGTATATTGTCACATGGCCAACCAAGTTAGCTGTTCAACTTGCGTGGTACGTGTGTATCTGTTTCTGTTTTGTAAGGACTCTTTCATATCTTTCCTAGGTTTAGACAGCCCTTGTCTCAGTTCTTTTAACTTACTGTCTTTTCATTTGAGGTTTTGGTTTTCATTTATCATATTTTCCTTTATCCTGTCATGGTTGTCTGAAAATATACATAATTAGCTTTCAGTGTTGTGGTTTAGTTTCCTCCACCCCCCCCCCTTTTTTGTGGTAGATTTTTTGGTTTGTACAGCGGGTTTTTGGAAGGTGCAGGATTTTGCCTCTGGGTTTGTTTTCTTTTCTGTCTATGCTTCTGCCCAAGATTATGCAGGGCTGTGATTTTGGTAGATTGGCGGAGGGGATGTACAGGAGTCTCAAAGATCCTCCTGCTGAGGGAAAACATTGTGCAAAGGCTGACCAATGGGAACAGCTGGAGGTGAGGAGTTCTGTCCTGCCCTTGCATTGTGGCTGAACGTAGACACCAATGATGTATTGCTGCATTCACAGGGCTACGTGGACTGTTTGGAAGGTTTTACTCATAAAGAAATGATGCATGTTTGAAGAGATAAGTGTGCTTATCCTGACTTAAACATTGTGTAAGTATTGAAGTATTTTCATGGTACTAGTGTCAAATTTTTGTATTTTGTATGCCGATTAAATATAAAATGTATTTTTAGACCAGGCTGGTCTTGAACTCACAGAGATCTGTCTGCCTCTGCCTCCTTTCTACCTAGATTCCAGATTCTTAAAAAACATCTCTTTCTGTCTCTTTCAAGGGCACTGGTTCCTGAGCATCCATGTTCCTTCTTTGAAGCCTTGGCTTTGATCTGGGCCTCTTCAGTATCTTTTCAAGTGGGATAAAGTCTTCTTCTGAGGTGATTTCAAGTTCCTCTGCAATTTTTTCATCTCCTCTCTGTAGTTTGACTCATGCCTCCTGGCTCTCTACAAGCCTGCCCTGCGTTGTGTCCTCCTCACGGCTATTTTGCTTTCAAGTATGCAGAGTTCTGTACTTCTGGAACATGCAGAAGGCCTGAGATCCTTTCTGTCTAGTTGATGTGTAGATTGTTTTGAAACATATGTAGTGGTGTGTGTGTGTGTGTGTGTGTGTGTGTGTGTGTGTGTGTGTGTGTAGTTTGTCTGAAACAGTATTACAATGTTGAATAACAATATCCTTTATGTTTAAAAGATGAAGTAATCTTTTCTTTTTTTCTTGAAATACATATTGAATAATCTGATCTTCTTTGGCATTTTTCTTCTGTGAATATTTGTCCCCTCTCTACTTCTTTTGCCTGTTTGCTCACCTCCATCTTCTCCATTTTTCATCCTACTTCTTTCTTTTTACAATAAAATAGAAACAGCCTCAGTGATTACATATGAATCTCCAGGCTTTTGTTGAGTTCTGGGCTCAGTAGGACTGATCATCTCTCTCAGAACCTTCTGTGTTCATATTAAAGAAAGAGCTTGCAGTTTGAAATCTGTAGTTAAGGAGGGACTACAGGATATAATAGGTATTGCAAAAATGTGATATTTTATTCCTTCTGAAATGCAAGAAGGGGAATACATTCAATGAGAATCAACACTTGAATGTGGATAATACTTATGCATAGGTATAGGGGATTTAAAAGTACCAAATACCTGCTGTTTAAGGACCAAATCAGCCAATTTCTCATTATCAAATTCAATCCTTTCTGCATTTTGCACATCACACATAAGAATTACCAAGAGCTCCACTGAGGGGAGTTGAATCACTCAGCAAGGGCCATTTGCATGGTCAGTAAAGGACATGATAGAGGCAAGACTATCAGAGCCCAGCCTTTTCTCATTAGCATGTGCAGAAAGAGTAACTAGGCTTGATAAGGTCTCTAATTATTGCATTTGTCTAAAAAAGTTACAAAAATAGGTCATCTGTCTTTGTGTATTTTCCTGTGTGTGTTAGAAGAATTTTCTAAGATGGTTTTAGATGCTATTAGCTATAATCCCAGTGAACAAGCAGGCAGTGTTTTAAGAGCATCCTTATTGAGGTATTTCTTATCTTGTCTACTGCAGGCTACAGCATCTAACCCTCTGAAAGTCCCCAATAGATTTTAGGTCAAAATGAAATCGTGTTTGTTTTCTGTGTTATTACTTTTCAAGAGAGCAATTTATGGTGCAAATGGCACCTGGGACTGTGAGTGACAAGAAGTCCCATGCTGAGGAAGAAATATGGCCAGACCCAGATCCTACATCTGATACTATAAAGCCCTGTTTCTTATAGGGTCCATTCTTGCTTTAATGCTTTTCTGTGTACAGACATAACTATGATTGAATATAGTTAATACATCACTGTTGACAGTTTCCCATGTTTATAACATCTGAACTCTATGAAGTTTAATGAAAGCACATGCTATTCAGAAGAATGGCAAGACCTCTACATAGAAATAATGAGCCTTGGTGAATTCATGGCTCAAGGGGGTGTTATATTTAGGTCTATTTCTGTCAATACCTATAATGAGTGTACAAGGTATTTCTTAGTCTTAAGAATCAAAATGAATGATTGATTTAAAGGCAGGGGAGTCAGAAGTTCAAAGTCATCTTGAACTTTATAACAGATTCAAGGTTCCAGATCTTGTCTTAAAAATAAAAATAATTAGCTGGGCAGTGGTGGGACATGCCTTTGATCCCAGCATTCAGAAGGCAGCCTGGTCTACAGAATGAGTTCCAGGACAACTAGGACTCCACAGAGAAACTCTGTCTACAAACAAACAAACAGACAGACAGACAAACAACCTGAAATAATTAAAGAACATGAGGATGTCAATGATTTTATTTTTATGAAGGGATCCTAAAGTTTTATTTTAAAATGGTCTTATAATTCTTCTGATACTTAACATGCATCTATCAGAAGGAAAAGATTGTCTTTTCAGCTATATTATAGGCACTGACCAAGTATACATACATAGTGAATTATCAGTAAAAACATCTGTAGGTGGGAAAACAGGGAAAAATTGAAAAGCAATAAATTTAAACTTAGTCATCAGGCAAATTTTGTCTGCATATATGACTGAAATACACAGCTTCCTTAGGAAAACCCAGGGACTATCACAATTGCTTCAGGCTTCACAGAAGCCAGGTTAAAATCCCAGTGACCTTGGCAACCCTTTCAAGATTACGAAATACTTACCTGGTAAGTCTGCTTGGAAAAGAGCATCCCATACTGAGGTCATTAAGGCAGTGGAGTAATAGTGACAGCACACAGCTTAGCAGGGCCTGCAGTCAAGTACCTGGGGCTAAATCCATACTGCCTCTTTTAAGTTTTATAATGTTAGGCCTGCTACTTTTCCTCTCTTTGCCTCAGTTTTCACATCTAGTTTCATAGGGTTGAAATCAGTTAGCCATGCTACCATTTGTAGAGTATTATGTATTATCTAGATCACAGCATAGAATATACTGAGTAACAAATTGCAGTCATCACTGTTACTTTTGAATCCAGTCATTGGAAGTACCAGGAACCTTCAATAGAATGTTCTCCCTGGCCTGGTACTGTGGCTAGAATCAGCATATCAAGTGTAATCCAAGAAATGTAGCTAAAGTTCACATAGTAGCCAAATGCAGAGGACAATGTGGAAGGCTTCCAACACTTGGAAGGCTGAGTCAGGATGATCACAAATTTCAACAACAATGTGGGCTTTGTATCACTTCCAGATTGGGCTAGGCTACATAGTGAGCCGCTGTCACAAGCAAACAAACAGTTCTTTTAGTGAATTGTTCTGTCTAATGAATACTTAGCACTATTTCAACACTAGCAAATTCTTATCACTAACTCTGACTGCTCCAGACTTCTTAAAACCAGTGCATAGAAACAGAAGCAATCAAAAGGGTTTGTTCACTGATTTTCATTTAAATACTGATTTTCATTTATATATACATATTCAGAGATGTCTAGTAATTATACTAGTAATTCACTATGATGGTTTATCATAGCTACCTCTACTTAGCTATGAGAAGTCTGTTATTTTAGTTTCAGGGGATCTGTAGCCTTCACACGGACATAGATGCAGTCAAAACACCAATGCACATAAAAATAAATAAATCTTAAAAAAATAATTTTGTTAAATGGACAATATAACTTCACAAACAATGACAAGGCTAATTTACATAAGCCCTGTGAAACTTGAATTATTTTATATGCAAATGGAAAAACTGAAATAACAAAACTTTACCCTGGTCCCCAAGTTTGAGATCATCTGGACTACCAGCAGCAACTGTGAGACTCTAACTTGATCTGCCCTAATCTAATTCTTTTCCTCATAGAAGTGATGCAGAGAATATCAAAATCATCCTGAAGTAGTTCAGACTTTCCCCTTCATTTGATGTGAATCAGTGTGCCATCAACTGTACCCAGCTTTCGAAAAGGGTATGGGAAGAAGTTAAGGTAATGTGTATAGAACATTATGAATTCTGTGCAGAAGTTTGAGATGAAATGTTATCATAATGGGTTCATCTTATCTGACATATTAAAGTAACTATGACATTAGGAGGGCAGAGCTGTCTCATTACTGCATGTTTAATATAAGCCTTTGGCAGCCTGTGTGTAAAAGAGCAGAGTATCTCAATGTGATGCTGGTGGGGAATTGCTTAATTATAACAGAATCTAGCACAAAAGATACGATTATTGCCCAGGAATGGTTTGAGATCTAGCTCATTCCTATAGTCTTTGAAAGCTGCTATTATTGGCTCCAGTGATGTGCTCTGGGCTATTTAAGATGATGATGATACCAATTCATTACATAGGAACTCAAAAACAGAAAATGAACATGCTGCAAGTGTTAAGCATTGACTGACCAGATGAGATATGGGTGGCCAGCTCTCATTTGCATTTTTGTTACATGGGTAGATCTGTTATCAGCTGCCTGGTAACACTTACTTTGCTGACTTCACTGACAAATTAGAGTCCCCCCTCTCTAAATTATGGCAGAGCTTAGCCTTCTTAAAGACTAGCACAATACATCAAAGTGACTGTGTTCTCAAAAAGTAAAATTATTTTTTCTTGTTGTACGGTGTTAATATTTGCTAGTGTAGATGTGTGTGTGTGTGTGTGTGTGTGTGTGTGTGTGTATGCATGTCTACACATGTGGAAGTAGAAGTTAGATGTTTTGACGTCTAATTATTATTATTATTATTATTATTATTATTATTATTATTATTATTATTATTAATCTAACCTAAAGATCATTGATTCAGCTATGTTGTCTTGACAATGAGTTTCAGGGATGTGTTTGTCTCTGTAACAGAGACAAACTGGGGTAACAGATACATATCATTGTGCTTGATTTTTTTTTTTTTTTGTTAACATGGGTTTGCATATCTGTACTCGGGTCTTCATGCATGAGTGACAGACACTTTGCTGACTAAGATATCTCCATCTCCTCAGATTAGGTTTTTATTTTTTAACCAAAGGAAACAATGCTTCTTAGATCAATGATG
This sequence comes from Cricetiscus sungorus, assembly GCA_030556225.1. Classification (NCBI taxonomy): domain Eukaryota; kingdom Metazoa; phylum Chordata; class Mammalia; order Rodentia; family Cricetidae; genus Cricetiscus; species Cricetiscus sungorus. The sequence continues at coordinate 4,530,976 of JANBXA010000392.1, read as the reverse complement.
ATGTGAATGTCACTAGGAAACCAGCTTGTTTGTTTCATAACCTTTCATAGGAAGTCATTTCTTGTTTTACAAACAAATATTGTAATTCCTTCACAAATTACTGAAAATTCAGGGCAGACTTTATTTATTACATATACTACTGGGTTTGCTACTCATTAAAAGCTTGTATTCATCCCTTCATAGCTGATAGATTATTTTCATTACATGGTATCTTTAAAGGCTATTTGAAAAGTAGGGGTTATCTTCAGCTAATGAGCTTCCAATGACCAGAATGTCATGCTTTGTTAAGGTACTTTGGAATTTGATTAATTGGAGACCAGTCCTGGTTTTTCTGCTGGCATCATTCATAAATCATTTCCCATGGTCTTTAGGGAAATTGTCCCTACTCTGTTACTGGTAGGCAGCTCTGCAAAAACCATCTGAAATGGTCTTGGTTCCTCACAGGTTCAATTTTTTCCTTCATAATTGTGCCAACCTGGAATTAGGAAAAGAGGGAAACTAGATATGTTGCCTGGTGTTTAGTGTAAATTGTTTCATTGGATAATGATTGATGTGGAGAGCATAACATGAAGATAGGATGATGACTAAAACAGAACAGCCTTGACTTGGGCACCAAAAAGTCTTTTTGAAATCTTCCTGGATTTTTTCATTTTTTAAAAGTGCTTTTCAGTTATGTTTTGAACAAAATTTATAAGTGAAGAATTATGTGAAATTTCCCCAACTTTGTTGGGTGTGTACACTTGAGTGGAATGTTAAACATTGGTACCAATCTTTAAAAACAGAATTTTCAATATTAGACAAATTTTAAATGTCATCAATTGTAAAAAGCAGCCATTATTAGTCACTGTCTCCACCTGTTTTGATTAAGGTTTGCTGACATCAAACCTGTTCCTAATTCACAACTGATGAAGACTTTTCCTCTGCTTGGGTACAATACAGTAATTATTAAAAACAAAATTTGTGTAACACGAAGTACTTTTTATAGTCATCATCCAGCTAGTTAAACTACAAATTCATTTGCCAAGATAAATTGCAGGTACTGAGACACAAAATCTAAAAGTCTTGTACTGTACCTTTAGTAATCTTAGATTTAGAAAGCAATGGAATTAATGAATAGCAGACAGTGTGTGTGTGTGTGTGTGTGTGTGTGTGTGTGTGTGTGTGTGTGTGTGCACGTGCGCACACGTGCATGTAGGTGTGCATGAAGATGAGATGACAGTCTTGGGTATCATTCTTCTTATTGGCCTGGAGTTCAGTGATCAGTCTATACTGTCTAGCCAGGGGTTCCAGGGTAGCCATCTGTTCCTGATCCAGGACCCAGATTACAAGCACATGCTACTATTCCTGGATTATTTTTATGTGTGGGTTGTGGGTCTCCAACTTGCATCCTCCTTGAAAGGCAAGGACTTAACCTACTGAGCCATCTCCCCATTCCTGAATAAAAGAAGATCTTTGGATTTCCAGGTACCTAGAAAGAAGCATGCCAAAACAGTTCCCACTTGTTTTGGCCTAGGAAATCTAGCTGATTATCATGTAGCTCTCTGGAGGGAACTGGAGCTTTACTTCTGAGTTTCTCCTTGATAAAATGAAGCAGAGTTGCTTAGCATCCACTACTCCTCTGAATTGAGGTCCACCCTGCCAGGATCCCATGTGGTATAGCCAAGAAACCAGGGGTTGTATATTCTGTTCTTTCCAGTACAACCTCATTGACTCGCAGACAGATATTAATTGCTTGGAATCCAAGTTTCCTATAGAATGGACCATATGTCATAATGTATGGCATTGCTATCTTTAAACCTTTAATGTAATATTAGGTTTCATGTGTTTTGGGAAAGGGACCATTTCTTAACTTCAGTTGATAGTCATTGATTGCTTTTCTCTTACATTAGTATCTGAAAGATTTTCTGAGTGATAACTGACATAGGCCACACCAAATGGGGGTTATATTTTCATAACTATTGATTTCAGGACAGTATATACAGATTTACATGGGAACTTTGTTATCTCTTGGGCCTAGACAGTGCTGTAGAGGTTGATATCAGGCACACATTCTGAGTCTCTATCTCTTTAGTGATTTTCCAGGTTTCTTTGAAATTTTAAGGGGCATGCTGCTAAGGCACAGTCCGTGGATGTTTTGTGAATACTGGTGCTGTGTTCTCTGCTCTGTGCAGACTATCCATTTTCCTTTCACCACTTTGGGACAGTATTCCATGCTCCTAAAGTGAACTCCATGGATGCTGGTATTGTGTTCTCCTCTATGTGCAGGATGTCCCTTTTCCTCTCATCAGTTTTCAAAATTGTTCCATAGGTTTCAAGGTAGAAAGCAAAAACTTCATTTTTTGAAATAAGTCAAATCCTCTTTTAATATTTGTGGAAACAGAAAAGACCCATGGAGGCTATGACCATGCAATTGGGAAACATGCCTGAGAAACTGCAACAAGAAAATAAACCAGCATTTCAAATTAAATTTTATAGGGGAGCTAGCAGCTCCTGAGCATTCTTTCCCCGTACTAGTATTCTTGACTTGAAAAAGTATTTAGGGATTTATATCTTACTACAAATCTGAAAGGAATGGCATAAGATTTTGTATGGTAATTTGAAAATTAATTATTGATATATTAGAGGCTGGGGTATAGCCTGGTAGTAGAATGCTTGCATAGAGTGAACAAAACTCCAGGTTTGAATCCTAGAACTACATAAACTGGTTATGGTGGTGCGTGCCTGTATCAGGGTGTTTAGGAGGAGGAGGAGACAGGAGGACCTGAATTCAAGGTCACCCTCAACTAACATAACAACTTTGAGGACAGCCTAAGATATATGAGACACTGTCTCAGAAATACAAAAACAAAGACAATATAAAACTTTAATGTTATACTCAGTCATCTGTTGTAAAACTGTCATATGTGAGCATGAGATGCCAGAGCACTTAATTACATTGCTGAAGATTTTTTAATAGGGCCACATAGTAGAGATGCTCCAGTTTTCTCTCAGAGATCACTTTGAAACATCTACATGTGAATCTAAACCCAGAGGATGACGACAGCAATGACCCCAACTTGGAAAAGTTGTAGAAGCACGTATCCCAGGTAGATTCAATGTTTAGTTTCTCAAAAGTAACTGTTCCTGTTTATATGCAGTTTGATCCATAGTGACTCCCTCCATTTGCCAGCCACAAAACAAAAGTGTTTTGTTTAAAGGCATTATGGGGTTTGAATGGTGTCAAATGGATCCTTGACACCTGTGTAAATGTTTCAGGAGAGAATTATGGAATGGCAACATAATTAATTTTCTATTGAAGAAAGCCTAATGGATCATAGAAAACACCCAAATTGGCATGTGTAATTTAATACCAGGCCCTTGGTGTTTTCCCTGAGGTGTTAGACTAATGAAGTAAGTAATATCACAGATAGCAGCTCACTTAAATTTGTTTAATTCATAGTTTTGTTGCTTTATGTGCCATGCTTTCTACTTCCTCATGAACAGTGAACTTGGAACCATTCTCAAGATTAAAGAAGTCTCCTATTTCAAATAAAGTGACATTATTTTTTCTTTATCTCCATTATTGAGAATATTCTAGAAACGCACTGTTTAATTGATTTCCCATCCTGGGACTGATTGATTGCTTCTGTTAACTTGAAATGCTAAAATCATAGAGTTAAAATAAACACTGATTTTCACTAGACTTTATTTTTATGAAAATGGAAACATTGACATTAATTAACTCAAATCCTGTAAGAATGGGTTTTCAAAGCTTTCTTCTGTCAGAGTATTTTTTTCCAACTCTGTCTCTCATCATATCAAGAGATTCATATATGATCATGCACACATTGATAAATATCACTTGTTTTGGTTTCTCTGCTCATCACACAGTTCATCCCTATCCCAGCCTTCAATACATACTTCTTCCCATAAGTCCTTATTGTGTGTAATCTTTGCTGTTTAGCTATGTTTGTATCATTGTGTCCTGCAATGCTTTTGAAGACCTTGACTTCAGAAATTTTGAAATTTAAAAAATGGAAGGATTTACAGTATCTCATGGAAAATATGAAGACTACATCCATCAGTAACAGAGAGGATGCCCCTGGTGACTGCATACAGTCGTAATAGGAAGGACATAACTTGGTGACCATGGGCAGCAGTATTGGAAAGGATACAGTCTGGTGACCATGGGCAGCAGCAATATAAAGAACACAGCTTGGTGACCATGAGCAGCAGTATTGGAAAGGGCACAGTTTGGTGACTAGTTTGACATTTTCATTCCATTTCTTATTTCCTTTGGCTATAAACAGGTTTCTGGTCTTTTTGACATAATATTAACCTGTCACCTCTGGCTAACACCAGACTCTATCTAAGGGGACAGATATTGTGTGGATAGAAAGGATGTAGTGATTTTTAAAGGCCAACAATGGCATAGTGATTATATATTTGAATAACCTCAGGGTAATTTCAGATCTCCAACTACTCCATTAATCTCAGGATAGAGGGACAGCAATTATCCCTGAACCCCTGGGATGCTGTGTGCTTGTGTGCCTCTTGGAGCATCCTCTGCTCTGTGCTGTGCTGTGTCCCTAGAGGGCATCATTTCCAGTGAATCACCCAAGTTCCCTCATCAAATGTCCTTCAGCTGGGCCTGTCAATGAGAAAGAAAGGCAAATGTTATTGGAAGCGAGAGGAGGAAGGGAGGGAGGGGTGTGGGAGAGGAGCAGAGAGCAGAAAGAGAAGAAAAGTGTGTGGAGAGAGGGAAGAGAAAGGAGACAGAATGTGGATAAAAGTAAAGAAGAAAGAGAAGGGGGATAGAGCAAAGGAGAGAATGTCTCTCTTTGTTCTGGTGTCTGGAGTTTAAAAACTATCTTTAATTAATGAGTTAATAATTGCATTAAGGCTGTGTGTGTGTGTGTGTGTGTGTGTGTGTGTGTGTGTGTGTGTGTGTGTGTGTTCTGTGTATGTGTGTGGGTATCCCAGTGACTGTTCTCAACAGCATACATACGGAAAGCAGAGAATAAATTTCAGGAGTTTGTCTTTCTACTCTAGGATGTGAACATCAATCTCAGCTCATCAGACTTGACATATTGCTGCCCCTGGTATTTCAGCTTTAAATGGTGACAACTCTGAGGTGTGTGTTCATACCTGCAGTAAGAAGATGCTCTCCTGACTCAATTTCTCTAGCCTTTATTTTCCTAGCTGGGAGCTTCACCCCCTTTCTGTTACACACTAACAAGGTCTCTGGAAGCAATCTTTTCATCCAGGTATCTTGGTTTAGACTAATGCTGTTTCTTGCCACCAGCTCTATCTCATTTGAGAGTTTGATATGCCGAGGATGCCCATTCATGTATCATTCTCCTGCCTCAGGACCAGCTGTCACAAAGCAGTCCCTTGCTGCCAAGTAGAACAGGGAGTAGAGCAGTGCTTGAGAACAAAGGCTGCAAAGGAGGCTTGAATTTTGTACAGTTAATTCCTCAGTAGAATTGGATTTGCAAATATGTCATCACTCAGTTGTTCTGGGGGCCAAAATGGAACAATGTGTAGAACTCAGCATTGCACACTGTACCAGGTACACAGAGCCAGGTAGTACACAGTGAGACAATGCCTTTAGCTACCATGTTGGTCATTAAGCATGTCTCTGTGAGTGTACACATGTGTGAGTGTGTGTGTGTGTGTGTGTGTGTGTGTGTGTGCACATTCATGTAGGTGCAAAAGTCTGTGCAGGTCCATGCACATATGTGTGTATACATGTGTTTAGAGCTAGAGATCTACCTGATTCTTGTTCCTTTGACACTGTTAGCCTTGCTGTTCTTCAGGCACAGCATGTGCCTTCATTTGTTTTATTAATCATGGCCATTCTGACTGGGGTAAGATGGGATATCAAAGTAGTTTTAACAAAGTAAGAAAAGAAAAATAGTATAAAATGAAAGTGTAGCTATTTTGCTTAATTAGAACAAAAACGAAAAACTTACTCAAATGAGATAAAAACCGACCAATGGCCTCAATCTGTCAACTACCTGAAAAGGTCTACATATGATATTCTTTGAGATTAAAACTTGAATTGCGGTTGTGAAATATTTAACCCATCTACTGTTGTGATAGTGGTTTTTTCAGAGAGGGTCACTATCATGGTTTGAGTGATATGCTCCCCATAGCCTGAGTTTGAACACTAGGTCTCTGTTGGTGGTGCTCATTGTAGAATGTTGGAATGTGGATCCCCCCCACACACACACACAACAGAGGAGGGATGTCATAGAGCTGGGCTTTGAGGTTTTACAACTTGGTCTCACTTGCTGTTCTATGTTTCCTGTACAGGTACAATTTTGTCCGCTAGCTTCTTGCTCTTGCTGCCATTTTGTCCGCCAGCTTCTTGCTCTTGCTGCCATATCTTTTCTGCCACCATGGATTTTTTTCCTCTCTGGAACTGGAAGCCAAAGCATACACTGTCTCCCTCATTCTTATTTGTCACCTCCCACACCTGTCCACAGTATTTTTTCCCAGAAACAGAAAATAAACTGAAGCAGTGACCTGGAAAAAACATCGTTCTGTTCCAGAATCACAGGCAACTACAGCTGGCAAGGTCCTCCCTGGTTACCTACCTGCCACCCTCTACCTCCCAACTTTTCAGCAAATTCTGAGACATGGTGAAAATAGTGTGGCTTGTGAAGTGTAAAGCTGTCAGCAGGAGAACTCACTCAGGTCCTTCACCTTAAAACCCAGTACCATTTTAGTTATAATAAGCGTGGGAAGTGGGCTTCATCTCGGTACTCTCCTGGACCCTTGATTACTCCTGGCTGATCAAACTTTCTCTTTTGTTTAGTAATGTCTACCAGGGTTCTGGAATATAAATGGCCGACATTTGTTAGAAAAGTCTGTCTCTGCTCTATGCAAGCCTCTGATATGGCACATATGTTTAATAGTCACACGTAGATATCTCCAGGAGGAATTGTGAGGTGCAGAAGGAGAAATCTTAATCGTGTGTTAGTGTGTTAGGGAAGAAAGAAGCTTTTGCCTGTTGCCATCTGAGGGACCCTGGAACTATCCAGTGATTGATCCCTTTGCTTTCCTTTGGTCTTCTTTGGTACCTGTGGTTCTGTTCATGTACCATTTGTGGTTATGAAAATGGAGCCCATTGCTTTTACCCCTGATTTTTCTCACTGACAAAGCATCACCCTTGTTTCCTTTAAATGCCACAGTTCATAGAACATTCACATAAAAGAAAAGCACACACTTCCTTTATGCACCTTCCCAGCAGACCGCCAGGAGGCTGCTTGCTCTTTGGAACACATTTTTGTGTTTAGTATAGATTTGCCCAGTGAAAGACCTCAAAGGCCCTCACAGAATGGGCTGTGCGATTAGACAGAGTTTCCTATTGAGTTTGAAAAGCATTGTATTACAGCGTTTCTTTCATGTCCAGGGGAAGAAAATAACAGAGAAGGTGATTGTGTACCCTTAAGCCACACAGCAAGTCAGCGCAACCTCTGGTTCGGAGCATATTTCTGTGTTGTTTCTCACTGAGTCCCTGTGCTCCTTTCCTGGAAGATCAAGGACACAGCAATGTGATATTTTAGTTTCACCAAAGCTTTGGGCTAGTTTCTTCAGAGGCACAGCAGGCAGAGGGGAAATGAGCCATGTTCTACCCCCAGAGCCATGTCTGCTTTCATGGAAGCTGACTCTGGCTTCATTTATGGAGTGATAATCTTGAGTCTGACCACTTGAGTTTGAAAAGCAGGCTGAAGATTCGTGAGATCTGCTGACTGTGGCCAGGGAAGAAGTGTGTGGTTGTCTGGACACAGACCCTGCAGATTGGTGCCGCAGAAATGATGCTCACACAACCAAGTAATGTCTTGAGCAGTAAAAACTAAAAGCCAGTTCGACAGCCTTTAAGTGATAAGCATCTCAGGGCCTTCACAAGGACATCCAGGCTGGGATGCTAGTGATTTGCTTCTTGGTAGGATGACTAAAGAATTCTGCTTAAGACTTGCTCAGCCAGTGAAATAATTAGAGATTGATGCACAAATATGTAAAATACTCTCCAGAGTCTGTTTCTGTTGTTTGCGTGTGTAGTGGGATATTCACTATGTCTGCTTCTGTGGCACTGACCACACCCATTGAGGGGTGGAGCCAGGGGCGGAAGTGACCTGTGGGGCTTGGTCTCGAAGGAGGAGGAGAACGCTTTCTTTCTGGCTGACACGAAGAGAGGAGCATCCAGTTTTAACTGCTGTGTTCATCTGTCTGTGTTGTGAGTTGTTTCTCCCTTAATAAGCATCTATTCGATCTATTTATTTATTCTGACCCTTATTAAACCGCAATATGTGTGCATGTGATTCCAGGGATGACCACTTGGTATTGTGCATGTCTCTCATGTATGTATGTATGTATGTATGTATGTATGTATATATGCATATATGTATATATGTGTGTATGCATGTGTATATATATATGTATGTATATATATATGTGTGTGTGTGTGTGTGTGTGTGTGTGTGTGTGTGATAACAATATTCAAAGGAAAGAGGCCATTAGTTTGAGAGTGGGGGTAATAGGAGAGGTTTGAAGGAGTATACGTGGCAGGGGATGGAGGGAGAAAATGTATGGGGAAAGTGATATAATTGTATTTTAATTTTAAAAGTGTATTGAAAGTGAGTAATAAAAAATTTAACAGAGTGATGAAATTGTTTTAAGTCACTTGATTTTTTTAAAGTATTATTTTGCTGCTGCTTTTTGGCTACAAGTTTTAGGCATGTTGTTGGCGTCTTTCCCCCCAAGATTTGTTTTAAGGTATGACTACAGAAAGTTACTGGCAACCTCAAGAAAAGAGAAAACACAGTTTCATTTAAAGTACTGTCCTTAGGAGTTAGAATGTCTGTTCTCTTCGCATCTGCATGACTAAAGTCCAATTCTTTAAAAATACCTCCTCAGGCTTTTCTGTAGGAAGATGCTGTGTGACACAGACTCTGTGACCTTATAGGTAGTCAGTCATAGTGACTGTGCCATGGTTTGCAGTGAAATCCTTTCACAAGAAGACAAAACAAATCCCACTTATTTTTCAGAAATTTCTGTAATTCAGTAATTTGTGTAATTCTTCCAACAGCAGGGGTTGGGAGGGAAATATTATCCTTATGTTTTAGCTCAATGTTGGAGTTATTTCTTACAAAAGATCCACACTCAAGAGACATTGTACATCCAAGTATATCAACTTATATCTCACAATGTTCCTTTAAATAATAGTGTGTGTGTGTATGTGTGTGTGTGTGTGTGTGTGTCTGTGAGAGAGAGAGAGAGAGAGAGAGACAGAGAGAGAGAGAGAGAGAGAGACAGAGAGAGAGAGAGAGAGAGAGAGAGAGAGAGAGAGAGAGAGAGAGAGAGAGAGGTCCCATGAATTAAAGCAAAAGCCACTTCAGATAGACTTTATCAAAGTTTTCTGTGGTTTTTCTGTGGCTCTTTGCAAATGGATTTTTCAGTAATAAGTAAAATGTCAGGGTGACCTGGATGGAATGAATATCTTAGCTTTTGAAGGTCATTAGCAGTTATCCTAGCACTTCTATGGTACAGCAAGTTCTCAAAGGCACTGTGTTGCGCTTCCTCTTAGGAGAGCCTGCACGTCTCTTATTAGGTATTTAATTTCTTTAAGGGTCCTATGTACAGATGCTTTTTCTCTGGCCCAAAAGTCAGGATTTAGGATTCTAGCACCATTCATTGATCTGGGAAAGAAGTAAGGATTAGAAAGTCTATGTCACAATAAAACTATTCTGTGACCTTTTCCAATGATGCATGGATGGACAGATGAGTAGGTGGATTATTCACCTAAATTATCTGCTAGCTACTAGGTAGGTATATTTATGATACCCTGTAACATCTTTTATTAATCAAATATCTAGTTACTCAATTATGTAGCCATAGAAAATAGTACAGTCTATCTACTAACTTATTCTTTAGAGATAACCACTGTGACATTTTGACAAACCTTGATTGTCTTTCTTAACAAGCATATTTTAATATCTAAAAGGAAAGTTGTTCATTGTGCTTTATATTCTACCTTGTTAGCTTAATATTATGAAACTGATATTTTCTTCATACAATTGAGTATTATCTGGTTTGCCCATTTCCCATTATATCATTATTTAAGTTTCCAACATAAATGATTACTTAGATTATTTATGATTTCAGTGTTATTAGAAGGAATTTAATATTCTTATATATATACACATATATTTGAATTTGTACTGATAATATTTTTTGAATTAATGATTTTTTGTGAAACAGCACTACTTATCAGCCCAATGATGTTGCACCAGTGTAAGCTCCCACCACCAAGCACAAGTACCATTTCCCCACATCATCACAAATTCTGAGTTATTTTGCATATTTGAAAATTCAGTCTATAAGTCTGAGAACATGAATATATAGAAGGAGTGACCCAAATTTCACTTGTTTGTATTTGCAGAGCAGGAAGTGACCAAGCATGTTTTCATTAGAGAGAATCTTCATGGGAATCAGGTCATCTTTGGGTACAGAGTGGATGAGGAGCTGAACATAAAATGGTGGATTGTCCATGCAAAGAGGCAAGGCCAGGATAACAGACACTATAGTTCAAGTCAGAGTGTGGCTCCTCTCTGAGTGGTCAGTGAGCTTAGGGATTGGTAAACATTTCATCATAACATTTCATCTCTGTCTTGTGGATTAGAGTTTGTCACAAGGCTTCCCCCTGATCAAGTGGTATGCCCTGGTTCAGGAAAGGTCCCCTATGGTAGGGCAATGTTCTCTCTTTTCTTTAAACTCCTGTATCTTCTAATCCATGACCTTGTTTGCTATCACTTACCTTTTCATTTATGACTTTATTATTTAGTTACATAGATTGACCTTTTGTGTCATCTCAAAGCTTATTTGTCCCTTACTTTTCAGGTGTGGTTGGGTGCTGGGGGCCTGAGGTCTTGGGCTCCTGCATATGTGCTGTAATGCAGTGAGGTTGGGCATAGAGGGACTCTGTGGGAAACAGGTGCTCTCTCCTTGTTCCAAGAGGGCAAGTGTGTGTGTGTGTGTGTGTGTGTGTGTGTGTGTGTGTGTGTGTGTAGTGTGTGTGTGTGTGTGTGTGTGTGTGTGTGTGTGTGTGTGTGCGCGCGCACGCGGTCATAATTGTTGTATATCCAGCAGGTATATAAGCACAGCATGAACACACTAAGTAACAACAGGAAATGGATTAATGGATGGAAGGGTCTCAGTAGATGAATGATAAAAAGGTATATGATTCTAGTTTACAAAGAGACCAAATGGTAACAGGGAGAATGAGCTCACAGAGGACAGTTATGGAAGGGAAATTAAGAAGCTACCTTATGAGGGGTAGTGAGGGGGAGCAAGACAGATGGAACAAGAAATGAAGAGAACTAAAAGGAAACCAACTTTAAGGCATTTGTGAGGGGTGAGTATGTGTATATTACACATACATGCATGAATATATATATATATATATATACTCCTATGGGAACCGTGAGTGGTGGAATGGTGATCAAATAGAAGAAATGCTTAATGGGCAGGTAAAACACAATAACATCAGGCAGTCATAATGTAGTAGAATAGACAATAATTAAGGTGGACCCATGCTTTTCAGTCCCTGAGTCAATGTGAGACATATCTGACTGTGTTAAACACTTCTCATTTGTCTCAGTGTTTCATATGTGAAATTTATACTTCTCAGAGATAGATGTAGGATTCTTTCTGTAAGGTGCTTGTATTAGAAACATTTTTTTCTGATTTATAAAATATCCATAATATAAAATATGATTACTTTGATAGCTTAGCAACCAAAATTGAATAAAAGCACAGGTGAAGATCATTATAAAATTCTTATTCAGCCATGTGTTGAATATTAAGATGGTTTAATTTGCTAAAATGAAATAACTCATAAAGATCAGAGATAATCTAAATTCTCTTTTTTATTTTTTGCAATCATTGTACTGTTGCTAGAACATTTAAAATGGCTAACAACATAAAATTTAAAATATTAATTAATCTTATACATCAAATGATTTTATATGGAAGCTTAGTTATATGGAAATTAGAAAAGACAGTTTATTGATTTCTTAGCATTGCCTCTAATACTATATAATTAGAAACTACAATTCATTTTATAGAAGAAAATACTATTGTGTGACTTAAATATATTTTGAAATTATCTCAGACATTTAGAAAATATGACTTATAGTTAAATATATTTATCTTTATGTGCTTTGTTATTTGATTGTGTAGGAATATGAGTTTTGATTTGGAAAAGGTAGATTTTTTTTAAAAAATAAATACTATAATGTGACATGTTTCAAAAGCAAGCAGGAGGAAGACCATGTTTTTCCTGTTATAGGGTGAGGTGATTGGAGGTAGATGTGAAAACTGTGTTAATTCACAGGCTTAGATTAAAAAATTTCAATAATGGACTTTGTGAGAGATGAGTTAATGCTATTTTGCAACAAGATTTAACACATTTAGCATATCCTGTTAATTTATTTAGAACAAAAGCATTTTACATAATGTAAACAGTCTCTCTTCTACAGAGTCTAATGCATTCAGGACTAGGAACTAATTAGTAACTATGGTAACTCTTAGACCCACTAAGTCAAAATGCAAGGGTGATGCTTGACTGACAGTAGGCTGCTCCATAATGTGCTTTCAGCTTTTGTGAAATATAATAAGCTAATGGGCTTACCAAAGAGGAGATATCTTGGTGGGCAAGGATTGAAGATGGGATGCTGAACTTATTTAGACTTAATTATGATGCCCTTTTCTGCTTAAAATATTCCTATGAGCAGACACATGGGCCCAGATAAATGTTTCTCACTGAAGTGTTAGAAAGAATGTAACAACAGATAATGAAGGATAAACTGATGAGGAGCTTTAGGACAGTTATGTAATGAGATGGCATCCTATGCTTTGAGAAGCTTTCCACCTGGCCTCCAACATAAAACAAGATTACCTCTCTAGAGAGTTTAAATACTAGATTTGCACCAAGTAGGAGAAAGGAGAAAGCATTATTTTATAGGTCATTTAAAAGTGTTCATTTGGGAGGATGGATTGGAGGAACCAGAGGGCTCCAGAACACAAAGGAAACATGGCCCTCAGAATCAATTGTCTGGAACTCTGGGGTACTAGCAAAGATGAGGGAGCCTACTGGGGACTGACTGAAGTCATCTGCATATGTGTTATGGCTGAGTGGCTTGGAGTTCTTTTGGGATTCCTAACAGAGGGAGCAGGGGCAGTTACTGATTCTTTTGCCTACTTACTAGTCCCTTTTCATCCAAATGGGTTGCCTCGTCCAGCCTTGATGTGATGTTATGTACCTAGTTTTATTGTAGCTTGTTATGCTGTGCTTGGTTTGATGTCCCTGGGAGGCTTGCTCTTTTCTGAGGGGAGACAGAGGGCCAGTGGATCTGTGGGAGGGGCAACTGGGGGAGAGCAGAAAGTAGAAACTGTAGTCAGCATGTAACATATGAGCAAAGAATCATTTTTTAAAATATATGCTCTAAAATTGTATTTATTTTGAGGCTGAAGAGATGAATCAGCAGTGGAGAGCACTTGCTGCTCTTCCAGGGACCAGAGCTGAGTTCAATTCTCAGCATCCACAGGGGAGCTCATTGCTATCTGATACTTTACTTGGGAGAGAATCTGTTGCCTTCTTCTGGCCTCTGCAAGCACCACACACACACACACACACACACACACACGTACGCACACACACTGTGCAGACATGCAGACATACATGCATTTATTTTGTGGTGTCTTATTTTCATATCCATACACATAAAATAATAGAATTTTAAAATAAAAGTATCTATTTTATTTTAATTCATTTGCATGGAGGTGAATGAGGAGAGCAGAAGAGGACATCAAATTCCTTGGAGCTAAAATTACAGGCAGTTGTGAGCCACTTGCCATGGGTGCTGGGAACTGAACTCTGACATTTTAAATTAAACTGTGATTCCAAATAGACTACACAGTATTTGGAGGAAAATCCAAATGTGGGCACCAGTGAAAACTCCCTTTTGGGGGAATATTTAAACAGTTTTAAAGCTATGCAACCTTCTGGTTATTTTTGAGTCACTGAAATATTTATGCCTAACATTTATTTTCTTTGTAGCCATTGGCTGCCTTGATTGTATTGGCATTTTATATATCTGTAAATTTTCTTATTAGTTTATTGAGAATTTTGGACAATGTATTTTGATCATATCCACTCCCTGCTTACCAACGTTTTCATCTATTTTTCCCATCTGCCCAACATTGTGTCTTCCCTGTTCTCCATATCAAGACCAGTTTGTGCTGCTCAAATATTCTTGAATGTGTAGTCTTCCACTGAAGCATGGTCAATTTACCAGGGGCTATGCTCTTGGAGAAAACGGTCTCACCCTCTCCTAGCAGTTATAATGTTCCAATAGCTCTAAGGTTATTGGTGAAATTGTGTGTCCACTCCACTCTCCATGCTGGGATTTGGTCTGGCTTGGGTTTGCACAGGTCTTGTACATGCTATCACAACCACTATGAATTCATATGTGCAGCTCCCCTGCTGTGTCCACAGCATACTGTTTCCTTGTAGTTATTCATGGCCTCTGGCTCTTGAAATCTTGTAGTCATCACTTCTGGAATGATCCCTGAGCCTTGGAAAGGAAACATATGGTATATGTGTTCCATGTACACATCAGCATTTATTTTGCAGCGTCTCATTTTCTGAGTCTTGGCCAATTGTGAGTCCTCATGTTAACAGAAATGCTATGCTATGCATTAATCTAGGTGGTAGTATAATACATCATTAGGAGTTGATTTAGACCCATGTCCATTTAGCAAAATAATAGTAGTAGGTTCTCCACTAGAAAGGTTCTTAGCCAGATAATGGTGCCAGGTATGGGTTTCATATTGTAGAGTAGGACTTAAATTTAATGAGAAAGTTGTTCGTTATTCATATGGAGTTCATGCCATCACTGCACCAGTCAGCATGTGTTGCAGGGCCAGTTGTTATTGTAGCTTACAGAGTCCAGAGTTCAGAAAGACAGATGATTATGTTTTCCTTCTGGTAGCATACATAGCACCTTTCCCTTCAAGTACTATAAAATCTAGCCAGTAGGGATGAATTTTCCAGATCAATTTCTCCATATTCTGTGACTTAAGTGTGCCATTTCTACAGCAATAGGATCTTAACTGTCGATTTCTGTAGGGTAACTAGAAACATTAACAATAGCCTGTAATGTTTAAAGTCTATGGGACCTCAGTGGCCAACAATTTTAAATGAAGTAATTCCGAATACATAATCCTGAAACAGAGTCTTTATTTGTTAATCTCTGGGTTTTAGTAGAAGTTTTATTTTGCTGCATTATAGAGTAATTCTACTGTTTTATCTCTCTCTATCTATCTATATTATACATGCACACATATACACACACACATTAGGAAGCTTCTACAATAGTAGATTTCCATATTTTTGAAGGTGTTTAATGTTATTTATCTTTCCCTATATTCTTTTCTTTACTCTTCCCTTTCTTCCCTCAATTTAGCTCTTTCTGATCCATTGTTCACCTTTAGCCCTTTATATCACTGTGTTCTATGTACCCTTCCTTGAGAGATGCTCTTCATGGCTCCTTAGAAATTTCCTGATTTCTGTGGATGTTCCATACAAAGGACTTTAATGAAGTCCTGAAGCTTTAATGCTAATATATGTAAATGAAAGAAAACATGACATTTGTCTTTCTGTCTCTGGGTCACCTGACTCCTAATGATTATTATTTTTTTTTTTTAAGACAGGGTTTCTCTGTATTGCTTTGGAGTCCTGGAACTGGCTCTGTAGACCAGGCTGGCATCGAACTCACAGAGATCTGCCTGCCTCTGCCTCCTGAGTGCTGGGATTAAAGGCATGCACCACCAACACCCAGCTCTAATGACTTTTTCTGATTCCATCCATTTACCTGAGAATTTTATTTTCTAATCATTTACTCTCTTAAATTCCATTTTACATTTCAACCACAGTGCTCCCTCCCACCCTTCCTCCCACCCCCTCCTCACCTCTACACCTAGCCTATACTCAATCCTCCTCATAGGTAAGGACTCCCATGAGGAGTCACCAAAGTCTGGCATAATAGGTTGGTGCAGGGCCCAGCTCCTTTCCCATGCATTATGGCTGAGCATGGCATCCCACCATAGGGAATGGGCTCCAACAAGCTAGATGTTGTACCAAGTTTGTATCGTGGTGTAAGTGTTATTTCACCACACCCATGCCAGCATTTCTTATTGATGTTATATTTTTACTTTTTTTATTGTTAGTTATTCTGACCGGAGTAAGAAGAAATCTCAAAGTAGTTTTAATTTGCATTTCCGTGATGGCTAATGGTGTTGAAAATTTTCACATTTTGATAGCTCTCTGTTTAGTTCCATGCCTCATTTTTAATTGGGTTGTTTGTTTTCTTGATGCTTATTTTGAGTTCTTTATATAGTCTGATACTAACCCTTTAATCAAATGTATAACAGTAAACAATTTTTTACCTTCTGTGTTCTGCCTCTTCACTCTTTAGTTTTATGAGGTCCCATTTATTAAGTGTTGGTGTTAATGCTTGTGCCACTGGCATCTTGCTGAGACAGTCTTTTTCTATAACAATGAATTCAAGCGTATTCCTTTCTTCCTTTTCTGTCAGATTTAGGTTATTAGGTCTGTCTGAAGGGGAGTATCTGAATAAAGTTCAGGAAAGAAGGTGAAGCATGACTGGTGAGGGGTCTTGCTCATAGTGGTGAGGGGACTTGCTCAAGTGTGTCCAGTCCACTTGGAAATAATTTGGGGATCACAGAGAGTTCAAAATTTTAGGCCTGGCTTTTGTGCACTCAGTACAGTTCTTTAGAGACAAATCCTGGTAACTATTAATACATATATGGATAATTTCTTTTTCTTGCTGAATATTAACCCATAGCAGAGATGTATCATGGTTTGTTCACTTACAGAAGGCAAGCTGGGGCATTTTTAGGGTAAAGATTTTACAGCCAAACCTAATGTAAACATGTTTGTCCAGGTCTCTGCAGGAAAATCTTAATCTGTCTGGCATTAGTGCCCAAGGGTGCAATTGCTTGGTTGTACCTTTTATATTCCCTTTAACACTGGGTCTCCCTGTTTTCGCCAACAGTTGCTGTTGACATTATTCTTCATTTTTGCTAGTTATAATTTTGCTGTGTATATCAATAAAGAATAAGGATGCTGGGTGTTCCTCAGTGTGTGCACTTTCCATCCAACAAAGTTTTTATGAGGCGGTTTTTTCTTTCTTTTTTTTTTTTGCCAAAAATTATAACTGTTGATTTTGAAAGTTCTTTGTGGACACACTGCAGATAATGTAAATCCTTTATAGTGTATGGCACACGGGTATTTTCTCCTAGCTTGTTTTCAACTTCCTTGGCATATCTTTCTCAAGGAAAAAGGCATCCTTTGTTCCAAAATGCAGTCTGTTAGTTTTCTCTTGGCAGATCATATTTGTGCTATTGCTCCTCATTCTGCATTGTAAAGACATTGCTGTACCTCTTTTCTAAAATATTTGTAATTTTACATCTGAGTTTGTGACCCAATTTAAATTAACTTTTCTGTGTGTATTGAGAGACTTGGGTAATATTTATCATCATTATTATTATTGTCATCGTTGTTGTTTTTAGTCTATGGATATACAAATAAGTAAGGTTTTTGTTGTTGTTGAAAAGCTACATTTTCTTCCTTAGATTGATTTCGTGTATTTGCCCAGAATGAATGATACATATTTTGGTGACTCTAACAGGATCTTCTGTTTAGCTCTGCTGGTCTCTGAATTTATGCCTATGTCAGGAAGTTTTTTTTAAAAATACTAGCATATATATAACAAACCATTTAACAGGATAAACAGTTTTTACTTTTTTCTCTTTGAATTTGTTTTAGCTATTCTTTCTTTTCTTTCATACATAAGTTTTAAAAACTACTGATATTTTGAGAAGAATTTCATCAAAATTACATATCAGTTTGGAAAAGAACTGATATCCTTTCCATGTTGGATCTTCCAGAGCTTGAACATGATGTCTCTGTATTGGTAGAGATCAAGAATTTTTCAACAGTGTTGTGTAGTTGTTAACATACTAATTGATTTTTATATCAGTTTTGAATGATTGCAAAGAACATTGTATTTTTAATTTTGTTCCCACTCACACATTTATTTCAAATATATGAGAATATAATTTTGTATGTTTATTTTATATCCTGTGATCTCTAAGAACTTACTAATTCTAGGAAGTTTTTGTTGAATTTCTTGGTGACTTTTATACAGGCAACAATGCCATCTGAGATTAGGCTCGCCTTATTCTTCTTTTGAATTTGTGTGCATTTGTTTTTTCTTTATGTCTTATGCACTAGCCAGAGTTTCCAGCACGGTTAATTAAGAGTGAAAATGAACACTCTTGCCTGTTGTTAGTCTTGTAGTAAAACATTCAGCTTTTCCTCTTCAGAGGAAGGTAATCTTTATTAGACTTTCTTAGAGTTTCTATTGCTGTGAAGAGTCACAATGATCATAGCAACTCTTATAAAGGAAAACATTTAATGGTAGCTGGCTTACAGCTCAGAGGTTTAGTTTAGTCCATTGTTATCATGGCAGGAAGCATGGCAGCATGCAAACAGTCATGGGACTAGAGAGGTAGCTGAGAGCTCTGCATCTTGATCCACAGGCAACAGGAAGTGAATTGTGCCATGAGGCTTAGCTTGAGTATATATGACCTTTTAACCTGCCCCTACAGTGATATACTTCCTCCAACATGACCACACCTCCTAACTCCCTATAGGGCAGCATTCAAACACATGAGTCTATGGGTGTCATACCTATTCAAATAACCACATACACTGAGATAATTACCTATATTTCATTTTTGTGAGCACTTTTGTTTTTATAACCATGTATATATGTTTAATTTTGATAACAACTTGTGTATTGACAGATTTTATAATATTTCCTCTTTTTCAATTATAGTGAATTTTATTAGTACAATTTTAACTATTAAATCACAGTTTTACAGCCTTGAGCTAAATCCCACTTAATCATGGTGTAGATTGCTCTTTATGAATTGTTGAATTCTGCTTACTCTATTTTTAGTTGAATATTCTTGTGTCTACATTCATGAAGAACATTCATTTATAACTTTTATAACATTTTTCCTGATTTTTGTCATAGAGAAATAATATATATATATATATATATATATATATATATATATATATGGAAGAAGAAAGAAAGAAGGAAAAAAGGAAGGAAGAAGAAAGAAGGATAAAGAAAAGAGGAAGGAAGGAAGAAGAAAGGAAGGAGAATGAAAGGTCTGTCCCTGTCATACAAGTGCCAAGGAGGCGTAGGCTGAAAGAGCATGTGTTCAAGACCAGCTTCAGATCCATTATGAGAGCTTTTCTTAAAAACAAAATAAAGACAAAAACAAAAACAAACAAAACCTAACTCAGACCAAAGAAAAGAATGAATTGAAAAATTTCCTCTCATTTAATGTCTTGAGTGACTCATAGAGTGAGGACTCATTCTTCTTTATCAACATCTCCCTGGCTAACCACACATACCTGAAAAGTTTTCTTGTAATTTTTCCCCTTTTATTGAAAATAGGTTTTTTTTCAGACAATGTATCCTGATTACAGTTTTCCCTCCTGCCACTTCTCCCAGTTCTACTCTACCGACCCTCTTATCCAGATCCACTCCCTTTCTGTCTCTCATTTCTAAACAAAACAGGCTTCTAAGACAAAATAACAAAAAATATAATAAGATAAATGAAAATCAACACAACAGAATTGAACAACAGAAACAAACAAACAAACAAACAAAACCCAAATAAACCAAAAAGCCCAAGATAAAGCACAGAAAACAGACTTATTTACACATTCAGGAATCCCATAACACTCCAGTGGAAGCCATAAAATATATATATATATATGGAGAGGGCCTAGTGCAGACCTGTGCAGTCTCTATGCTTGCTACTTCAGTCTCTGTAAGTTCATGCGAGCTTTGCTTTAGAGGGCCTTGTCTTCCTGGTGTCTTCTATCCCTCTGGCTCTTACACTCAGAAAAGTTCTCTTCTGAGAGTTGCATTTTATGTACCAGAGGAAAAGCAGGATGTGACTCCAGTAGTGTGATGTATAAGAAAGAAAAAAGAAAAAAAAACCCTGGGAACATTTTAAACATTTATTAACAAGAAAATTAAAAACTTAGAACAAATGTGGGAATAACAAAACTACTTTCATAAATAAAGACAATTGCAAACACATTCTTGAGAGAGAAAGTGAAATCATCATGGTATTTTTATAAAGCAAAAAAGAAACAAATATAAATATTGTTTTTATAAGTACATGTTGTGTAATTCCTTGAAAAATGATGAAGTAACAAACATTAAATGCAAAATAGTTTTGCATCTGGAGGCAATATGAAAGACTACTCAGAATTCACAGCAATCTATATTAGTTCATACATCCTGAAATTTATATACATTATTTATATCTTCTTAAATGCATTCATGATTGTATAATCATGAATAATGTTTTATCAACAGCAATATTATCAGGAAATATATATCTTAGTGCTCCTCTGTAAAATGATACATCTTCGAAAATTGTAAATTTATTATTTTCATTGTCTAACTTCTAGGATCTGATTTAATTGACATGTACATTGTTTCCACAATGTCCTATTAAAAGTACTGGAATTACATAAGAAAATTCTTTGTCTTATTAAACAAATTCTTTGTCTTTTGTATCGCACTTGCTATTTGACTTATGTTGGTCAATAGATTAGGAAAAAAATTCTGTTGATCACAGTTTGTAGTAAAAGCTGAAGAGTTTATGTTTAAATGCAGTTAAATACATGTGTAAATCCATATAACTTTAAGAAGCTGTAAACAGTTTTATGACCTTCTACTTTCCAGGAAAGATACAATGAATCCTAATTTGTATTTCAGAATGAGTCTTGTGTTTTTCCTTTTGCTAGGCTACTGTCACTACAGATGTCACTATGTATTTTGGCAGTTTATTTAATGTTGTATAAAAAAATCTAAGTAGAAGAAAAAGAATGTTAAAATCATAAACTAGAATTTCTTAATTGTTATAGGGGAGATATCAGATACTCTTTCACATTTATCTAAGTGGAGATAATTTGTACTTCTTATGATATGGCCTGTGGTGTCAATGATGTCAAGTTTCTGTAGTGATATTGACAGTTGTATTTCCTTGCTGTCCTTTTGACATCTCCTGGATCTACCATGACATACAACCGACCATCCACATTTTATATCCTTTCTTATGCTTCCTAGAAATTTGTTAATTTTATTGAATTTTTTGTTTCTTAGATTACATTTTCCCCTCTCTTTTCTACTGTTTTCAAGTTCTCTACTGAATGTGGTTGGTTTCTTCTCTCTGACTTTCTGACTTCTGTCTTTTGAGGTGATTAAAACTTGAAAAAGTATCTTACAATAGGCCATATTGCCTGCAGGCAACACTTCACAAATTAGAGTGTGAACATGTATTTTTGTGTTTTTCTTTACTTCAGATAGTATTCTAGATGAATCCAGTTTTGTGAAGCATTTCTTGGACAAGAATAGTCAAGCTAGAGTGCAAGAGAAAGGGTTGAGAAAGGGTCCAGCCCCAAGTGTTCAATGATTCCATTAGCAAGCTGTGAATTCATTAGTGATATAAGACATTTTTAAGGAAAAAAAACTGATGAAAATAGAAATAGAGTCTAGAATGAATAACACCCTGAGAAACAGAAGTATCACAATTTGAGAAACAATGGCATTAAGAGAAAATTTGCTTGTGCCTGAAACACATGACATTATTAGTGAATATTTCCTGCAAAAGAAATGAGCTATTTCTTATAAAATGGGGCTAGAAAAGAACTTGCATACTAAAACACTCTTAGCAATAGTAGAGAGGATGCCTGAATTGGCCTACTCCAGTAATCAGATTGGTGAACACCCCAACTATCATCATAGAGCCTTAATCTAGTAAGTGATGGAACCACACACAGAGATCTACAACCAAGCGCCAGGCAGAACTCTGGGAATCCAGGCAAAGAGAGGGAGGAGGGAATATATGAGCAAGGGAGGTAAAGATCATGATGGAGAAATCTACCAAGACAGCTGAACCAAGCTTGTGGAAACTCATGAACTCTGAACCAATAGCTGTGGGAACTCAGGGGACCAAACTAGACTTTCCATATGTGAGAGACTGTTGTGAAGCTTGGACTAGCTGAGGAGTTCCTGGCAGTATAACCATGAGCTTGCTTTTGGAGCCCTTTCCATGCTCAGAGACAGTAGGACCATGATATAAGATATAATCCCAGTACATGATCTAGCTTTTTGGAGCCCATTCCCTATGGTAGGAGGCCATGCCCAGTCTTAATGCATAGGAGAGGGGCTTGGTCCTACCCCAAACTATTGTGTCAGACTATATTGACTCCTCATGGGAGCCCTTACTCATGGGGAAGAGGGGAGTAAATGTGGGCTGGGGGGGGAGGTGGGAAAGTGAGGGAGAGTGGGAAGAGGACAGGGTGGTGGGAGGAGGGATGGCAGGGCGAACTACTGTTGGAATGTAAAATAAAATTTTTAAAAAGTGAAAAGAAAGAAAGGAAGGAAGGAAGGAAAGAAAGAAAGAAAGAAAGAAAGAAAGAAAGAAAGAAAAAAAGAGAAAGAAAGAAGCCACTTAAGTCAACCCCATTTAAAGGGGAACCAGAGACTGAGCACATTCCTATTAATATGTTTACCTCACTCATGGATCAAGAAAGCCAGAATTTTTTTCTCCTAAGTCACCTTTTTGATGATGTCTTGGATGCCTTTAAATTGGCAGATCTGCCTCCCAACTTTGCTACTTTCCTAGAAAACTTCCTAATTCTTTTAGAATTAAGTGCTGAAGCTACAGTTCCTTAGAATTGCACCACCAAGTCTGTTGATGAGCAGATTCACCCTTTACAGCTCCTCAGGGCTCCAGCAGTACTTTCAAGCAAAGAATCGACCCAAAGGGGTGCTTGTCTCTCACTATCTGATCCATTGGATGTCCTATTTAAAAGTAATGTAAGGAATAAATTTACTCTTCCATCTTTTATTTTTACTTTCACAGTTTCTGTGTGTATTAATAGGATCTTAGATTTTAAAACAAAAAACACTCCTCTTTCCGATTAACAAGGGAACAGAAACCATGGTTTTAAATTTCTTTTAAGATTTTACTCTCAAATTGGTAAGCATTTATGCAGCTGTGTCTCTGGAGGACAACCTAAAACATCAATCCGAACCATCCCTCTAACATTTGCAGTGCACAGTAGTGTCAGAGTGTTAGCGGCTGGAAATGTGTTGCCATGGTTACCACCTATAAAAAGGTCACCTTCAGGAAATTCTTTCTGTGTGCAAGATAATACACGGATAATGAAACTTCCTTTGGCGAGGATAAAGCACCAAGTTTGCTGTTCAGGCCTATAATTACCTAGGTGGCTTGGAAATCTGTATATTATAATCAGTGCTCTGTGCTTCAATAAAAAGAACTACATTAATCAGATATTATCAAAGGCACACTTCCAGAATAATACCAGTCATACAGCTCTGATGAGCTGAGCAAGCTGTGATGATGGGACGATTGTTTTATAAGTTTATTTTCTACACTGTAAATTGATTTCTTGTTCCAAGTCAACTAATAAGAGTTCAAGAGAGGAACTCTTTTTGAGAAAGTCTAAGCTGTTTTTTTAAGCTGGTTGAAAAACACCCCAGCTGCATACGTGTTGTACTCTCAGTCATACACACTGAAGGAGCTAAAGCATTTGAGAAATGTTAGGCTTGTTTGTTTTAAAACTACTACTACTACTACAACTACTACTATTACTACTACTACTACTACTACTACTACTACTACTATCTGGCTACCAAAACAAAGACATTAGTTTCACTAAGACATTTTTAATATGCATATATCCCCATACATCCTTCGCGGCACCCCACTACATTTAACATGCCCCTCCCCTTCTTAATCTCCTTCTGTCCCCTGCTTCCATGACTATGAACTAAAAGCTGAGGCCCCTCTGCTATTTTCATGCTTTCGACATCATGCATAACTTCTCTTATTAGAAACTTAACCAGTAGTTTTCTGGCTATTACATTGCTCAGAATGCTTTACTGTGATTGTTAAAAGCATTGACAAAATAGGCTGCTGCTTAGCCAAAGTAGAACCAATATTTCTCTCTATACTTGTAGCATGTCCCTGTAAACCAGCCATGTTTCAAATGCACAGACGTGAGATGGTGTCTGTGATGTATGCATATCTGCATCTGGACACGGCAAAAACTCTAGCTATGATTCTGTTTGGTTCTCCTACTGAGTTCATGAATTCTAGGCAGGAGCTGGATGTTTCTGGACATGCCCTGAATGTGGTGTGGGCTCCATGCTCTTTATTTATTTATTTATTTATTTATTTATTTATTTATTTATTTATTTATTTATTTATTTATCTATCTATCTATCTATCTATCTATCTATCTATCTATCTATTTTACATGTCAATCCCAGTTTCTTCTCCTTCCCTCTCTCCCTCTCTCCCTCCCTCCCTCTTACCCTCTCTCCTCACTCACATGCACACTGACCACCCTCCCCTCCCCTACCCCCATTCCACATGTAGGGCTAAGCTATCCAGATTGGGTCATGAAAATCTGTCAAGTCATTTGAAGCAGGGACTAGGACCTCTCTCCTGTCTCTAGGTTAAGGGAGTATCCCTCCATGGGGGATGTGTCCACAAGGTTCTGTTGTGCACCAGGAACACATCCTGGTTCCACTCTCTGAGGTCCCTTAGACTGCTCAGTCGTTCTAGCTGAGACCCATATTCAGGGGGTCTGAGTCAGTCCCATGCTGGATTCCCAGCTATCAGTCTGGGGGGCCCATTATCTCTTCCTTGTTCAGGTCAGCTGTCTTTATGTGTTTCTGCAATCTGGTCTTGTCCTCTCTCTCTGCATCTGGATTCTAGTTCGACTCAGTGTTTAGTTATGGGTGTTTGCTTCTGTTTCTAACAGGTACTAGATGAGGACTACATGATGGTGGATAAGTTAGTTGTTGATCTCACTATCAGGGAAGGGCATTTATGGTAGCCTTTCCACAGTTGTTCAAATTGTTAGTTGGAGTCAATCTTGTAGGTCTCTAGACCTTTCTTTAGGTACAGTTTTTCTCTTCAAACCAATAATGGCTCTCTCTTTTATGTTCCTCTCTCTCTCTCTCTCTCTCTCTCTCTCTCTCTCTCTCTCTCTCTCTCTCTCTCTCATGTCTTCTATTCCTACTCTGCCTCAATCTACCTAGTCACATTTGCTTACCTCTCCTCCCCTTCTCTTTCTCCTAGTTCTCTTTACATTCACTGCCCCCCCACTTCCCAAGTGCTCTGGGGAGATTTGTCCATTTTCCTCTTCTGTGAGGAATCATACATGAATCTCATAGAATACACCTTGTATCCTAGTTCCTCTGGTGGTGAGAATTATAGGCTGGTGATCCTTTACTCTAGGTCTAAAATCCATATATGAGCGAGTACATACCATTTTCCTCTTTTTGTGACTGGGTTACCTCATTCAGGATGGTTTCCTCGAATTCCATCCACTTGCCTGTGAATTTCAATATTCCATTTTTTTTACTGCATAGTAGTATTCCATTGTGTAGATGTGCCACATCTTATTTATCGACTCTTCAGTTGAAGGACATCTAGGTTGCTATTACAAACAATGCTGCTATGAACATAGTAGAGCACATGTCTTTGTTGCATGGATGTGGATCATTTGGGTATATACCTAAGAGGGTTATGCTGAGTCTTGTGGTGAACTAATTCCTATTTTCCTAAGGAACTACCATACTGATCTCCAAAATGGCTGTACAAGTTTGTACTCCCACCAGCAGTGGAGGGGTGCTCCCCTTTCTTCACATCCTCTCCAGCATAAGTTGTCATTGGTGTTTCTAATTTTAGTCATTCTGGCAGGAGTAAGATGATATCTCAAAGTTGTTTTGTTTTGCATTTCCCTGATAGCTAAGGATGTTGAGCACTTTCTTAAGTGTCTTTCAGCCTTTTTGATTTCCTATACTGAGAATTCTTTCTTCAATTCTGTACCCCATTTTTAATAGGGCTATTTGGTGTTGACTAGTTTCTTGAGTTCTTTGTACATTTTGGAGATCAGCCCTCTGTCAGATGTAGGAATGGTAAAATCTTTTCCCAGTCTGTGGGATGCTGTTTGGTCTTGTCCACTGTGTTCTTTGCCTTACAGAAGCTTCTAAGTTTGAGGAGGTCCCATTTATTAATTGTTGATTTCAATGTTTGTGGTTCTGGAGTTATGTTCAGGAAGCGGTCTCCTATACCAATTTGTTCAAGGGTACCTCCTACTTTCTCTTCTAAGAGGTTCAGTGGCTGGACTTATGTTGAAGTGTTTGATCCATTTGGACTTGAGTTTTGTGCATGACAATAGACACGGGTCTATCTGCAGTCTTCTATACACCATCATCCAATTGTGCCAGCACCATTTGTTGAAAATGCTTTCCTCCCTGCATTGTATTCTTTTAGCTGATTTGTCGAAAATCAGATGTTCATAGGTGTGTGGGTTAATATCAGGAGTTTTGATTTGATTCCATTGGTCTACCTGTCTATTTTTGTGCCAATACCAGGCTGTTTTCAGAACTATAGCTCTATTGTAGAGCTTAAAGTCAGGGATGGTGATGCCTCCTGAAGTTCTTTTATTGTACAGGGTTGTTTTGGCTATCCTGGGTCTTTTGTTTTTCCATATGAAGTTATCATCCTAACAAAGTCAGGGAAGAATTGTGCTGGGATTTTAATGGGGATTGCATTGAATCTGTAGATTGCTTTTGGCAAAATTGGCATTTTTACTATATTTATTCTTCCTATTCAAGAGCATGGGAGATCTTTCCATTTTCTGGTATCTTCTTTAATTTCTTTCTTTAAAGCCATAAAGTTCTTATTATATAGTTCTTTCACTTGTTTGGTAAGCATTACCCCGATATACTTTATGTTGTTTGTGGCTATTGTAAAGGGTGATGTTTCTCTGATTTCTTTCTCAGCCCCTTTGTCATCTAAATAGAGTAGGGCTACTGATTTGTATCCTGCTAGTGTGCTGAAGGTGTTTATCAGCTGTAGGAGTTCCCTGGTAGAGTTTATTGGGTCACTTATGTAAACTATCATATCCTCACAAATAGAGACAGTTTGACTTCTTCCTTTTCCTTTTGTTGTCTTATAGCTTTAGCTAGAACTTCAAGTACAATATTGAAGAGATATGAAGAGAGAGGACAGCCTTGTCTTGTTCCTGATTTTAGAGGAATCGCCTTAAGCTTCTTTACATTCAGTTTGATGTTGGCTGTTGGTTTATTGTATATTGCTCTTATTGTGTTTATGTATATTCCTGTTATCCCTGATCTCTCCAAGACCTTTATTATGAAAGGTTGTTGAATTTTGTCAAAGGCTTTCTCAGCATCTAGGGAGATGATCATATGTTTTTTCTTTTTCAGTTTGTTTATATGGTGGATCATGTTGATAGATTTTCATATGTTAAATCATCTTTACAACCCAGGGATGAAGCATGGTCATGGTGGATGATTTCTCTGATGTATTCTTGGATTTGGTTTGCCAGTATTTTATTGAGTATTTTTGAATCAATGTTAATGAGGGATATTGGTCTGTAGTTTTCTTTCTTAGTTGTATCTTTGTGAGGCTTGGGTACCAAGGTGATTGTTTGCTCTGCAGCTACAGTCAGCCAGTGACAGACCTCAATGCTCCTCCAACTTAGCCTCTTTCTTCTCCTGCCTCCCTTTTCCCTCCCCTTCCTTCTTCCTTCCCTTCTCTTCCCCTACCCACCCTCTCCTCTCTCTGAGAAGTGGAAACAGGTAGCTGTATCTTTGCAGGAAAGTGACAACATTTTCCTTTTCTCTTTACAGACTACCAGTGAATGAACATAAATGCCAGTTAGGTTTTCCTCATGGTTTGTTTTTGCTGTTGTTTGTTTTGTTTTGTTTTTAAAGAAATCATAGGCTGACAAACAGAAAAAATACCATGCTTACAGACAAAAAAAATAATTCAGCCATACATAATAGTGTGTCTGAGGGCACAAGCTAGTGACTGCCCTTGTTGGGCGGGGCTTCACCTTCCCTGCTAACTGAATGCCTTTGTGGCTTCCTGACTTCATAATTTCAAGATCTACATTATTTTTCAGGAGCAAGTAATTCAATTTAATTATTCAAAATTAATCATATCAAATGTAAGTGTTATGGGCAGGTTTTTCCCACCAGCCGCCTGACCCACTCTTTGTTCCTCCCAGCCGGCCGCCCATTCCCACTGGCACGTGAGCCCCCAATAACACGCTGAGACTCTGTATTTGATATAAATCTGTTGGCCAGTTCCTAATTTCTTATCGGCTAGCTCTTTCTTAATAATTAACCCATTTCTACTATTCTAAATATTTCCACATGGCTCATCTTACCAGCCAGAGCGGCAGTCTGCATATGATCTCTCCAGGCTCTACCTGCTGACTCCTCCTTACTACTTCCTCTTTCTTCCTCCTAGTCTCCTAGCCCCACCTATCTTGTTTCCTATTTGCCACAGTGCTTTATTTATTAACCAGTATGAGAAACATATTTACAGAATAACATCTCCCATCGTCTCCTCTTTTCTGTCTAAAATATAAAGAAGGGTTTTAACCTTAAAATATATCACATAACGGTTATCAATTAAGAATCACAGTTAACAATATTTAGTCCATTAACATTTTGTAAGACTTTTTTTTATCATATATCCTATCTTTGTGAGTCTAAAGTCTATATGTAACTTATCTTTAATCCTAACTAAAGAAACCTATAACCATTACTGTCTTCAATTCCTTCAAAGACCACAGAAGGATAATATATAAACTCTAAAAATGACAGAGACAATTCACTGCCTGGTCAGTCACCAAAAGTTCTGTAATGTTCCATCTTCAGCCCATAGGCCATAGTGTGTCTGGCAGACTCTTCAGCAGAGCAAGAAACTTTAAACTGTCCATCTGTATTGGCAGTTTGTCATTCATTTTTCTCTGTGTCCTGCAGAATCTTCCATGAAGCAGTAACCCTGTAGCATTGTCCATCTTGCATCAGCAGTCACCTTTTTGTGGGCCCTGCATGTCCAGTTTCTACAGCATAAAATCTATACCATAATTCCCTTTTTACCTTTTAAAAAGATTGCTTGTGGTCATTAGCCCTTTATAACCAAGCCCAGTTAAATGAAAACAAACATTTGTAAACAATATTTGGGAATTTGGGCGTCATTCTTTTCAAACTACTTCCTGCTGGTAGGGGGCACTGTCATGGGGGTCCTAAGAAGATGCAGAAATCCTGGCTGTAGTGGTCTGCAAGGCTGCAATGTCCCATTGACGTTGCTTCAGGGGGCCTTGCTTGATCAAACCACATTAGTCTGGAAGGAATCCATAGCTTTTCATTTTCTGTGGAAACAAAAATGAAATGAAATCCTTTTCCCCGGTAATTTGTCCTTAGGCTTAAATTTTGGAGTCAAAGCATTTTTAAAATATATAAATTGAATTAATCCAGCAGTATTTCTTTTATCAGTTGTTGTTATTTTCTTAGCAGTCAAACAATTTAAAGACAACAGAATCACATATAGTATCCAAAATTTCTCTGTGTTTTCCATCTTTACATGGCTTTTTTATTACTCTATTTCTTCTACTTCTATTTTTACATATTTTGAGACAGGGTTTCTCTGTGTAACTTTTATCTGTCCTGGAATTCACTGTATACCAGGTTTACTTTGAAATCACAGAAATCTGTTTGCTTCTGCCTCCTGAGTGCTGGGATTCAAGGTGTGCGCTACCACACCCAGACATTCTACTTCCTTTTTTCTTTTTTAAACCATTGTATCCTGTTTCTTTTTCTCTCCCAAGCCAACATATTTTTTAAAACACAGTGTAAACCTTCATTGCAGCTCTTGTACATACCAATGAATTGTTAACAGAGCTCTTTAAAAGCAATGTGGGGTTTTTTTTTTTTTTTGCCGCTTATGCAAATTTTGGAAACCTCCATTAAAGGAGCTGGGCAAATCTTTGTTTCTAGCAAAACAAACTCCAACCGAGAAAAATGCTGCTACCAAGAAGCCTTGTTTGTCCCTGTTCTTTTGTTTCTAAAAAGTATTTTTTTTAAACTTTTGTTAAGTTTTAAGTGAAAGTTCTCAGTTCCACTTCTGACACCATTATGTTAAGAGAACATTTTCCCCCTGCAGGTCTGGTCCCACTGCCCTGCTACCACGCCAGCCCCCAATAACACTCAGAGACTCTGTATCTGATACAATCCTGTTGGCCAGTTCCTCATTCCTTATCGGCTAGCTCTTTTTTAATAATTAACCCATTTCTACTATTCTAAGTATTTCCACATGGCTCATCTTACCGGCCAGAAGAGTGGTGGGCTGCATCTGATCTCTCCAGGCTCTACCTGCTGACTCCTTCTTACTACTTCCTCTTTCCTCCTCCTAGTCTCCTAGCCTCACCTATCTTGTTTCCTATTGGCCACAGTGCTTTATTTATTAACCAGTATGAGAAACATATTTACAGAATAACATCTCCCATCATGTAAGTTTTTAGGAAAGAATTTCTTTGTCAGCCTTTTAGTTCTCAGGTAAAAAGCCACAACTGTGTGAGAGTTTACAAGACTGGTTGACTTATTAGAGATCTGTGACTTTGGAGAATTGGAATGTTGCAGGACTAATTATCTTATGCTTTATTCCTCTAAATAGCCGTCCGTTGCCTACCTCCATGTCTGACATAACATCCAAGTGGTACTACCACACGAGACCTTTTTGAGATGTATTACTAGACTAGACATCTGGCTTCTCCCAACTCCAAAGTTAAGTATGTTATCAGTTAGCATCTGAAACCTATGCCAGAGAATTTCCCAGTTGTGGGATGTTCTACCTGATGTCCTCAGTAATGTATTTGAAATATAGTTAAATAAATTTCCTTAATCTGCTTCCATGTTGGGACATGCTATTTAGAATAACTTAAATCTATTTCCTGGGTTGTGATCACTCATATTGGCTCTAGAACAAATCATCTCATTTTCATTGAGATGAGAGCTGTGTTTTAGGTCAATAGCTGTACGCTGAAAATGGGTTAAACTTTAGGAGGTGAACAGTGTATGAAGAGTTACATTCTAGGCAGAGCCATGCCACCAGCTGTCTCTTTGCTTGTGAGTTTAGGTGAGCATAGAATGACAGCACACAAGGAAATGATCTCAGAGAGTGAAACCTATATCACCTGCTCACTATATCCAGCTCTAACGCTGGTGCTGTTTCTTCTTTACACAGTAGCTTACTAATGTATTTGACAGGGCAGAACTCACCCAGGGCTCAGTGTTCATCAACTATTCTTTATAGTTTCTTCTATGTACTTTCTGGTTCTTTATTTTCTCCTTTCTTCATCACTGGAGTTTTAGTCTTAATTTACCAGTGTTTAATTATTTAGAAACATCTGGAGAGTGGTTGAAAAATCTACGATCAAGTTTATTTGTAAGCAAGGAAATAATACAACACTGAGTGTGCAGCCAACCTCTTTAGTTTTTGCTGAGAATGTTCTGTGTGTGCTCAGGAGCTAATCCCTCATTTGAGATAAGAAGCAGATGGGTTATCGGCAAAGACCAACCATTGGTGAAAACAAACAAGAGAAAAGCCAAAGCTGGTCAGAACTCATGTCCATAAAGGGAGGTAGCAAAAAAAAAAAGTTAGAAGTAAATACTTTCATTTACTTAATTAGTCCAGGTTAGTCCCCAGCTGAAGTTGATAAGTTCAAAGACAAAGGACCTGATGCAATGTGATGAGTGAGGATGTGGATACTCCCTGAAGTCATCAGATAAGCTCTCTAAATTAAGAGCAAATGATTTATTGCACTTACTCTCTGTAAAACATGAAGTATGCTACTCATATATTCTCCATCATATTTAAGAATTTAAACAGAACATATGCATAACTTAGTAAAAATATTCCTGAAAATAATGGCATAGAAAGTCCTGGTCTGATAAGATGGCTGGGTAGGTAAAGGTACGTGCCACAGGGCTGAGACCTGAGTTCAAGCCCTAGTGGAAGGCGAGGTCCAACTCCTGTACATGGTCTTTTGAAATCCACTTGTGCATTGTGACATGCACACACCTGTTTGCGTGCATGTGCGCGTGCGCGCACACACACACACACACACACACACACACATGCAAATAATAATAATAATAATAATAAGTAAAATATCTCATAGAGATAAATCTTATCCAAAAGCACTTACTTCTAGAGTATACCAATATGTGTTAGGTACACATGTTGCTAGGTACATAAGCTTCCTCTCACAAACCATGAGCATATACTAATAAATAAAACAATTTTAAAGTAGTGTGATTCTAACCTCTCTCTCTCTCTGTTTCCCTCTGGTACCTAAATAATTAAACACACTTATCTACATTGTTAAGACACTGGGGTCATTGGAATAATAGCCCCATGGTAGTGCTGGGGAAATGACTTGTAGTGCTGGGGAAATGACTTGTGGGTAAAATGGGTCTTAGAATTTGGACCCTGCTTCTCCACTGTGCCATCCAGTAACCTTACAGTTCATCCACAGTTCCCAGGTCCTGTAGAAATGGGTGGAGAGAGGGGGTATTGCTGTGGATCTGAGCTTAGTATCTACCTTATCAACTCCAGTGGACAGTCTTGGAGGTGACACATGCCATCTGGCTCTTCTCCAGGTTTCAGAGATCACAGCACCAATGCTTGAAACACTCTCAGCCTCTCATAGCTCTCAGGTTTGTACTACTCTTTATAACACTGGCTGTGTGCCTATATTAATGTCACCTGATCCACTGACTGTCCATCATTTGCAACCTGAACCACATGGGGTCGTGCTATCATTCCCCATCCTACCTTTTCTAGTTACCACTGAATTTTGGAGTAATGTGGGGAGAATACAGAATATTCTGCATGGGATCCTGACAATGCATTTATCACTATAGAAACAGGATAGAGGTAGGAAAACCTTCAACCAGAAAGGGATACAGAAATCCTTCTCAATTTTAAACAAGGGTCCTCAGAACTGCTATGTCAGTTGGTTTCTGAAAGAAGCCATTGTTTCATTTAGAACTTTGCAATCATGAGGATCAAGCCTTATAACTCTCCTTACCACCATCACTGAAGCTTTTGAGAGTGAGGTGCAGTGACTCACTCAGTCTTACCACCCCCATCCTCAACTCCCAAAATGAGAGAGTCAACCTTGAGGTTTCTATGTGCCTGATTGTAATGTCCATACTTTCAGTGTAATAACTGCTATACCTTTCTACATTTTAAACAGTACATACAAGACAAAACACCATTGTAGAGCATGCTATAAATATGAACCTATATTCAGCATAATCTGTACAAAAATGCACAATACATTGAATCTAGTATACTCTATTATATATTGGAACTAACTAGAGAATGTATTTGCATATTAATTTATAAATGCAGATGTATACAATATGTGGGTTATTTGTGTATTTTTTCTATATGACCACAGAGTTTGGAGAAAAGGGTTATATAATTTTCCCCATACATTGTCTTCATTGAAAGGAATGTGCTAACTGCACTCTATTATTTTTGTATTTGAGGAGAACAGTTACATACATGTGCTATGAAATCACACAGACAAGAGTATCAATGAAGTGTTTACCATTTCATAGTTTAAGTGTTTGAACAAAATATTTAAGATGAGATGCATTTTCTCAGTCTGACCGTAGAAATGGCAAGTTACCCCACAGCATATATAAAAGCAGTTGTTGATTATTCCTGTAGATGATGCCTGTGAAGGCTTGATCATCATTGATTTTTACTAACCATTTAATTATTCTAACTTGAACAAGGAAAGTAAATTGTAGAAAGCAAGACAGGAAAATAAATTGTAGAAAG
Source organism: Cricetiscus sungorus (assembly GCA_030556225.1). NCBI lineage: Eukaryota > Metazoa > Chordata > Mammalia > Rodentia > Cricetidae > Cricetiscus > Cricetiscus sungorus. The sequence goes on along the minus strand of JANBXA010000392.1, from coordinate 4,497,025 downwards.
CAAGACAAAGGAGATGAAAATTACTCAAAATTCCACTTCCCAGGGTGATTAGGTAGACTTTGTCTACACTTTCATAATCATTCATACACCTACTTAGAACTCTAGGGTTTATGTAATATTATGTCAAATGTGCATGGTTTTCTCTTTTGCTTCTCCACTTATTATTATATTCACTTGTTAGTATAATAAAAAAATTTAAAGATACAACTATAGAGTACCTGGATTTAATCAGTCTTTTCCTGTGTTAATTTATGTTGTTAACTGGCTTATCCACTGGCTTCTTTACTTTTGCATTTATTATCAATAGTTTGTTCTTGAGGATCTTGTATGTGCATTTCTTATCATACTATTAGTTATTTCCCTAGAGCAAATTCACAGAGGTGGTGTTTTAAATCAAAGGTATGACATGTGTGGAGAGCTCCTGCTTCCAATTAGAATTATTTTATGTAGGTTTTGCCAATTAATACCTCTCCATTTAGATTTAGAAGCTCAAAGTGGGCAGTCTGGTGTTCAATGTATTATAGAGTACTTTCATAACTATTGTTAAATTTTATTTCCACAAAATTTATTTGAAAAATGTTAGCAATATTTTTCTCCATGCTACAGACAAAGTGACTTCAAAAAGCAATAAAAATAAACCCGAAGTTAAATGTCTTGTCCAAAATGGCAAAGACAGAACTGTAACCAAGAGCCTCATACTTCATAAGCCACCAAGGGGACATTAGGGGATTCAATAAATCTTATTTAGTGCCTGAAGTTTTGTGCAAGGGAAGTCTTATTTCACAAAGAGTGTGAACAATGCGCCTTGCCTAGGTGTGTTGTCAGAAAGCAAGCCTGCTCCATGTGCTTACCATTTGAGTCTGGAGGCCACACCTTGGCTGAAGTAGCCACCTGGAAGCTAATAGAACACCTTTCTAATTTCTTCTGACATTATTATTAAAAAATAATGATATTTTTTCAAATTTCCATCTGCTTAGTGATCATATTAAGATTGATATTTGCATTAGTGAGTTATTTCATAAGGAGAACCCATGAGCATTCAGTTAGTATGTACACTTTTATTAAAAATTGTTCTGTTTCTGGAAGGAATGATTCTTCAGCTAGATTTGCTTTCAGATAGCAATTTCTGTTTTCCTTATGTATCAACAAGACAAAATTTCTCTGGGAAGACAGTGACAGCGTATTTTTGCATCTGTTACACAGGGTGGCTTTGATGTTTATTTATTTATTTATTTATTTATTTATTTATTTATTTATTTATTTGTGCAGAAGAAACTTTGTCATGTTTGATAGAAAAGCTACATTAGTAATCACTGAAATGGTAACTTTACTGGAACCTGAAGGCTTACATGTTACAGTCATCTAGGGACTACACTGCCAGTGCAGATAAAGAATGAGCAGAAAGATGGGATCAAATGTTTGTTGCTGTGTTTATAAAAAATAAGGGTTTGGATGGCACCTCAAGTCATATAGCTTGCAAATGTTCTGAGATTTGTGTGAATGGCTGAATCCTTTTAGTAACAGACCATCAACTCTCACAGGAAAGGGATGCAGTGGAGCTCTTAGGATCCCATCACCTCTCCTTCTGTTGATTAGAAAGCTGTGGAAAAGTCTTGTGTTTTCTGGCCCTTATTTCTTTTGTAAAGTAAGGGAAGTGGACTAGTCTTGACGATCTGCTCATTCTAAAATTCTATAGTTCAACGATGTATTCATGTGTTTGCCTAAAGAGTCACACAATCCTAGGATTATCAAAGCCTTCCTCACTTTGAGACCACATTCTGAAAACAATATAATCATTGTATTAATAAAAAGCAGAGAGGGAAGAAGAGACAGCCCAGGCACTCTTGGGAACTTTTAGTCAGACAGATGCATGATGGAGAATTTTTTGGTGCTGACTTGGGCTTTGCAAGCTTGTTTGACTTTGAGAAACCTACTTTTCCATGCGTAGGGAGGAAGACAGACAGTATAACGCTTAGCCGAGAACACCAGTCATTAACAAAGCCTAGAGGTGACTGGTTAGGCCATCTTTGGGAACATCAGCCAGCCATTCCTGAAAGCTTTCCTTCACCGTGGAAGCTATGGCAGCAAAAGCACTGCTGTTGTGTACACAGCTACCAAAATCACTGTCCTGGAAATCACACTGGGTCCATTCCTCTCAGTGCTTCTAGTGTCGTCTGGCAGGTGTCAAGAGTATGTTACAGGCAGAAGCTGTCAGAGTAATTGTGAGTGATGGACAGCACCTATACTTGTGATTCATATAGCAAAAACCATTGTCTCTGTCTCAGCCCAGCTGAGCCCAAGTCCGCTTGGTTGACAATGTGCAGGACTGCTCTCTCCCTTTTAAAAAAAGCACATTACAGGATTTTCAAATGGCAGCTGTTGGGCAAACAATGTCCCTTGAAAATATGAGGTTGACAACTAAGTAGGCTGGCATCATTCACTTGTCAACAAAGCTGCTAAGTTTTGATAACAAAAAAACACCAATATTGATTTACAAATATGTTTTATCCTTAAATGAGTGATTAAGAAACACCTGGAACTTCTTAGTTTTGAGAACAATTAGTGCTTCTCTTTTCTTCTGAGGATTTATGTTTTGTGCAGAGGCCAGTGGCTCTGGGCTGTGCTTTCCAATGTCTATCTAACTGAAGTATCATCACTTTTAGGATGCTTTGTATCATTGTTTTTAGGATGCTCAGCCTGCACTGCACCCTGCCTCTCAAATAGGCTAAATGTGTAAGCTCCATTTCTCAAGGAACTTTTCAATTTCAAACTATATGTACAAATTCAATTTTTTTTTTTTTGCACACTGAGGTTTTATTTTTTCTAGTTTCTTGTTTCACTTCCAATGTAGAAATCCATAGACATGGAAACTTTCTGTTAATTAGTTGAATCACGTGTATAAAAGCACTGGAGAAGCTACTAGTAGCTCAAACTGAATTTCCACCACAGAGATTCACACAGCTCTCAGTCAGAAGTCTAGGACTTTGAAATAGCCTCCTTACTAACTATTTTACTGGACTAGACGTGAATTTAAAACTGTTAACTTTTGGTACATGTGTGTTTGTTGTTTCATGTATAATTTTACATTAGTATCTTTAAAAGTCTGGCCTGACCTTTTTTATTTTACGGTATCTCTTTGATTCCATGATTTTATTTTTATGTAGCATTTCCCTTTTCTCCAGTGCTTTAGAATTCTTATATTTTTGGTTGTGAGCCTAGCCTTTAATGGCTGAGTCATCTCTCCCAGCTGATGCTATAGAATTCTATAGTCTAATTCTGGAAATTCATCCTTGACCCTTTATTCCATTTTTGCCAGTGAAAAGTAAAAATACATATGCTTGAACCCTATTTCCCTCAGCTCCTCTTCCCTTCCCTCCCATGTGGTCTCCTCCATCCCCTTCTCTTCTCTTCCCTTCACTTCATTTCCTCTTCCTTCCTTTCCCTTCCCCTCTCCTCACCCCCTCCTTCTTTGGAGAAGAATTTGATTATGTTGTCAGACTGATAAAAGATTCTGAAACTGGATGAGAGCACTGGCCTCAGCCTCCCCAGTACTTGGACAAGTAAGACAGGATTAATTTTACATTATACGTATTTGTTATTTGTGTGTTTCTCTGTGTGTTTGCTCCTGCGTGTGTCACTGCATGCCACTATATAGACATGGAGGATGTAGGACAACAGTTTTCTCTTTCCACCCTCTGAATTCCCAGGATTGAACTCAGATCTTCAGGCTTGGAGGCAAGTGTCCTTACTCCCTGCGCCATATTGTTAGCCAGCCTAGGCCTCAAGTTGTTAAGATATTTTCTTCCCCTTCTCCTTGTTTTTATTTGGTTTGATTTATAACTCAGAACTTACAGTGAGCATTTTAATTTTAAGATGAAATAGTTTACTTAATTTTTTTCTTTCTTTTTTAAAGAAGGATCTTTTTTAAAAATTATTTTTTTATTTTACATATCAATCCCAGTTCCCTCTCCCTCCCTCCCATGCCCCCTGACTCCCCCTCCCATCCAATCACTCCCCCCCTCCACACACATTGCACAGGGTGGGCAATGCCTTCTGGGAGGAATAATCAAAATCTGTCAAGTCATTTGGAGTAGGGTCTAGCCCCTCCTCCCTGCCTCTAGGTTAAGGGAGTATCCCTTCATGGGGAATGTGCTCCCAAAGTCCTTTCAAGCACCAGGGATATATCCTGGTTCCACTGTCAGGGGTCGCTTAGTCTGCCCAGCCTTCTAACTGAGACCCACATTCAGTGGGTTTGAGTCAGTATAATGTTGGTTTCCCAGCTATCAGTCTGGGGGTCCATGAGCTCCCCTTTGTTCAAGTCAACTGTCTCTGTGGGTTTCTGTAGCCTGTTCTTGACCCTATTTTCTTATTACTCCTCCTTTTCTGAAACTGGATTCCAGGAGTTCCACTGAGTGTTTAGCTGTGGGTGTCTTCTTCTGTTTCCATCAGCTACTAGATGAGGGCTCTATGATGGCATATAAGTTAGTTTTCAATCTCATTATCAGGGAAGGGCATATAAAGTAGCCTTTCCGCTGTTGCTCAGATTGTTACTTGGGGTCACCCTTGTAAGTATCTGGACCTTTCTCTAGGGTCAATTTTTTCTTCGAACATATAATGGCTCCCTCTATTGTGGTATCTCTTTTTTTTTCTCTCTCTCTCGTCTATTCATCCACTGACTCAATCTTCCTGGTCCCACATGTTCTCCTCTCCTCCCCTCTTCTTTCTCCTAACTATCTCTCCACTCACTGCCCACACCCCACTCCCAATATGCTCAGGAGCTCATGTTCCTTTCCCCTTCTGTGAAGGACATTGTATGAATCTCTGAGGTTCCTCCTTGTATCCTAGTTTCTCTGGCGGTGTGTATTATAGGCTGGTAATCCTTTGCTCTATGTCTAAAATCCATATATGAGTGAGTACATACCATGTTCCTCTTTTTGTGACTGGGTTACCTCACTCAGAATGGTTTCTTCAAGTTCTATCCATTTGCCTGTGAATTTCAAGATTTCATTCTTTTTCCCCCTCCCCCATGCTGAGTAGTATTCCATTATGTAAACATACCACATCTTCCTTATCTATTCTTCAGTTGAGGGGCATCTAGGTTGCTACCAGGTTCTTGCTATTACAAATAATGCTGCTATGAATGTAGTTGAACAGATGTTTTTGTTGCATGGATGTGGATTGTATGGGTATATGCCTAAGAGCAGAATTGCCTGGTCCTGTTGTGGACTGATTTCCATTTTCCTGAGGAACTGCCATAGTGATTTCCAAAATGGCTGTACAAGTTTGTACTCCCAGCAGCAGTGGAGGAGTGTTCCCCTTTTTCCACATCCTCTTCAACATAAGCTGCCATTGTTGTTTCTAATTTTAGCTATTCTGACAGGAGTAAGATGGTATCTCAGAGTTGTTTTGATCCGCATTTGCCTGATGCCTAAGGATGTTGAGTCCTTTCTTAAATGTCTTCCAGCCTTTTTGATTTCCTCTACTGAGAATTCTTTCTTCAATTCTGTACCCCATTTTTAATAGGGCTATTTGGTGTTGACTAGTTTCTTGAGTTCTTTGTACATTTTGGAGATCAGCCCTCTGTCAGATGTAGGAATGGTAAAATCTTTTCCCAGTCTGTGGGATGCTGTTTGGTCTTGTCCACTGTGTTCTTTGCCTTACAGAAGCTTCTAAGTTTGAGGAGGTCCCATTTATTAATTGTTGATTTCAATGTTTGTGGTACTGGAGTTATGTTCAGGAAGCGGTCTCCTGTACCAATTTGTTCAAGGGTACCTCCTACTTTCTCTTCTAAGAGGTTCAGTGTGGCTGGACTTATGTTGAAGTCTTTGATCTATTTGGACTTGAGTTTTGTGCATGACAATAGACACGGGTCTATCTGCAGTCTTCTATACACCATCATCCAATTGTGCCAGCACCATTGTTGAAAATGCTTTCCTCCCTGCATTGTATTCTTTTAGCTGATTTGTCGAAAATCAGATGTTCATAGGTGTGTGGGTTAATATCAGGAGTTTTGATTTGATTCCATTGGTCTACCTGTCTATTTTTGTGCCAATACCAGGCTGTTTTCAGAACTATAGCTCTATTGTAGAGCTTAAAGTCAGGGATGGTGATGCCTCCTGAAGTTCTTTTATTGTACAGGGTTGTTTTGGCTATCCTGGGTCTTTTGTTTTTCCATATGAAGTTATCATCCTAACAAGGTCAGGGAAGAATTGTGCTGGGATTTTAATGGGGATTGCATTGAATCTGTAGATTGCTTTTGGCAAAATTGGCATTTTTACTATATTTATTCTTCCTATTCAAGAGCATGGGAGATCTTTCCATTTTCTGGTATTTTCTTTAATTTCTTTCTTTAAAGCCATAAAGTTCTTATTATATAGTTCTTTCACTTGTTTGGTAAGCATTACCCCGATATACTTTATGTTGTTTGTACAATAAAGGATCATCTGGGGGCATCACCATCCCTGACTCCAAGCTCTACTATTTAGAGCTATAGTAATGAAAACAGCATGGTATTGGCATAAAATGAGACAGGTGGACCAATGTAATAAAATCAAAGACTCTGATATCAATCCACACAGCTATGAAGACCTGATTTTAACAAAGAAGCTAAAAATTTAAAATGGAAAAAACAGAAAACATATTCAACAAATAATGCTGATATAACTGGCTGTCAATGTGTATAGGCAATGCAAATAGATCCATATCTATCATCATGCACAAAATTCAAGTGGAAATAGAGCAAAGACCTCAATATAAATCTATCTATACTGAACTTCATAGAAGTGAAAGTTGTAAATACAGTTGAATGAATAGACACAAGAGACCACTTCCTACATAAAACACCTGAAGTGCAGACACTGAGAGCAACAATTAAAACCTACTGCAAGACCCTGCAATACCATTGTTGGGCAATACCCAAAGGAGGCACATTCACACCACAAGGACTTTTGCTCAATTATGTACAGCTTACATTATTCGTAATAGCCAGAACTTGGAAACAACCTAGATGCCACTCAAGTGATGAATGGTTATTTATATCTAGTATACAAATGGACTTTGGGAGGCCATCCCACATAGAGGGGTACTTTCTCAGCTTAGACACATGCAGGAAGTCCTTCACCCTGCCCCAAATGATAGGACAGACTTTGAAGACTCCCCATGGAAGACCTCACCCTCCTTGGAGAGCAGAAAGGGGATAGGGTGGGGTTTGGTGGGGGTGAGAGGGGAGGATAGGAGGGTGAGGGAACTGGAAGTGACATGTAAAACAACCTTGTTTAAATTTAAATTAAAAAAAATTACAAAAAAAAAGAAAAAGAAAATGTGGTACAGTTACACAATGGAATACTATTCAGTGGTAAGAAACAATGGCATCCTAAAATTCGTAGGCAAATAGACAGAACTAGGAAAAACCATTCTGAGCAAGGTAATCAAAACCAGAAAGACAAATATAGCATGTATTCACTCATAAGTGGATACCAGACATAAAGCAAGATAATCAGTCTACAATCCACAACCCCAGAGAAGCTAGAACCCTCTCCCAGAAACAGATCGAAGCACATACAGAAATCCACAAGTAACCATTGCCCTTGGAGTACAGTCAAAAGTGAGGAGGAGAGATAATATGAACCAAGGAATCAAGAACATGATGTGGAAAAACCACAGAACCAGCTGACCCTAGCTAGTGAGAGATCACTGACTCGGGTCTGACAATGGGCAACCTGCATAAGCTTGAACTAGACTCCCTTAATAAAAGTGACAATGGCTCAGCTAGGACAATATATGAGGCCACTGGAAGTGGGTCCAAGATCTAACTCTAATTCACTTAATGGAGCTTATTTTATATGGAGAGTACCTTACTTAGCCTTGTCACGGAGGTGTGGGAAGTGGAGAGATGCCTTGGTCCTGCCTCAATGAGATGATAAGACAGGCCTTATCCTGTCTGAGGAGCAGATGGGAGGTGGGTGTGGGGAGGAGGGTGGAGGAGGAGAGAAGGTAGGGGGAATTGGGACTGGAAGATAAAAAAAATTAATTTTTGAAAAGTTAAAAAGAGAAATTCATTCCATAGATGCCTAAGGTCATTTTTATTAAAATACTTATTTGGTCTTATTATTTAGCTGGCTATAGTACTCACTGAGATTTCTGCATTCTAAATTATTCTTGATAGCAAATGAATTTTTTATAATAAGTCAATGTGCTTACTCAGTTTCCAAAGATTTTCCAAGTGAGTTCTAGAAATATCTCCCTTTGTTTCTGCTACAGTCAGGAGGTTCAGTTTATTAGGCACAGTCCTTCTTCTGGAAACCATGACTATTCCAACATGGGCAGATGCTTTTACTTTTATTGGCTTGGTCACTTGTAGCATTTTCCCTTGTAACGATGTGATTGCATACATGTATATAAAGACCCAGAGTTGAGTGAGGGTTCCACTCTGTACTTACACATCTTTCTGAAGTTCAGATTCCTGGTTTTTACAGATTCTAGTTGTGTTAGGGTCTAATGGGATGATATGATGTCTCAAGGTAGAGTCATGACATGTTACCTACACAGATGGCAGTCAGAACTAAAACAATGAATGTTGACTATCATCTCAAGGTTCATCACCTCTATACAACAAAGACAGTTTAGAGTGAATGTTGCATATTTTATATAGCAGATAACACCAACAGTACAAGAATGGAGCTGTAAGATTGGCCACCTCTGTCTCCTTATAGACCCCGTGTTTAACTCTGTGGAGCTGCGCCCTGTTCACCACTACCCAGAATTGACATGACATCAACAACCTTGTCACTGTCTTACTTCTTAAGGATGGAACATTCTTTCCAGGAACTGGTAAGCTTCAAAACCATTAACAAGTTGTAAAATGGTTGTATTTCCCATGAATCTTCAAATGGACAGTTATATTTTATTTTTGGTAGAGTAAAATTATCAAAAGGATAATACTTTCAAGGTAACAATGAAAATCATGTTTGTTTCCATTTCATGGCTTTTGTGAATAATGCTGCCCTTGACACAGGGGTGTAGTTGTCTCTTTAGTGGGCAAGTCTTTTGCATGTGTAGTTGGATCACAGTGTGATTTTATTTGTAATTTGTTGAGGATTTTCTATAGTGGCTTTACTAATTTACATCTGTAGGGACAGTATTCAGAGGCTCCTTACTCCACATTCTTGTTCACTCTTTTATCCTAACAATATCCAACTGTTACAGGAATGAGATGCTATTGCTTTGTGATATTGACTTGCATTTCCCTGATGACTGATACTGTTGACTGTTTCTTCATATTCCTGATGAAGTTTATACATCTTCTTTTGAATAATATCTGTTTAAGTGTTGTTCATCTTAAGTGGGTTGCTTTTTTTACTGTTGAGTTTTTGAGTTTTGTATGGATCCTGTGTATTATCTTTTTGTCAGCTGTATCATTTGCAAATACTTTCTCCTTTCTGAAGTTTGCCTTCATTCTGCTAATAATTCTTTTCAGAGCCTTTTCCCCAGAAATCCAATGCCAAGAAGCATTTTCTCTCTGTAGTTTCATAGTTTGGGGTCTTATATGTAAGTTCCAATACATTATGATTTTATTTTTGTATTTAGTGAGAATTAAGGGATCTGATCTTAATCTTCCACAGTTATATGTCTAGTGCTATGAATTAAAAGAAAAATAAACAAAGAATATGCTTTTTTATGAAGACTGTTGATGGGAGATGTTATTTTGTGAAGATGTAAATTTGTAAATACTGGTTAATGAATAAATCACTGTTGGCCAATAGAAAAGCAAGATAGGCAGGGCTAAGAGACTAGGAGTAAGGAGAAAGTAGTGAGGAGGAGTCAAGATGGAGAGCCCGGAGAGGTAGTATGCCAGCCGCTCTGGCCGGTAAGATGAGCCTCGTGGAAATACTTAGATTAATAGAAATGGGTTAATATTTAAGACAGAGCTATCCGAAAAGAAATGATAATAACTGGCCAACAGGATTATATCAAATACAGAATCCCTGCATGTTATTTGGGGCTGGTGCAGTGGTGGGACCAGGCAGGTCATTGGAAAACAACTAGATTTAGACTGTTCTTAGCAAGCATCATTACTAACAGTTATTTAATCTATATATGGGTTTGTATTCTGCCTCACAGGCTTATTCTGCTTCATAGGCTTATCTGTCTGTTTTAATGACAGTATGAAGGTATTTTGATTACTAGAACATGTGTGTGTGTGTGTGTGTGTGTGTGTGTGTGTGCATGCTTTGAGACAATGGCTCATGTAGTCTAGACTGCACTCTGATTAATATTTGTGGATGAATAGTTAACCCACGCATCTCCACCTCCTACTTCCTAGGATTACAGGAATGCATCACCATGTCTGGTACCTCTCTCTTTCTTTTCTCTCTCCCTTTCCCTCCATGTATGTATGTATGTATGTATGTATGTATGTATGTATGTATGTGTATGTTTTGAGACATGTTTTCACTATGTGGCTCTGATTGGTTTGGATCTCACTGAGTAGATCAGGTTGGCCTTGAACTCATGTCCATCTGTTTCTGCCTTTGAATGCTGGGATTAAAGGTGTGTGCTGCTGGCTGTATCATATTTTGAAGTCAAGTAATATAATATTTCCCACTTTGTTATTTTTATTCAAGATGGCTTTGAATATTTAGATATTTTCATTTTCCTACAAGTTTTAGAATGATCTTTTTCTAATTCTCTGAAAAATATAGACTAGTATATATAAGAAAGATACACTGGAAATAAACAACATTCCTCTATGGTTCCTGCCTAAACTTCCCTCAGTCATGATTGTGACCTAAAAGTGTTAGCCAAATAAACTGTTTCCTCTTCAATTTGCTTTTAGTTATGGTGTTTTTCATGGCAAAGGAAAGCAAACTATCTAGACAATTCATTGGTGTTGTGTAGAACTACTACAGATATTTGAGTGTTTCTAATATCCTGTAACTCGTCAGAACTTGCTTATTAATTATGAGAGAATTTATTTGTTTATTGTTTGGGGGGGTTTCCATATATAGGATCAAATATGATGTCAAACCAACTACATGTCTTGATTACTGATTCATATTGCTTTGTCTTGCTGAGGTTTCTTTACTGACTAGGGCTTCTGGAAGTCTCAGAACAGAGTTGATGAAAGTGGCCAACCTTGTCTTGTTTGAGATTTCAATATGAAAGCATTTAGTTTTATCCTACTGTTGATTTTGTACATTGAATCATTTATTTCTCAAACTTGAGATATAATTTTTTTTTTCTGATACAGGGTTTCTCTGTATTGCTTTGGAGCCTGTACTAGAACTAGCTTTGTAGACCAGGCTGACCTTCAACTCACAGAGATCTGCCTGCTTCTGCCTCCCGAGTTCTGGGATTAAAGGCATGTATGACCAACACCTGGCTTTGTTGAGAATTGTATAGTTATATTTACCACAGATACCTCCCTTCCAGTAGCTTGAATCTTAAGTCTTTTTCTGGTTTTTATGTTAGGGAAATACTACTTTTGTCGTTTTCAAGACTTTTCTAATAATAATAATCATAATAATAATAGTAATAAAATGGTACTAGTTCATTTTTGAAATGCTTGGTAGTAACTAGGAATGAAGCCCTCTGGCTCTGCATATTTCTTTGATGGGAGACTTTTTTTTTTTCTTTTCTAATTTAATCTCATTTACTCTTTGTCCATGAAGTTTGCTATTTTTTTCCTGGTTTATCTTGAAAGGTATGTGAATCAAGGAATTTGTTTCAGTTTCCTAAGCAATACAATTTGTTGGCATCTAGTTATTGACAACAATTTCTAGATTCCCTTCATTTCTGTGGTGTTTCAAGGTCTTTCTTTTTACCTCTGACTTCATGTATGTTTTCCCTATTTCTTCTTACCTCTCTTAGCTGAGGGTTTATCAGTTATCAATTCGATCTTTTTGAACAATCAACTTTCCAGCTCATTGATCTTTATAATTATTCACATGGATTCCATTAACTTCTGCTCTGATTGTTATCATTCTGACTTTCCCAGCAATTTTGGGTTTGGTTTGTCCTTGTGATGGGTTATCATTTGAGATCATTTTGATTTCTGTGCAAGCACTGCTGAGTATATGCATCCCCCTTGAGACCCCTTTCTCAGCTTCCTCAGAGTGTGGTAGACTGTGTACCCATTTTCATTTGTTTAGAACAATATTTAAAACCTTTCCTTCTTCTTTGATCTACTTTTGATTAAATAGCTTGTTTCATTTTCATGTTATTTGTATGCTTTCAAAAGATTTTTTTCTCCCTTTGTAGGCTACAGATTTTTAGTTTTACTGCTTAGCTTCCAGCACATACATTTGATTTGATTTCTATTATATGAGTCTTTGAGACTTTCATGTCATTGACCACTTAATTTATTCTGTAGAATGCTCTATGTGCTGATGAGACATGTTCTGTGTCTACTACATAGAATATTCTGTAACTATCTGTTAGGTTCTTTGGTGGAGGGTGCACTTTAACTCTACAGTTTCTTTAATGATTTTCTCTTTGCATGATACATCTCTTGCTGAAGGTGAGGTATTAAAGTCACCTACTGCTATTGCACAGCTAATTTGCCTTTCTCTTCATGTTTATTAATATTGGCTTAACATACTTAGATGCTCCAATACTAAATGCAGTTAGAATTTCAATTTGTTTTTGCTAGATCTATCTCTCTATTGTTCTTTAGGATTATTTTCTCTATCTCTTTGTACTGCGTTTGATCATGTCAATTTTATGAGATGTAAGTACATCTAGGCTGCTTTCTTCTGGATTCCAGTTCTATGAAATCTTTTATTCCAGCCCTTCACTTTCATTCACATGTGTCCCTGAAGATGAAGTGAGTTTCTTATATGCAGCTGATAGTTCAGTTTTGCTTTTGATTTTCAGCCCGTTAATTTACTCTATGTCTTTTAGTTGGAGAACTTGATCTACTAACACTTAGGATGCAAATAATACCACAGCCATCTTGCAAATTGTTTTCCAATCTTCTCATATTTTCTTTTCTCTTTCTCATTCCCCTACATCATTCCTTGTGCTTATTTACTCTAGCAGTGTATTTTAGAGTCAATTTCTCTACCACTGAGATATATTCACATCTAGTATTATCTTTTGATTCCTTGATTATTTTTAGGTTTGTCTATCATTAATTTTTGATATTTGGTTATCAATGAGACTGTCATAACAGGCTATTTAAAAAAATCGTGTTTGTTTTGTCTCTTTATGTAACCTTGATTAGCCTCTAACACAGAGCTCCCCCAGGTTCTGCCTTCATAATGTTGGCCTGTTTCACCATGCTATTTGTAACAGGCTTTATTTATTTATTATAACTTTTCCTTTTGAGATTTATAATTAAATTATATCATTTCTCTCTTCCATTTCTTCCCTCTAACCTCCCTCATGTCCCCTGCTTCCTTTCAAATTTATGTACTCATTTCTCATTAATTGCTGTCACATGTGTATATGCACATGTGTTCCTAAATATAACCTGCTCAGTATTTATAATGTGACTTACATGTATATTTTCAGGACTGAACTTTGATATTAGATAAGCAATTGATGTACTCTTCCCTTGGTAAAATGGTTTTCTTATTCTCAATATTTTTACGTTACCTAAAGTTCTTTTTGTAGGGTTGAAGCCTTGTGGTCTTTCCTCTATGAACTTTGGTATGTTTATTGTAGTTATCCATGTTCAGCTCATGTTTAGGCAGCCATGTTGGTGAAACTTTATAGGTTTAGTTTCTAGGAAACAGTCTACCAGCACAATGATCCTTGAGCCTTAGGTGTGGAAGTGTTTTGTAGATGTATCTACTGGACTTCCACCACACCTCTGCATTTTAATTGTTCGTGCTTTTTCCGTAATGGTCTCCGTCTGTTGCAAAGAGAAGTTTTCTTGATGTTGAGGGAGCACTACACTTATCTATAGGTTTAAGGGTGAATATTTCGAGTGTAGTTGGTTTAGTAAGATGGTGGTTACATGTTATTCTCTAAGATCTGTGATTTCACTAGCTCTGGGTAAGTTGGCTGGGTTTTCAGTGCCAGGAAAGATTTTTCTCTTGTTGATTGGATCTTAAGTCCAATTATAGGCCTGCTAGGTCCTGCCAACGTCTGTGTGCCACTATTACCCTAGGGTTATCATGTCATGTGAATTAACAGGCTATTTTTAAACAATAGCAGCTCACCATACTTATTAGAAGCAAGGAAGGAAGCAGTGGCCATTTTGTCATCCTTTTCACCTTCAACATTTGTCCTTTCTGTGCTCCATTCTGTATATTTCTATAGTGGCATCTTAAACACACCTATATAAATAAGTATAATTAATCTAGTTACTACTGTTTTTGTTGTTTAGTCTCCTTCCTAACGATATGAGAGAACACCTTTAGCTTTGTATAATTATTCTTGTCTAACGTTTTTATATCTTTATGAATCATTCAGGTTTAGAATTTTGTCTACAGCTTCTTGTATAACAGGAGTGGTTGCTTTATAGTCTCCCAAGTTTTGTTTGGCAATACCTTTACATCTCCTATATTTCTAAAGGATAGCTTTACTGGGTACAATATTCTCTTTAGTGCTATAAAAGTCACATGCCACCTTCTCCTAGCCCTGATGAGTCCTACTCAGTGGCCCATTGTCAGTAGATTTGAGGCACCCATAGGTATTATTTCTCCTCTTCTGCGGCCCAAGAATCTTCTCTTTACTTTCCAGCATTGAAAGTTTGCTTATATCTTGGAGCAGACTTGGCTGAGATGAATTTGAATTGCTGTATTTAATTTTCCTGCACTGGGATGTTTGTATTCACATAGGAGTTTGAAATGTTATATACTCCAGGACCTCTTAAGGACCAGTGCCCACTGTCAACTCTTTTTATGCTTCTCTGATGCTCCTGTAGGTTTTTCTCCATCCACTTTTGTTCCCCAACCTTACCTTTCATCATCAAACAACCCATCTCTTAATCTCTTACTTTCTCCATTTGTCATCTTTTGCTCCATTTGTCACTTTCTCATCTGTCATCTGTCATACTAATGCCTTCTCTCTTAGATTTAATTTTATTAGTGTATTTTTAAGATTAAAATCTGTTTGCCTTTTTTTAAGAATGGCTTTGTTCTCCATTAAGTTTCTGAGTTAGAAACTTCTAGGTTTTTTTCAAACTCTTTGAGTTTCCTTTAAAGTTTCAAACTCTCAATCTAAGTGCTAACTCATACTGGTGGTGATTTTATCTCTTCTGGTAATTTATTTTGACTTTTGAATAAAGGAGGTCATGCTTTCTTGATAGCTCTTGGTATTTTTTGTGAAATGTTGTCAGGGCATTGAAAGTATCTACATACTTTTCCTGTCTTAATTTGATTTGTTTGTGTCCATCTTTCCAGAAATTCTAATCAGGATTCAGGATCTCCCCTTGCCCTCTTTCCACTTCCATTGTGGTGTCCAAGTTCAGGGTCATGCTGTCTACTGTTGCTGTGCTGTCACCTTTCACCACTGGAGGGCAATCCAAGCCTAGGATTCATCTAAACCTGAAGTTAATATCCTGTCCAATAAGAATTGGGGAACCAGCTCTAAAGGATAGTTCCTTCCTCTTCCTGGGGTTCATCTGCAGTCACAAGCCCATATAGTCATCTGTAAGTTTCTGTCTGGTTCATGGTTGAGGGACCAGTTGCCAGTTTTTATGTTATTCCTGTGGCCACCAATACCTCATCATACTTTGAGCCCAGTGAACTCTAACCTGACCACTGAGGACAGAGCCAGGATCACAAGTCTATGAATTCCCTGTTACTAGGGTTGACTGGTGGCCTAGAACTACTGCAGCCAACAACTGACTAACTGAAATCAAATGGACTGAGATCACATAGCTTTGTCACTAATGGTAATGTTATTCTTGAAGTTCTGAGGATATCGGTGTGGGAATGGAGACTTCTAGGACCTGTCCAGTGTTAGGATTCACCATCCTAGCATTGTCATTTAAGGTCAAATCCTTTGCTCTATGCTCTGCTCTGTCCTGCCATCAACAAATGGAGTCTTGTTTCATGCTGTGATGTGCAATGCTGGCATAGTCACCTATCACTGGGGTGGACACAAGTAGATTGTGTCTGTGTCTCACACCTGCAAGGAACTACATGATCTCTGAAGCAGGGGGAACTAGGGCCAGTTGTTGCATAAATGTGAGACTGTCTCACTGGAACTCAGCTCTCTGTCTGGTATAGGAAAGACTGAAAGCCCTGTCTTTGTGCACTGGCCT
This sequence comes from Cricetiscus sungorus, assembly GCA_030556225.1. NCBI lineage: Eukaryota > Metazoa > Chordata > Mammalia > Rodentia > Cricetidae > Cricetiscus > Cricetiscus sungorus. The sequence continues at coordinate 4,480,809 of JANBXA010000392.1, read as the reverse complement.
GGAGCTAGCTTGCTAACTAAAGTTGGAGGATTGGTCACTGAGACAATATTTTGGCTACCAAGCAAGGCACTAATTTGATCACACCTGATTCTCACAGCTGTATGTATCTGTGAACTGTGAGATTGGTTACTCCGTGACTATCCCAAGTGATAATAGATTGGATAAGGTTGGGAGTTCACTCACTACAGGTTCCAGGTCCTTTTAGCTTCAAACAAGGAATGGAACAGAGACGCAGAGCTATGGCAGAGACTGTGTGTCACAGTAACATCTTACATCTCTACTCTGGAGTGTGCATGTTGGTACTATAATGAGTTTACCTTCTGACATGCAGAGGGCATTTCCCTCATTGCCAACTTATTTTTGTTACATGCTAAATTTGCAGCCTGTGTAAAACATCCAAGACTTTACTCTCTGCCATAGTATTCTATTTCACAGGATGCCAATAAAGTAGGCCATAATTCCCGTTTCTTCCACTGGTACACAGGCATGTGTACACTGTTCTGGTAGGTATAGAGGTCCCCTCTGTGGCCTCTGGCCTAAGTGTCCTGTTGGGTATTTCCTGTTGTTGAATTTCACAGTACTGAATTCATGGTGAAGTCTTGAGATATTTTCTTTTTTTGCTTTGCACCCAGTAGAACAGTCTTGTCCCTCTTTCTGCAGTCTAAGGTTGAAGGGCAATGAGGCAGTGGAGCCACACAGGCAGCATTCTAATGTGACTCTAGGGACTCAGTTAGTGAGTGCTGACCTGGGGTTGGAGTGAATGGGGTCTTGTTCAACATTGGATATCATCTTGTCACAGATAGTTATGTGCCTTAGGACTTAAGATCTCTTGTCCTTACACACGAGGCATCTCTCTTCAATCAAGACAATGCAGCTGAAGAGTGGAAAGACAGCTCTTTCTATGGACCTTCTTCAAGTTATCTTTCAACAGCATACTGAGGTAAGGTATTGTTGTCTTTCTTCTGGCTTCATAGTCACAACACTACCTTAATGATGTATTTTATCTTGAATTGACCTTACAGGTTTTTACTGCAACCTTTTCATAAGGTAAAACATCTCTTTTACTTCATCACTAACACTATATATTTTGTCTCACCCATCTCATAGTTTTAGGCCTGAAGAGTATCTTGTAACTCTTGTTACCGTGGAAATTCACTGTTGTGGTCTGTTCTATGCTGGGTTTTGCACATGTGGAAAGGTGGAAAGATGAAACCTAGGTGGATTGGCTGGAAATCTACACCTACTACTTGGTGGAGGGAATCAATAAATCAATGTAAACCTGTCTGACATTGTTTCTGTGTATCAAAACAATAAGGGGAAGAAACATGCTTTCTGTCTAGAAAGAACGTCTAGATTGGAATGCATAGAGATATTTTAAAAGGGACCCATGTTGATGGCAGCTGAGCAAATGAGCAGATGAGCAGAAGAGCAGATGAGCAAAAATTGGTTTGATGTTTGTTTTTCCTGGAAGAAGTTTCTGAAACAGTTCCTGTGAGTAGGTGATTACTGACAAAGGTGATGGAAGTGAAAATAAATTAGGTTCACAGCAACACTTGCCAGTAAGAACAATGTATTAATCTGAGAGGAAATATGGCTACTGAGTGATGGAAGCCACATTAGAATACCACACAGTTAGATTATGGAATGGAATAGATAATTTTACTGGCACTGGAGAAATATAAAATAAAACAAAAACATGCCTTAAGATCTTGAATGCCTAACTTGAGACAAATGTGAAGGAAAAATGTAGCATTACTTGTCCATAAAGAAGAATGTGACAAACAAGACTAAAGGTCTCTTCTTCCTCTTCTCTCTTTCTCCATTCGTCTCTCTGCATGCATGTTTCTAACCATGAATTAAATTAGGCATCAGTTGGAAGGAGTGGTGCCCTAGGACTTACTACGTCAACAGTGACATACCAATCAAATTTGGCATGTGAGCCCTTTAAGTGTCTCAAATCACTTTTGCTGCTGGATTTGATATTTTCCTTCCTCTTCCTGGACAGCCGTCCTTTAATCAGATACTGGAGCAGTTTACAACAATTTCTCATGATGTTATTTCCCTAAAATGTGAATCATATGGCTTCTTGGAGATAATAATGGGTCATATGATAGGGAATAATGGCATTTTTGACAAAATATCCATTTTTCCTAATAGCTCCCAAAGATAGAAAGATAAAAACATGAAAATAACAATTGTGATTACTACAAACTTAGGTTTTCCTTTAGAGTGTGCTTGTATGTGTTCTTATTTGTGTGTGCATACACATGTATGCATATGCACAATGTACATAGAGACCAGAGAGCTATGTAAAGTGTCTTTGTCAGCTTCTCTAGCATTTGTTGAGAGCATGAAGTTTTATTTTCCAAATAAAAAATGATGTAACAATAATCACAAACACCCTTGACACAAACAAGCCATCATGTGTTCTACCAAATTCAACATGTTGATTTTTCTTTAGTATCTAACTGCTTCATAAAACTATGACAAACCTAACTTCAGGTGCATTTTTAAAGTAAAAAAGGCTTATGAATTTGGTTATTGTGGAAGTTTTGGTAGCCTTGAAATTCCCTTGGCTTATAAGTATAATATTTCAATAGCACACAGTAGGGACTTATAAAAACAGTAATATATGAAATACTGTGTGAGAACTCACAGATTCTGAGTATGAAAGTGGGAGACAAAATATTTACAAGATGATAAATCAGAATAGATATGTTAGGAAAGTGCTCTCTTGATTACATTTATTTTTAAAATGTCAATTCCCAGCTTAATATGATTGTTTTCATGGTGTGTATGAGATGCAGAATTTAGTCATCAATGCAAACACACAGAGAGGCTGCTTTAGAATTGCCAGTGATTTGAGCCCTCTTGAAAAGCAATTGTAAAGCTGCACATGGCTATTAATTCATATTTTTAAATTAACAAAATATTTTCTGAACCTCTTCTATTTTGGGAGAAAATTTAGAAATGATTAAAGTAGAGGCTTATCCCACAAGGATTTTTCAACCCTTTGTTTATGAAATTAGTGAAGAGTTTGAATTAATCTTACGATAAAATATAGGGCTCAGTATTGAGAGAGACAAACACATGTTTCTGACTGAATATGAATTCCTATAGCATTTAGGAAAATGCTTTAATTTTTATTGAAAGTATGCATTATCCTTTTCAGCACACATGTAATTAGCTGTGCATGCAGTCTGATTTACCCTCAACTGTGTTTAACAAGTACCAATCACATGGGTGATATGAGGAAATCTAGAAGTTAAACTGTAGGGTCTGAGGGTCTGATAATTCACTGTAGTGTGCTAGACATTAACAGTGAACAGGTATCCTCATATGAATACATACACGATGCAGGAAAAGAACAGTCCTATGTAACCTCATTTCTGACCACAATGTTCAGGGACATTGTCCTATCCACCTTGTTCCATTTACTCTTAGTCAAAGATCTCACTCAACTAACTGGGATTCCTGATGTAGTTGGGTGACCTACATTCCATTTCTGAAGTGACTGTGCCCTCATGTCTGTTTTCATTTGTTGTAATTTTCCATTAACTTTAAAAATCTTTGTTATTATATGCATATTGGGGATTGAACCAAAGGCTCTCTCTATACATGCTCAGAAAGTGCTTAACCACTGAATTCCATCTTTAGCCCAATTTTACAATAACCTTTGCTTCTGGACCTGAAAATACTAAAACACTCTCTAGAAGACCTTAACTCTAAGGCCTACAGCTTTGAATACAATTTTTCCCCATGGGCTCATGTGTTTGAGCATTTTGTCCACAGATGGTGGCTATTTTGTGGGAAGTGGGGAACCCTGATCATGGCCCTCTTTCTGATTCCTGCTCTGCTGGTAATATAGGAAAGTACCAGACAGATGCCTTCTACTGCTGTGGAACTATCTGCAGCCATGTGTTCTCCACTGTGGTGGGCTGTGTCTTCTCATACAGGAAGCCAAAAGAAAGCCTTCCTCCTTGGGGATGTTTTTTTGTGAGATTTTTGGTCATAGAAACAAGATTGATTATTTCAGATCCCCTTGTTTAGCAACACCCCAACTTCTTTGATATAAAAGTGAATACTTTCTTTACCCTGCAATGTCAAAACCTGTCTTCACAGGTTCAGTGCATGTAGATTTTAAATGACCAGACTGCAGCCATAACTGTCAATTTTCTAGAAGCCCAGTTGCTATCTCTTAGCAAAGTATTGTTCTTTTTAGGGACTTTCCTAACATCTGTTCTGATTTGTCATCTTGTAAATAGTGTAACAAGTGGGAAGTAGGTGAATTTAGTTCAGGTACAAACAATTACTTCTTGAGACAGGCCAACGTTGCAGAGGGAAACTTGCAGCATCTTCAGTACTTCCTTTACTGACACATCAGAGGCATTACACATATGGATTTATCCTAAATAGGCATAAAGACTGTGATGCAGTGATCCAAGGATCCAATGAAATCCATCTTTGATTATTTCCTTGGCTGTGGAAGCAATGATTTCTTTCTTTCTTTCTTTCTTTCTTTCTTTCTTTCTTTCTTTCTTTCTTTCTTTCTTTCTTTCTTCCTTCCTTCCTTCCTTCCTTTCATGGCCTTTTTTGAGACAAGGTTTCTTTGTGAAGCTTTGTATACCAGGTTAGCCTTGAACTCACAGAGATTCACCTGCCTCTGCCTCCCATGTACTGGAATTAAAGGCATATGCCATCACTGCCCAGCTGAAGCAATGATTTAATGAACAAAACTTCAAGAGTTCATTGTTGAACACCTCAACAGCAGAAGCTTTGGGTACCAAATATTGTGACTGGAGAAGCAGCAACACACGCCAACATGACTACTTGAAAATATCCTGAAAATATCCCTATCAATGGAGTGTATTATCTTTACCAAATGCTGCAATTCATGGCTTTGAGATTTAAGGATTGGTAAGGAAGTGTCTCTGATACCACTGTAGATAACCATCACCTATTTTCCATTGTTATGTTTCTTCTCCCTGTATTGTTTAGACCTGGATTTTTTTTAATGCTGTCTGTGTTGGTTGAACTCATCTCTCTGGACTCATCAGGGTGTCTTAAGTACTCTGGAGCTCAGTTTGCTAAAATATTTGCACTGGATATATTTCTTCTTTGTACGCGCCTGCCCTTGCCAGCAAGGAAGACGCAACTCCGGGTAGATCTTCTTCATGCAGTTTTAATCAGGATCCTTTAAACACGTTGCTTCTGGCCCGCAGGGAGAAAGAGAGAGGAGAGAGAGAGGAGAGAGAGGAGAGAGAGGAGAGAGAGGAGTGAGAGGAGAGAGAGAGGAGTGAGAGGAGAGAGAGGAGAGAGAGGAGAGAGAGAGGAGAAAGAGAGAGAGAGGACCCCTGCACAGGCATAAATACCCTTGAGCCAACCAACCCCAGTGAGCCACATGGACCCTGCAGATAGGCTACTCTAATGTGAAAGCAGACAGGCTGAACAGACTTAACCAATTAAGGGCTTGTTTACCCAGAGAGTCTTTACCAACGGGAAGGTGTAAGGCAGAAGCCAGCACCACTTTAAGGCCTGGCACTATGCAGCTCTCTACACTTCTTCAACAGGCTTTACTCTCCATTTCTTCCCAGAGGAAATCAAAACACAATTAGCCAAATAGGTATTTTAACTCGTTTCCAATTTGTTCTTCACTTAGGCCTACTTCAGTTGTTTCTTTTCTCTGTGATGTCTTCCTACATCCAACTTTTAGCACAAACATTTTAAGTTCTCCTTTGACAAACAATGGTTATGCTACCTGTTTTCACACATTTCCATGCAGTGAAACCTGGAGAGTGGGATGTTATCTGGCTGATATATGATTCAATCTCTACCCATCATTTGTGAGATATAATGTGGATCTGCAAAAACTAATTATCTGTTAGGTGATGTCTCATTTCCTACTTGAAAAGTGCAAGAGATTAGCATGTTTAAATTAAAGCAGGCCTACTCACAGAGGATTAATTACTTGGTGTATGGACAAGAAGTCATTGTATTATTAGTATAATGAAAAAGGAAAACTGCTTCTATAAGAAAGAATGACAATGAGTGATACTCTGCTAAAACATCAGCAGAGAGTAGAGGTGAACGGTGACAGCATGGATAGTTGTTACCCAAATATAAATTTTAAAACAGGACTGGTCTTAATTATTATCTCATTATCCAGTTATTATTTTTAATAATCCTGGGATTAGTTCATTCAGATATCATTGATTTATGTAAATGATGTCAGAAGACTAAGTCTGCACTGTGACTAGTTCAAACTCTTGTCATCACCCTCATTAGAATATTGTACAGGCTGTCAATTGTCATGACCCAGAAGATGAGGTACTCACAACCTTTCTGAAAGCTTAAATATTCATCATGAATTCACCCCTGGGGTTGTACTCAAAGATATGAAGGATAAAAGATGGCTCAGAGCCTTCATCTCTAAAGAAAACATAGTGACAATCTGACAGCTACAAAAACAAATGTGCCAACAACACTGGAGAAAATCAAGGGGATGGATGCATCCCAACCAGGCTGGAGAAAGGGGATGTGGGGACAAATTGCCTTGTTAAACATACAGAACCTCAAGAGGTTTTCTTATATTTTGAATTTATTTCATTTGAAGTATGTGACGTTTTATAAATTCTGAGTGCAACAATTGTATTAAATTATAAAGAACATAATTAAAATAAGTTCCATGGCCTCATCTTTAAGAATATTTTCTTTCTTTTTGTTTTTGTAATGTCATAAATAAATAATTTCATTTTTGGAAATAATTATAGAAACCATGTTTATCCTAAAACATCATTTAATATTAAATTATAAACAGCTTATTATGTTACCAAATTTACTTGAAAATTTCATTAACAATGGCCGCATTCAATTCCAACACACAAATGCATATTTGTCTATGGTCAAGTACCCTGATTTTTTTCATAAACTCTGTGTTTTAAATTCTTCTGCTTAGAGCAACTTCACATAAAATCTGTCCAGATTCATGTTATCTACTTTGGAGAGGCATCTAGATGTATAATATTGGACATTAATAACTTTTGGCTCTAGATAATTATAAATCTCTAGTTCAATATGCCACAGCATCCAAGGAATTAGAATACTGTAAGTGAAATATGTTTTTGTTAGGCAAAGTTACTGAATGTAAGAGACACAACTCTGCAGAGATTAAGCACAGTTTCTGTGGGAACAAAGGAAGATAAAATACATAGAGCAATCAGCAGCAAAATTATATCTGAGATAAAAAGAAAAATAAATTCAGACAGGAAATACAACAAAATTCTATTGCTGAAATGCAAAATTGAAATTTAAAGGATAATTATGATTTTAACAGATTAGACAAGGCTGTAAAGCTTGCATATGATAAGAAAGTTAAGTTTAAGAAAATATTCAGAATTTGATAAAGAGAAATAGGTTCACAAAAAATATAGAGGAAAAAACAACTGGTTCAAGGCACCTAAGCAGAGCTGTGTCCAAACATTAACTTATTTTTGTGATGATCAGAAAATATCTTTAGTGAGTATCACTAACCAGGAGACAAGCATTATAGAATTAGGATAACTAAGTCACCACCAATCAAACATTAGTCACCACCCCAGTTAAACATAACGACAGTAATATTGGTAGGGAGTTTCAAATTTCTAGAGCCCCTACATTATTTTATTCAAAATGTATAACATCCAGCAGCAAACCCCAAGAGTTGTTTTAGTATCAAAGAAGCTCAGTGATCTCTAATTCTGGTAAATGTAGACAGGGATAGACAGATTCATAACTAGGCATATCAAACTCAGACTGCTAGTTCCAAAGAGAAGGAGTCTTAATCTAGCGAGAGAAAAGCATCCAACATGAACCCAGGATCGTCAATAAAAAAATAACACAGGTCACCATGGTCAAACCAGGCATGGTGGCATACTAGAAAGGCCCAAGAAGGAGAATTGCCAGTTCAGTCCCACTTGGCTAAGATTCAAACAGAAATGATCAACAACGAAAGCCTGGATAATCATGGGGAGGGTGGGGTGGAATTTAGTGGGTCAATGGTACAAATGTTGAAAGTAAAAGATGATCAGGAATGAAACTCTCATGCAACAAAGAAGAGAGATACTTTTCCTGCAGGCAAACAAATGTAGACAAAATTCATCACTAGCGGTGTACTCTAGAAAGAAACAAGAATCAACATAGTACCAGTGAAAAAGGTTACACACGTAGACTTTGTGATTCTAATCTGTTCTTTTATTAATTCATTAATTGCTTAAAAGGTAATTGGTCATGACAACAATTAAAATCTGTTTTGTGCTTTCAATATATAAAAGTGTAACTCATATAAAAGTAGAAGTGTTAGTAAGGTTAGGAAAGGAATGAGCTGCGTTGGGGTCATGGCCTTACACTGGGTTTGATCAATGATACAATGTGACAATAGCAATGGTTCCCTATAGGTACTTTATAGTAAGATGGCAGCTTTCTTAGTTTAATTAAACATATCCCATGACGTTTATTCAATGAAAAAAAAATTACCCAATGACACATTGTTAAAATATACTACTTGGATTTATGTGTGAGCCTCCATTCCTGGGTAAATCATTTCTTTCACTTGCTTCTCCTTACTCTGACATGCTGCCATCTTCACATTCATAAGACTATTGCCAGACCTATGGATATTAATGCTCTTCATTTGAAATCCTCTCTGCCTGGACTATTTCTAGTTTGGGAGTCATCTTTCAGTAGTGCAAATAAACAGTTTATCCATGAGTTTTATCTGACCTCACTCAGGTTGTACACCTTTGCATTGGCCCAGTCTTAGGAAGCCCAGAGTCTCACATCAGGCACATGAAAATCATGGTAGTAGCCAGTCCTAGAATATCCTTTATCTCCCCACTCCTTATCTCCCCCCTTATCATCTCCCACTCCCTCCTCCTTCTTCTCAATAATAACTGTCTGAGATCACTCACATTATGCTAAGATGTAAAATGAAAGTGGACTTCATGTACAAATTAAAAGTTAAACTGTAAAATTCTTAGAAAAAGTTTCAGCCATAATGTATTAATTAGCTTTCAGTGACTATCATATGGTATACTCACACACACCTCCCCAAGCAAATTGAAGTCTGGTGGTTTGTTTCTTGTTGTTCAACTGTATAAGTGTTCATTTTCCATTACTGTTTATCAGACTCAAACCATTATGGCATTTATTATTTCCTAAAGAACTTTTTGTCACAGACTTTCAAGTTACCCTAACCAATGTTCACCAGAGTTTCCCCTACCTCCTCTCTTCCCAGGCCCTTCCCACTACCGTCTGCCTCTTTCCCCATCCTCCACTCCTTGACATTGTTTTTAGATTTTATTTTTTTGATATAATTTATTTAGTTTTATTTTACATATTGATCCCAGTTCCCTCTCCCTCCCTCCCTCTTTCCTTCTCTCCCACTCTCTCTTATGCCCCCTGACCACCCTTCCCTCCCATCTCACCCCACTCCATATGTAGGGTGATGCCCAGGAGGGGTCATCTAAATCTGTCAAATCATTTGGAGTAGGGACTAGGCCTTCTCTCCTGTCTCTAGGTTAAGGGAGAATCCTTCCATGTGGGATGCGCCCCCAAAGTCTTTTGTGCATCCTGAATACAACCTGGTTCCACTGTCTGAGGTCCCTTAGACTGTTCAGGCCTTCTAGCTGAGACCCACGTTCAGGGAGCCTGATTCAGTCCAATGCTGATTTCCCAGCTATCAGTCTGGGGGCCCGTTATCTCCTCCTTGTTCAGGTCAGCTGTCTCTATGTCTCTCTGTAGCCTGGTCTTGTCCTCCCTCTCTGCAGGTGGATTCCAGTTTGGCTCAGTGTTTAGTTGTGGGTGTCTGCTTCTGTTTCCATCAGCTACTAGATGAGGGCTCCATGATGGTGGATAAGTTAGTTGTCAATCTCATTATCAGGGAAGGACATTTATGGTAGCCTTTCCACTTTTGCTCAAATTGTTAGTTGGAGTCAGTCTTGTAGGTCTCTGAACAACTAACTTATCCACCATCATGGAGCCCTCATCTAGTAGCTGGTGGTGGGGGTCAGAGATCAGACAGACGGAGATTCAGGGCGGTCTGGCATGGATAGGCAGGTCTAGTGTCCTCAGAGCAGCTCCAGGAAGTTCCCAGAAGGTGGCAGGATTGTTGGATCCACTGTCTGTCCCAGTGCTCAACCAGAGTGGTGGGACAGCAGGCAGGTTATGGCACAGGGTGGTGGGGGGAGGGCAGGCTCTTCGTGGGTGTGTGTGTGTATCAGAGCACTAGGAATGCTCTCGCTGGGGATAGGACACAGGACACTCCTTGCCATTTTTATTTAGAAAAGAGCATGCAATTCATTGATACTGAGAAAACTATGGTATTCTAATTTGTAGTAAGACTATGCATGCACCTCAACTTGAATTAAGTCTGGATAAATTGTTAGCAGTTCCACAATAATACCAAGCTACAGAACTGTCACATATATACAGATTACCCAAGTCAGTCCAATGAAGTCTCTCAGGTTGTTGGTTCAGTCTCTTTGAGCTCCTATGAGGCCAGGTTAGTTGTTTCTGTAGGTTTTGCCTATGGCCTCTCTGGTCCCTACAACCCTTCCTCCCTCTCTTCAGGAGCTTTATTCCAGATTACCCTAATGTTTGACTGTGAGTCTCTGAATCTGTTTCCATCAGATGCTGGAAGAAGCCTCTGATGATTATTGGACTATGAGTACAGCAGAATATTTTTATGCTTGGTTTGTAGTCACTTATAAGTGGATATTAACTATAAGTAACAGATAACTATGCTACAGTTCATAGACCAGGAGAGGCTAGGTAACAAGAAGGGCTCAAGGGGACACTTGGATCTCCCTTGTAGGGGGAAATTGATGAGACTTCATGGGTGGAATGGGTGAGGGTAAGGATGGAAATATGAGGGATCAGATGAGGGTTGGGGGGGAGTAGTGAAGAAAAAACACCAAAAAGAGGGACATTTCAGAGTCAGGTAGAAACCTAGTGCATGGAAAACTCCCAGGGATCTATAAGGATGACTCCAGCTAAGACTACTAGCAATTGCAGATATGTAGCCTGAACTGGTCATAACTGATGATCAGGCAAGACTTCTAGTGGAGGATTTGGTAATAACATATAGCACAATGGTCTGAGTTTGATAAACAGTAATGGAAGATGAACATTTACACAGTTGAATTACAAGAAACAGAAATGCATCCCTGCATAAATCAATTGGATAATTTAAGAGTTTTACTTTTAAGACAATTTTTATACATTAGGAAACAATAGCACTCTAGTTGGGAGGATAATAAATGTATAGTTTCTAAAATCATGTTTTAGGAAGAATTTGTGAGTGATACATAACATGATGTTTTCAATCACACAATATTTGAAATTGAGACATAGCAATACAGTTGCTGAATTTCAAAGCCAAAAAATACACATAAAAGAAATAACAGTGGTTTCATATGTAATTTTTGTTAAGGTGGTAAACTGCCAAGCCAAAGCAACAATGAAATAAGGGGAACTGTGACCTGAGAACTTAAAATGCTGATTTACTATCCTAGATTAAAGGCAAGAAAATCAATACTCTCCACGGACACTTCATTCAATATGATTCATCACTTAAAGGTCTTTGATGACTACATCTTGCCAATGAATAAATGACTAAAGCAAAAGTGAAACAAGGCTTGAAAAAACTTGCAGTTGCTATAGCAACCTTATGTAAAAAGCAAATGCCAGGGAGTTGTTGAATTTAAGATAAGAAGATTTTTAAGATCTGAGTGCAATTAATATTAAAATATAAACTGGGGGCTGGATAGATAACTCAATAGTTAAGAGTACATTATACTCGTTAGAATGTTTTCATTTAAGTTTTATATAATATATGTTGATCATATTCTTTCCCCTCCTGCAACTCCTAGATTCACTCTTCTTTGCCCACTCAACTTCATGCTGTTTTTGTTACTTTTGAATGGACAATAAGCAGTGTAGAATGGCCATTTCTTTATAGAGTTTTACCCTCATGTATTCAAAAGGTCTGGTTAATGAGTATTCAACTCCCAGATCTAATTCTACATTGTTCTGTGAGCCTGTGCTGGTGCTATTCAAACCACCTATTTTCTTTTGCCATTTCATCTCCCTCACTGTTCTTCTCAGAGGGCCTCAAGGAGAGAGACTACAGTATCAGAGGGAAGTGTCCTGACTTCTGTTTTTCTTCCGTCTGTGCATCATCAGTTTATCATTTCTTTATATTAGCAATGATGGTTCTTTTAAAAACTAGCAGTAAAGCACTGGTCTTCAGTGTCTGAGACCTCAGGTTTAATTCCTAGTGATGTTTCTTTGTTAGTGGTACATTCCAGCTCCTTAAACTCATTCTTCTGAGGTACTTGGCACCTTCAGAAAGTGCAGATGGCATACCTGCCTCATGGGTATTCAGTCTAGTTCCTGAACCCAGCCTCCAGAGTCTTTCTATTCATTTGTTTAGCACTAGGAGTTTCATCTTCCACAGTCCTCAGTGTTTCTCTTTTTTCAGAATCTTTTACTAATGCTAATTAGTATTAGTAGATGAACACTTTCTATTTTCTGATACATGATGGCCATTGGCTTATATTACATTTTTTTTCTGTTAAAACAAGGGGTCCCAGAGCTAAAATGAGACATGGACACATGATTTTATCCCTAGACTAGATGCTATCTCTAATTGATGACACTTGCAAATGAAATTTTCATTTATCCAAGGGAATCTCACTGGGAAGCAAACTACTCTTAAAGGTAGGTCCCACACTCAGGAGTAGATAGTTAATATGAAACAAATTTACAGCATCTTTGGAGGGTCTTTGCTTTATAATGTTGTCAGGACATTTTTTTTTCTACCTTACATCTCTCTTGTGTATATGTTATGGCTTAGCTTGGGGCTCTTATGGGATTCCTGTGTGTGCATGCATGTGTGTGTGTCTCTGAATTTATATGCATTTCTTGTGCTTTTTGTTTGACTCTTTTTTGTTTGTTTGTTTGTTTGCTAATTTTTAAAATTGTATTTATGATTATTCTTTAGAATCCTGTTTGTTTTCTAAGGACAGACATAAAGGGTGAGGATCTGAATGGGAGGGGAGGTGGGAAGAAACTGGGAGGAGTAGAGGGAAGAAATACTATAATCAGAATATATTGTGTAAAAGATTTATTTTCAATAAAAGAAAAGTAAAGTAACTACAGTAATTTCTATTTCCACACAAGATCTTCATTGATTATTGAGGTTTTTCTTCTATATACCTGATACTCTGGGCACTTCTGTAACTGTTCATCAAGTAACTACTTTTCCTGGTTGCTTGGACTGATGCAAATGATGTCTAAGAGTGCAGGTGCTGATTTTCCAGTGACTTCTCTTCAGAGGGGCATCTGATTAGACCATATCACAGCCTCCTATTGGGAAAGACAGAAGCGCATGTGTTGCATCTCCAGGACACAGACAATTTCTCAATGCTCAAGTCGACTCCTCTACTGCCCTTTATGTGATATTATGGATGATACAGCTGTAGGAATGTCCAATATACTGTGTCCCGTAGATATATTGTTCACTATGGGATTAATATTGTCTCAAATAGCCACCACATAGGTAATTAGTATTTTTGTAGTTAAGAATCATTAACTTTCCATTTCTTATTTTATATATTTATGAAGGTATCATAATTTTCAGAAAATGTTATGTTCATATTTTAAAATATAAGATTCTTTAAACATCCTTTTCTCAATATATATTCAAAAAGACTGGGAGTAAGAAAAAAGAGAGACACAATTAAAATCCAATCTCAAAAATAACAAAAAAGACTGGGCAGAGAGAACTATGGAAATATTTTCACAATATGATAGTGCTTTTCATTTCCTCCTTTTGAAACTTTTACCTTTTAAAAATTAGTATACACAAGATTAGGTTTCATGATAGCATTGTAAAACAATATTTGTTTGATTGACTCTCCTCCTAAAGTGACAAGGGAAATGTCACATTTTCCATCTACCCTATCACATCTTGTACACTTCTACCCACCCTCCATAACCTCCTCTGACTGTCACATCTCTTGTGTTCTGCCTTCTTCTTATTACCAAATATGCCCCCCAGCCATTTTTGCTTCTATGGTCTCTCTTCCAGTTTCCAATCATATACCACACTCACCTGCATATCTGTGTACAAGTAGATACCATGTTAGGGTGTTAGGGTTCACATAGGAGATCTCTGAGCATGCTAAATATTTCTGAGTCCTAGTTACTTTGTTTATAGTAATTACTACTTCCATCTTTTTCTGAAAAAAAAAACCCTGTAATATGTCAACAAATGGATAATTAAAATGCTATGCATATATACATTATATATATACATATATACAATATATGTATATATATAATGTGTGTGTGTGTGTGTATGTGTGTGTGTGTATGTGTGTGTGTATGTGTGTGTGTGTGTGTGTGTACATAAAGTAGAATTTTATTTGCCTGTAAAAGAAGTGGTCTTCTTGAAGTGTGAAGGCTTTCAAACAGAGACTTGGGCCTTTTTGAGAAGACTGTTGACTCAGCTTACAGTGGTTTGAATAAAATTCAAGGATTGGAGTTTGAAATCTTACTGCTTCATTTTTCTGGTGCCATCACAGGTCAGAAGTGGGAATTTGTTGTTGCACGCTCTCTTGAACTACCAGCTTCCAAATCATGTCACAGAGGCTTATTATATATGAATTGGTTTGCTCCTCTTTTCTTTATGACCACCAGCTCCATCTATCCCTTTTCTGCCTAGCTATTGAACATTCAGGTTTTCATTATATGAATCAGGTGTTTTAGGAAGGCAAGATGAAATAGCAATGCATCTTTACACAGTTAAGCAAATACAGCATAAACAAAAGCAACATACCTTTACATAGTTAAAATAACATTCCACAAAATTGCTTTAATTGACATGAATTGTGTAGTGATATCCTGCACATTTTCATAGGAATGAGTAATTAGGTTTATCTTCAGCTGCTATTCAAGGTGGGTCACTTGTATTATAAGTTTATACTTAGAGTGTAGCTCTAGGAAACAAAGCCCCAGAAGACAAAATTTTGATGCTTTGGGCTATAGAATCCTCCTGGGGCTGGGACTGGTGTGGACATCTATCACTCAATTCTACTTTGTGTTAGACCAGGAATGTGCTAAAATCCATGAGCATTTAGATGTCCTAGTCATCTCACCATGACTCCTTTGCCACAAAAGAGAATGCTTCCTTGTAGGAATGAACCACTTATGAAATATGAAGAAGTGGAGATGTTTTTCTACATGTTAAACTTCTTAGTGAAAAGAATGGCTACTTCAATACCTCTTAAATAATCCAAAGGGGGGGGAGCCATAAAACTCTAATATATGCTTACAGAAAATATATATGCACACAAAGCCAGAGGAGGTTGAGTTTAAACAAAGACACTTTTCAGAACAGAGAGACATATGTCTATAAAACCTTAACTGCATAATGTGATTGCTGTGCCATAACTAGAATTTTTATGTGTTTTTCTCCTTTATTTATCCAAGAATCTATATTCCAGTATTGGAGAACACAAATTTAGTTCATTTAATTTTATATCCATTTTATCATAAAAGTCAAGTAAAATTATAGTATAATCTGGTATGTTAATGGTCTGACCTTACAGAATTTGTATGTTGAACTCACTTCTCGGTTCATGTGGAGTAAGCTGAAGCCTGTGAGATGGAATTGGGCTAGAATGGACTGCAGCCCTTATGAGGGAATCCTGATAGAGGCTCTTTGACCCTTTTACTGTGTGACATCTCTGGGGCAAAAATCTTCTGGCCATTGGCCTGTAGAACTATTTAAAAATAAATTTCTGCTCTTTAAAACTTACCAAGTGTATGGATTTTTTTGTTGTTGGTATAGATGTCCAAACAAACTAAGACACCACTTGTGTCTGTACTTTTTGTACATGTGTATGTACTTAAACATTCACACAGTTAGCTATGAGTATATATAAGTACAAGAATTTTCTAAAGGGAAATGTATTTGTCTAAAATCCATTGTGTATATATTATAATTTACTTTGTCACTGTGATATTTATTTATCCTTATTACAATTTTGAGAACTGGGCATTTTAGCTGCTTGTGGGCATGTCACTGGAGGCAAACCTCAGAACTGGAATTGAGAAGTAAATGTATGTGGACTTTAACTTGTGATGAGTCAACACAACACAAGACTGTATATCAACATTCTTGTTAGTGTGTAACTTAAAACAACCCATCAGTCTCCTGCATGTTTTCATGGTCTACCACTGGGATTTAAGAATAATGTAACATACATTTGCACTGAAGTGGTATCCATTTATTTTCTATTTTCTTTCTAATATATTTCTATGATATATACCACTTTCCATCTCTGCATTGTCCCATCTGTCTTTTGTTGCTTCTATTCATATTAACTATTTTATAGTATCATTTCTTATCTCTACTATTAGTGCATTAGTTGCCTCTATTTTCTATTTTAGAGGTAATTAACATTTAGAATACTTCTCTCTAACTCTTCATAATTCATCTACAATAGTCTCTTACAGTGGAGACCCTTATAGCATTATACTTCCACTCTCCTTGTTTTATGTATTATTTGTTTATCTTTAAACACACATAATCATTTTATCTTTGCAATTTATTTTACATACTTGTTTATCTTTCAGTTAAATGAATTAGTGAAAAACAATTTAACTTTCTGTATATCATATTTGAAATTTTAAATTTATTTATATAATTTATGTTACATCCTGATATATTTCTACTTAACAAATTTAACTATTTATTGGCATGCAGGTATTGTGGTAATAAACTTTCTTACCTGTTAGACTTCCTTTCTTACCTATTAGTACAAAAGAATTAATAGCTCCATGCCAAACTCAAATTCTTAAGGATTTTGTTCTCAACTTTGATTATTTATTTTTTTTGCTACTTTGATTTGTGTGTAGCACTCATCTTGATGCACACTTGCTAATATGTGAATATGTACAACTTAACCCTGCTCTCTGAAATGTCTTGTAATCTTTTTCCAGTTTATGAGCTCATTAGACCGTCTCTTGCTGAGTCAAATCTTCCTTATTTATTTCTTCCTCCTCATAAACATTTTTGGCAGCCATAAATGATTTTAGAATTAGTTTGTAGGTCAGTGTTTCTAGTTGAGAACAGAAAAACCTGCTGAGGATATTGTAAGCAGAGCCACTGCTTACCAAAGAACACTGTGCTATTCCCAATGCCACTTCAGGAGGGAAACAACTAACTTATAGGTGAGGGTCTAGGAAAGAGGCCCAAGTATAGAAACAAAGAGGCACCATGCAACCTCCATTTCCACTATAATCAATATCCAGAAATTCTGGGAATCTGTCTT
This sequence comes from Cricetiscus sungorus, assembly GCA_030556225.1. Classification (NCBI taxonomy): domain Eukaryota; kingdom Metazoa; phylum Chordata; class Mammalia; order Rodentia; family Cricetidae; genus Cricetiscus; species Cricetiscus sungorus. The sequence goes on along the minus strand of JANBXA010000392.1, from coordinate 4,463,431 downwards.
TACTGCGACTGTTTCAATCAGGTGTCAAGGATTCAGCTTGGATGGTTATAATTTTTCTTAAAAGCTTGCTACCTTTTCCACTTACATTGGCACAACGAATGTCGTTATCAAGTTTACATCCACATTAATTTACTTTCACTTTAAAAATCTCTTGTGGACAAGTTTGAATGGTGGAGCTGTCTTTCTCCCTGCCTCTACTCCAAAGTAGGACAGAATATTTGAACTCCAAATCCTAATTGCAGGGAGCAGAACTCATGCTTTGGAAACACTATTAAAACTCAAAGCTCACATAAAACCTCATACACTTATAGTGGGAGACTTCAACACACCACTCTCACCACTAGACAGGACCAGCAATCAGAAATTCAACAAAGAAACAAAAGAACTAACAGGAGTTATGTCTCAACTGGGTTTAACAGACATCTATAGAACATTCCATCCAAACACAAAAGAATATATCTTCTTCTCTGTTCCACATGGAACCTTCTCTAAAATCGACCACATACTAGGTGGCATAACAAACCTCAACAGATACAAAAGAATTGGAATAGTCCCCTGTATCTTATCAGACCATCATGCTTTAAAATTGGAATCAACAACATAAATAGCAGAAACCCTACAAACTCATGGAAACTGAACAATGTGCAATTGCACCACTGGGTCAAAGAAGAAATAAAGAAAGAAATTAAGGACTTCCTAAAATTCAATGAGAATAAGAATACAACATATCCAAACTTATGGGACATCTTGAAAGCAGTGTTACGAGGGAAGTTCATTGCATCGAGTGCCCAAATGAAGGCAACAGAGGATAGTCACATTAGAGAATTAACAGCATAACTGAAAGCCTTAGAACAAAATGAGGCAAACTCACCCCAGACGAGTAATGCCAGGAAATAATCAATTTGAGGGCTGAAATCAATAAAATAGAAACCAAGAAAACAATACAAAAAAAATCAATGCAACAAAGAGTTGGTTTTTTGAGAAAATCAACAAGTTAGACAAACCTTTATCCGAACTAATGAAAAAGCAGAGAGAGAGAGAGAGAGAGAGAGAGAGAGAGAGAGAGAGAGAGAGAGAGAGAGAGAGAGAGATATCATGCAAATTAACAAAATCAGAAATGAAAAGAGGGACATAACAACAGACACAGAGGAATCCAGACAACTTTCAGGTCATACTTTGAAAACCTGTACTCCCACAAAATTTGAAAATTCAAAGGAAATGGACAAATTTCTGTATAACTATCACTTACCAAAATTAAACCGAACAGACAAACAACTTAAATAGACCTATAATCCCCAATGAGATCAAAACAGTCATTGAAAACCTTCCACCAAAAAAAAAAAAAAAAAAAAAAAAACCAAAGCCCAGGGCCATATGGTTTCAGTGAAGAATTCTACCAGAAGTTCAAGGAAGAGCTAATTCCAATACTCCTCAAACTGTTCCACACAAAAGAGACAGAAGGCACATTACCAAACTCTTTCTATGAAGCCACAATCACCTTGGTACCCAAGCCTCACAAAGATACAACTAAGAAAGAAAACTACAGACAAATATCCCTGATGAACATCAATGCAAAAATATTCAATAAAATACTGGCAAACCGAATCCAAGAATACATCAGAGAAATCATCCACCATGACCAAGTAGGCTTCAACTCTGGTTTGCAAGGATGGTTTAACATATGAAAATCTATCAACATGATCCACCATATAAACAAACTGAAAAAGAAAAAACATATGATCATCTCCCTAGATGCTGAAAAAGCCTTCAACAAAATTCAACACCATTTCATGATAAAGGTCTTGGAGAGATCAGGGAAAATGGGAACATACCTAAACATAATAAAAGCAATATACAGTAAACCAACAGCCAACATCAAACTGAATGGAGAGAAGCTTAAGGCAATTCCTCTAAAATCAGAAACAAGACAAGGCTGTCCTCTCTCTCCATATCCCTTCAATATTGTACTTGAAGTTCTAGCTAAAGCTATAAGACAACAAAAGGAGATCAAGGGGATCCAAATTGGAAAGGAAGAAGTCAAACTGTCTCTATTTGCAGATGATATGATAGTTTACATAAGCGACCCAATAAACTCTACCAGGAAACTCCTACAGCTGATAAACACCTTCAGCAAACTAGCAGGATACAAGATAAACTCAAAAAAATCAGTAGCCCTACTTTATTCAGATGACAAAGAGGCTGAGAAAAAAATCAGAGAAAGATCACTCTTTACATTAGCCACAAACAACATAAAATATCTCGGGGTAACACTTACCAAACATGTGAAAGTCCTATACAATAAGAACTTTGTGTCTTTAAAGAAAGAAATTAAAGAAGATACTAGAAAATTGAATATCTCCCATGCTCTTGGATTGGAAGGATAAATATAGTAAAAATGTCAATCTTGCCAAAAGCAATCTACAGCTTCAATGCAATCCCCATTAAAATCCCAGCACAATTCTTCACTGACCTTCAAATAATAATCAACTTTGTATGGAAATACAAAAGACCCCGGATAGCCGAAACAACCCTGTACAATAAAAGAACTTCAGGAGGCATCACCATCACTGACTTTAAGCTCTACTACAGAGCTATAGTTCTGAAACAACCTGGTATTGGCGTAAAAATAGACAGGTAGACCAATGGAATTGAATCAAAAATCCCGATATTAATCCTCACACCTATGAACACCTGATTTTCAACAAAACAGCAAAAAAAAAAAAAATACAATGGGGGGAGGAAAGGATCTTCAACAAATGGTGCTGGTACAATTGGATGATGGTGTGTAGAAGACTGCAGATAGACCCATGTCTATTGCCATGCACAAAACTTAAGAAGTCCAAATAGATCAAAGACCACAACATAAAACCAGCCACTCTGAACCTCTTAGAAGAGAAAGTAGGAGGTACCCTTAAACAAATTGGTATAGGAGACCACTTCCTGTACATAACTCCAGTAGCACAGACACTGAGATCAACAATTAATAAGTGGGACTTCCTCAAACTTAGAAGCTTCTGTAAGGCAAAGGACACAGTTGACAAGACCAAACAGCAGCCCACAGACTTGGAAAACTATTTTACCAATCATACATCTGACAAAGGGCTGATTTACAAAATGTACAAAGAACTCAAGAAACTAGTCAACAAAACGCCAAATAGCCCTATTAAATAATGGGGTACAGAATTGAAGAAAGAATTCTCAATAGAGGAAATCAAAGAGGCTGAAAGACACTTAAGAAAATGTTCAACATCCTTAGCTATCAGGGAAATGCAAATGAAAACAACTTTGAGATACCATCTTACTCCTGCCAGAATGGCTAAAATTAGAAACACTAATGACAACTTATGCTGGAGAGGATGTGGAGAAAGGTGAACACTCCTCTACTGCTGGTGGGACTGCAAACTCACACAGCCATTTTGGAGATCAGTATGGCAGTTCCTCAGGAAAATGGGAATTAGCTTACCACAGGACCAAGCAATTCCACTCTTAGGTATATACCCAAATGACCCACAGCCATGCAACAAAGACATGTGCTCTACTATGTTCATAGCAGCATTATTTGCAATAGCAAGAACCTGGAAGCAACCTAGATGCCCCTCAACTGAAGAATGGATAAAGAAGATGTGGCACATCTACACAATGGAATACTACTCTGCAGAAAAAAAATTAAGGAATCTTGAAATTCACAGGCAAGTGGATGGAACTTGAACAAACCATCTTGAATGAGGTAACCCTGTCACAAAAAGAGGAACAGGGTATGTACTCACTCATATATGGATTTTAGACGTAGAGCAAAGGATCACCAGCCTATAAAACACACCACCAGGCGAACTGGGATACAAGGTGTATTCTAAGAGATTCATATCTGGTCCCTCACAATAGGGGGAAGGGACAAGTTACCCAGAGCACATGGGAAATGGGGGGGCAGTGAATTGAGAGAGAACTAGAAGAAAGAGAAGGGGAGGAGAGGAAAACATGTGTGACTTGATAGATTGAGTTATGGTCAGAGAGAGAGAGGGGGTCATAAAAGTGGGGAGCCATTATTTGTTTGAAGAGAAAATTCAACCTAAAGAAAGGTCTAGATCTCTACAAGATTGACTCCAACTAATAATTCAAGCAACCATGGAAAGGCTACATAAATGCCCTTCCATGATAGTGAGATCATCAACTAAATTATCCACCATCATGAATACCTGTCAGAAACAGAAGCAAACACCCATAACCAAACACTGAGTCAAACTAGAAACCAGATGCAAGGAGAGGAGACAAGACCAGGTTGCAGACACACACAAAGACAGCTGACCTGAACAGGGAGGAGCTAATGCTCCCTTCTTCCCAGACTGATAGCTGGGAATCCAGCATGGGACTGACTCAGACCCCCCTGAATATGGGTCTCAGCTAGAAGAACTGAGCAGTCCTGGGGACCTCAGACAGTAGAAACAGGATCTATTCCTGGTGCACAAAAGGACCTTGTGGACGCATCCCTCATGGAGGGATACTCCTTTAACCTAGAGACAGAAGTCCTAGTCCCTACTTCAAATGACTGGACAGATTTATATGACCCAACCTGGATAGCATAGCCCTACAAGTGGGATGTGGGTGGGGGGATGGGAGGGGAGGGTGGCCAGGGTGCATGTCACAGAGGAAAGAGAGTAAGAGGGTTGGAGGGTTGGAGGGTTGGAGGGAGGAAGGGAGAGGAAACTGGGATCCACATGTAAAATGTTTAAATTATATTATTAATAAAAAAGAAGAAAAAATAAAATAAATATTTTAAAAGTGGTGAATGTAAAAAAAAAAAAGAAATCACTAACAACTATACATACTGTTAATGACTGTGTCAGCTCTATCTTGGAACTGGAGCTTTTCTACAGGATTAAAGACATATAAATTGCTGATGTGGCTCTCTGGGATACAGGTTAGTTCAGACATCCACCATGGACCTGAGTTTTAAAGTGATTTTTTCTTTGCTTTGCTGTTTCATGTTCCACTGGTGAAGTCCAGCCATTGTCTCTACACACTCCAGTCAGTATGTTCCAAACAATGGTAGTTTAATCCAAGTTTCATTTCCTGGAATAATTAGGTATTTTTTTCAGTGCCTTGTGAAAACACAGTTCAACTCTTGTAGCTGCATTTGAGATTTGGCATCATTAAGGATTTGATGAATGGAGACAACCTGGCAAAGGGTATGGAGGCTGATGAAGACTGATTTATTAGAATGGTTTCAAGGCCAAACATTCAGTACCATTCCTAGATCAGTAGAGATTAGGATTAGGAGATAAGGTAGAACATGCTGAAATGCATAAAGATTCAGGGAGTAAAGATTTATGTGGCACCACTAAGGGGCGAAGAGAAAACTAACAGACTGAAACTAAAACAACATGAATTTGAGTCCCATCACCTATGCTATACGACTTTAAGTTATGTTGGTAGGGTGGCTAAGAGTGTGGATGTGGAATGCTGGCTCATATCCAGAACAATGCTGGTGTTCCACTGGAGACTTCCAGAGACAACTCTGTGATGGGGATGAATGGGGAGTTTAGAAGTGCCATCTAAGTTCCCGTCTTTCACAGTGATGTCTTGGAAACACTGTTCTGCCATCTTGATCATTGTTCTCATTTTCTTCAAACTGTTTTCATAAAACACAAAATGGAAAATCTAATTATAAGACACATTAATACAGGAGCTGTTGCTCACCTGATAAACTCTTTGCAGTATACTCAATGTAAAACACATCTACAAGCCCAGGGCTATTTCATATAAGTATTAGCAATTCTGAAACTCACTCATAGACTAGGAATTATTTTAATTTTAATTAGGAGAGGATTAAAACTTCAGGTTGGGGATAAAAGCAAACTGAATACTAAGTAAATACAGAGAAGTTTAAAAAAGAAATAGAGGATACATTCTACAGAATTCTAAAGTCTTTAGGAAAATAGACTGGCCATTGGAAATTTCCCAGTAAATCATAATGTGTTCAGTGAATAAGTTTAAAATAAGATCCTTTAAAATACACTTTAATGGTTGAGGGACTACTGGAAAATGAAATTTAGAACAACAATGATAAGAACAAAAGCATCTACACAGATACTTAGAAGGACAGACTGAAAGGAGATTTTAGACACACACCCTGTCCTATGCATATGTAATGGGCAAGCTAGAACATAAAAGTTTGGCCAGTGGATACACACACACACTCTCTCTCTGTACCTTGGGGAACATAAGGTTCCATCAGTCTTCTAGGGACAATCATTTTATGGTGCTTGACCTCACTGTCAGGGCCTTGCTAGGTTATTGAAGATATGAGTACATTTCCAAATTGCTTTCTGGAAGATGAGTCCTCACCCTGTCTTATTTCTTTAATGTGAAAACAAATGGGAAAGCATCAGGAATGTATATATATATATATATATATATATATATATATATATATATAAATATATATATCACACCAGATGTGTTTCATGTTTACCCAGAACAGTTGATGGGAAAACAGTTGTCTGACCCACTTTATCACACAATGAAAAACTCTAGCATTATGCTATGTTAATTAAATAAACTCAGAAAGTAGGTAATTTCCTAGGATGAACTTGTTCAATTTCTATACCTAGATCATTACTTATTATAGGATGGAGTCCTATAAGATAATCAATAGAACAAGGCTGTGAGTAGGATTGAAATTTCAAGTTAATATTATTTTATAATTTGTTTTCTGTTCATAAGAAGAAAGCAATGCAATCTATTTTGTATGTATTTCAAATTTTCAAAAAATGTCTGTACTAAATTACATGATTTAGAATAGGTTTTCCCAAATAGCCAGCTACATGATGTGCTGTTGCTGATTGCTAGTCTTTTACAGTGAGACTGAATATACTTAGTTCCAAGGAACATAAATGCCTACTGTCATTCAGATTTTCCTGACAGACTCTAAGATTTAGAGCTTTATCAATAAATGACTTTAGTGTAGTCATAATTTAATGAGTTCTTTTATTTAGCAATCAATACTACTCACACCTCTCAGCTAGTGATTTCACCAATCATTAATTAATCATATTATCACAATGGCTTAACATGATCTTAACCTTGTCATATTTGCAAAAGTAAAAATTTCCCTATGAAGGCTTGTAAAATTGGATGAGGGTCCTGCAAAGCCTGCTGGTACCCTGATGAGTATCTAGTGGCCCAGGAACCATGAGAACTTGTAAATAAGGTGAAACACCTTTGGGGAACTGTAAGGATTTTTGAGAGTGCATAGTAGCTCAGGAAACTCATCAGTATGTATTAAAACAGCACAGGGAAAACTGTCAGGCTTCTAGAGGCAAGCAACATATCAAAGAGACAAACTACCTGCTGCCGGGGTTTGGGCAGACATGAATATATATCCAACTGTGGGAAATATGGCCAGACCCAACAGTGAAAAGGATCCTGAGCACCCACACAGTGCATGACTGATTATAGGAAGCCCCTTCCTCCCAAATGCTAAGAAGGCTGGTCCCTGGACAATAGCATATGTGATAAATCTGACTTCACAGAACATAAAATGCCTGCTCTCATTCTGACACTAAAAAGAGTAAATCATTAGACATCATCTATATTCACAGAAAACCTCAAGGACCTTTCAAAAAATTTGTAAGGAAAGATTGTCACAGAGCAGTCTGCAATTTTGTGTTTTCAGTAGCACTGAAAAGAGAAAATGCCCCAACTAAGAAAAGAGGCAGGCCCTGCTGTCATGAGACATTTTCTGGGGGTGTGAATAAATGTCTATCTGTTCACACCAGGTAGGACACTGATGGTAGAAGTCCAGCTCAGTGGACCAACAAGTTTAATGTGCTTGCTTATGGGGACATGGGAGGGGGGTTAATTATAGGAATGTGGGTGACCATGAAAGAGTTGTACTAGTAAGTGCTATCATGATATAAGTTCATGGAAGACTCAACATGGTTCCAACTTCCACTTAGTCTTATCTGTCATACACATCAGCATTTCCTAAGATCAATTATATATGGGAAGGGCAAGAAGGAGGAAGCAGAAATCTGAGACCTATGTGACTCCCCTCTCCATTTCCTTCCATTAGGGAGTGGTGATAATTCCATTATTCTGTCTATAGACGTATATAACCCAGTTCAATTGCTTTTATTTTATTGCCATGCTAGTAACTCAATATTTTTCTTTATTTTAAAGTGGCACTTGGATGATTATATGATTTTGGAGGAAAACCCATCATATAATACATGTTTAAGCATGCCATGAGACTAAATGTCTAGATGTAAGCAGACAACATACCTTAGAGTAGAATTCATAGCAATAGTTCATAATCTCAGAGTGATTCAATATTGGTCCACACTCTGTCTACAATCTGTGAACACATTTCACACTCTTTCTGAGGATAGAATTGACAGAATAAACTTAGAGTTGTAATGCTCATTAGGGTTAGCATGGATTTTAGACATATGTGTTGTCTAGTCCAAGCTGGATGTTCAATACATCACTGTGAAGACAATAGAACTTATGTGTGGACAACCAAGTGGACAGATCACTATAAATGCTTTCTTTTTTCATGCTTTAAGACAAAAACAAATTTTTTGATTTTAAGACTTAGCTTGTTGACATTTTGATCCCCTTCTGTTTCTTGTGCTACACTGAATTCGTAAGAAGTAATCTCTATATGCAACAAAGAAAAATTTAACAAGACATTTCTTTTTAAGAAGGATTTCTGTGGCCAACCTTCTAGATAAACCTTTGTTTTCACTATAGAGAGATGTAGACATTTGTCTAACATAAAAAAATCTATGCCATTTCTTAGATTCCGATTCCAGAAATATGTTTTCACTGTCTGGTTTTAATATTATTATTTTTTTAAATCTTTGTTGGTGCAATGTCGTATTGAGATCTTGTGTTTTATCTAACGCTTAATATTTTCTTCACTTTTATTTCTTTCTATTTTAGCAAATTATTAGGAATTTACCATAAAGCATGTGATATATGAAATGAAAGATTTGGCTAAAGAGATAGCTCAGTTGGCCAAGTGCTTGCCTTGCAGGCATAGTGGTCTGAATTTAATCCCCCAAAACCCAGGTAAAAATATAGGTGTTGTGGTGCACACTTGCAATCTCAGTTTGGGGAAGGTGAGGACAGGCAGATCTCTGAGGCTTTTGGATCAGCTCTCTTAGCCTACTTGGTGAGCTGCAGGCCAGTGAAAGACCCTGTCTCAAAAGAACAAGTAGCAAATTTGTGAGGAAAGATATCTGATATTTCCTTCTGGCCTTTATGCCCATATGAGCACACATGAATGCATACATGTGCACAACATAGATGCATAAAGAAAGAAAAATAAATAAAATAAACAAGAAAGATTGGTATTCTAAACATTTAAAAATATACATGTAAGACAACAGTAATAATGCAGCTTATTGATATAAATTGCTAGCTACAGAAATTTGTCAGAAAAAGACTGCAGCAATCCATTACCAGAAAATGGAACAAAAAGATATTTATGTAATATAAGTAACTCTTGTGTTTTCATAAAAGATAGTTATTATCTTCTCCTAGAAAAGAAAAATCAAAGTTGACATTAGAAAACATGGCCTACTTAAATGAATGCAGTTAAAAAGTAACTTGTGATTCTTTGCATTATAAAGATCATACATTTTAAATATGTGAACAAAGCAAACTAGAGATTATGGTGTGTTATGGGAAAATGTGCTTGACTCTGAGTCTAAAAGATTGTCTTTATGGGTATGCTATGTGAAAGCTCAGATGAATGAATGCCTTTGAGTAGATAGACTATAAAGCAAAGGATCTAACAGGCTTCTGCATAACAATCCTAAAAGATTTATAGCCAAATGCAAGTATAAAGAACAGCAGTAGGAAATGAAGAAATAGTGACTATTGAGCAGGCACATCACTTGAGATCTGTAGGGAAATAAGAGCATCAAAAACAAAGTGAGTGAAGAGTAGAATAATATAAAAGTAAAAATCAAATGGGTGTGGGTTGCCTTCCAATTTATCATATAGTAAGCACTTTGCCACATAGGCAAGGATGGATGCCCTTTTCACCACTTTGAAAGGAGAATGCATTATGAATAAGCCTGCTTTGGATTAACAAAGCTGTACTATAAAACTGTCTGCCAGATTTTAAAACAGCAAAGTTTCTCAATTGGAAATATCAAAAGAAATTGGACTAGAAACCATAAACCTATAGTATTTTAAAATGTAGAGAGCTCACTGGCACACCAAGGCTAGCATTATACAAATACACAAAGGACTGCAGTACACACAAGACAGTCTCACTTGTCTGAAACAAAGCAAAACAATCCAGTAACATTTAGAACAAAGGTGAAAGGATACTCTATGTAACCCACAACAGTTTTATTCTTTAGCAATGCAATAGTATTAGCTCTCAACAATATCCCCTCACCTTAGTGGATATGAATGGTCTCAACAGAAATTTTTTTTTTCTAATTGATTTTGTTTTCAATTTAGGAAAAAAAATGTGAGTATAATATGTCTTATTTTAAGTAGAAAAAGAAAGAGTTGCCAACTTAATCACATATAGCAATAATAAGAATTTTGGAGTGTCCTAAACAGTAATTTTAGGTACTGTATAAAAGAGATCCTCTTGATATTTTGAAGGCTTCCATTGGAATTGTGCAAGCCTGGTTAGCAGGAATCTGATATGGATGCAAAACAGTGATGGACTTCCTGTACTCAGCTTATCAAGTAACAGAAAGTTTTATGAATAGCATATTGGTGAATTTTATCATTGTATAAAAGCTTTATTTTTCTCATAGTTTCAGTGTACAGTTCATCATGGTAGGGAGGACACAGGGGACCAAGCAGCTTGAGACTCTGTACCAGGAGAGTAAAGCTGATTACTCAGATATGATCTATCAGAAAGAAGATTGGCAGAACCAGCTAGAAGACAGAACATGAGATAGGGCTACAAACCCAATCCCAGATGCCTACTTTCTCCATGTATGCCCTTGTGCCCAAAGGTTCAATAACCTCCCAAAACAGTGGCACCTGTTAAGTTCACTTTTCAACACGAGACTGTTGATGAAAATTGATATTCAAACCATTAGTCTGTCTCATTGGAAGGATTTAATTGGACACTGCATTACTGTCTTATTTGGGGGATTTCAGATGGAATGTCATCATCAACACTAACTAATAAAGTTGGTTGATTTATGAACCACATTCAGCTTTTTTTACATGGGTGCTGCAATCTGAACTCTGCCCATCACATGCTCTTAGGCACCAATCCATCTCTTCAGCCACTGAAGCCAGAATTTACGTTTGTCAGAACTAATTGAATCACAGAATCTGGTTCTGAGTGTTCACAAAGAAGTAAACTGTTGATCACATGTGTGCTGTCTGTGGCAGATCCTCCTACACAAACCTGTAGCACTAAGTCAAGCATGGACTGTTTCATTTTTTTCCATTGTTGACAAGAAACAATTTGATCAGTTACCCAGAGGCAGGGGAAAGTTGAAGCTAAACATGTACCACATTTTATTTTTTATGAGTAGAGTTATATTACTAATGAAGACAGGACATATAAGGTACAAATACATTCTCCTTGCAATTATATTAAAAGATATCTACCTGCCTACATACATGCTAGTTTGTTTTTGTCAACTTGACACAGTTTATGTCATCCCATTCCAGGGAATCTCAGTGAAAAAAAAAGTGCCTCCATCTGATTGGCCTCTAGACAAATCTATGGGGCATATTCTTAATTAATTATTTATGTTAGGTGTGGGCAGTGGCACACCTGGGAAGCTAGTTCTAGATTTTTTTTATTCTTTCAAAATTGAATGCATGTATACAGTGTATTTTCATCATATCCACCCTTCTCTCCCCACTACTACCCCCTACCTGGTTATGAGTTCTTTAAGAAAGCAAACTGAGCAGACCATGGAAAGCAAATCACTAGGCAGCATTTCTCCATGGTCTCGGCTTCAGTTCCTGTCTCCAGGTTCTTCCCTTTGCCTTCCTCAATGGAAGATTGTGATTTGAAGTTTTAAGATGGAATGAACTCTTTCCTCTCTAAGCTGCTTTTTGTCATTGGTTTTTAACACAGAAATAGAGATTAAAATGACATGTAATTTTTTGGTTATTAACTGGAACAACAAATTATCAAGGAATAATTCTGAAAAAATGATCACCTTATGGCTCATTGAAATTTATAGCATGTAAACATATAATTATATCATTTATACATGTTTATATTTATTATAAAGACATCAAGCCCAAGTACTTGGTAGGTATAAAAACATCATTTAGGATGACATATAAGGTAGTCATCAATCTCATTATCAGGGAAAGGCATTTAAGGTAGCTACTCCACTATTGCTTAGATTGTTATTTGGGGCCATCCTTGTAGGTCTCTGGACATTACTCTAGTGCCAGATTTCTCTTTAAACCTATAGTAACTCCCTCTATTATTATATCCCCCCCCCTTTTTTTTTTGCTAACCTCTATTCTTTCCCTGACTCAATTTTACTTCTCCCTCATGTTTTCCTCTCCCTTCCTCTTCTCCCCTTCTCATTCTCCAGGGAATTGGGATTGATATGTAAAATAAAATATTCAATAATAATAATAATAATAATACATTATAAAAAAGCTGGTGAGAGAAATCTGTCACTGTTTGCCATACAAGCATGAGGACCTGAGTTTAGACCCTCAGCACCCACGTAATAAATGCCAAGCTTGGCAGTGTGCATTTGTAATCCCAGCAATGGGGAGAAACGAACAGGAAGGTTCTAGAGGTCTCCGGTCAGCCAGTTTATTCTATCTTGATAGGTTAGATGAGATAATCTTGTCTCAAAAATTAAATTAAATGTGGAGATCAATAAAGATAGGTACTAAACTTCAAACTCTGGCTTCTGTGTACACACACACACACACACACACACACACACACACACACACACACACACCACAAACCATTTCCAAAATCAAACATAAATTTAGATCATGTGACAAAAGAAATCAGGTATTATGGTGACAATTAATACTCAAGATATCATTGAGTTTTTCTTTAGGTTCTTTATGTCCTTAGCCAAGATATAATTTCTCATTTGTCAGTCAAAGCTCTTCAACTTCAAAATTTCATGATAATGTTTCAGAGTACATTATGGAGACAGTAAACAAGTTCTACTGCAAATTTTCAGTTATATTTTTGAAAAATCTATGCTTATGTTTAGTACCAAGAATAGTATTGCACATGAATTTGGGGCATTTCAATTTCCTCCTCCTTTCAGAAGACATAAAAAGCTTTTATCTCTATCATGTTTAATATCAGTTCATAATTTGTGGCCAGGAAGTTAATTAGTCTATTATGGTATTATAGCTATTCAAATGTAATTATATGTATGGCAGAATGTGTACCTTTCTCAAGGGAACAGGACACTGCATCTGAAAATCATTTTACTGAGAAAATAAGACATATGGAAGTACATTGTAGTGAGATATTCACCCTGTCTGCACAGGTTGTACTGACCACACCCATTGGGGGTGGGGACAGGTGCGGACATGACCTGGGAGTACTAGGTCTGGGGTCAGGGACCCCGGAGCTCTCTTTTGCTTCCTGGTCAGAGACAGATAGCATCCAGAGGCATCCTTGGGACGGGAACCTACTGGTAGTTATCTGTCTATGTTGTCAGTTATTTCTCCCTGATTAAACATCTATTTAGCCTATCTGTTTTCCCTGATCCTTATTTTTCCATGATAGTTCATGGAGTCCATTAGATCAACCCGGGTGCCTAAGTGTGCCACCTCTCATTTAGTGCATCCAAATGGAAATAAAGGAAAACGTCTAAAACACCACGGAAGGAGCATCCACAGTCATTTAAGAATGTCGCTGACTTTTAAAATGTACTTGGAAACTCCATTAGAAACTACATTGGCCTCTGAGGGGACATTAATGCGACAGAGGCTGCTTATGAAACTCTCTTTTCGGCATAAGAACTTCCTGAACACATCCAAAAGGAAGGTGTTTCCCCCTGTCTAATAAAGCAATCCAGTTTACTCAAGAAGACACTATGGATCATGGAGGCAGCTGGGAATTTCGAGTGTAGTTCTTTCAAGGCTTACTGAGGGGGGCCAGGGGAGGGCAGAGCAGAATAAGAAAGACAGAAAGCTTAGCACAGCAAGGTAGTGGCCAGGAGCCAGAAAACATTTCACAACCCTTTATCCATGAGTGCTCCCCTAACCACACCAGATGGGAAGACTTCATCAATGTCAAGCCTGCTGTTATCATTAGAAATTTTCTTATCAGTGGGTTAGAGGCTGATATCTCAGCCATGTCTGTGTATCAGACAGGAGAGCTATCCATTTCAAGACTCAGTAACCTCATTTATTAGAAAAGAATGCTCTAAACAGGAGGTCAACAAGTGCATATGGAACAGGAGAGGCACTCCATACCTCTGAGGAAATTCTGTCCCACCTGTGAAGATTTGATTTAGAAATATGATAGACATGGAATATTTACCTCGGTATGGGGGAACGTGATATATGATGTGTTAATATGTGGGGGCTCTCAAAGGACATCTAGAAGTACTGTCTGTAGAGTAAGACTTTTTGTAGTAAAATGCATGCAGATTTCAGTAGGCTCTCATTCTAATGTATTGCTGAATATTTTACATATGTATATGTGGGTCAAGTCTGCTTTAGTTGCCAGGGACATGACAATGAGAAGAGGCCTCTGTCATTAACAGTGTGGGAATGGACTTTTCTCAGTATTCCTGGTGTTGTTACGTGCAGGTTTTTCCTTCTGTGTGGTCTGGTCCCACCACCCCGCTGCCACGCCAGGCCCCAATAACACTCTGAAACTGTATTTGATACAATGCTGTTGGCCAGTTACTATTATTATTTATCGGCTAGCTGTGTCTTAATTATTAACCCATTTCTACTTATCTAAGTATTTCCATGTGGTTATCTTATCCGAGTGCCGTGGGCTGGCATCTTGCTTTCTCCATGCTCTACATGCTGAACCCTCCTTACTACCTCCTCTTTCCTCTTCCTAGTCTCCTAGCCCCACCTATCTTGCTTTCCCATTGGCCACAGTGCTTTATTCATTAACCGGTATGAGAAACATATTTACAGAATAACATCTCCCATCACTGGTGTAACAGTAGTCATTTCTTTGTCCTCATGATGTGAGAGTTGACTTTAGACTGACAACAAGAAAATCGAAAATGTTTGACAAACTTCCTGGGTAAAAGAGTTTCACTCCAGTGCCTGAAGGGCAGACACAGTCAGTTATGCTTGTGAAAAAATATTCTAGACAAAAATACACAGGACATTCAAGAGTCTTAAAAGGATAAAGTGTGTTATAGTTTGTTCAACCTTTAAAAATCATATTTGAATTGAAAAGTCAATAACATTGTTTCACATTATAAATATAGATGGGGACAGATTATATGATACTTTGGAGGTCGTGAAGGAGGAGAGTAGGAGATTTGGAAGAGTGTTTTTAAGTAGCTGGAAGATTAAAAATAAAAATAAAAGGGATACAAATTCTATCCTTAAAAAGAGTTCTTGGTCAATGAGGTGGCTCAGTGTGTAAATGTTCTTGCTGCCAAACCTGATAGGCCAATGTGCTAGAAGAGGAGAACTGACTTCCACACACTGTCCTCAGAAGTCCACAGGCATGCTGTGATACACTCACATGCACATAAACATATGCACCCACACATGCACACAAAATAAGAGAAAATGTAAAAAAGTTCTTTTGTTTGTGCTATGAAAGGTTAGGTTGAACAGCACAAGTGGAAGCCAGGCACTTGTAACAGTAGTCTATGTTAGAATCAAAGTGATCTAGACTAGGTTGCAATAGTGTGATTAGAAAAAAGTAGCAGATAATAGAGAGATTTAGATGCTAAAACTAAATAATGTTGTGCAGTAGCTTTCTCTGAGGTTAAAAGATCTACTTTGTGAGAACACTTCTTACAGTACAAACTATAATGGGAGGTGAAACAACAGGATATTTTAAGACAGGATGCTTGCAAGGAGATGAAATACTTCATCTTGCAGAGAAGCTCTTTGAGAAGCCCACAATTGAAATAACTTCAGGAAGTTCCTGAAACTAACCAGATTTACTAATGTAATCCCTTCCTCCCTCAGAGTATATAAGCAGCACAGACTGCTGAGAGTCATTTCTTCTCCCACAAGTAGCCCTTCATCCATATCTCTGTTGGTCACTTAAATAAAATGAGTCATTAAGTTGGACTTTGGTACCACCCATAGTTTTGTCTGTAGTTGTTTCTCTATCTGGGATGAGTAAACACATCTGTTCACATCTCATCAGGAACAGTGTCACACAACAAAAAGCCAGAATTTGTCCCCAAAATACTTGTATTAAGATCGATCAAGGGATGTCTAAATTATTAAGACTCAGTGTGACATATGAAAATGGTGTATCAACAAAATTATAAACAATATAGTGATTTAACATTTTAAAATCCATTTTATATTTTATATTGTATATGTATGGGTGTATGTGTGCATGGGTACATGTATCCATAAAGGCCAGAAGAGGGCATTGGGTGCTTGGGAGCAGGTTTTTCAGTCAGTTGTCAGTAACTGATGTGGGTGCTAGGAATTGAATGCCGGTCTCCTGCAAAGACCAGTGATTGCTCTTAACTGGTAAGCTCTTGATGAGAGATGTTATTTTGTAAATATGTTTCTTGTATTGGTTAATGAATAAAGCACTGTTGGCCAATAGAAAAGGAAGATAGGAGGGGCTAAGAAAGGAGAGGGAAAGAGAAAGTAGGAAGGAGGAGTCAGCATGGAGAGCCCAGAGAGGTAGCCACGTGGAAATACTTAGAATAGGAGAAATGGGTTAATCATTAAGACAGAGCTAGCTGATAAACAGCAATAGTACCTGGCCAACAGCATTGTATCAAAAACAGAGTATCTGCACGTTATTGGGGGCTGGCGTGGTGGCGGGACCAGACTGGCAGCAGGGGGAAGAACCTGCTCATAACAAGCTCTCTCTCTCTCTGGCTTCTATTATTTATAATAATATAATTCATATGATGTACATGTTGCTCATTTGTATAAAAATCCTTTGTCTTTGCATTGAAGAACACTCAAAATAAAAACTCCAGATACTCTAGTACTTGTTCTTTCATGGTCTTGAAAAATAGACATTTTATTCCCATGAACAGATGATAAAATGATGCAAAGAGCAAATCAACTGTCTATGCTTCAGCTGCTTTGTGGTTGTCACTGAAACACAGGTCTTTTTGTAGACATTGACTCCTTCTTCTGCACCAACTGTCTCTTTAAGGACAGATGGAAGGAGCAACAAAGCTGACATAAAATATACATGTGTTTTCAAAGTACGGTAAGTTCATAGTAAAGAAGCTGCCTTTCAATGGTGGATGATTGGTGCATGTTCTTAAAGAAAGTTTTTTTATACATATATATATATATATATATATATATATATATATATATATATATATACATTCGTTTTAAGTATGTTAAAAATGTAGATTGCAATACAGTTCCATGATTTGGAAAATATTGTTTAAATTTAAGTTGACATACTTCAACAAACACATTGAATCAAGTCAAAGAAAAACATTTGTCCTTGGCTATGTGACATCCAGTCATCCAGTAGAAAACCAAGAGCTAATAACAAGCCAACTTAACAACAACAAAACAGAAAAAAGAACTTATAAGAAAAGTATTAGCTAAACAGTAATAAGAGAAACAGCACAAAGGGCAAACACTGAAAGTATAAGTTTGCACAAGAAATTATATTACTTAAGATTAATTCCTCAAAATTAGTTGGGATTTGTGGTCAAAACACCATGAATAAACTGTTAATTTAAAGATGGGGTTCTTAAAAAGAGGGCCTTTGGATGAGTTCTTAGTTTCCTGTTCTTGATGAGGGGTGGTCAGATGTACTGCCTATAAAACAGACCATACTTCCTTTGGCTGGTCACAAAGGACAGTGTGTTTGTGTGTGTGTGTGTGTGTGTGTGTGTTGTGTGTGTGTGTGTGTGTGTGTGTGTGTGTACATGTAGTGTAGTTGAAGTTTCAGGTGTAGGGTATCAAAGTGGTCCTCTGGCCACTGCCATGGCCCACAAGGAGTAGCTTTTGATGCCAATAGGTGTTAACATATGCTTTCCCTGCAGGTTCCTACATTTTATCTTAAGCTTTAGTTCAAATACCATTGTATTATATATTTTTCTTCTGTGTTGAGAAACTTCAGTGTATTGCTGAATTCCTGAAGTACTTGGATGTTGATACTTATTTCATCAGACCTGCCCTAGAATCATTCTATTTTCTTGAGATGTCAAATGATAAGCCATTTTATAAAACACCTGAAGGAGAATGCTACAAATTAACTCAACAAATTAACTCAAGTAAAATATTTAAAATGAAAGAACAAGGCAAATTATTATACATTATGGTAAAGCTAAAGAATATTTTAACTGCTTGGGAGACTACTCTTTAACTTTCTAGAGATTTTGAGAACTCTTGGTAAATTGCTACTTTTATTTAGTAACTGGTAATAGAATTAACAAAAAAGAGTTCGCTGAATATCTGTGTGTGTTAATTTTAAAACTCAACCCAGAAGTAGGTACCCAGTATAAGAGCCTCACATCTATTATTTTAACAAGCACTTCCCCTAGTGTCCTTTCTTTTGAAAGATTTATTTATTTAGCCAGCATGGTCTGTCTCCAGAGCAATCTTTAGTAAAATACAGGTAAAATATGACCAAAGACAAATAGAATGTTAACTGTGAGAGTAATTTGGTTTATAATAACAGAAAGAATTTATTGCTAAGTCAAATATTGGGTAATATCCGGAAAACATTTATTTCAAGTGCCCAATAGTCACCCCATTTTAACAGTGACATAAATCCTGGTAAGTCCAGGTGAAGTTGTTAGGTTATTCATTTCTTTGTACCTGTTCCCATTGCCCTTTTCTCTCTAGCAGCAGTAAATCCTTGAAACAAGATTCATTGATCTGTGCATTCATACATTAATTCTTTCAACAACATTTATTGAATGCATATTTTTATTTATAATTTTATATGGTTTTTAATGCAGTAAATGCCACATAGAGAGAGGTGTACAAATAATAAGCACAGCTCAATGAATGATGATAAACAGAGAGAGCCTTTCCATCCACTTCACAGAGCAGCAAACTCAGCCTCCTGGGACATCCTCTGCATACTTCTACCATTGTCTCCTCCAAAAAGGAACCAGTGTTCTATGTCTGGATTCTCACTCAGTCACTCAGTGTTATCTTTGGAGATCTATACATACTGTGAAAAAATATGTCATAATGTTTTATGTCTGCATTATTCTATTGTCTAAATAGGCCACTATGTATCCCACCATTATAAAAATAGACAAATTCATTTTTATATTCAGAATACTGCTACTTTCAACACTTTTGTATAGAATGTTTAATACACATATGAATATATTTCCCTTGGGTGAATGCCACAATGAATGCTATAAAATACACATATGTGAGCAAAAAACAATTTTCTTTTTCTGTGTGGTTACCACCAACATTAAGGCCACTCTCAAAAAAAATCTCACCATAATCTTTCCATATGCAAAAGCCTTTTCATTTATATTTTATAGTACTTACCCAAATGTTGCCTCTGGCAATTACATCAAACTACACACAATGTCATGTTAAAGTTCTTATCTGCAGCTCTATTTTACTTACTTCCTGAGAGTCAAAACTTTAGTACATGTGTTAATATAATGTGTCAATATTTCTTTTCTTATTTGTTTGATTATTTTTATTGAGAGCCATTTGTTGTCTAGGGAAATACATACAGATAATATGATATCTGCCCTAGAAATTGTGTGACTGTTCATTGTAATTTAATTAGCAAAATCATTTGTAACTAAACTTAGACCAATTAGAGCTATTTACCTTTTTCATTATTATTGGTTAAATTTGTTAATTTATTTTACATCCTGACTGCAGTTTTCCCTTCCTGTTCTCCTCCCACTTCCTCTCCCCACCTCCTATGTATCGGCCCCAATCCACTCAAGCCTCAATATGAGGCGACAAGCTTAGTCCTACCTCAACTTGATATGCCATGCTTTGTTGACTCCCATGGATAGCCTGCCCCTTTCTGAACAGAATCAGATGTCTTTTTAATGCCCTAGCTGGCCTGGACGTAACTATATAGACAGGTTGGCCTCAGACTTACAGAGATCCTCCTATCTTTTCCCACTTAATGCAAGGACTAAAGACTTGTGCCACTATATCCAGGTAGAAGCATTTATTCTCTTAGACTCCTGGGTTACAATCCTACCTCTAGTCAAAGTCTATATGATTTAACCCTGGGAGACCTTTAATGCCAGTGTCTGCTTGCCAGCCCCTGTGAGAAATGTCAGTTCTGACAGAATTCACAGACCCAGGAGACATGATTTCTGTCTCCTGACTTCCCTATTCCTCTGGATGCTAAACCCCAAAGCTTCCCACTGTTTTGGTATTTTGGTATTCAAACACATTCCAACTGAAAAAGAACTTTTTTTTTTGTAGATTTTTTTTATGTGTTCTTGGAGCAACATTTGGTCCACAGAAAATCAGCTTGGTTTTGTAGGAGCTCAAATTCTAGTGCTTTTTAAAGTTTTTATTCTTTATAAGTTTGCAGGCTCTGCAGAGGGAGACCAAGACATGATGTTTAATAAGAAGCTGTCTCTCCCCTCAAGCAACTCTGTTGTGGTAGAAGAAGAAAAATATAAAGTAAAGTAAACGTGGAGTCCAACACTACTATATGGTCCTGTTTGACAGAAGTGAATGTGAGGGACTGCAGGGCCTGAGAGGAGTACAGAGGAGGTTGATGTCCTTTTCCTTTTATCTTTAAGTCACAATTTATTTAATGATTTCAAAATAGGGTTGTTTTTAGGAAGTGGTCATAACTAGTTTATGTTTATCCCCCTTTGAAAGCAACAGTAAAGGGAGGTCTGGACAGCAAAGGTCAGGAAGTAGAGACATTGTGAATTAGGTGTATGCGTGGTATGAAAGCTGTGTCTCAAAGTCACCACCCATGAACTAGACCTGACTTATTTGGTGAAATTTGGATGTATCATCCTTACAAAAGGTGGAGGCTCTTTTTGTGGAAGATGGTATGTGCATGGTCTAATAAGATATTTGTTGGACTCACAGGCAAGGAAACAAGCAAGTTTTGAAAATCTTGTACTCAACATTGCAAGAGCCACTCCCCTTCCTGGAGGACAGCGAGGCAGAGGTTGAAGAACTAGGAGAGGGAGCTCTGATCTCCACCAGGAAAGTGTCCTTTTTCAAGAAGTGCTGGGTATACTAGGATGGTCTTTGACTGGGATTTAACTAGTCTTCTACTATTGTTGCCATTATGAAGAAAGCAAGGATATGTGGAAAGAGTTATAAAAATTGACCATAAATTTCTTCATGCGCTGAATCAGAGAGTTGGCATTTTGCCAGGGGAGGGATGAGGGTAGGCCATTCTGGACAAATAGAAAAATACACATCAACTTGATAATAGTTTGCTGCTCTCTTCTTCTCTAGTATCTTTCACAACTGTGGGACATTTAGAAATCATCCTCACATCCCATGATTGCTTCAGAAATGATTTCAAAACTTTTCTTTTTCTCTATAGTCACTAAGAAGCTTGAGATCTCTGAAAACTAAGAGCAAGTGGGCTTATTTTTATTAAGCTGAACATCTCCAAAAAAATTGATCGATAAATAAATGATTTTGATTTAGAAACAGCAAAAACAACAGTGAATACTCAGCAAGGGAATATGCTGGGCAGGATGGTAGCTCATTAATACAATGCTTGCCTATGTTACTAGCAGTTTTCCCACCAGCCTGGACCCTCAGCTGCGTCACCCCCAAATAATACACAGAGACACTGTATTAGATATAATCTGTGGCCAGTTACTAGCATTTCTTATTGACTAGCTCTGTCTTAAATATTAACCCATTTATATCAATCTAAGTGTTTCCACGTGGCCTTATCTTACAGGAGAGAGGGTCCAGACCTCTACCCTCAATTCTCTACATCTTGAATCTCCATACTACATTTCCCAGAATCTACCTTGTCTCCGAGTCCTGCCTAGCCTATCTTGCCTTCCTATTTGCCAATAGTGCTTTATTCATTAACCAATAAGAGAAACATATTTACAGAATGACATCGTCCAAAATAAAAAGAAGGGTTTTAACTTTAACATAGTAAAATATATAACAAAATAGTTATCAAACTATAGTTAACAATATTTAGTCCATTAATATTTAGCAATATTTAAAGAAAATGTTCCATTATCTATCCTATCTTTGTGAGTCTAAAGTCTTACATGTAATTTATCTTTAATCCCAACTAAGGAAATCTATAACCATAACTATCCATCAAAGACCACAGAAGGACAGTATATAAACTCTAGAAATGGCAGAAACAACTTGACTGGTTACTCACCCAAAGTTCTTCTGTAATGTTCCATCTTCAACCTATATGCCATAGTGTGCCTGGCAGACTTCTCAGCAAAGCAGGGAATTTCAAACTGTCCTATCTGTGTTGAGAGTTTGTCAGTCACTTTTCTATGTGCCCTGCAGACTGCCTGGAAGACTCTTCCATGAAACAGGAACCCTACAGCTATGTCCATCTTGTTTTAGCAGTCACTTTTCTGTGGGTCCTGCATGTCTAGTTTATACAGCATAAAGTCAAACAGTCCAGAAAAGATCAGTGTCTTGCCCAAATGGCTAGTTTTTCTATATTAGAAGTAAACTCCATAACAAGTTTCTTTGATTTTCATTTTCCTTTCTGAAACAGGTGGTGTTGCCAGGAGCAATTATGTCTCATTGTTAAGAAAAACCCTAAATCATTTTAAAGGACATATTCTGTGGGTTTTTGAAAGGTTTGAAAAATGTCTATTCTTTTGAAATATATCTCTGTATATCTAGAAAACCTAACTAACTTAACTATAAGTTTTGACTGTTATATGTGACTATCATCTTTGTAAATGAGATATATAAACACAATACCTAAACAAGAGAAGAAATATAAATATCACAAAAATTGACCTTAAATTTGTATCAATAAATAAAAATCCATTCCAAAATAAAATATTCATTTCTATACCATAATCCCCCCTTTACCTTTATGTAGTGGGATATTCACAGTGTCTGCTTCTGTGGCACTGACCACACCCATTGAGGGGTGGAAGTGACCTGTGGGGCTTGGTCTTGGAAGGAGGCGGAGAACGCTCTCTTTCTGGCAGGACACAGGAGAGAGGAGCATCCAGTTTTAACTGCTGTATTCATCTGTCTGTGTTGTGAGTTGTTTCTCCCTTAATAAACATCTATTTGGCCTATTTGTTTATCCTGACCCTTATTAAACCGCAATATCTGGTGTCAGAAGCAGGATCAGGATTTTCACGGCACCTGGGTTTTACCTAGGCACTTCAGCAACCCTTCCCCCACCTTCCCCGAACAGGCAGGTCACTTGCCTAATCAGGCGGTTACACCCTGCCCTAGAACTCCATTTATCTCTATCTTGGCCCTGAGACAACTGCTTATCTTCTGCCCATTCCCTCAGATTGCATTCGCACTGATACCTGCGGCATTAGCCCTGCCTTTTGTGTTGCTGCACTAGGCCTGCTCTGCTTGTGTGCTTGTGGGCTCCGGCTCTGGCAGTGGCAGCTGCAGCTGCGGCTGGTGGGCTGGCGGAAAACATACACGCTGCAGTTGCAGGCAGCTCCTGTTATCCCTGTGGTCTCAACAATTTGTACAAGGCTCATTTCACTCCTTCGTTTAACAAAATTTTGCTTGCCTTAGTTTGTTAAAAGATATTCTACAGGGGCCTGGATCAGAAGGATTCTCTACGGCTGGAAGCTATTTGGCGGTACACTTCTGGACACTTTTTGGTGGTGTAATTCCGGGTAGAACCGGAATCTGAAGGATCCTCTACTTTTACTGCTACACCTCCGAGTGTAACTACAGCAAGTTGAGATCTACAGCTAAAAGGATCAAAGCTCCAGGACAGCAGAATTACATCTAAGGTAATTGTAACATCTTTTGCAACTTAAGCTGATGTAATATCTGAGATCAATTGTTCCATAGCTATGGCAGATAATTTTACAATGCAGGACTTTAGGAATTTTTTTTACTTCATATATAGAGGAATCTTAGCAGAAGAAAATTATGACTGGATCAATATATACGCCTTTTTCATAATAGTAATGGGTTTTATCATTAATATGATATTCTTAAAGAAATAGTTTGAGATTAGCACAAACAATAAGGAACTTTTACAAACCATAGGAGACTTAGTAACAAGGATTCAAAACATTGAAAATGACAGAATGCCAAACATAGAATGTTTAGGAAAAGAGGTTCAGAATATTGAAGATGGCAACAGAGAGCTGACAGGTAGAATACAGAACATGGAACATAAAAATGACCAAATAGAAAACAAAATTTGTTCCATGTCTGATGTTACCTCAACAACCAAAACAGAAACAATGCAATGCATTAACATGCTAGCAGAAAAAGCTCGTTCCTGGTTGGATGAAGCTACTAATAAGGTTAAAAAACTGGAACATCAGATGGAAAGAGTAGTAGATAGAATCTCTTCCATGTCTGAGGATAATGGCAAGCTAGCAGATAGAACATTGTTTCTGGAAGGCAGTTTACATGCCATTCAGATAATATCTAATGATGAGAATATCAAAAACATGGAATCATTCGTAGTTGGAGAAAGTAAGAAACTGACCGATGCAATGAAGGCTCTGGAAAGGGATATGCTTCAAGAAGTTCAGACACTCAAAGAAGCAATGATTACTAGACTTCAGGCTTTAGAAGACTTTCAATCTGATACATCAGAAGAAGAGCTCCAGGTAACAGGGCATGAAAAAAACTTAAAATTTTCCACACCATTTAGGGTCAGGGGAGCTTTCCCTGTATCTATTAATGAAAAATCAGCAATGAAAAAACACCCAAAAGGTGATGTTGCTTATCAGTGGGAACCAATATGTATGAAAGATTTAAAAAGTATAAAGGAAGCAGTAGTCTCTTATGGCATGCACTCACCATATGTGAAGCAATCAATAGAATCATGGACAAGGAATAACAAGGTAACCCCTAAGGATTGGGATCAATTAATATCAGCTGTCCTTGAAAACTCCTCTCAATTAGAATGGAGGGCTTTATGGAGAGAGGAAGCAAAGGCTCTTGAACTTCAGGGCTTAAAGAAAGGTTATGAAGCTCCCAGCGATAAAATTCTTGGTGAGGGTATTTATGCTGACCCAGAAACCCAAGCTTCCTATGATGAACATATCTTATCTCTATGCTGTATGGCAGCTCTGAATGCTTGGGATAAGGTTCATAAGCTAGGGGAGAGGATAGAATCTTATACCAAAATAAGGCAAGGACCAAGAGAACGCTTCAGTGTGTTTCTAGAAAGGTTATCTAGAGCAGTACAATTAGACGTAGCTGACATAGATTCTAGGCGAATACTCATAGAATCGTTAGCCTAGGAGAATGCAAATCCTCAATGCAAACACATGCTTTGGCCTTTAAAAATTCAATCAGCACCTTTGGATGAATGGGTCCTATATACAGCCAACATTGAGTATAATAGCAATAACACTGAAGCATGGGTAGGAGAACCTATATCTAAAGGTTTGAGAAGTCATCAAGAGAACAGAAGATGTAACTATGGTGACATAGAATCTTGGATAGGAGAAGCCATCTCCAAAGGTTTAAAGAGATATCAACATGTCAGATGTTATAACTGTGGTAAGATAGGACATCTAAAAAGAAATTGTAGGCAAAGCATCTTTAGAAATAATACTCCCAAGAATGAATCGAACAGAAGGCTTCAGCCTCCTGGGTTATGTAGAAGGTGTGGCAAAGGCAGACACTGGACAAATGAGTGTAGATCGACTAGAGACAAGCAAGGAAACCCTTTACCACCAGGAAACTCCTTGGGGGGGGGGGCTCTCGAAGGCCTCCATGTCAAAGGTGGTCCGAACATTCCCAGTCACAGTGGAGGACAATCTCCCACAGGACAATTAGAAAATCCTTGGCCTATTTAAAAACTCATACCCCTCTGGATGACAAACTAGTGACAGAAGTTGAATCGGATATGACAGAAGGAAATAAAAAACTTATATTTTGGCAAACCTCTAAAAACAGTCAAAGGCCTAGATTGATAGTTAAAATGAATAACAGACTGTTTGAAGGCCTACTGGACATAGGGGCGGACATAACTATCATAAGTAATAAATCCTGGCCTCGAAATTGGCCCCTGCGAGAGGTTAATGTTCAATTCTTAGGGATTGGAACCCTCTCTCAGGTAAAACAAAGCATGAGATGGATTGAATGTGTAGGACCAGAAGGACAGCGAGGAAGGTTAAAACCATATGTGGCTGATGTAGTGATAAATTTATGGGGTCGTGATCTATTACAGCAATGGAATACACAGATTAACACTCCTCCAGTATTAGATAGGAACCATAAACAACCTCATGATTGTGGAAAAAATGCTATAAAGTACTATACAAGACAGACACCAAATATCCAGGCTGTACAAAGACAGAATGCAAGTGCTGAACAGAGGAACCAAAAGCCCTACCCTTAAAATGGTTAACAGAGGAACCTGTCTGGGTAGGGCAATGGCTTATGACCTCTGATAAGTTAGAAGCTTTAGAAAACCTGGTTCAGGATTAGCTAAATGCTGGGCATATCGAAGAATCAACCACCCTTGGAATTCTCCTGTATTTGTTATCAAAGAGAAATCTGGTAAATGTAGAATGCTTACAGACCTGAGAGCCATTAATAAAGTTATCCAGCCAGTGGGCCCTTTACAGCCTGGAATGCCATTGCCTTCTTTGATACCTAAAGAATGGCCTATTATAGTTATTGATTTAAAGGATTGCTTCTTCACTATACCTTTACAGGAACAAGATAAAGAGAAATTTGCCTTCACGGTACCTAATTACAGTAATTCTCAACCAGTGAAGAGATATCAATGGAAGGTTTTGCCACAGGGAATGCTAAATAGCCCCACCCTGTGCCAATATTTTTTACAAAAACCACTGGAAATAATTCGTAAACACTTTCCACAATCCATAATCTATCATTACATGGATGATATATTGTTAGCTGACTCTAAAGTGGAAATATTAGAAAAAAATGTTTGAGAAAGTGAGGGAAGTTTTACCTCGCTGGGGATTACAAATTGTACCTGAAAAAATACAAAATGGAGAATCTATCAACTACTTAGGATATAAAATAGATCTACAGAAAATTAGACCACGAAAAGTACAGATCAGGAGAGATCACTACCAGACTCTTAATGATCTTCAAAAAATTACTAGGAGAGATTTCTCAACTGCAAACCATTATTGGAGTTGAAGGGCATGATTTGAAAAACTTGAAAATGGCCCTAAAAGGGGACAAGGATTTGAATAGTCCATGAATACTATCATCTGAAGTGGAAAAGGAATTAGACTGGGTAGAAAAGAGGATATTAGAAGAACATATGGACCGTGTGGATCCAAATCTATACTGTATTCTGGTTATATTACCATATAGAGAATATCCTTCAGGGATTTTGATGCAGAGAGATGACATCATATTAAAATGGATATTCTTACCACATAAACAGAATAAAAAACTAAAAACATATATAGAAAAGATCTCTGACTTGATTTTAAAAGGTAAATTAAGACTTCGTCAACTAACAGGAAATGATCCAACAGAAATTATAGTACCTTTAACTAATGAGGAAATTTCCTCCTTATGGAAAGATAATGAATATTGGCAGAGAGCATGCAGTAATTTTTTGAGAATTATTAGGAACAATTATCCCCAAAATGAAAGAATCAAATTCATAAAGAAGACAATTTGGATACTTCCACACATTGTAAGACAAACACCTATCTCTGGAGTTCCTACATTCTACACTGATGCAAACAAATCTGGTAATGCAGGATATAAATCAGGAGAAATAAGCAAAGTAGTTCAAAGCCCTTACAATTCTGTACAAAAGACAGAATTGTATGCCATTCTCATGGTACTTATGGATTTTACAGAACCCCTCAATATAGTTACTGACTCTCACTATGCAGAGAGAGTAGTCTTACACATTGAACTGCAGAATTTATTCCTGATGATACAGAATTAACTTCATTGTTTATACAGTTACAAGATACTATCAGAAAGAGGATTCATCCTATATATATATATATATATATATATATATATATATATATATATATATATAACACAGATCAGATCCCATACGGGTCTGCCAGGTCCTCTAGCACAAGGCAATGATGAAATTGATCGGTTATTGATAGGAAGTATGCTAGAAGCCTCAGAGTTTCATAAGAAACACCATGTGAACAGCAAAGGATTAAAAAAGGATTTTTCTATCACTTGGCAACAAGCCAAGGAAATAGTAGGGAAATGTCCTACTTGCTCATTCTATAACCAAACTCCTTTACCACCAGGCAGTAACCCAAAAGGTATAAATAGAAATGAAATATGGCAATGGATGTGTTTCATTTTGCAGAATTTGGAAAATTAAAATATGTACATCTCACTATAGATACATTTTCAGGGTTTCAATGGGCTACTGCTCTGAGCTCTGAAAAGACTGATTCTGTTATTACTCACCTTTTAGAGGTAATGGCCATTATGGACATACCTGCACAAATAAAAACTGACAATGCTCTGGCATATATTTCCAGCAAATTGAAACAGTTATTTGAGTATTATAACATAAAACACATTACGGGTATACCACACAATCCTACAGGACAAGCAGTAGTTGAGAGATCTAATCGTACTTTAAAGGAAATGCTCCATAAATAGGCAGGAGGAACCAAGACATCCAAACACAGATTATATAATGCTTTATTAACATTAAACTTTCTTAATGCTGATGAAAAAGGAAAAACAGCTGCAGAAAGACATTGGACAATAGAAAAAACTTCTGAACTAAATCAGCCAGTGTACTTCAAGGATGTATTGACCTCAGAATAGAAACCAGGATATGTGTTATGTTGGGGTAGGGGTTTTGCATTTGTATTTACAGGAGAAGAAAAGCTATGTATACCATCTAAGTTAATCGAGATCCGAGTTGAACAAGAGTAACATCTTAATGAAGAGAAATGACAAGTCATCCAATAAATAAGGTCCCATGAGATGTGCGGAGACTTCTCAAGGGTAGGGTTAGTGTTCTGTTTTTGTCCTTACAGGAAAACAGAGAACACCTATCTTCAAACAGCCAAGATACAATGAACATGTAGGTACCTACAGAAGAGAAGACAGCTCTCCAGAAAGAATCACTTAATGAAGAGGAATCCAATTTATGGTAAAAATATTTAAGTCTAGTAAACTGTTTCTATACTGAAATCTATTTTTCTTTACTATCTAATATTTATGTAGTCCCGATTCATGTAAACCACTGCTGGCTTTGGAGTTGGATTTGGCTTTCCTTCTCTTCATTCAAGCATGTTGTTAAGATTAAATTCACAGTTTCTGCCTTATATTAAGAAGCCAATTGGTGTAAGGCAGAAGAAAACAAAATCTAAGGGCTCATTCACTTATTCACAATTTTCTCTCTGAAATCCTAATTTTCTCATTTACATTTTAATGATTATTGTTGCCTTTCCCCAATGCATACCGTAAAAACTAAACATTTTACCTTGATATTGATATTTAAGTTTTCCACAAGGAATATAACAGTTCTCAACAGCAATCTTTGAACACTCTGGAAAGGAGATGGGACCCCAATTGGACATTTCCACTTGACTCAACCTGATGCATCTGGACTACAAACTTCACCCTAAACCGGTTTGAGACTGCTTTTCTCAATACAACTCATGAATAGTAGCTGTACCTTCTTATTACAACCTGGCCAGAGTTTTAAGTAGAATTCCAGTCAAGCATATTCTGCCACACAATGACTACCTACATATGTTACAGCCAGTTCTGTTGAGAAATTTGATTGCTTAACATTTCCTTCCAACAGGATCCCATGGAGAAATCATCATCCCATTTCAGCAGGAAGTAATCTTAAGATAACGACACCCCCTTTCCCCACTCTTGGAATTTAGGGATAATATTCATCTTCATAGGGTTGGTCTTAGTTACTTGGGGTTGGGTTTGGAAGGTGATACTTAGACTTGGTTATCTCTTTTAGCCAGGAATAGGGTATGGTTGGGAAAGGTATGATTCAGAATGGATATAGGTAGATTAGATTTTCTTGTGAATTATTTAGTAAGAGTGAGACATTAGTATTACAGCTTACATCGTTATATATTCATATTTGTGGTAACCTATGTAAAGTTTATTCCCTTCCTGGAAGAATTGTATCTTATATTTGTTATATTGTGTGAAATCTTTCCATTTATGATGTTTTATGCACATTATACTTGCCATATTCTGTGTATGTATACTTTTGCATGTGTTCAAGACATTTGGTATTTTGATACAATTTGGGATATTTGTCTTGCTGCCCTTTAGAGCTCTACCTCTTGTTTAGACATTTTTATTCTACCTCTACTTTAGGAATTTACGTGTGTGTGTGTGTGTGTGTGTGTGTGTGTGTGTGTGTGTGTGTGTGTGTGTACATAGTTATATTGTTTAGGTATTTTTCCTTGTTTTACTCAAGGAAGTTTTATTCAGGTTTGTTAGCCAAGTTCCTGAGTATTACAGATTATCCTCACCCATGTTTCCTTTGCCTATGAGATTAGTCAGACATAGATGCTTAATCTTCAATCACTTCATAGACCTGCAGAACATGGCATTTAAATGTTTTTATATTAGTACTCTGTTGACATGAGACACTGTTGCTCCTGACAGCACTGTGTACTTTCCTGAAAGTATGTTGGACACTGTTGTTGCTCCTTTTGGAGTTCATCCTCGCTTCTGCTAATGGCCCCTTGGGCAAGGAACTGCCTCAACCTTGACCACTGATTTGGATGTGTGGTCCTATGTGCTTGCAGGAGACAAACATAGAAGACTGCTGAACCTTGCCAAGTCAGGGTAAGACAGCCTTTCTACCTCCCTGCTTTTATTGTGGTCTGTCAAATACTCCTGGCCTTAGCCAAAACTGGCTGTACCAACATTGCTGTGAGACCTTGGGTGACTGTCCAGGTAGCTTGCTGTTTCTGTCCTCGCTGCACCTTTTGGAAGTTGCCCATCCGCACTTCCTGTGTACCCTAGTATCATTATTTTCCTTCTGAGGTCTTGATGAGGTTGTAGATTAAAGCATCTTAAGTATTATTCTCTCTTCCTAGTTAGATACATTAGGTACTAGACTTAAGTTTTCCAGCTTAGGACAACTCTATTGTAAACTCCCTTATGCCTTCACCCTAGGACTAGGTATGTTTGTGGTTTTGTTCTCGATTTTCCTTTTCTTAGAGCACACTTGTTATTCATTGTTTTGTATATAGTTTTGTATCAAGCTTAAATCTTTTCTTTAGACTAAAAGGGAAATTGTAGTGGGATATTCACTGTGTCTGCTTCTGTGGCACTGAGGGGTGGAGCCAGGGGTGGAAGTGACCTGTGGGGCTTGGTCTCGGAAGGAGGCGGAGGACGCCCTCTTTCTGGCAGGACACGGAGAGAGGAGCATCCAGTTTTAACTGCTGTGTTGTGAGTTGTTTCTCCCTTAATAAACATCTATTTGGCCTATTTGTATATCCTGACCCTTATTAAACTGCAATACATGTATTTTCACTCTCATGTACTTGTATTTGCAACTTGCATATTGATGTGCACCTGGACACTTATGAACACACAGATTTCATTTATGGTTCCTAATATATGTATACTAATGTAATATATTAATTTATTATATGAAAATAGAAGCAAAGTTGTTTAGTGGGACAAAGGAAACTAATGGAAAATAAGATGGCTTGGAAAAAGGAAGGGTAAGAGAGGGGGCATACATGCTAAATATATAATCTATACGTGTATGAAAATGTATGATAAAATTCTCAGCTGTATTTATCAGTCTAAGCAGAATCCAGAGAACATGAGGACAGGATTTAGGCATCTATTTCTTATAAGCTGCTTTATAAATCATACCATATGACTGGGCTGGATCTATGCAAACATCTGGTTCAACCTTACAGCAGTTAAGGTCTCTCTTTCGGCTTGACTTATTTTCAATAGGCTTGACCTTCATCAAGGGCTCATCTGTTCGGTTTTCAGAGGTATCTGTATGTCTTTCATTTTTAAATGATGTGGTCTAATTCAGGAGCTTTCTTATGAGAAACAGGCTGATAACCCAGGGCACTTTGGGACAACACTCTTTTCTGCTTACAGCTAAGGATTTCATTTCACTTGTTCTGGAGTCTTGCTTGAGACAATAGGGGAGGATTTCCAAGAAGTTGTTATGTCTTGCTATTATTGTGGGAGTGGGGAGTTCATTAAAACAGATTAGTCAAGGAAAATATACAGCCAGAGACTTCAGGCCAAACCATTTGTTATTATAGCAGTCTATTCATATCCGAAATCTTGCATAAACCAAGATAGAAATCTGGTTTTTATGTGTTCTTTGTTTTATTAGCCTTCTTCTTATTATCATTATTTTGGTTCCTTTTGTAGGGAGGACCTATTCTTTTATTTATCAACTGATGAATGCCCAGGTTCTCTTAAGCTGTAGGACTTAGTTATATAGGAACGTTTTTTTCCTATAGTAGATGTGAATATCACTCAAGAAAGGATTCACTATTGCAAAGCCAAAGTGTCTTCATCAGTCTGTGGTTACAGGTATTTCAGATATGTTCTCTGGTAGTGGTAGCATAGGAGAAGACAAGAGGGTGAAGTTAGGGGTTTGGTTAAGGACCAAGAATGGAGGTTGGCTGGTTGAATTCAATAGCTGTTTTGCTACCTCTGCAGGCTCATCCTCACTCAGTGCAGTATTTTCCAAATCTGCAAGGCACTTTTTCTTTCCTTTTTTAGTATGATAACTCAGGGAATTATACTCCTACACAATTCTCAGGGAATGGTATCTATGCCTCATTCATGGGTGAAAATTTTGCTCTTTTCCATAAGATAAGCCCAGCGGTATTTTTTCGTGGCTTCTCTGCACAAAGGGGGAAAAAAAAGCAAAGTCACACATAGCAGAGCACACACTAAGCTCTCACTAAGGTGAGAGGTGATCTTATGCTCATTTATCATTTTATGTCAGTGTATAGTTTGTGGTTAGGGAAGAACAGTGAGATTTGTGCTTATGGAAGGCCGACTGCACTCTGTGCTCTCAGCATTAGGAAAGGTATTCTGTTTCATGCTGATGATCACCCTATGAAGACGCAAGAGGTGGTGCCTGATTTAAAACTGAAGTTGCAATAAGTCATGCAGAACACGAATAATCAATTCTTTTGTTGGTTCATTGGCACAAGTGAGTTGCCTAGTATTTAAAAACCACTGCTGCCAAGCCTAAAACCAGAGTTTGATTCCCACAGGGTGGAAGGGGGAAACCATTTGTCCCCATGCATACTGTAACATGTATGTACCCATACACACGAATAAAGACATGTTTAAAAAGAAAAATATTAAAAAGAGTTGCTTCACTACTGGGCAAAATGACATTCACTTATATTAAAAGCACTGGAAAGGTTGAAGTCTGAGGAGAATTCTAGGCTAGCTTAGGCAACCTAGGATGGCACTGCCTTGAAAAGCAAAATAAAAAGATCATAGTTGTGTTTAATTATCTAAGATCAAATCACAAAACATCCCTCTTAAAACTGTATTTATTATTATCACCATTATCATGTGTGTGTGCGTGAGCGTGTGTGTGTGTATGTTTGTATATGTGTGTGTGTGTGTGTGTGTGTGTGTGTGCTGTGTTCATGCCACACACCACATGTGGAGGTCAAAGGATGCCTTTCGGGAGTTGGTTTTCACTTGTGTGTTCCTGACATCACATGGAGATTGACAAGGTGTTTGCAACAAATATTTGCCACTGAGCCATCTCACTAGCCTCAATATTTTGTTGAATTAGATATGCAAGATCTGATTTGAGGTACCAAAGTTGCCCCAGTGAAACCAGACAGCTTTGATGGAAAATATCCATGCTTCAATGTGATCATTATCAGTAAGGTTATATAGTTCTTTATACTCGGGAGACATGTCTTTTCTAGTATATAACAGAAATTTCTAGGTCAAAAAATATCCCAAACACAAATTTTCAACTATATTAATTATGATGCTTTGAATGACAATGATTCCCACTATCTCATGTTTGAATAATTGATTCCCAGTTGGTAGAAAAAAAGCTTTGCCTCACAAATTAGTGAGACACTATCTCAAAATATAAAGTCAAAAAAGATGGGGATATAGCTCAGGGGTACTGTTATAATAAAGTGTGTGAGGAATCTTGGTATGTTTCCTGGCAGACAAGGGTGATGAGGTAGGGGACAAACACACCAGGCAGACAGAGCTTAGTGAGAAGTTTTATTAGAAAAGGAAAGGGGGAGAGGGAAAGAGAAAAGAGGTGAAGAGACACAGAGACACGGGGGGGGGGCAGAAAAGAGACAGGAAAAGTCCTATCTGGCCCAGGGGAACATCAGGAAAGAGAGAGAGAGAAATACAGAGGGAAAGAGAGCATAAGTGGGTGGAGGTCTTTCCTTTAAAGGCGTTCTTTACACCTACGTGCAGACTATGCAACCATGGAACCCTGGGCTGAGTTTTTCTGAGTATACTCAGGTATTGCCTGAGTATATTCTGCCAGGTGACAGGGGTAAGCCAGCATAATGCTTGAATATTTAACAGGTACCATTCTTGTCTAACTTGTGAGATTTTGGTTCAATTCCTAGGTTATCCCCTCCACCCAAAATAAAGAATGAAAAAAAAGAAATTAATGTTGGCCGTCACAAAATAGAAGCCTTGGTGTCCATTCTCCAGTTCACTGAGGTTTAATTTTCTGCTCTAGATGTGAGAACTCTTATTTTTCCAAGACTAGGAAGCAAATAAAAAAGCGGAGACCCAAAGTTATGTTGCTCAGTAAAGATCTGTCACTTCTCTGTCACACCCGGTGTGCCACACATTGGGGAATTCTTCCAGCAGTGTCAGGGTCTTATTTTGCTAGAGAATCTTTGATTATTTCAGCAAAATGGACACTTTAGAAACTGGATGCAGACTGCATGCAAGAAATCTCTGCTGTAACATCAACCCTGGCCTCCTGAACAACCCCGGGAGCCGGTGTATATTTTCTCCCTGTCCACATATTCTAAATGATGACTGTTCCTTCCCAGAAACGACTCTGTGTCGACATCTGTTTTCAATATGCTCCTACTTGTTTCAACGTGCCGTATATACTCTGCAGATCTTGAGTCTGACCCGAAGTGACACCATTTATCCCACAGAGTCCCGGGTGTGCAATGAAATCCCTTTTAAAGGGGAGGGTGCTCTTTCTTTATACCTTATGAACTTTTACAAATACATCTTCATAATGAGGTTGTTTTGTGTGAGTTTGTTTTTTTCTCTATTGTAATTGCACTATTTTGAAATTTGTGATAAATGGCATGACAGTCCTGAACTTGCTCTTCCTAGATGAACATACAGCTTTATCTCTCTTCCATCATCCCCTCATGATGATGAAGAATTGTTTTTACTGGAAAAACATCTGATGTCTTAATATTTTGTGTGCTTTTTTTGTTTTATTTTTAGATATATTTTGAAAAATATTCCCTATGGGAGGTATTTTTAATTGCCTATTTCCACAAATGTTTGTCAGGCCTGTTTCCTCAACGTATTTTATAATTAAAAAACATGTGTGTACAGAACTTTGAGGTCATTTTGTCCTTTCAGAGAGGTTGAAAAGCAAGACAAGCTGTTGTACATCCTTTAGTCAGTCACTTGCTCTCTGTATAGCTTTCCACATCTGCTTAACAATGTATAACATTTGTTTATCTATGTATCATCTATCTATCTATCTATCTATCTATCTATCTATCTATCTATCTATCTATCTTCTATTTATTTGCTGTCTACAACTATTGTTTGCTACTCTATTACCTATCAATATTCCTATTTTCATATTTATGACATGTATATCTACCTATATTATATATGTATGAGTATGGGTACATATGAATACGTCTAAGCACCAGTGTATGGTATGTATGTATGTATATACAACATACACAAATATACATATATATGCTATACACCTCTTTTCATCAACATGTACCTTTAGTTTTGCATTTTGCTGAGAAAGAAAAATAAGATTCTGAAAGATGCCTTTTGCTTCTGTCTTATTTTGTTTCCTGTTGTTGTGACAAATAGTGATCAAATCAATTTGGAGATGAAAGACATTATTTAGCTTACAGAGTACATCCCATCATCCAGGAAAGCTAAGGCAGGAACCTGGAGGCAGGAACTGAAGAAGAGACAGTGCTGCTTGCTTGCTTGCTTACTAAATTTGCTTTGTTATAAAATGCAGAACTACAAACCCAGGGGTTGAATTACCCACATTAGGTTGGGCTATCCCAAATCAATCATTACAAAAGAACATTCCCCACAGGCTCAACTACAGGTCAGTTTGATGGATGCATTTTCTTAATTTAAATTCCTTCTTCCCAGGTGACTCTTGTTTGTGTCAGATTAACAAAACACGAACCAGTATGGTCTCTGTACTTTCTCCTGCTAGTAAGTTTTACTTTCTGAATTGTGTGTGATTTCTTTGCTATGAGATCTTCTATAGATTGTGTATTGTTTTTTATTTCATGGTGTGTGTGTGTGTGTGTGTGTGTGTGTGTGTGTATACACAAGCATGTGAACATGTGCATGGCACATGTGTGGTGTGGTGTTGTGTATGTATACAGTAATGTGAATGTATTCACATGCATGAGGTATGTGGGGGGCAGAGATTTGCAATAGATGTCTTTCCTATCACTTTTTTCAGGTAGAATCTCTTCCCCTGCACTTGGAGCTTACCTGTTGACTAAACTGTGGTCAGTGGGCTTCAAGGGTCCTCATGTTTTTTGTGTCCTTTTCCCGCAGTTACTGGAGTTACAGATGTATGTGACTATACCTGGATTTTATTTGTTTTCTAGAGAGATTTCAGAATTCATGTCCTCATGATTGAACAGCAGATGTTTACCCATGTAGACTTTTTTTTCAACCCTGTTTTTATTCCATTGTAATCAGCTTAACTGTGTGTAGCAAAATCGACTTGCCCATCTTCACTGTGCCACGATATATCTTTGTTTGTCTCAGGCCCGTGGGATAGATTAAGTGGTATAGTTTTATCTTGTCCTTAGATAGTAAAAAAAAGTTCTGGAGATTTAAATTTGATTATTTCATCCCATTATTGGACATCTGACATGATGTGATAAAAGGCTTGTGAGGTTGCAATCTTTAATGTGCTGGGTTACTGCAACTCTTTCTGTTCTCCCATTTGAGCACTTTATCTGGAGAGATGGCACTTTTCAGAATGAAATACACCATCTACAGTGTGCTCCCATTTGTTTTTCTAAGAACTGGTATTTCCAAATCAATACAGAGAGGGATGGATGAGAAAGTAACTCGGCTCTGGCTTTGAGAACAGCATGATCTTACATTTCAGAGTCAGAATTTAATGTTGGGGTGAGCATTTTCCTGAGGCTGAGAGACAGAATGCTTCTATTGAGAAGTGAATCCTTTAAATGGGTGTCCCATGGACCTTTGAGTACAGTCTTGTTGCTGTGGCTATTTTTATTGTTAGTGTTGTTTTTATGATGATGATGATAATGATTTTGATTTTTGATATAAGGTGTCACTGTAGCCAAGGCTGCCAAAAGCTACCAAGTAGCACAGGTTGTCACTGAAGGTACAGCTGTCTTCTTTTTTTTAACCTTCCAGGTGATGGGAGTACAGGGTTGACTCTCCAGTTAAAAGTAATGATTATTGATTTCTCAGCAGTGACCCAAACTTCCTTTATGTTTGAGTTTAGGCTAAAAGGCTGCTGCAGTTTCACAGTTGAGACATTTATAGCTCAGCACTATTATAGCATTTACATTCAATGCATAATTAATTGGCTCTGAAACTCATTTAAATCATGTGATATACATGTCAATGTACATACATTCATATGTAGTAGATATAACTCATTCGTTCAATCACTCATTTATTTCGATGGACTAAGCAACATACAACTTAAGATTATTAACCCCAGGGACAGGCATATGTGTCGCAGATAAAGAGGTCTGCCACCAGGCCCAACAATCTGAATTCCATCTCTGACACTCACATGATTGAAGTAAAGAATTTTCTTCTGCAAACTTTCTTCTGCTCTCCACATGTGCACTGTGACACACACACACACACACACACACACACACACACACACACACACACACACACACCAGTAATTTTAAATGATTATTAACACTGGGCTTTAAACATAAGATTTTTTTGCAAGAAAAGAGATACCATAATAGAGGGAGCCATTATAGATTTAAGGAGAAATCTGGCACTAGGGAAATGCCCAGAGATCTAAGAGGATGAACCCTTAGCAATCTAAGCAATACTGGAGAGGCTACCTTTAATGCCCTTCCAAGGTAATGAGATTGGTAACTACCTTATATGCCATCCTAGAACCTTCATCTAGTAGCTGATGGAAGCAGAAGCAGACAGACACCCACAGCTTAACACTAGCTGAACTCCTGGAATCCAGTTGCAGAGAGGGAGGAGTGATGAGCAAAAGGGTCAAGACCAGGCTGGAGAAACCC
Source organism: Cricetiscus sungorus (assembly GCA_030556225.1). Lineage (NCBI taxonomy): Eukaryota > Metazoa > Chordata > Mammalia > Rodentia > Cricetidae > Cricetiscus > Cricetiscus sungorus. Next base: position 4,424,726 of record JANBXA010000392.1, on the reverse strand, counting down.
ACAGAGACAGCACACCTGAACAAGGTGGAGCTCATTGACCCTAGACTGATAGCTGGGAAACCAGCATAGGCCTGACCCAGATCCCCCCGAATGTGGGTCTCAATTAGAAGGTCCGGGAAGTCTATGGGGCTTCTAGTAATGGGTCAGTATTTATCCCTAGTATAGGGATTTTTGGACTCCATCTCACATAGAAGGATACATTCTCAGCCTAGACACATGGGGGGAGGGTCTAAGCCCTGCCCCAAATGATATGACACACATTGAAGACACCCCATGGAAGGCCTCACCCTCCCTTGCGTGCATAAGGGGGATGGGCTGAGGTTTGGAGGGAGTGATAGGGGAGGAAGGGAGGGTGAGGGAACTGGGATTGACATGTAAAACAACTTTGTTTCAAATTTAAATTAAAAAAGAAAAAAAACCCTTAAGATTTGACTCAAGTCTAATTTTGTTGATGTTGTGGTTGTTGACAGATCTCTTAACTCTTCTAGTCTCTTTTGCTATTTCTAAAGTAGGAAAGTACACTACCTGTTTTTAAAGTAGCTGAAAGGATTAAATCATAGAAAAACAGAGTCTCCTGGCCTTGAATGTGACTCATGGTAGATACATATATGACCATTGCCATTATTTTTGAATCCTATAATTATTCCCGAGAAAATCCACTCTTTGCTTTGTAGCTGTGTGGCTGTGTTTTCCTAGCAGAGACTATATGAGCAGGTCAAATCTCTATGGCATAGAGGCTGACCCTACAGAGAGACATTGTGAGAACAGATGGGCCCTCAGATCTTAGAATAATCCAACTTTGCAGCTCACTATACACACCTTTCTAATGGGTGTTATATATTTTAATCACAGGGTAGACATATGAGTAAGTGACAGAGGAAACATAGTGAATTGAGATATGTTTATGACCCAGGTAGCAGGGAAGCTAGTGTTTCTCTAGGTGCAATTTCAGTTTCATGTGGAGGCTGTTCTATCTCCTTCATTAACCTCTGTAGGAGGCTTTATCAAGAAGGTACTTTTTATCTCAGTTGTGTATTTGGATTCCAAGTTCACTTTGCACTTCTGGTCTGGTGACTGGAATTATCTTAGCTGTTTTTCTATAATTGTCTTCTCAGTTGTTGTAACCCATCTGATTTCCAACCAAGGATATGCTGCTGTCTATTTCCTCTGCTCTTATCTTTGCTTTGGTTTTGCCATTTCTACTTATTGTAGCTGTTCATTCTATGAGATATCCTGAAGGAACTATCACTCTGTAGTTTCTGGTGAACATAATATATGTACCTTTCCTTCAAAAGTGCTATCCAATGTAGGCTCCATTGACCTGTAAATAGAGTTTCAGTATCCTGCGTCTTAATGGCAATGAGCCCATTACTGAAGAGGGCTTCATAGTGGAATTCCTCTGAACACCCATGGCTGACAGTACCTGATGGTTTCTGAGCTGTTTTCAAGGCCACAGACAGAACAGAGTACTCCCTTTCTCCAATGTTCTCATGCTGTGTCTTGACCATAAGGGTCATACTCATGCATATTACAAGCTATGACTAATTTATATTTAATGTTCAGAAAAAGGAAAATTGTTTGAAGGTTAAAGTTGATTATTGGGGAATAAAGAAACCCTATTCAATTGGTTTGTTTGAGAGAAATACAATACTGATTTTACTTGAATACAGTTACACAGGAAATTATATTTTTGAGGGAAATGGAAAAGTAAGTTTTTGTCCTTCATTTTTTTGTTTGTGTTCACAATAGAAAGCTAGATTAAGTTCCATAATACAAATAAATAAAAACTGTGTTTAGTGGCTTGTCATCTTGAACAATGACCTGGCAAATGTAGAATTAAACTTTAATGTGTTTTTGAAATATGAGAAGAGAATAGCCATACAAAGAGTTCTATTATGAGTCTAGGAAGCATTAACCATTTTAGAAGAATATTAATAATTTAAAGATAAGAACAGGTAAAATGAGAAATCATGGAAAATACTGTGCAACAAACATCTAGGAAAATAAGTTATCAGTGTGCAAGTGTGTTAAGGAAGGTCTCAGTTTTATTTGAAAGGCCATCTTATGTGTAGAGACAACTAGCCAGCACAGGCTGTTTTAAAAGATGCAAGCATTTGCAAAATACATACTTTCATGCTTGTGGTCCTAATGACACTCATTTAGAAAGCCTGAAGGTCTGCTCATTCCTACTTCTTTCTCTGATCTTCTTTCCAATGTGGCCACTAAATGTGTTTATTTTCCCCAACAGAACTTGAAGCAGAACAAGAACTCTCAACTACTTCAAACAAATAAGGACAGTGTTGACCTTGTTCCTTAAATCATAGTGGGGGTGGTGGGTAAGCTGGTTGTACATATTCTCATAAACTGATTATGTGAACACTTTTAGATGGTACTATATAGACTTGGTATTCATCTCTCAAGAGAGGGAGGATTGATAAGAAAATGGGGACATGACCAGGCTACATAAACCCACAGAGACAGCTGACCTGAACAAAGAGGAGCTAATGGACCCCCACCCAGGCTGATAGCTGAGAAACTAGCATTTAACTGACTCAGACCTCCTGAATGTGGGTCTCAGTTAAAAGGCCTGGGCAGTCTAAGGCACCTCTGACAGTGGAACCAGGATGTATCCCTGGTGCACAAAAGGACTTTGGGAGCACAATCTTCATGGAGTGATACTCCCTTAGCCTAGAGGCAGGAGGGAGGGCCTAGTCCCTACTCCAAATGACTTGACAGATTTTGTTGATCTCTCCTGGAAGGCATCATCCTCCTTGTTCTGGGGGTTGTGGGAGGGTGGTCAGGGGGCATGGGAGGGAGGCAGGGAGGAAAGGAGAGGGAAATGGATCAATATGTAAAATAAGAAAAAAAAACAAAAATAAGAATTAATAAAGAAGAATCCTAAATTATCTCCCTTTGTGAAAAAAATGAATTTTGTTTCTGGAATTCAACACAGAATTGATTAAAGCGCCAATTTCTAAGACACCAGATAGAGTACCACATTTAAAAGTAAACTTAAAAACTCTTCAAAATGTTGGGTTTTCTTTACTCTATAGACCCATATATTAATGTGGTTTTTCTAAGTTGTTAGTAGAATAGAGAATCTTCTGTTGTTATAGATTATTGATATATCAACTTTTAGAGGTGTTTTTCAGCTTTATTTTTTATTATTTTTTAATTTAAATGAAAAACAATCTTATTTTACATACCAATTACAGTTCCTTCTCCCCCCCCCAGTCCTCTCATTACCACCATCATCTCTCCATCCCCCCCATCCACTCCTCAGAGAGGGTGAGATCTCCCATGGGGGGAATCATCAAAGTTTGTCACATCATTTGTGGCAGGATCGAGGCCCACTCCCCTGTATGTAGGCTAATAAAATATCAATTTTATCTGGCACCTTTGTGGGGCATAGTGAGCTATTTTTACTTGTGTGTATTGTGTTTAACTTGTGCCAAGATCAGGTCAGGATAATCCATTTAACTATTACCTCAGTCATTTATCATTTCTTTGCACAAGGACCATGGAAAATCTATTGCTCTGGCTGTTTTTACATACAATTAATTACATGCTGCCAAATAGTCTTAGTGTGCTCTAGGGAGATAAGATGATAGTTCTATCTAGTTGTAGCCCTGTACCTGGTAAACGTCCTTTCTCTCTTCTATTTATTCCCACCCTTCCTATTCTTTGGAAACCACTGGTCTGTGAGGATTTTTAAGGCTTATCTAGACAATTCCTCCTTTTATGAAGTCATATAATTTTTTTCCTGAATTCCAACATCTTTTATATTTTTCTTGCTCGAAACAATAGCTCTCTTTCATGGCCAAGTCTAGTCATGTAGGAGTTGTTAATATCAGTCAGACTTGTCTTCATTTTATAGTCAGAAAACTAGTGAACTAGCACCACAAAACAGCTATTATCAGTTATTGGGCAAGAGATGGTTTAATTAGAGAAGGCTGAAGGGGACAGAGTATTGAAGAAGAGAGAAAATATTCAATAATAATCTTAAGTTGCACAACTCCAGGTTGAAATTTCATGAAGCCACCCACACAAAACCCAATACTAGAGAGGTGTAAGGTAAAATGTATCTGAGGCTTATTTTAAAGAAAAAGGATGCTTAATTTCAACTATCCAGAGTACAGAGACCTTAAGGAGCACTTGGTTATATACCTGGAGAACAGAGGTCTATTCAGACACAGGGCTTCTATTATTATTCTCAGTTTGTCCCATTACATATTATCTATAGGCCAAAACGAAAGATGAAAACAAATCTTATACACTGGGTGCAGGTAGAAAGCACAACACTTCTTAGAAGAAAACAAGTTGTGAACACAGATACCACAATCTTCTCAGGTCTATTATCTAAGAAAATTCCATGGATACACAGAGAATTGGGGAAAGGTACCAACTAACCACCAATCAACCAATAGAAATCAACCAATAGAAAAGATAGTCCTGGATCAATGATAGAGATTGGCTATCAATGTCAGGTATCAATATTTAAGAAAAAAATAACAAAGATAATGAGAAGAAAATTTTTAAAAAAATCAGTAAAACATTGCAGTAGAATCTTCAGAGAAGAAAATTCAGTATTTAAAATAAAAAACTCACTTGGTGGTCTTAGTTAAGAACTTCAGCACCTCAGCAAGTTATGTGGAAGGAGGCAAAAATACATAGAATTAATTTCTGAACAAGAAGATAATCATAATCATAAAAGAAAGTGATGAAATTATTCTAAATGCTATATAAATAATTAAGTTCAACAAATCCAAGCAATATAAGCTCAGAGAGAGCCAAGGGCATATTATAACCAAATTACTTGAAACAGTAACTTGAAGGCAGCTAGTGGAACAAATACACATTGCATACAAGGAAGAGAAAAGAGGACTTGTCATCAAAGTGACATAAACCAGAAAACAGCAGAACATCATTAACAAGCTGGAGGAAAGTCAACTTGAAAATATTTTCTATTTTGGTGAAACTAGCCTTTCAAAGGAAATTTAAAAAGAAAACATTTCCAGACAAAAAGGCTGAGAAAAATCTATCCTCAGCAGTTATACGTTATAAGAAGTGTTAGATGTAATTATTCTATTTGAATACAAACACTTCTGTGAACAAACTTGCACTCACACACAATCAAGAGGATTAAGAATGACAAATATGAAAGAATGTTTTTCTTCATTATTTTATTCCTCTAGTATGCTTTCCATAAGAAGCAGGGGTACTGCAAATAGTTTTAGGACCTGGAGTTAGATAGGGTTCCTAAACATGGAATCAACATTAGTTTCCTTTCTTTTGTAAAAGAGGCTTTTAAGAGAATGAGTACATAGATGTGTTAAAACTCAAAATATTTCATTTACAACTTATATTAAAGGCAGATAAGTTATGAAGAAGCACATCCACCAAAGATGAAATAAAGATGAAAGAATGCATGCATGGAGAGGTATTGTGAATCATTAGACACCAGGAATGTCTATATGGAAACAATGAGAGGTCTTGCTTCATTAATTTCTATCTCTATATTTGTCCTCTCTCTCTTTTTCTCTATTTCCTTCTCCACCTTTTCCTTAATATCTGTCATCTGCTCCTTCTATTTATGGGAATGAAAAATCTCAAGCTCTATCTACCATGTTTGCTAATCTAGAAACCCATGATTGTTATGTGCCACTGTAGTTCAGTCAAGTGTCTAGAGCCCATGACAACCAATAGTATAGCTCTGTAGCTTGTTTTCTGCCTACCTGCCCGCCGCTAGTCTGGCCCACAGCCGCACCAGCCCCAAATAACACTCAGAGACTCTGTATTTGATACAATCCTGTTGGCCAATTACCATTATTGTTTATGGGCTAGCTCTGCCTTAATTATTAACCCATTTCTACTTATCTAAGTATTTCCATGTGGTCATCTTATCAGGGAGCCGTGGCGGGCGTCTTCCTTCCTCCCTGGTCTACATCTTGACTCCTCCTTACCACTTCCTCTTTCCTCCTCCTGGTCTCCTAGCCCCACCTATCTTGTTTCCTATTGGCCACAGGCTTTATTAATTAACCAGTATGAGAAACATATTTACAGAATAACATCTCCCATCATAGCTCTGCTTCTAAAACATGACAGAATATATCTTGGTTTGAAGGCAACCTGGCAGGAGCCATTCTTCTACTTATTCCTAGTAACCCATTCTGGTACAGCCCCACTTACAGAAGACAGGGGAGACTACTATATTCATTCAGTTAATAAAATATTTATTTTACAGAGAAGTACCTCCACAAATGCATGGAAAATGTTTGGCCAAATGTCAAGGCTTCAGTGTTAATCCAGTTGATACCAGCATAGGGATGTTTTTTTAGAATTCACCCAATCTATTCAAGAGGGTATTTACACACAAAAATTGCTAAAAATTTATAGAAATATACATTGAAATGAAATACAGCTATGTTGTGTGATAGCTTAAAAAATACCTAAAGACAACGCTGTGTCATTCACAGCTCATGTGGAAGTTAAGTGTATCAAAATAAGAGTACAGAGTCTGGAGGGAGTGGAACTAAAACACAATTGATAAAACACTTTTACAAGATTGGCCTCTAGGCAAGACTGTGCTATTTTCTTAAACTAGTGATTGATGTGGGAAGGCCCAGAACATTGTGAGTGGTGCCACCCAGGCAGGTGGTCTATAGGGGCAAGGTATTAAGCAGACTTCCTCCATGGCTTCAGCTTCAGCTACTGCCCCAGTGTCCTATCCAGACTGAGTTTTTGCCTTGACTTCCTTCAGTGATGGAAGTATGAGGTGAAATAAGCCCTTTCTACCCCAACTTTCTTTGGATCCTTGTGTTTTTGTCACAGCAATAAAACACTAACTATGATACACGGAAAGTAAATAAAATAAATCTGTCAATTAAACGGCAGATTATTAGATATTATTAGACTGGATCAAATGAAATAAAAAAAAACAGAACTCAATTGTATGTTCTGCATAAGAATTCTATCTCAAACAAAAGAATGTGAACAGTCTAAAACCAAATGATGGGAATCTATAGAACTTTCAGGTATTAATCATAAAACAAACAAAATAAATCAGAAGAAAACATTTTAAGATAGGTAATTTATAAAAAAATCACATAAGAGAACAATTTATCTCAAAACATGACAAATATACACAAGTATGTAGTCATAATATAACTTGTGAATGTGTGAAATAAACACAGGAAACTGAGAGTAAAATGGAATGAAACCATAATTGTTGAAATTAGAGATTTCAACATTCCTATCCAGTAACTGAGTTTCTGAGTCAACAGAAATATCCATAAAGCAGTAGAAAACTTAAAAGAATGCTGGCAATATGACCCCAGTAATATTTATAGGGGAGTTCACTGAGAGCAGAAAACACATTCTTTGCAAGTGACATAGAACATTAAGGAAATTAGACTCCTTTAGGAAAAATAAAATTCAATAAATTTATAAGAACAGAAATCATTACCATCAAACTGAGTTTGTGATCTAGCTACAAAATTGAATTAGAAATGAAAAACAATAAGACTATCATGGAAAATCACAAAGTATTTGGAAAATTAAAAAAAAACTTTGCTCAATAAACTATGGGTATAAAAGAATGTTAAGAAGTATTTTTTTAACTGAATAGGATTATGTCACAATATAACAAGTTAATAATGATAAACTTAAATCAGTGTGTCAGAGTAAACATGTAGCAGGTATGTGTATGCACTCACATGGAAATGCATGTGCGGTAATATTGATCTGTGCAATGAAAAAATTGCTTATGTTCCAGTCTGACAACCTGACAGCCTGCAACTTCTCTGACCTCCACCTGTTACGAGTAGGTGTTTCCCACCGGCTGCGCCATGCCTATCTTGCTTGACTTGCTTGGCCAACAGTGCTTTATTCATTAACCAGTATGAGAAACACATTTACAAAATAACATCTCCCATCATCTACCTGTATTCTAACATACACACACACACCACACACACACACACACACACACGGGGGGGGGAATTAAAAATATTTGCACTTTATAACATGAGTCAATAAAGAAACATGACGATTAATTAATTGTGGAAACCATGCCACCAACCTAGGCAAGAGAGCATTTTCTGATGACTGCTTTTGAAGGACTGTATAAGTCATTATGCATTGGAGGATAACTCAGTGTTTCAGTGGAATCCACAAGTGTTTTGCCAGGTCTTGATGGTGGTAGTAGGAATACAACTGGTCTCTGTTGTCTTCGGCTTGACATGCCACCGTTCAGGAGTGGAGCTGCAGGTGGCCTGACCCTGCCAGACAAAAAGATCAACATCAATGATGAGCAATTAGGAGCATGAAGCCAAAGGCAAGGATTTGCTATCAAGACAACTGAGAATATCTCAAAGAACATATTCATCTGGGCCTGTTTCAGATTTTATTCTTTAAAAGTTTTTTAAAAGTTTTTATTTTATGTTTTGAGAATTTCATATATCAGCACACTTTATTTTAATGCTTTCTTCAGTGAAAAACTTCAAAATACATTAAATTTATAAGGTATGTAGTGAGAAATAAAGTAAATATAGAAGATAAGCATTAGGGAGAATATATGAATTTATCTGTTTTTATTATCAACCAGAAAAAAAGAGAACAGAAAATCTAAACACCTCAATAAGAAAGTTGAAGAATATTTGTATTTGAATAAAGAATGCTTCCAAGAGCTATTTGAGAGCATATCTGGGATTGAAATACTCCCCTGTACGAACCGAACCTGATTTTTTAGAGAAAGGAGGCAGAAAGGTTAAAAAAAATTAACTCAAAAGCAAATATGTAGTCTGTGCCTACGCCTTATGGTGGCATTTCAGAAACTAGAAGGTATGAAAGCAAAAATGGAGAGCATGTATTGAGTCAAGTTAGCAGAAATCATGTTTGTCTTGGTCTCTGTTTTCTTCAATAATTATTACTTTAATTGTATCCACTTATTAGATATGCAGTAATCATTTGCAACACTATGGTATGCAATCATCAAATTGGGTAGTGAATATTTCCATCTCAAATACATCAAAACATTTTGATTAACATCTAATAATTGTATATATTTCAGGGGTTTGGTGTTACATTTCAATCATGCATGCAGTATGTACTGATGAGCTACTGTAATGTCTTTTCCCATTTCCTTATCTATCATGACTTTGTGTTTGGAGACTGAGGTCATATTTTCTCTGTGTTTCATTTACAAAGTCAGTAAAAACAGCAAAGACATTAACCTTGCTGCTGTGCATTTCAGTGAAAGAACATGCATTAGTAAAGTAGCACTGTCACATTCAAACTGTTCGTATTTCTTTCTACTTATTAATTCAACTCTTGATTCACTAGAAAGTTGCTTTTTTGGGTGTGGTCATGCTGGTTCTTGGGTTTCTCTATACAGGAGAGAGCACTCTGGGAGTTTTCCACGTTGCTGGAACTCAGATTACCTCTTGATAGTGAGTGAGTTAAGTGTAGAAGATTCCCCAGGCAGAGCACCTCATTGGTCTGTATCCTTTGAAGGTTTTCTTAAAATCACACAAAGCATTCTTTGGGTCAGGGTATTGAGGTACCATGGTTTTGGAGTGTTGTGGCTCTTCTCTCATGTTTGTTCTCTTGTCTGGGGTCCTTGGTCTGATTTCCTGTCTCTGGGATTCCTTCATTACTCTATAGAACATTTCCACTCACTGGGAGATTCTAGGTTGTCAAGAACATGAGTTGACATGAGGGTTTGTGGCTTTTCCTACTCCACATGGGATCTCATTCTCTAAGGCCAGCCCTGCTCTACCTATCTCCAATTTATACTTGACTTAATGGACTCCTGAAGTGAAAACATGGCAGAAGAGGAACTGATAAGGGACATTCGTTTCTTACAGGTGTCCAAAATTTCCTAACTGTCCAGTTCTTGTCTCTGAATCAGTGTGCTTGGGTTTTGTCCTTAGACTTGTGCCATATGAGGACATTCAATCTATCTAGTAGGATCTCTGAAACACACTGGACATTTATTACTAAGATTGAGGGTGTACAGAGAGAATTGTTGCTTAATTGATATCGATTATTGGCATGAATGATAATAGTTTCTGTGATAGATAGTGGTGAGAAGTGCCTAAGAGTTTGGATAAAATAAACTAAATGCTTCAATTTGGTACAAATATTAAGTTTATATTATTTATATTTGCCAAAGCTTTTATTTCCATCTCAAGCATTTTACACACCGAAGTCAGGAGTTCTGAAGACTCATGCATCACATGAGGATTATAAAAGCCTCACAAAGGATTCTTTCGGTTGGAAGTAACAGAGACATGAGTGTCGCCATCCTTCTGCCATGCAAGCAATAAATTCATCCATGTTTTCATAAATTTCTAGATCCTTCAAATCCTCTCTGAATTTCTGAACTTTTCAGCTCTATTATTCCCTTCTAACATATATTTCCCTCAGCTAAGAGTTCTAATTATTTTATCCATATCACACATATTACTTGGGTGTGCTTTTACTACTTGCCCATCTTAACGTGACCCTCACAGATTTTACCGCTTCTTAAAGTTGTGGTGGAATCCCTAGAGATCTGTGCTCCAGCATCTCCTTTGCCTGTGTCTCCAGCTCTGCCCATAACATATTGAAATGGCCTGAGCCTGGGAAAAAGCTTCAGAGCCCTTTAATTTCTTCAGGAATAGACATAGAAAGTAAAGAATTGATGAGCTGTGACACACATATGCTAAGCCCCCAGTGATGCTGGAAATGACACAGTGAATTAAAAACATCATGCAAATAATATAAAATTCCCTCTCATTATTGTCTGGTGTATGCTAATATAATGAGTTCTCCGTTTTCAAACGTGTACTACTAGAGATCCTTGCTCATTCTTACCTCAATCCCCCAAGACAATCTTTATGGCTCCTATTCATTTGCCCCCCCCCCCGGATTGACAGAGATATTGAGTTCCTTGAATGTAGTCCATCTGAACTCAATGGTCTTTCTTTAGGAAGATCTTTACTTACGCAGATTTGTTTTTCTAACTTGCACGTATCACTTTGTGGTTCAGCTTCATGAAATGTATCATATCTTTTGCAAAAGTCTGTTGTGGGACATTTGCACATGTCCTACATGTGTGAAGATGGGGTGGGAGGGAGAACTTTTGCTAAAGTATAAAATGAAATTAAAAATTAAATTTAATAGCAAAAGGTTGCCTGATTTTCCTATTTATTTTCTAATTTTACAACATTTCTTACTGACCTTGATATTGTCTTAAATCACTAGTGGTATCATTTCCTATGCCAGATTTTTAAATATTCATTTGATCTCTCTTTACAGGAAAGCACACTACAGAGTTTTGATGCATACAGCCTTGGCAGTAGGCACAGCCGTATTTCCTTACTATTGTGTGCTCTCCATATGGCAAGGTTTTCTTACACCGTGGCACTTCTATCTTTGCCATTTTCTATAATGACAGTTACTCCAAATACTCTCACATCTTGCGTAGATTCTTGAGTTTTATGTTCCCCAATCTGCTCTTTTTTGACTCCAGGTGCTCTGGATTCAAAGAAACCTCTGCATTATCTTCCACTGTGACCTCTATGAACTAGTTACCTACTAAAATGCTGCTGGACCCTCACTTGAATTCAGAGATGAAAAGACATCCTACAAATTGGTGCAAAAGTGTAATTTAGGAAATAATTTTTTGCTTAGGAGGAAAATGTGTAAAATTGATTTTTCTAGTAGATTCTCCAAAAATAATATAAGGACAAGTTTGAAAAAACACAGCGTGCCAAAACAGCTTATATGCAATACAAGTCGGGTGACCCAAGTTCCATCCTTGGGTCCTACATGAAAGGAAAAGGGAACCTAGTCCTCTGAACTCTTCATGCATTCCATGGTATGTGCACTTGCACTCACATTACACACACACACACACACACACACACACACACACACACACACACACAAAAATCAATGAATTTTAAAGGCTGTGAATACAGTACATTGAAAATATAAAAGCAACCTACTACCATCTAATATCCCTAAGATGGAATTCTAATAATGCAACGGAATAAGTAACAACTGTTCACATTCAGCTATTTAAATTGAAATTGTTTGAAATTAAATAGCCAGAGTAGAAGAGCTCAATATCTGCTCATGGTTAGTAGCTGCTGCATCAGAGGGAGATGCCTGCCATACTTCGACTCTTATTTTGATGGAAATTTTGGGCCTAGTGCCAGCTGCTTAGCAATGTGCTAGTGGCATACCATTACAGCTAAAATCTCTTGTTCTCAAACATTTATTCCTGTTTGAGCATTAAAATCTGCTAAATTTGCAAAGCCTACTCTTGTAAATATTTGAAGTGGGAATGAACATATTATTTGAATATTCTGTGAATGATGTAATCGAGAGATTTGAAAACCATTGGGTTTTGTGACTGTAAAATGCAATTTTGCACATTAGTTTTTCAACGGAAATCCTTGCTTTGAACAACTCACAACAACTGGCTAGTGAGTGGATTAATATTACTACAAACCTAATAGTTTCACTGAAATTGTAAAGTTATAACTTATCAACAAAAGAGCACTTGATTTTCTCATATTTTAAGCATTTTTGAAATTCTTAAAGTAAGTGAATATTTTCAGAATATTGATTTTATGGGAACATTTTGTGGTAGCAATAGCACCAAGGAATATAGAGCCAAAAATGTGAAAAAAATCCTTCTGCATATGATAGTTTTGTTTTTCATTCATAGACAGAACTATGCTCAATATTCTCTCTGTATATAAGATGGGTCAACGTGTTAGAGCATAACCTTTGAGGAGTAATTATTTTTGTTGTTGCTTTGCCTTTATGTTTAAATTTTGTTTTCTTGTGTTTTTGTTTCATGGGTGGAACTCAGAACATACTAAAAATATATTCTGTCTCAGAGCTAGCCTGGAGCTCTTGAAAAACACTTCTTCTGTCCCTGTGACCTGTACCTCAGAATGCTCCATGACAGATTTCCACCTTTTCTGAATATTCATTCAAGTAAGATTAAAACAAACAAACAAACAAAGTCTTTACAGAAAAAAAAGCTTAACTGGAAAAAATCAACAAGGACAGTGTTAGATTGGGTTTGCATACCAGGCAATGTGTGCTTAAAGCTGTGTATCCTTGGTGTTGGTTAACATAGGTGAGATGGCTGTAGCATTGTTTCATTCTCTGAGTTTCCTAAGTAATAACCAAACACTCCGGGAAAGGAAGAGAAGCCCCCATTACTGTGATGATGTGTTATCATGCATTAATAGTCAACTAGCTATGACTTAGTTCCAATTGACAAACTTTGTAGGGAGTTCAAACTATCAGCAATCATGGATTTTAATCAAAAAATCTGATTGGTAATTTGAATAAGAATGCTTTAGTCGATACCTTAGAGTCAACTGAATTTGTTTTTGATGCTGTATAGATTTGAACAGTGGTATGAATAGATTAAAATATTGATTTTGCATCTTTTGTTGTGGTCCAGCATCTGCCATTATGCCTATCATGTAATAGCTACTGAGTAAATGCCAAATGGGAAAAGAAATTAATGAAAAACTTGAAATTGGGTTTTGATTATAAAAAATACACTTTATCCCAACGTGCCCCTGGTAGCAATTTTAACAACATGCCATGCGATGGATTCATGTGCTGCCAATGAGAACTGAAATGAACCATCCTTTATTTCTTGATGGGGTGAAAAATTTAGCATGTAGAGGAAAAATTTTTTCTTTGAACTTTTCTCTCATACATTATATCTTGATCACAGTTTATCCCTCCTTCTCTCAGTCCCTTCTGCACACTTCCTCTCTTCCCCAGATCAACTCCTCCTCTGTCCCCCACTCTTCCCCTCAGAAGTGACCAGGTCTTCCAGGGTAGCCACTGCACATGGCTTAATGAAATATAATAACCCTCATATTATGGCAGGATGTGGAAACTCAGTAGGAGGAAAAGGATCTGAAGTGCCAACAAAAGAGTCAGAGACAACCCCTTCTCACATTGTTGGGAGTCCCACAAGAACACCAAGCTATGCAACCATCAGGTATATGCAGAAGACCTAGCTCAGACCCCCATAGATTCTGTGTTTGTCATTGTAGTTTCTATGAGCCCTGCTTAGTTGATTCTGTGGGCTGTGTTCTCATGGTGCCCTTGACTCTCTGGCTCCTACAGTCCTTCCCCTGTTTTCTATGGGGTATTAATGCCAGATCAATTATCATCTGAGGGTCACAATCCAGCAGCTGATGGAAACAGTTGTAGAGATCCAAATCTCTTATTTCCCTTTTAAATCAAACATTACAAGGCCTTTTTTTAAAAAAAGTTATCTTTTAAAAGTTAGCTGTAGCTGTGACTCTTATCTGCAGATAATACAAGTTCCTCGGGGATGTAAACAAAATCCAATAGATTATTTTCCTCATTCTGAGTCTTCTGAAACAGACAGGCAAAGAAAAAATGGGGAGGGAGGACAGTGTTTTCAGAAGTAAGAAACAGACCAGAACTATGTCAGTGAATCCCCAGTGTCAGGGTAAGACTGTAGGTGTGATATACTGATATATTTATAAAGTTTTGCCTGCTAGGAACAGTGTAAAGAATTTCTGTCCTGAAAACAGACTTTCAATAGAAGTAACAACAAGAAAGAGTCAGGCAAGGCAAACACAATAATGCACAAGTAACCTGGTTGGAACACTATCATATATGTGGCTCTCTGTGGCCCCTAAAATTATGATTTTCTTAATGCACACTATATTCATTGACATTAGTAATGTCTCTATCTAGTGATTTCATTCAGGGATAAGTATAAGTGTATTTCCAAAGATCTCAATGAAAATAAACCCAGGACCAGTGCTGCAAAGGGAAAGGCAAACAAAGACCTGGACAAAGCACATAAGCTCTTTATGTTTATAAATGGGGTTGCTTTTTTGCCTCTACTGCTCATTGGAGCTTGGGGTAGGCTGGATTTGTTTTTACTGTCCATCTTGATGTATCTCTAAATACCCAGGGCAGCGTTTCTAGCTCCTCTTTCTCCACTTTGCTTCTCAACCTCTCATCATTCATCCCTCCCCTTCTTCCACATCCCTCCCTTTCCTTCATTTAGCACACAATTTTACCAAAAAGTAGATATTTCATTTCCTTCAGTTCAAATTAAACTCAAGTGTTTTCTCATGTCAAATTCTCCAAATGTTGTATAAGAATTAAGTTCAATTTTATTATTTTATTGTATAAAAAGGAGAAGGAATTTGTGTGGAATGACCGTCCTAAAAGATGTCTGGCTAAGATTCTTTATTTTATGTCAGTGGTTTGGAATTATTTTGTACTGCAGGAAATTATACATTATTCCTTACCAGATAAAACAACAAAAACATTCCGTATAGTATATGAAATAAGAGTTTTAGTTTATGAGCTGTGTATAAATATTTGTACAAGATATCACAGGAACCTCATGAGAAACCAGAACGATTTCACAAATACATTTAAGATTGCAAAACTTCAGTGAGATTCAAGGAGAGGAGCTGAAACATTTCAGGATTGAATATCATGTTAGCCTGTTACTGAGAAGAGCATGCTGGGAGGAAGAGGCATCTTCAGAAACGGAAGAGAATCCAAACTATTTGTTTTCATGATGTTTTTCTTAAGCTTTGTTCTAATGTCATTAAAGTTATTCAGAGACACAAAGTGGAGTCAGAATAGACTTGTTTTGAAAGAGAATTCAATTAGGATCCATGTGTAGTTCATATTTAACTGTTACATCGGAGTCCTGGGCTTTTATTCAAAGAATTGAAATAAAAATCCATTCAAATTTGCAAACGTAGTAAGGGAACTTTATTTAAAGTAATGCAATAGAAAAGAGAATACATAGTGAAGAAATAGCAGGCCACACTAGCATCCAGTTAACATTTGGGTTTTCCTTTTGTTGGGTTCAAGGAAAAGAGAACTTTGGCTACTAAGGGACATAGTGGGAGTAGTTCTCTGTTCTGATTGGTGGATTAGGTCATATTATCATTTCTTTCCTGTTCATGTACCTGCCCACAATGCATCTGAATTGAGGTATATAAATGTCCAGTTATACATAGGCATGAGATGTGATTTTTAGAGAGTTTTCATAATGGTCCACTTAAAGATAGAATTTCACCTTGCTGCATATGCTGGAGGCCTCTTATGCTCATGCACATTCTGTGCCAAAATGTATTCAAAGCATGCTTAAATAGAAAATATCCATGCTTTATGGTCATAAAAGGGAAAAGAAATCTAAACCATTGTTCAGAGAGGAGTGAACATGTAGCCAAATGAAGGTGGGTATCTGATGTTGCAAGTACATTGTTCAGAGCACAGTACATACAGCTAAAGGGGTTAGGTTAACAAGTGTGTTATTAGAAGAGGGTGGTATTAATATACCAAATCAAAAACACTGACAATTTATTGAAGTATTCCCTGTGCTTGCCTGCCTTTATAATATATATATATATATATATATATATATATATATATATATATAGTTAATTCTACCAATACACACACACACACATACACACACACAATATATATATATATATATATATGTATATATATATACATATATATACATATATATATATATATATATATATTGGGAGTTAATTCTACCAACGTTGTACAGATAAACTGTGATTTGCTACCATGTCTTTGTCTCATTATTTTTAATTAAATTCTATTTTATGGTAGTCAATTTGTCATGACCTAAATAATCACAAGACCAAAATGATCATGGAGCTTTAATTGAATGCTTATAAAATCAACATAGTTGAGAAGGGACTTCATATCATTAATTTCACTGACAATTAAGATTTATTTAGTTATTTTTATTTTGTTGTGTGACTGTTTTGCCTGAATGTACATGTAAATCATATATATGTCTGGTACTCGTAGAAGCCAGAAGAGGATATAAGTGCCCTGGAACTTGAGTTATAGATGGTTGTGAACCACCATGTGGGACTAAGAACTAAACCCCAGGCAGGCCCTTGAAAGAACAGCCAATGCTCATAATGGCTGAGCCACCTCTGCAGTCCCTCAGCTAACAACTTGAATGGTAACTGGATACTTTTGAAAAAAAAAAATCTCATAGTTTTTTATATTTTATAGGATGAATAATATATTCAGATATCTTTATTAATTAGATATTATTTTAAAATTTTATTTAATTGATAATTTTATGCACATAAATATTTTTTGTCATTTCTCCTCTTTCATTACTCTCCTACTGAAACCTTTTTTCATTTCTTTTTTATTACAATCTGACCACTTATGAAATACTAGTAATATAACCACAGCAACATTGTGGTTCTTTATTTTCTTTTGGGACACTTCTCAGCCTCCTTCATCTGTGACTTGAAGGAGGGCTGTGATTTGTTGAGTTGTTTATTTTCTTCTTTTGGTTGCTGTTGTTTGGGGTTTGTTTGTGATTTTTTCTCACAGGCTCTCACATAGCCTAGGATGGCCTGGTTTTCACTATGTATCTAAAGATAACTTGGTTCTCCTGCTTCTACCTCACAAATTCTGACATTACAGATATGCACCACTATGTACAGTACATACACTGCTGAGGATCAAATCTATACTCTATACCCTTTTATTATTTTTCATATAAAATATTTTGATCATCTTTTTCTTCACCCAACTCCTCTTAGATCCTTTCCACCTCCCTATATTATATTATTTCTTATATTATTTCTCTTAAAGAATGAAGGACACAAACACACACACACACAGTTGAAAATCAAATAAAAAAATAGCATATAAATAAGACAAAAAATAAGTCAAACAAGAAGTCCAAAAATAAACCATAGAGTTTGATTTGTGTTGATCAGCTACTCCTGGGCATAGAGCTGCCTTTAGTGTGGACAATATACCCAGTGACTGTTTTATAAGGATTAGGAGGTGTGGCCTTATTGGAGGAAGTATGATTGGAAGTGGGATTTGAAGTTTCGAAAATCCATTTCAGTCTCAGTCTCCCTCTCTTTCTTTCTGCATGCTTCCTGTGAGTCAGGAACTCCCAGGAGCTCCCAGCTAGTTTCAATACCATGCTCCTCATCAAGATGATAATGAGTTGAAGCTGCTATCTCTTCACAACAATGGAACTAAGACTGGCTCTTACAATATTTCCACCACCTAATCTGTGAAGATCCATGAGCCTTGATGGGAGGGGTTTGATGGAGACATACCATTGTGGACTGAGTGCTTCACTGTCTCTCCCACTTTGCACATTTTTCAGCTGTGTTCCTCCTTGATAATTCCCATCTCCTTCCTACTGTAGAATGCTTAATTAAAAGTTCATTTATACACATATATGTATATGTATTTATATCTGCATGTATTTTAGAATGCTACTATAGGAGTAGGGTTCCAAATGACCTTTCAAAGCATGTTCTTAGTTAACCCTCCTCACATTCCCTCCTCTGCCATATTTTCCCATTACCTACTCCAGTTAGACTACAAGAAGAAGCTTCTCTAATGAGGTCTGAGCAAGGTAATAACCCATGGGTATATAATATTGTAGGTGGACGTTTCTGTTCTACCAGGTCCAGCTGCCCTTCAACCCCAAATAAGCACACAGAGATATATGGCCGATGGCTTAGGCTTCTTATTGACTAGGTCTGTATTAATTATTAACCCATTTCTATTGATCTATGTATTACCACGAGGCTGTAGCTTACATATAATTCAGCATGTTACTCTTTTGGCAGCATGGTGTCTCATCATGGTCCCTCTCTGTCTTTCTCTCCCCAGCCTTCTCCTGGTCTGGTAGCCCCACCTATGCTTTCTGCCTGGTTATTGGGTATTCAGTGTTGTATTCATCAACCAATAAAAGAAACATATATACAGAACATCCCCCATCAAAGTATATCTTTAGCAGTCATTCTATTATTATGTTCCTTTAGCAGAATAATAGTAGTAGGCTTTCCCTTGGACTTATGGCACATCTAGTCTGAGGTTCTTGTCTATTTAAACAAGGTCAGAAGCTTTCACGTTCTTATGCAGTCTGATTTACTCATATGTAGAAATGCCTTCCCAAAATAGTTTCTTGCTCTTCTGCTCCCAGTTAATACTCAAGCATTGGCTGGATGTAAGGCATTGCAATGACTAAAGTGATGTCTATAATTATAGAAACTTTTAAAAAATATTCAATATAAATAGAAAAAAATCAGAACTTTCAAAAGGAAATAATTCATACCGAACTTTCCCTTTGGGAAGCAAATATTATTTAAGAAAACTACTGCCTAAAGTGTTGGGAATTATGAACTTTAGTAAGAATTACTAAGTAGTGAAGTTAGGAGAAAATTGAAAATAAGAATATCAACATATGGTGAAAACTAAACCAAGCCATGGGAGTATTACAGTGTTTGGTTTAATAAATTCAATGTATAGGGAGGGAGATGAATGAGAAGAAAGTATGACATATGTGTATGCAATTTGCATACTACAACTAATTTCTTTGTATGTAAAGAAAAGAACTGCAATGAGATTAAATTGGATTCACTCTACTTCCAGGATAAAATACTCAATACACCATTTGCTAAGTCATCAATGCAGCTACATATTGCAATTTTGCAAGACTTATACATAATTATTTGGTATGTAAATTTCAAATGAAGTATTTAATGCATCACAATTATGAACTGAGTTATTTTAGCAAAGTAGGGGTGGAGAAACACAGGCAAGGTGCAAATCTATGAATATAACTTCTGGGAAGACATAGATTAGTCTTCCAGTATCTGGAATGTGGTCTCATTTGGATCTTTATAATAATATACCCTAAAGTTTATACTTGTGTTGTAATTAAACAAAATAATTACAATATAAATCATTCTCTTTTTTTGTTGGGCTCTATACAGTGTCATCATCTTGGTTTTTTTCAATAAACTTAAGATATTATTTCCTGTTTTAAACATGATTATCGATTAAAATTGAGAAACTATAGAATAACTTCAGAGAAGGTCATGGAAATTGAAATCACTTGGGCTTCCAATAGCTTGGAATTGATGTTCCAAGATGAGAAGTACACTGCAGCTGTTAAGGAAGGCATTACTGATGTGCCACACACATATGGAAACCCTGTGGCAGCAATCTTTGAGAAGGAACATGAGTTACCTGGCTAGGAAAAGGGAAAATCATGTATTTATGTCGATGAAGCAAGAGTATGATAGCCTTTGGTCATGCATGTGGAGTATCTGGATCTGGAAGCCATTTAATTGTCCTATCATCCCCTTGTTTAGGAGACTTACAGCCAAATGATGGGGGTTACCAAAATTTATTTTGCTAGCAGCAACTAGAGGCTGGCATAACTTTTTGTTCTATTTTCTTAGAGTTTAAAAATACTTTGAAATCTTTGTAAAAACAATTGTGGATTATGAGAATCCAGGTTTGAACCTATGTAAATCTGGTTTCCAGCTGTTCTTTCTTCTGTACTATATATACTCAATTTGAAATAAAAGTAATAGTTACATTTAATGTACATTCATGGAGGAAAAATATTTGTAAAAGGCTAAATAGCAAAGGATGTGTTGGCATGGGAAAAATTGGAGAAATTAAAGTATTTCTATATATCTGGTTTTAAGAAAATATCCAGGTGACCATGAAGCTGTACATAGTGCAGCCAGCCACGGGGAAGACAGAGGAATGAAGAAATTAGGTACTGAAGACTTGTAGAGAAGGCCCTGAAACTAGGTACATAACCCTCCCAGAGTCTGATCCTGTTCTGACGCTGATGACTTAATATTTTTTCCTATAAAAGGACTGATGGACTGGATGACCTCTTCTCAGGAGCCCTTGTTTCCTTCATAGTAGGGTATCTGAAGCATAGGAAATTATTTAGTCTTTTTTTTTTTTTCCTCCAGGTGACACAGTGATCTGGGTTGGAGATGTTGGCCTTTGTTGTATCCGTAAAGACACCACTTCTGTTTAGTTTCAGTTAGTAGGCAGAGTGACAACTGGAAGTTCTGAGTACTTGATCTGAAAGAACTTCCTGTTCAACCTTTGAACAGATGTGATTGGGGGGAACCACCTGTAGGAAGGGTAAGTCTCAGCTCAAAGACCACAAAGTAGCCTTCTTGATTGTACAATTGATAACCTTTTAAAAATAACAATTAGAGACAAACATGCTTTCCTACTGAGTGAAAAGTCTATTTCTATCATTATGTATAGAATGGAGGCAGTACACATGATGATTGAGAAGATATCCAAAATTAAATTCATATGGAGGATTAAATGTGTTTGGATAAGTTGATAGGCATGAGTGAAAACTGGCCTTTCTTTTATATTCTTCTCTAACCTTCCCTAAAGAAGGTCCTCCCCAATGTACGCTTAGCTTTGTATTGAAGCTAATATAGTTGGGTTTAAAATTGCTGTTCTTGGAAGCCTTTCTTGAGTTAAGTAAAAGAATGGCCATAGGGTTACAACTCCAGTGAAGAAATCTAGGGGGACATTTGCCCAGTTTGAACTAAACACTACAAAACTGACCATAGGTTGCTTTTAAACTCAATCAACATTAGCCCGATCCAGAATCTATTCTGCTATATAGTAAATATGTATTATATTCAATAAATTATGTTCCCACTTTCACACTTATTGCTAATTTATAGGTCTTTGATTAGTGGTTCTCTAGCTGTGGGTCACAACTCTTGTGGAGGTTGAACAACCCTTTCACTGTGGTTGCTTAAGACCATCAGAAAACACGATGTTTATGTTATGATTCATGACAGTAACAAAATTACAATTATTAAGGAGCAACAAAAATGAGTTTATGGTGAGGGGTCATCACAATATGAGGAACTGTATTGACAGGTCATAGCATTAGGAAGGTGTTATGTAATGTTATTTTAACTAGGCAAAGATATTTGTTTATTTTACATTTGTTTATGCTGTGGAATCGAATATTACTATGTGAAGGTATGCTAATTTGTTTATGCTGCCTTTTTTAAGGATGAAAAATTGTGTTACATTTGTTTAATTATTTAAAGATGTGCTGCATTTGGTTTACCTTGCCTGCCTAAGGCATCTGATTGGTCTAATAGAAAGCTGAATGTCTAATAGGCAGGAGAGGGATAGGCAAGGGTGTTAGGCAGAGAGAATAAATAGGAATGTAGGAGAGAGAGAGGGGGAGAGAAAGACAGAGAGTGGGAAGAAAAACAATGAAATCTTGAAAGTCACAGACAAATGGATGGAACTAGAAGAAACTACCCTGAGTGAAGTAACCCAGTCACGAAGAGACAAACATGGTATTTACTCCCTCATATATAGATATTAGACATAGATCACCAGCCTACAATCCACACTGCCAGTGAAGCTAGAAGGAACCTAAGAGAGACATACATGGTCCCCCTGAGAAGGGGAAAGGGACAAGATTTCTTGAGCAAATTGGGAGATGGGCAGGGGGTGGGGGAGGGAATTAGGAATAAAAGAAGGGGAGAATCTAAGGGATCAGAAAGATTGAGCAGGGGGAGGGGGGTGGAAGACTAGAGGAGAGCAAGAAAAGAGATTCCATAATAGAGGGACCCATTATAAGTTTAAAGAGACACCTGACACTAGGGAAACGTCCAGATACCTACAAGGATAACCCCTACTAACAATCTAAGCAATAGTGGAAAGGCGAACATAAATGAGGTTGATGGCTACCTTACATGCCATCCCAAAGCCTTCATCCAGTAGCTAAAGGAAGGGAAGCAGAGGCAAAAACCCACAGCTAGACATTGAGTCTAACTCCTGGAATCCATTTGCAGAGAGGGAGGAGTGATGAACAAAGGGTTCAAGACCAGGCTGGAGAAACTCAAAGAAACAGGTGACCTGAAGTGAGAGCTCATGGATCCCAGACTGATAGCGGGAAACCAGCATAAGACCGACCAGGAACGCCTGAAGTGGGTTTCAGTTAACAGGCCTGGGCAGTCTATGAGACCTCTGGCAATGGAACCAGGATGTATCCCTAGTGCATGAACAGACTTCAGGAACCCATTCCCCATGGAGGGATATTCCTTTAGCCTAAAGACATGGCAGAGGGCCTAGGCTCTACCAAAATGACTTGACAGATTTTGATGATCCCTCATGGAAGGCCTCACACTCCCTGGGGAGTAGATTGGGGATTGCATTAGGGCGTTTGTGGGGGGCATGGGAGGATGAGAGGAAGAGGGAACTGGCATCAATATGTAAAATAAGAAAAATATTAAATAATAAAAAAACTTTGAAAATAAAAGGAAAATTGTTATGCTTTGTTTGTGCTCCCTTAGAAGGTGACTTCTGTAGTATGGCTCCCATCCTATTTTTAAACTTAAGTAGGTTTGTCTCAAAGTGTTCTCCTAGCTCCTAGAACGACACCTGGTCTGTCTTTCTATCTATCTTATCTTACCTTATCTTATCGTATTTATCTGTCTCCATATCTACACTGTTTATTCTTGTACTTTGGTTTGCTATTTACTTAATAAACTCACTCATTCAAAATCTAAAGTGTGGCAAGTGTGGATCAGTCTCAGGACCATATGGACCACATAGCTCTCTTTTATTGGTGAGTTGAATTATAAGGTGAGCATGTAGCACCTGCTATTGATGGATATGAAAGCTCTAGTCCAGATGTGTAAGATTTGGGAAAGAGTTGCTCTGATCATTGCCATAACTCTCTTTAAGTGACATTTTACTTTATTTCATTTGAACAAGCATTAAATTGGGGATTACTAGCAAGCAAGCATATCTATGTTTTAAAATATTTTCACAAATTTCTTGACACTTCCTTTTAAAGAATAGGCTCATGGAACTCCCCCAAAGTGTTGACAGGATTTAGACTCATGCTTCTAACAAATGAAATATGGAAGAAAAGGAAATGCACAGGTCTTTAGTCAGTCTGAAGTGTTTAAAAAAAGTGCTTTAGATTGGGCATCTGTGAACAGAAATGCATCCCTCAGAGGGTTGAAATTTTGAGGCTATAGTAGGAATAGGGTCCAGTTCTACTGAGGGTTCTTTTTCAGGTGCACATTTTTATGTTTATACTCTAAAGAAAGCAATCAAAAGAAGACTCTGGATTTTCTTTGATGGTGACTTCAGTCCAAATTATGAGTGTTCTACTTTCATCCACTAATTCCCAATAGCTTCATCTCTAATCCTACTTACTGTACTGGGAGTCAAAACTTCACTATATGAGGGTTTTCTTTTTGGTGGAGCAAAAGGGGTAGGTATATCCAAGCCTATCCTACTTGAACTCTTAAAAGACACCATGACTTCACTTTCTTTCTCTTAAAGCAATTTCAGAGAAAATTTAAAAAATCAGATGCCTGTCAGTCTAAGTGCCACAAACAGTAGAAGTGTTTTTTGAAGATGAAGAGGTTAGGTAATGAGTATTTTCAGGTGACACTGATAATACTACATATACAGATATGTATAAAATCAGGATAATAATAGTCATCAATAGGAATTTGATTATGTTCACCAATCAAACAAGTAGTTCTCTTTTAAAAACATCTGATAGCTTTTCTTCATCTTTGTATTTTAGTAATAGGCTATCAATCTATGAATGAACTAAAATACTTAGGTGATGCTCATGCACAGACAAAAGGAAAACAAAAGCAACAAAAGCTCTTCTTCATATTCTAGTCTGAGAAAACTGTTAGCACAGCAGTGTGTGTGTGTCAGTGTGTGTGTGTGTGTGTGTGTGTGTGTGTGTGTGTGTGTGTGTGTGTGTTTATATGCAATATAGGCACAAATGTGACCAGAGCTGGCCATAAAGTTTAGAGGCATGATGAAGATAAGTTCAGAAAGTTAAGAAAAGTATTTAATGTAGCAGCTTTGCTAGTCCATAACAAGTTCTCAAACTTTGCTGTGTGTTTAGACATTATGATAATACAATTATGTGTAGACTTTAAATTATTACTTTAACACTGCTGTGACTAAATATCTGGCAAGAAGAAACTTATAAGAGAAAGACTTTGTTTTGGTTCATAGTTCGAGGGTGAAAGCCACAGTGGTGGGAACATCATGGTCACAGAAGCAGGAGTGTAAAGTTGTTTGTTCACTTTTTGGTAAATCAAGAAGTAGAGATCAGTCAGAAATGGAAATGCAGCAGGAAATAAATATCAAGATCTAGACTTCCAGTGATTCACTTCGACCATCCAGGCCTCAACTCCCAAAGGTTCTAAAATCATCCAAAGACCACTACCCAGAGACAAAGTGTGCTTGTGAGGGATATTTCACATTAAAACTATAACAAAGCAGAATCAACAGTATCATATTGTATTCTCCTGATATCTGCTATGACTTGTTTACCAGTTTTTCCTATTGGCATGGTGGCATACTGATAACTATTTCCCCCCCCCACTGGATCCTGTCCATATTCTTCCCCCACAGAAGGAGGTGCACTATGAAGAAAGAGCTGTTTTCTTCAAATAGGGCATTCATGCTGTTAATACTGGTGGAGACAAGGAGAATAGACTTGAAATACAAGCATGTGGATTTCTCCAATATTTTTTTATTGTTCACAGATAGTTAGCCATGAGAAAGTTAATTTGCTAAGGATGACCTCTATTATTGAGATCTGGAATCTTAATATACTGGGTGTCTATACTTGTATAATTGTTTTAATAACAAAATTGATGAAGCAATACATGTGTTTGAGCCTAAAGTCAAAGTATGAGTATATTCTGCTGACCAGTTGACTGTGAATGGATTCTGAATTTAAAATATAATTTTAAAGAATAAAGACTAGGGGCTAATATTGAATTTGTTATTCTGGTCAAGCAAGGAATATTTACAAAATCTTTAAATATACCAGTATTTTTATTACTTTCCTAGCAAGAGTCTTCAATATTTTTGCATTTTTGTGTGATGGCTATGTGTGCATATGTGAATGCATGATCTTATGTATGTTTGTGTGTATGTTTACATACATATATATCCACATGTGTGTGGAGGCCTAAAGTTCATGTGGACTGTCACTGTTAACCATATCCTACTTCACTGAAGCAGGATTTCTCACTGGATCCATTGCTCACTGATTGAATAGTCTAACTAGCTAACTTGCTCCTAGGGTCCACTGTTTCTGGGATTCCAGGCAGATGCCAAGTCTCCAAAGCTTTTATTTAGGTTCTATGCATCAAAATTCTGTTTTTTACAGTTCTGTGGCAGGTACTTTATTCACCAGGGCATCTTCCAGCCCCAAAGTTTTAAATATTAATCAAATGATACTTGCCTAAGCAACTAATTATACAGTGTTCCTTGTATTTAAAGAAATCCATTCAGTAATTATTAAATATTTACCACTGGCCAAAATTCTGTGCTTGACACTAGACATACAATGATAGTCTTCTTAAAAACCCCAAATATTAAAACACTGAAATAGATTGAGGAAAAATCTCAAAGTAATTAAAAGTAGAGAATATAACTAATCCCCAGATGCTTTTGGTACTTGTCATGGGTCTGTATGTTCATATTTTGAATGTATTGACACTTTTGAACTATAAACCTCCTATTGCTTCAAGTTAGTATGTACTCTAGAGAAAAGGAGTTCTCATTTCTGGCCTATGCCAAGAAAACAAACCCTCAAAGAAATTGACATCTATTCTGTAATAACATGGAAAGACAGAAATGCCCATATTTTGTTATGGAATAGATAGGTTGAGTACATCATTTCCACATGTGCTTACACAAACATATGCACATAGCTCAATCACACTAGAGGAAATAATAATTTATTTTAATAATTCTAACTACATTTATTTATTTATTGTGGCATGAGATATGGGTTGGGCATGCCCAAATGCCCCACACTATGTTAAGGTCACAGGAGTTGGTTCTTTCCTTCCACCACATGGGCCCCAGGGGTCAAATATAGGTTGCTAGGCTTATAAGTGCCTTTATCTGTTTATCTTATCATATAATTTCTTATATTTGAAAAAATAATTTCCTAAATTTCTAAGAAACTTCTCTTACTACTCAGTTATAGAGACTAAGAGGAAATCAAAAGAACTTTAGAACTATGGGTTTGAGGCACAAGATGAAACACTCTTTTTGAAGAACCAATGCAATCAACATCTTCCTCAGGAAAGGCAAGCAGACATCCTCTTCACCAGCTTCCGAATGCAGGTAGGTACCTTGTTCATTAGCTCTAATGCACAGGACAAGAAGAATGGAAGGTAATATGATACTTGAATTACATTTAAGGAGATAAAGAAGAGACTTCAGCTTATCTAGCTATTACTAAATTAACTTCAGTTATCAGGATGTTCTCATCTAAATTTTCTAAGGTGGTCCAAAAATAGGGTTCCCAGCTAATGCCAGTTCGATTACACAGGTTAAACTGTCTCACATCCTACTCATGATTTTTAATATTATGATAAGAAGTTCAGTGTGAGTGAACTGGACAGCATGATGCTCAGGCTGGGAGTTGGTAAACAAATTTAAATCATAAGGGAGAATATATTGGATCAAGAGGCAGTCTGGGTAGAGTTTGAAGTGAGGCAAGGGATGTGTAAAGCAGGTGGCTCTGCAAGTAACTTTTCACATCAGTCCCACAGAAGTCTTGGAGGCTAAATAAAGATTCACAGTTGAAGGACCCTCTCCCTGGAGAAACTCAATATTAGTTTTTCTTTTCCTGAGAAATGTACCCTCACAGATTTAATTCAAGAGCATTGCATACGTAATTAGATTTTTATTTTACAGAAAAAATTCTGGCTGAGCTGTGGAGAAGAGATGGAAGAGTGGGAGCAACGATGGTTGTCTCATGAGGCATAGATGGAAGAGAGGCAATATATGATGGAAAGACCAATGAGCTGGCTACTTCTGTAGTCCAGAGAGCAGGGGGATATTTTGGGGATCAGAAAAGCTTAAGGTTGTAATGGCTTTTTGAAATGAAGATTAAATGTCTTGGCCCATGTTGGAGAGATTCAAGTTTCACTTTTCTTAATAACTAATGGAGTTTCTGCTTTTCTTCCATTCACTTTGAATTCCCCTGAAGAATCTGATGAAGTCATTCATGTATCTTTAATTTATGAGGGTAATATAGTAAAAGGTGAAATGTTCTCATTTATATTACATACTGAGTGACCTCTTTACATAGTGATGTATATGAGATCAGTGTGGCAATGAGGAAAATATCTGCATCTACTGTGGTGTTGAGAGTGCTTGGTTAAAATGTCATAACAGAGGAAATGTTATTTTTTTTAAACCAGGAACGCCTTTACTTTGAGTGATTTGCCATCAGAATTTTGAACTAAATTTGAACTCAGTGGTGTATGAATTAGTTTCCCTTTGGTTATATGTGACCACATTTTCCCCCAAGAAAAACAATCCAAAAGCCTTGGAGAAAGCTTAAAACCCTCTTAATATATCAAATAACCCTTACAAAACAAACCTTTGAAGTTAAGTGTGAAGGCACCAGCAACATGGAGAGTAAATTTCCTTCGGGACATTTCTACATGCATGGAAAAAGTGCTTAGCAAAACACCTTTTGAGTTTTTCTATTCCCTAAAGTATTTTAAAAGGGAAACAGGAATTTAACAGATCCAAGAGCATCTGAATTCCATCCCCTTCATATAGGCATATTGTATTACTTAATTTATTTTCCAGTTCCTTTGGCTTGATGCTTTCAGCACATTTGTATTTTCTAAATTTTGTTCAATTTTTAGTTTTGCATGAATATTTTAAATGCAACACACAAAATGACCACAGGTAAATGTCAACCAAGACATTCCTCTGTTAGAGTTACAGAGTTTAAGGTAAAATGTCCTGTTCCAGTTCACAGTCACACTTTACTCATTAAAAATAACTTGGAGAAGCAATGTTAGCTCTTGACAAAATTGGGATATAGTCTAGATTTGTTGTTGTTGTTCAGAAATTCTGCTTTAGCCTCTGTGTTGCTGCTTTCTGTTTACAGAACTGAAGTGTTTATGAGGGAGAGAGCTTACAGCCATCAAGTGTGTTTGTGTGTAATGTGCTAAGATGCTTGCTTCACATGGATTGCATTTTCTCTTTGATCTAGTGGATAATCAATTTCTCTCATATAAAGGCAAGCAGACAGTATCAAAGGGTTGTGGATTATATGAAAAAATATACCAAGTGCTGATGCTCATACCAATCACCCTAGCCCTCAGGATGTAGAATCAAGAGATTTGCCACAACTTTGAGGCCAGGTGGGTTAAATAATGATTTTTAGGAAGCCTGGGCTATATACTAAAACCATGTCCCAAACACAACAAAAACAAAATCAAATAAGAGAAAATAAAATAAAATACTGAAACAGGTTTTCATGTATGACTTTTCTTTCAGTTCTTACTCTGAGTTCGTTATTTTAATTGTTTTCTTTAAATTAAAATACAACTACATGATTTCCCCTTTACCTTTCCTTCCTGTAATACTTCTCATATGACCCTTCTGCTCTCAAACTCACGGCCTCTGGCTTCTTTTTGGAAATTTTTGTTACACATACATTCCCAAATATAAAACTCCACCTGCTCAGTCTGTACAATGTTACTTGCATGCATATGACTTCAGATCTGGAAACTTGGTATTTGTCTTAGTCAGGTTTCTCTAGAAGAACTGATAGAATGAATCTATATATAGATATTGGAAGGGGATTTATTAGAATGACTTACTGGCTGGTGTCCTGTTAGTCCAGCAATGGTTGTCTACCAATGGAAAGTCCAAGAATCCAGTAGTTGTTCCATCCATGGGGCTGGATGTCTCAGGTGCCCTTCAGTATATTCCAGAACCCTGAAAAAGTGGGCTCTGGTAACAGTGAAGGAATGGGATTGCCAGTTACAGTGAAGGCAAGTAGGCAAAGAGAGAGCTCCCTTCTTCCTTGTCCTTTGTAGAGGTGACCCAAATTATAGGTGGATTTTCTCACCTCAAAGGATCCATTTCAAAGGTAGATATTCCCATCTCAAAGGATCTAGATGAAAAGTGTGTCTTCCCACTTCAAATGTACCCAACTCCTTGGGATTTAATTAATTCCAGATATGGTCATGTTGATAACCAAGAATAGCCATCACAGTAATGAATAACCAGTTGGGATTGTTTTCTATTTTTTTCCTTCTCTCAGCATTCTTTAGTTGCCTGTAGTTCTTTATCTAGGATTTGGACCCCATGAGATTTTACCATTACATATTAGCAGTGTATTAATATCTCCTTGGTTCAAGCCTTGGTGTAACTGCCCTGACATTTCCAGGACCAGTTTGTAATCTCATCAGTAGTGAACTAGGGATCCCTTTTTCCCACATCCTCATTAGCATTTATTGTCTGTTGACTTCTTAATCTTTGCTCTTTTGATTGGGGTAAGATGAAACCCCAAAGTTGTTTTGACTTGTATTTCCCATACTTGCTAAGGATTATGAATATTTTAAAAGTGATCACCTAGTCATATTTATTTTTTCTTTAGAGAACCCTGTTCAGTTATGTAGCTTATTTTTGAGTGGGTGATTTTTTTTTGGAGTTCTTATAGATTATTTGGAGTTCTAACATATCAGTCATCTGTTAGAGGTATAACCTGCCTTGTCTCCTATTACATGGACTTCCTTCTCACTCTAATTGTTGCTTCTTTATCTGTTCAGAAGCTTCTTAGTTTGATGAGGGTCCCTTTGCCATTGTTGGCCTTAATTCTTGAGCAAATGGAGTCCTATTCAGAACGTCCTTTCCTATACTTATATCATGTAGAGTACTGACTATATTTTCTTCTCACCTTAACCCTAACCCTAACCCTCCAAGTGGTTTTAGTTTTTCACATTTAGGTCTTTGGTTCATTTAAATTTAGGTTTTATTCAAGATGATAGACAGAGATCCTACATGTGGACATCCAGTTCTCTCCAACAATATCTGTTGAAGATTCTGGTTTTTTGTTTTGTTTTTGTTTTTCTTCTCTCAAGTGTATTTTTTTGGCATTTTGTTCAGTATTACATGACTTTAGTTACATCTGCTCATGCTTGGGTCTTTGATTTTGTTCCATTGATCTACATGTCTGTACATGTGCCACTATCATATTGTTTTTATTACAGTAGCTCTGTTATATCTTGAAATCTGGAATATCAAACCCTCCAGCATGGCTCTCTTTGCTCCAGAATATTTGGCTATCTGGAGTCTTTTTACTTCCATATAATTTTAGAATGATTTATCTATTCATGTGAAGACTGGGATGGAGTTTTTGATTAATATTGCATTGAATCTGTAAATATCTTTTGGTTGAATGGTCATTTTTATCATGTTTTCATTTTAAAACAATATTTTCTCATTTCATATACCAATCTCAGTTCCCACTCCCTCTGTTCCTTCTGCTTTCCACACTCCACCCATCTCACCCCATCTACTCCTCAGAGAGGAAAAGGCTTGCCCTGTGGAGTCAATGAAGTCTGACTCATCTCTTTGAGGCAGGATCAAGTCCCCTCCCTCCATATCTAAGCTGAACAAGGTATCCTTCCAAAGAGAATGGACTCCAAAACTCAGTTTAAGTGCTAGGGATAAATCCTGGGCCCGCTGCCATTGGCCTCACAGATTGTCCAAGCCACATATCTGTCACCCATATTCAGAGGGCCCAGTTTAGTCCTATGCAAGTTCCCCTGCCGTCAGGTCAGAGTCAGTAAGCTTCCACTATTCCTGGTCAGCTGTCTCTTTGTGTATCTACAAAATGATCTTAACCCATTTACTCATATTATCACTCCTCTCTCTTCAACTGAGCTCTGGAAGCTCTGACCAATGCTTAGCTGCATTTGCTTTCATCAGTTCTTGGATGAAGGTTCTATAATGATAATTCATGTAATCGTAAATCTGATTATAGGGGAAGGCCAGTTTAAGCACCCTCTTCACTAATGTTTTAGGGTCTTAGCTGGGTTCATCCTTGTGGATTTCTGGAAATTTCCTTAGTGCCAGGTTTCTCACCAGCACCATAATCAAGTCCTTTAATCAAGATATCTCTGATGGAAGATGTTATTCTTTAAAAAAAATAAAAAGACAAATCTTCTTGGTAGCAGCATTTTTCTTGGGTGGGGTTTGTTTTGCTAGAGACAGGCAGAAACTTGTGCGGCTCCTTTAAGGGAGGTTTCCTGACTCAGCATAAGGGGCAAACCCTGCTAACAACTTAATGGTGTTTGTATGACAGCTGGCAATGGCAGTGACCACATTTCCAAGCTACCAGCATGCTGCTGGATGGCAGAGTAAACCAATGCAGTGAGTACAGCTCTCAGTACTGGTGGTAAATGTACCCCAGACATCTTGGATAGATGGTGGCTAAAACAGCTGTGGCTTAAATTTTAGCAATGTTGTTTAGCAGATAAAAAGCTTGTGGCCAGAAAAAGATAAAGATTTGTAGTAAAAACAGATTCATATTAAGAAAAACCTCTAAAGTTTTGCAATGTGTTTTAAAATATACATAGGCTTAGGAGAGAAAAAGAAATAGGATACAATGGTTTAAAAAATTAGAAAGAAAGAGAGTAGCTGGGTGTGGTGGCACACACCTTTAATTCCAGCACTTGTGAGGCAGAGGCAAGCAGATCTCTGTGATTTCAAAGTGAACTTGGTATACAGAGTTAATTCCAGGGCAGGCAAAAGTTACACAGAGAAACCCTATCTCAATAAATGAAAAAAGAAATAGAAGTAAAAGAAATAGAGTAATAAAAAAGCCATATAAAATTAAAAAGTACACAGAGAGACGTCTTTGTATTGTTTGACTACTAAGGAAATAGAAACAACTGTTAAAAGAAATGCTGCTGGATTAATCCAATTTATATATTTTAAAAATGCTTTGACTTCAAAATATAGTTATAAGGTGATGTTACTGAGAAAAAGAATTTCTATTTTCGTTTCCGCAAAAAATGAAAAGCTGTGATTTCCTTCCAGACTAATATGGTTTGATCCAGCAAGACACCCAGAAATAGTGTCCCAGGTGATCCAACATTCAAAGCAGCTGGGACAAGGCCTTGCAGACCACTACAACTAGGATTTCTGCATCTTCTTAGGATCCCTAAGACAGTGCCCCCTACCAGCAGGAAGCAGTTTGGAAAGAATGACACCAAAAATTCCCAAATACTGTTTATAAATGTTTATTTTCATTTAAATGGGGTTGGTTATAAATGGTTAATGATCACAGTCAATCAGTTTTTAAAGGGAAAATGACATAGAAATGAATACTTCAATTTTGTGATATTTATATTTCTTCCCTTGTTTAGGTATTGTGTTTATATAGCTCATTTAAAAATGTAATGTAGAATTTAGTACAGATTATAGATAGTTACTTATAATAGTCAAACTTATAGTTAAGTTAGTTAGGTTTTCTAGATATACAGATATATTTCAAATGGGTAGGCATTCTTCAAACCTTTCAAAGACCTACAGAATATAGCATTAAAACTCTTTAGGGTTTTTCTCAACAATGAGGCATAACTGCTTCTGGCAACACCACCTGCTTCAGAAAGTAAGATGGACATCAAAGAAACTCATCATGGAGTTTACTTCCACTATGGAAAGACTAGGCATTTCAGCAAGATACTGCTCTTGTCTGGACTGTTTGACTTTATGCTGTATAAACTGGACATGCAGGACCCACAGAAAAGTGACTGCTGAAACAAGATGGACATTGCTGTAGGGTTTCCGCTTCATGGAAAAAAATCTGTCAGACATTCTGCAGGACACAGAGAAAAGTGACTGTCCAATTGCCAACACAGGTGGGACAATTTGAAATTTCCTGCTTTGCTGAGAAGTCTGCCAGACACACTGTAGGATGAAGATGGACCATTACAGAAGAACTTTGGGTGACTGACAAGGTGAGTTGTATCTGTCATTTGTAGAGTTTATATATTATCATTCTGTAGTCTTTGGTGGAGTTGAAGATAGATGGTAATGGTTATAATTTTCCTTAGTTTGGATTAAAGATAAATTGCATATAAGACTTCAGACTCACAAAGATAGGATAGGTGATGGAATATTTTCTATAAACCTTGCTAAATGTTAATGAACTAAATATTGTTAACTATAATTCTTTTGTTAGATATTTTACTGTGTTAAAGTTAAAACCCTTCTTTTTGTTTAGACATAAAAAAGGAGTTGGAAGATGTCACTCTGTAAATATGTTTCTCTTATTAGTTAATGAATAAAGCACTATTGACAAATAGGAACGCAAGATAAGCAGGACTAGGAGACAAGGAGGATTCTGGGAAATGTAGTGGAGAGGAGATTGAAGATGTAGAGGCTTGAGAGAAGAGGCATGGACCCTCTCTCTGGTAAGATAAGACCACCACCTTGAAACACTTAGATTGATATAAATGGGTTAATATTTAAGACAATTTAATTTAAGCCAATAAGAAACGCTAGTAACAGGCCATAGCTTTATATCTAATACAGCATATCTGTGCATTATTTGGGGCTGATGCGGCTGTGGGACCAGTCTGACAGTAAAACTGCTCCTACCATATCTCTTTCCTGGTTCCCTCTCTGTCCTTACCTCATATTGATCATCCCCACCCTGCTTTCCTCCCCTTCCCCTACTCTTTCACTTTCCCTTCCCTTCTACTCTCATGCTACCGATTTTCTCAGGAGATCTTGTCTATTTCCCCTTCCCAGGGGAATCTTTGGTGGTATAATTGTCATTTTCATAATATTACTTCTATCATTCAATCCATGCATATTTTTTATAATTTTATTTCTTTCTTGAAAGATTTATCATTTTTGTTGTAGAGAGCTTTTACCTCCTTTGGTAGGCTCATTTCTAAATATTTTATTTTCTTTGAGGCTTTTGTGGATGGGAGTATGTTCAGGATCTCTTTCTTTTTATGTTTGGTGTTAGTTTATGAGAAAAGATACTGATTTTTGTAAACTGATTCTGTATCCCATCACATTGCTGAAATTGTAGAAATTTTGAGTTTTCTTCTGTGTAATAACCTATTACCTATAATAGGCAATAGTTTGACATTTTTTCCCTATTTGTGCCTCTTTAATTTCCTTCTTTTTCCTTATTGTTGCAGCTTAGTACTGTGAATACAATATTGGAAAAGGAGTAAGAACAGCAGATAGTCTGGGCTTCCTTTCAGTGAGACTGATGCATGTTTTTCTCCATTTAAGAAGTTGCCAGTGAATTTCTCACTTGTCGTTTTTATTATGGTAAGATGAGCACCTTTTAATCCTTTTCTCTTAAGGATTTTTATCCTGAAGTCCAGTTGGATTTTGTCAAAGGCATTTTTTGCATCTTTTTGAGGTGACTATATTATTTTTCTTTAAGTCTATTTATATGATTTATTATATTTGTTTACTTACATATGTTTAAACATCTCTGCATCTGTAGGATAAAGCAGACTTGATGTACATCTGCATTTGGCCTGTAAGCATTTTTTACTGAGGATTTTTAATAAATAGAGAGTTTGAGGCATTCTGGGCCACATTCTAAAACCATCTCAAAGAAAATAAAAAAGAAAGAAAAAAAATAAAGTAGATGGAACTGATTCCTACCTCCAGTTCTTCTAGTTGCAAATCTGATTTTGTGCTTTATTTTAACGTTTTCTCCACTTCAACACAGATTTTTCTCAGTACCTCACCTTTCTTTTCACCATTGTTTGACCTCTATGTTTGGGTCTAGTTCGAAGTTTCCATCTGACAACTTGTATTCAGTATTCCTATGTATCTGTGCTATTCCCATCATGCTAATCGGTCAGGTCTTTGTTGGATTCAGTTCTACAAGATTTTACTTAACAGTGTAAATGACTTTGAGTAGTTTAGAATATTTAAACAACTGTCACTCAAAGAGATGCATAATTTGTGTTACGTAGTAACTCCATGTTTTAAATAGTCTTGTACACAATTGTTTTTGAAAGTTTGTATAGGGTGTTTGTCTGGCGTACAGTTAGTATCAGATATTGTGTTATAACACATGGACTAAATCCCTAAGGTCACATTGCATGGAAACATTCTGCTCTTGAGTGTCTAGTACAGACAAGTAGCCTGCAATAGGTTGGAGAGATGGCTCAGCCTTAAGAGTGTTTGCTGCTCTTGCTGATGATCACAGTTTGGTTCCTAGTATCTACTACCACCCGAACCTCCTGCTCCAGGGGATTTCACAACCTCTTCTTTACTCCAGAGGCATCTGTATACATGTTCATATACCCACACATCCATACACATAAATAAATCATAAACATAAATAAATAATGTCTCTTTCTAAAAAAGTATAAGAAATATATCCTGATAAGTTTATGATTTATGCTCTCGGATTATCATTCACTCTCCATACTATTACATCTACTTGTGTGCTTATGAGAAAAGTGTGTTTCCATCTCTTTCATGGAAATAGCATCTTCAGAACATCTTTTTTTTCTGACATCTGAGATTCTTTGGCAAGTAGAGAGCTGGGCTTTCTCAACTAGCATCATTTCCTGTGAGACCAGCAGCAGAGACATCCAGTTGGCAATTTGTGTTCCAGCTTGCTTCTTTCTCAGTATTTCGTTTGCGTGGCTCTTTATAAAATCACAAACTGAACTTTCACTACATATCCTGAAATTATTCAGTTTCTCTGCTGCACACAATTGTCTCTCACACAAAAAATATGTTTCAATTATTTTTAAAACGTCTCCATCTTGAGCTGTCATAAATATATGTGTATGAGCAGTCATACCTGGACCAGCAATAATGGAAACCATTACATCTATGTGGTGAGATCACTACTAGCACTGGTGAAGTTAACCCCAAACCTGTAAGCTATTTGGCCAAATTTCTCTGGCCATTTTCAATTCTGTATCTCTTCCATCACTGGCAACTTAATTTCTTATTGAAATCTTCCCCTGAATTTTATGTAGAAAATAATAAGCTTACTAGAAATCTGTCAGAGACATTTCTGATACTCTGATAAGAGTTACAAATATACAGAAGCCTCAAAATTACTTCACTGCTAGTGGTCTATGTATTTAAATAAGTTCAGCTTATAGAGAG
The DNA here is from genome assembly GCA_030556225.1 of Cricetiscus sungorus. Lineage (NCBI taxonomy): Eukaryota > Metazoa > Chordata > Mammalia > Rodentia > Cricetidae > Cricetiscus > Cricetiscus sungorus. The sequence goes on along the minus strand of JANBXA010000392.1, from coordinate 4,387,844 downwards.
CTTAAATCTCCAATTTAGGAGGAAAAAATAAACATTTGGTTTTAAATTGCTTTAAAGTTACATGTGAATTATGAAGATAGTATATGTTTCCCACAAACTTTATATCATACTTCTCCTTTTGACATCTAATTCATACCTATTATGTTATGCTTAACAATATATTTACTAATGAGTATATATTGATGCATTATTAAATGAAGTCCATTTAATTCAAGCTTCCTCCCTTAGCTCTGCTGATGTCAGCTCTCATTATCTGACTGAGGACATGCTCAATAAATTTATTGGCTGCTAATAATTTATATATTTTTCTTTACTGTATAATTTACTGTTTGTTAAAAAAAAGTTACACTGATAGCAAGTGGAGGTATTGTGTATGGGAGATTTTCCTGTTTTCTGCCTTTCATTGATTGGTTCATGTCAGAATGATTCCCCTCCTCTCGTGTGTGTGTGTGTGTGTGTGTGTGTGTGTGTGTGTGTGTGTGTGTATGCATTTGTGTGTATATATATGTAAATATATATATATAATATGTATGTGTGTATATAAAATTTTTCTATATATGCGTATGGGAATTTGTATATTTACATATGTATATATGTCAATACACACTCTGGCTATGATATTTTATGTTTATGTCTTTCTTTGTTCAATGTCTTTTGATAGTGGTCTCTGTATGCACTTTCTGCTCTTCATATAAGCATTTAACATATTCATAATGTTTTCTGCTATTGTCTTTTAAGTACTTCTTACATTTCTGGCAGAATATTACAGGTTTGTCTTCTATATTTCTTTTACAGTACTAGAAAAACTATTATTTGTAGGTTTTGCAATGACATTACTACACATCAGGAATTAGGTGTCAGATGTCCTTTTTAATCCTGGAATTCATTGCATCTAGGCCTTCTCAGCTCACAACAAGAGAGTAACTGTGTCTAAACACATCTATAGACAAATATCTCCACACACAACATCGGAACACTTCAGTGCTACATGTGAGTTCCTATTTATCTCTACATTCTGTACTGTATGCTCTTCACCACAGCAACTTCCTGTGCCAACAATGGGAAGCCAGCTTGTACTAGCTGCTGTTAGTTCCTAAGCCACTGGCCACCAGTGTTCGTGTGTAATGGGTTAATTACTGCTAACATTAGGGAAGGTGTTCAACCAGAAAAGCAAGTGTCAACCTCCTTCCACTTCTGGTCCTGGACACACATGATTAGATTAGTCCAGCACCTTTTTATCACTCCCTCAGAGATGCTACTTTGTGTATTTGTTATACAGTAGGGTGCCACTTTATGCATAACATCTTCAGGTTCTTCAGCTTCCTAAACTATCACTACTTTACAGTTTTGCTCATTACAATTTGGTCTTTATGCTGTGTATTCTGTAGGTTTTGTCAAACACCTGGCCTTTGATATCTTTTGTCAAAATATCATACAGAATAGTTTCATTACCCTTAAAGTTTTTCTACGCTTCACTCATGATTATCTTTTCCTTGCCACCAAGAAATTTCAGCAACTGCCCAGCTATTTTCCTTGTCTATAGTACAACTGTTTCACATAGTATCATATAAATGAATTAGTACAGAATATAGCTTTATTAGACTGGCCTTTTAACTATAACTGTTAGGATTCCTTTCCATTTTTGCATAGGTCTACCATTGAAATCCTACATGTCTCCAGATGCTGTTCATTACATGTGAGTAGCATACTTTGTTTATCCATTAACCTATTGAGGGACATTTAGTTATTTCCTGCTTTGGGTGAATTTTGAATGAAGTGGCTATAAATTTTCTCATGAAATTTGAATGCACATATATTCTCAAATCCATTGGGTGCTCTGAGAACATGATTATTGGATTATAAGGATCCAGGCAACTTTACAAAAAATTGCCATGTTGTCTTCCTGTACAGTACAGTTGCTGTGTGATCTACATTCCAATAACAGTGACCAAGAGTTCTTCTCTGCAGAGAAACAGATTGTCACTCTGTTTGAAACTTAGCCATTATAATAGGTGTGCTGTGCCTTGGTTTAATTTGCATTTTCTCAATGATGACAACATTGAGCATATTTTAATATGCTTATTTGCCATATGCACATCTTTCTTGGAAAAGAATCTGCTATCTTTTATCCACTTTTTAATTGGATTGCATTTTTAAACTGTTAAATTTTAACATTTAAAAATTTAAGCTAAAAATGGTAATGTTTTTCTCAGATAATGTAATATGAGATAGTGTCATTTTTTACCATATTGATACATATTAAGCATCTCTCAAATCATAGTTATCTTCACCGTGAGCCTGTTTTTAACTAGTCAGAACTGGGCTGATATCTCTGAAACTCTCTTGAGCAGGGTGAGGGTTGTGTTATTTCCCACTGGGTTGTAACTATAAGTGTTGTATAGCATACAGAAAGCTTCCATATTTCCTGAAACACTTCCATTGACAGGGATGTGGAAATAATTTGTAACTTAGCAGTCATCGTAGTGCCTGAGATCTCTAATAAGAAGATGGAACACTCAAGTAAGAAAGCCCAACTCCCCAGCAATGTCATACAGTTTCGCTGTGCTATTACCCACCTTCAGTTGTCTGAATGTGTGCCAGTTAGCTTTTTGCCAGGTAAAAATACCTGCTACATGTCAACTTATAAGCAGGACAGTATTATGTTTTAGTGGAGGGATATTTTACCCTGCTGCTTCTGGGGCTGTGGTAAGGTACCATATCTTAGAGCAGAGTAGATAGCAGAAAAGACTATTGAATTCATGCAATTAGGAAACAAAGCAATACATAGGAAGGAGCTTGTTTTCTAGTAATCTTTTAGGGGGCACATCCCCAGCGAAATTATATTTTTCCCTTTGGGCCCCACCTGGTAAGGGTGCCACAACATCCCAATGGCACCACAGCATAGGGACTAACCCTTCAACCCATAGTCCTCTAAGGGGATGTTTCAAAGCCAAACTATAGTAACAAGAGACAGAAATTAAATTTCCTATCATTTCTATCTCCATCCTTTTGGATATGTACTTTCATAGTGAAAATAATCCTAACCAAATTAGGACTTGATTTTGAGCATATTGGCTCGATTCTTTGTGTTTTCCACATGCTCAGTTAGCACAGGGAATCTGTCATGCTATATTTTATGTTTCATTATAATTTCTCATTTTGTCATTTTTATCACTTACTAAGTTGAAAGTCACAAGAATAAAAAAAGAGTTCTTCATGTCAGCTTTCTCTCTCAGATACCACAGTGTCCACCCAATAATGAGTACTCTTTGAACTTTATTTGGCAAATCAACTGCTTACTGGAAGTGCATCACACAATTTGAACTTTCATATGAACACGTAAAATTTTATTTCTGCCTATGTTTTTTCTTCCCAGTTATTTCAAGAGCGTAGAGGGCAGAGACTACTCCCTCTCTCCATACTGACCAACTGATGACTCATTGATGATATTGTAAATATTTTGAGTAAAACAACCCTGGGAATTAGGGAATATTGTTAGTACTATCATTTTTAATCTCTTTTAAAGAAGAGATATATTTTAAAGAAGAGAGAACTGAGACAGAACAGTTATGTTACTCTTCATCTAGTGATTGTCAGAATTAAAACTCTAATCAAGAACTGATTATAAAGCTCCACTTTCAGCTATAACACCATGATAACATTCTTGGAGCTTCAGATATGTATGTTACTGGTTGTCTTAGATAAAGTTTCTGTTTGCTTTGAAGAGACATCAGGACACCCACAACTTTTTCTTGTTTATTTTTAAAAAATCTATTTTTCATTTTATATACCAACCCCAGTTCTCCCTCTCTTTTCTTCTTCCAGCCCCTCTGCCTCCCCAACTCCCCACCCTCCCTCCAGTCCTCATAGGGGTAAGGCCTTCCTTGGGATGTCAACAAAGTTTGGCAAACCAAGTTGAGGCAGGACCAAGCCCGCCACCTCCCCGTATCAAGGCTGAGCAAAGTATTCCATCATTGGGAATGGGCTCCAAAAAGCCAGTTCATGCCCTGGGATAGGCCCTTGTGCCACTGCCTTGGGCCTCCCCAACAGATCAAGTCACATCAATGTCATCCACATTCAGAAGGTCTAATTTTGTTCCATGAAGATTCCCCAGCTGTTACTCCACAGTCCATGATCTCACACTATCGCAGGTAAGCTATCTCTGTGGGCTTCCCCCATCACGGTCTTGCCTCCTCCCACCTTGTTCATATGATTCAGTAACTAACAGAAGCAGAAGCAGTGATCCAGAGCCAAGCACTGGAGAGCTCATCCCAGTGCTTGGCTCTGGATCACTGAATCTGCTTCCATCAGTTACTAGATGTAGGGTCTATGATGACAGGGTAGTCACTAATTTTATTAAAAGGTAAAGGCCATTAATACACCTTCTTCATTATTTCTAGAAGTCTTAGCTGGGGTCATCCTTGTGGAGTCCTGAGAATTTCTCACTGGCAACACTTATAAAGGGAAACATTTAATTGGGTAGCTTATATCTCAAAAGTTCAGTCCATTATCATTATGGTGGGGTATGGCAACATCCAGGCAGACAGAGTGCTGGAGAAGCTGAGACATCTTCAACTTTGATCCACAGGCCATAGGAAGTGAACTGTATCACTGGGTGTAGCTTAAGCATAGGATATCTTAAAGCCCACCCCCACAGTTATATACTTCCCTCAACAAGCCCATACCTCTAAATTGTACTACTCCTTATGAGTTTATGGGGGGCAATGACATTCAAACTACCACATTCCACTTCCTGACCTCATTAGCTTGAAAAAAAATCTCATAATGTAAAATAAATTTAGTCCAACTTCAAAAGTTCACTTAGTCTTTCCCAGTTTTTATGATGTTTAAAAGTTCAAAGTCTCCTCTGAGATTCATGTAATCACTTAACTGTAAACCTCTATAAAAATCAAAAAATAAAATATAAAAATCAAAATAAAAGAGTAGATCATATACTTCCAACATATAGTGTTACAGGATGTACATTACCATTCTAAAATGTAAGGAGTGGAGCATATTGAGGACATACTAGACCAAAGCAAGATAAAAAACTTGGTCAAACTCTGAACTCTGCATCTCTATGTCTGATGTTGAAATATTCTTCAGATCTCCAAATTCTTTCAGCTTTGTCAATTGCAACACTCTTTCTTCTCTGGGGCTGGTTCCACTCCCTGTTAGCAGCTTTCCTCAGCAGGCGTTCCACAGCTCTGTAATCTCCAGCATCTGGGGTCTCAAAGGCAATATAGGCTTCAACTTCACAGCTTTATGAATGGCCTGTCTAGGCCTTCATTAATGGACATCCCTGACACAGGCCTGGCCTCAGTGGTTTTACTTAGTTCTGTACTTAGCTGTAAAGCCAGAACCCCATGGTCAAAGTTGTCAAGTTCTGCTGCTTGCTGGGGCTGGAACATGGCTCGCTTGTTCAATTGCATCTTTACCAGGTTTCTGTTTTTGATGGTTATCTTAACTACCTAAGTTTAGTTATGCTTGAACTTGCTCAGTGGCCCAGACTAGGCTCAAACGCAGAGATCTGCCAGCCCATGAGTGCTGGAATTAAAGGTATGCACCACTCCACCAGCCTGTAAGCTTTTCTTTTATTCCTTTTCTCCAGTTGGAAACTTAGCTGGTAGGATCTTATCCTGAGGTCACCACTCCTTTAGTCTATTTCTTAATCTGTTTATCTACCTGGAACACTAGATTTCACTTCCTGGTACTCTTTTTCTCCTCAGCTTTCTTCTTTTCATTATAAATCTTTATAAGCATGTACACTAATAGCCACACAACAGAGTCTAAACTAGTCTGTTTTAAGGTTCTCTCTACCAAAAGAATTAATCTAATTAATCTCATTTCTTTACCCTCAGGCAGACTCTTTGGACAAGGGAAAAACAAAAACAAAAAAAAAAACAAAAAAACAAAAAAACACAGCCACTTTCTTTACCCAAATATCACAAGGTCTCTAGGCAACATGCAAAAATTATTTTCCTTTGAAATCTCTTGAACCTGTCCACTCATGGTGAACCATTCAAATCATTTTCAGCATGATTGTCTTCCATGTTTCTATCAGTATGCCCAATTAAGCAGTGCTTAAAGCATGCCACTGCTTTCCTAATCCAAAGTACCAAAGTCAAAATTCCTTCAAACAAAAACATGGTCAGGCCTATCACAACAATACCTAAATCCCTGGTACTAATTTCCTGTATCTATTGCTGTGAAGATACTGTGTCTTATTTTACATATTGATCCCAGTTCGCTCTCCCTCCCTCCCATGCCCCCCAACCACCTTCTCATCCCACCCCCACCCCTGACTCCACAGGGGAGGGTGGTGCCTTCCAGGAGGGATCATCGAATTCTGTCAAGTCATTTGGAGTAGGGACTAGGCCCTCCCTCCTGTCTCTAGGCCAAGGGAGTATCCCTCTATGGGGAATGTGCTCCCAAAGTCCTTTCACGTGTCCTCCAGGGGGGTACAGCCTGGTTCCACTGTCAGAGGTCCCTTAGACTGTCCAGGCATTCTATCTGAGACCCACATTCAGAGGGTCTGAGTTGGTACAATGCTGATTTCCCAACTATCAGTCTGGGGGGCCATAAGCTCCCACTTATTCAGGTCAGCTGTCTCTGTGGGTTTCTGTAGCCTGGTTTTGAACCCTTTTCTTATCACAGCAACTCTTAAAAAGGAAAATATTTAATGTGTAGCTTATATTTCAGAGGTTCGGTCCATTATCATGGTGGGGCATGGCAGTGTGCAGGTAGACATGATGCTAGAGAAAGAGCTGAGAAATCTACATCTTTGCTCCATAGTCAACAGGAAGTGAACTGTATTACTGGGCATAGCTCAAGCACAGGAGACCTCAGAGCCCACTCCTAAGGTGATACACGTCTTCAAAAAGGCCACATCTCCTAAAAGTGTCACTCCCTATGAGTGGACCAATTGCATTTAAACTACCACTCTGATGTTCCCATCTACTTACCTATGCTGTTAAGTTTATATGGGAAACTTTGAGGGGCTGATATTTGCTCATAAACTATTTGAGAGTTTCCTGAGAAAATTCATGCTTAATCAGTCTATCTTGTGTAATTATTCTCCAGACATGTGAACATATAGATTCTACAACTATTATGCAATTTTATTTTGAAAGTATCACAAGACACAGAGAAAATTCACTATAACTCCAGAGGCTTGATGGTATTTTTATTAATGTTTGCAATGGGAATGGCTTTAGAAACGACTGATACTCATTTATTTAATCAACAAAAGTTAACTAGTCCAGGAGTCTACCTTTTATGTAACAATTTGCCTTTGTGGATAAATTGGGAATAGAAACACAATTTTTAATTTAAAACAAAATTTAGTATGATATAATTTGACCTTCTTTTCCTCAACTTCTCACAGATCCTTCTCACCTCCCTTCCCAGCCAAATTTATGTTCTTTTTCTCTCTCTTTCAATGAAATAAAACAAATAATGTTTAAACACATACAAAACAAGTAAGACACATAAATAAATCTTAAAATGAATGAAACAAAACAAAAAAACTCACAAAGAAACAAACAAATATGGACTTCATTTTGTGTTGGTCAACTATGACTGGACCTGGGGCCTACCCTGAAGGCACTTGTTAATCCACAAATGTCTGATACTTAAAAAGCATAAAATGTAAATAAATAAATGAATGGATGGATTGGATGGATAAATAAATACCCTTGCAGAGAAGCTTACAGTAATGAGAGATGGAATTGTGAGAATACATTATAATCTACTTTTTTGGTGTGAGTCCTTCAGAGAATCTAATTTTTTATTACCATCACAATCTTTAATTTGTTTTCTTTAGAATTGAGTCATCAGCCAGGCGTTGGTGGTGCACACCTTTATTTCCAGCACTCGGGAGGCAGAGGCCAGCCTGGTCTATAGAGCTAGTTCCAGGACAGGCTCCAAAACAATACAGAGAAACCCTATCTTGAACCACCGCCCACTCCCCACTGCCCAGAAAAAAAAATATAAAGAATTGAATCATCAATGCCAATTCAGTCTCAAACATGACTATTATCCAGGATTGTCTGTTGAGGAGATTAAAATTAATAATATTAGGAACTTTTCCATGTAGAACAATGGAAAAGAAGGTAAATGTACCATGAAATTGTTGGATATTCTCAAATAGTGTATGTCATATGTCATCCCAGTAACAGTTTTTTCTTTTTTTTTTTTTTTTTGTATGAGCTGTATGAGATAGCCACAGGTGTGGAGCAATTGACTTTTTCATAGTCTTGTTTTCTAATTTTAACTCTACCTTAGATATAAACTACTTTATGTCTAAATAAATCTATTTAAATTAGTTCAGTTTCCATTCTCCAGTAAATCCCATTTCATGAAACTTCCTGAAATTGAAATACTTAGGTTTAATTTCATGCTTGGAGTTCAGTTATGCTTTACAATTAAATTCTCTCTCATGTAGCCTCATTCATTCTAAGGCTTGTTCTACATTTAACAATATATAGTATTTCTTTTAATGAGAGGTGCTAGTCCATTTGAGGACTAACCTCCTTCTCTAATTTGGTTCATGATGTCATATCCATTTTCATAACTTGTTTCAAGATCTCTCAGTGTTATGAAGGATTTATTTTTTTGTGACTATTCCACATTCTGTAAACTAAAGGGATGAGTGTGGAAATGTGTGATAATATTTAAATCAAAACTACATTTCAGAAATAGCCATATCTCTAACAATTTGAAGGTGAATGGATAAGTGCATTTTCATACCCATAGATGTGTTCCCAAACCACAAATGATTACTAAAATTGCAAATTTCCTGCCAACCACTAAATGAAAAGGAAATATCACACCTCTTTACATAACTCTGACACTATAGAAGTTTACTCACACTTGGAAGGAAACCAATTCCCATTTGGATAATTATCAAACAAAGATGTAAAGATGCCAAAAAAAGATTTACTTCTCAAAAAATTCCTCCAGCCATCTCCTTCCTAAAAGATGTCTTGAGATATGTAACACTGAAACTGAAATTTCCCTGAGATCAGTCTTGAGTTGGAAACTGAATTGAAGCAGGAAGGGAGAACAAAGCAAAAAAAAAAAAAAAGAAGAAGAAGTGTTTAAATTTTTATACAGATGAATCTGTAACTGTTTCTCTGTAGACATTTCTATTTGAGAACCCCAAGCTTTTTCCATTGCTATTGGTGGCATGCCTCTCTGGCGCATAAGGTATGAGCTTGCTCATATCTTCCTCCAGACATTGCTGTGAGCAGAGAAAAATATAATGGTAAAAGATACTTCTGCCTCTAGTACAGAGTCCACACAGGGATGCAGAAGCTGATGTCTGCAACTTAGATGTGTCTCCTGCTCTCTTCAGGAATGTCAATGGTCAGCTATAGAATAGAGAGGCATCAGATTTCTCTCTTCTTATTTGCCTGTGATCCTCTGAAGTAATCAATGTGCTGTCATACTAATTAGTATCTAATAAGCTCTCTCTTGGATTATTTTTCTTGTTTTTTTCAGCTGTGTTGGAAATCCTTAAGGGGAGACAAGCCCCTGTATTACCATTTCTGTTATACTAGCATGTAGCAGAATGCTGAACGTAAAGAAATTGCACCATATGTTATCTGATCTCATTTGGTACATAAAGACAGAGAAGTCCAGTGAGTCTGAGTACTTCCTTTACTGAGGCAAGATTTTAATAGTGCCATCACTAGTAATACAGTTTTTATTTGAGTCAGTTAACTTCCCACAATCTAAAAATAATATTAATTGTGCACTTAGTATCTGTGAAGTGTTTTCACATATGTTATTTAACTTAATTATTACAACCAGAACCAAATGAAGAGGCAGACCATCTGTGCCATTGCCCAGAGCTCCACTCTGATAGGGAGTAAAATTCTAAAGGCTTTCAAGTTAGGGAGGTCCAGGTTTGTGTTCACTAAGCTCTTGCTATTGAATGTCCATCAAAGATCAAGGTGCTACAAGAAAGATTTTCAGGAATACAAACTCTTAGCTCTTAGTTCTGCCTTCACTTCCCTGATGAGGGATGTCTTTCTGTACATATTTTTCTCTAATTGGTTGGTCAATAAAATACTGATTATCCAGTAGCCAAGCAGGAAGTATAGGTGTGACTTTGGGACAAGGAGAATTCTGGGTAGAGGAAACAGAGAGAGAGAGAGGTCACGAGAGAGATACCATGTAGTCACTGAAGGAATAACATGCTGGCACCTTCTTTGGTAACACTTAGATTAATAGTAGGTTAATAATTAAGAGAGAGGTAGCCAATAAGAAGCTTGAGTCATCGGCAAATAGTTTATAATTAATGTAATTTTATGTGTGTTTATTTGGGGCTAAAATGGCTGTGAGACCAAGTTGAACAGAAACTCCACCTATAATTCCCTGAACGAGAATGTTTATTTTATCCAGCTACTAATGACCATGGGGAACCTGAAAGTCAGTTAGAGATACAAATCTCATGTGCTAATTAGGATTATATATATAGCTTAGGTAGAGGAATATTCTAAGATATATGCTTAAATAGAAACAGGTGATCAAGAAAGCAACTCTTTGTACTGTTGCCTGAGTAATTTCAGAACAGATTTGTTCATTTAAACATCTATCCTTGGATTTGGAAGAGTGCCCATCAAAAAGGAGAGCTTAGGAACTGGTGGTGGTGTTCTAGGTTGATTTTCAAGTAATAGCAATATGAAGAATATTGTAAGTAGAATTGAAAACCAACTAGGTCAGGGATCACAATCTGCCTAATGTAAATCCCCTCACATTGTCCAACTGGCTGGAGTTCTTGTGCCTATATATAGTTCCTTTCTATGGGATGTGCTTCTTTCAAGTTGTGCTTGGCCAACTTTGTTTACCTATTTATACTGGCTTTTTCCTAGACACTGTCATCGAAGTAGCCTTGTTTTCTCAATCCCTTTATTAGTAAAAGTTCATGCTAAACTCAGCTTCTTTCTTTACAATTCCTTCTCCTCCCGACTGTTACCTCCATGAGATGATGTTTTTCTCTGTTGTTGAGCATCTTATTCCCTATACAGAGTGATTACTCCATAAAATGCTGTTCAATGCATAAGCCTACAGATAGTAGCATAAAAATACTCACTAAGGTTGATATATTAATGGGATGGTTAATTTTGCTTGTCAACTTGTCAGGCATTAGTGACACCCATATTTAAGTGTGTCACAGTGAATTAACAGATTGGCACCATCCCATGAGCCATCTTCAACTGAAAAATAAATGTGGAGAAAAATGAAAAAGTCAACTATATTAGTATAAGTCAGAGTTCTCTAGTGGAATAGAATTTATAGAATTATATATATATATATATGTGTGTGTGTATGTATATATGTGTGTGTATGTATATATATATATACATATATATATATATATGTGTGTGTGTGTGTGTGTGTGTGTGTGTGTGTGTGTGTGTGTGATATTAATTCAAAGGAGATTTATTAGAGTGACTTACGGGCTGTGGTTGAGATAGTTCAATCATGGCTGTTTCCTGACAGAAAGACCAAGAATCTTTAGTTTTTCAGTACATGTGGCTAGATGTCTCAGCTTGTCTTCAGTCTATGTGGGAATCCTGAAGAAGTAAGTTCTAATAACAGTGAGGTAATGCCTCATCAGTAGGATAGATAAACTTGCTAGCAAGAGTTAGGGGAAGCATTAAAAAAGCAAGATCTTCCTTCTGTCCTTTTATGTAGGTTGCCACCAGGAAGCCTAACCCAGACTTAGAATGTGTCTTCTCACCTCAAATGATTCAATAAAGAACATCCTTCACAGCTATGTCCAGCTGCTTGTGCTTCACTTTATTCCAGTGTGGTCAAGTTGACAACCAAGACTAGCCATAACATGAGCTGAGTAACTGCATTAACTATTCTCTGCTTCCCACTTTCATGAGATGTGAGCAAGCATTTTAGTCACACTCACTCTGCTGTAGAGCCTTCTTGCTTCTAACCAACTGAGTACTGCCCACAGGATAGGATTTCTTTCCCTTAATTGACTTATAAAACAATACTCTAGCAGAACAGATTGGGAGACTGCTGATTTTAAATAATCCAGCTAGAATTAGAATTAGGTATAGAATTAGAATTAGAATAAGGACTGTATCAACCCCCCTTAATAAAGATGTCCATGAGTGACAGCCAGGAGAACAAAGCATAACATCCAAACCCACAAGCCTGAATACAGTCTTTTTCCCAAGTTAGCCTCTAGTGTGATTACCAACCCCCCAACCCAAGCTGTCATTTGAGTTTCAGCTCTGAGCAAGACCCAGGTGAACTCTGTGCAGTTTGTTGCTATGAAAAGTGAAACAGTGATTGTTTGTGGTTTAGCAGTGACCCTGGTCATCTACCCACTAATGCAAATCTAATGCAGGTCATTATATAACCTATAAAATTCTCTATGCTTTCATATTTATTTCTTAAGTATTATTCAATTTGTATACCCAGTATTAAGTCTCTTAGTCTTTAGCCTCAAGATTTTCAGTGAAAAGTTTTCATGTAATTATTTGAAACAAAACTACTTGTTTTCACAAATGATCTTAGACAAGTTATAATTATTTTAAGATCTATTTTCAACATCTAATACTTTTGATAGTTATTTTTATTTCTATTGCCTTTTGATTTTCATTATTTTTTGTTTGTTTGTTTCTTGTGGTAACTGATGTTTTATTCAGTGTTGATGTTCTTTAGCAAAAGAGTAGACAGTTCTATCTATGATGGAATAATTAAAATTCTGGATTAAATAAATATTTTCTGACACAGGATATAAGCAACTTAGGACTAAGATGCTTGAAGAAAGGAAAGAAAGGGAGAGGAATTCTTAGCTTGTTCTACTAGAAGGGAGGGTTGCACATAATTGTGCAGATAAGGAAACTAAGTAAAACATGGTGCCTTTATTTGTTCCAACAGGAGGGAATCTTAAGCATGAAGATGCAGTTTAATTCCACAGAATAAAAACATTAGAAAGAAGTTGTACAGAGGAATATTTCAAAATTATAGATCAATGTCCCCTCATACCTTGACAAGGTGCCAAGCTATACATAGGTGTGGCAAAACTCCGTGGGTTCAGGAAGAAGAAATGAGGGAGGTTTATTCATAACTCAGAGGAACCTGGATTTCAGCAAAGAGGACACAAACAGCAGCAGTGAGAACATGAATATGAGTTGTGTATTATCAAAGTGATAGAAACTATAAAGAAAAATGAAGAGCAGTGAAAAGAACAATGGAAAATAGAAGGAACAACCAAACAGAAGTTTGGAACATGAAAAGCTAATGTGTGGATTGTGTATAATGAGCTCATCATATTAATAAATACAAGCATAGATTAAGAATTTCCATGATATTCATGTGGGGAAATATAAAACTGAAACAAGATACACTGGAATAGAATTGTTAAAAACATTGACAAATAGAAAAGTATAAATGCAAAGAAAAGGATATTCATTACATGAACCATTACAAAAATAACAGTGATTATGGCCAATTTCCTTTCAGAAATAACTTGCATCAGAGGGAAATGGAACATTGTTAAAGCATGAAGAATCAAATGTAGAATTCCTCGTGAAACAAAGCCATACTTTACAAATGAATGCAAGATAAGGGTATGTTCAAGCTACAACAAATACAGCTGAGACCATTCACATCCAGCTATATCCTACAGAATGTGGATGGCTAAGAAACTTCTGCAGCCTGGACAGGAATAGATCTGACCATTATTTAAATGGTGTGAAATAATTGGATATAAAATATATATTTAAAATGTGTATTCTTGTATTTTAGCCTTCAGTGATTAAGTAAATAAAAATTGAAACCAAGTATGTGTCATTAATAATATTGGAAGATTAAAAATTCAATTAAAGAGATGACATAAAGTGACATAGAAAATGATAGAGTAAATAGAAATGTGGCAACAGCATATTAACCATAAATGTCACTGCAGACTAATTAACCTAATTCAATTTTATGGAATGCTTTTCCATATAAAACCACAAGGAACAGTCAATGCACATTAATCAGCTTAAAATAATACTTGTACACTGTCGCACAATAGCCTTAATAGCAGTGGCATTAAGCTAAACCCATCCACAGATGAAAATACCTCACACATCTAAAATGTTCTCTCAACTATAAGATGTTCTTTGTGAATAAAATACAAGACCAAGCGTAAACTATTTTAACTATTGTTTTTAAACTACTTTAAACAGAAATGATTGCACTATTTAAACTATTTTAATGGAATTAAATAATAATAGTATAAGATTTATTATATAAATCTAAAGCAATGTGGAGGGAAAAATTTAGAGTAGAAATTATCATATTAGTAAAGAAAATAACATAATTTAAATAGGATGATCCTTGAGATGACAGAAAATAAAGGTAAATTGAGGGCCAGTGAAATGGGGTGAATGGTCTCTCCTCAAAGTTTGACAACCTAAGTTCAACTTCAGAGACCCACCTTGTGAAATAGAAAATTAACTCCCCAAAGCTGTTTGACAACTTCCACTTATACACTCCATGGAACATACAGACGTAGAGAATAAGTAAATAAATAACATACATGTAAAAGAGAGTTGAACTCAAAATTAATAGAGAAAAGACATGCTAATAAGCAGAAATTAAGAAAAATCAATATAAAATAAAGAATAAAACTGTGAATTAAGCTGCATATAGTGGCCTTTCTTATAAGTCCAGTATTCAGGAGGCTGAGGAACTTAAATTGCCATGAGTTCAAGGCCAACCTCAACTACAAAGTAAGTTTGGACTGGTCTAGCCTCCAAAATGAGTCTGGGCACAAAACAATGAAAACCAAACCAAACCAAAATCCAAATTAACAAAAACACAATCCAACTCAGCCTAGCCCAAAACAAAACAAAACAAAAACCAAAGCTGAAAAACTTTTGAAAAACTCAAATCTCAGGCTACCACAGTAGACTGAAAGTGAGAGACATAAATTTCTAGCATGGAGAATAAAAGATGGGTCATGAGAGAAGGTAGTTAAGAGAGTAGTATTTTATTACTAAGCTTGAAAATTAAATGAAATCTTTGCATGAAAAAGCATAAACCAATGTCATTATCAAAATTATCAAGCAAGAATTGTCAATTTGAATACAGTAATATTCAAAGCCAATCATCAGGCTTACACGGTTCTCATGTTAGAATGTAAGATTCATTTGACATTTAAAAGAACAGCTAACCTATACCAAGAGGAAAAGAATAAACAATATCAACTCATTAAAGTTGCAAGGTATACTTTATACATTTTACCTTTTTAATAGTAAAGGAAATTGTTCAATAGTAACTTATTTAATAAAATGCATCTTTGGAACATAAGTAACTAGCATGTTTATTGAGAACAATGAAAGACATTCATCTTACAGTTGAGATTAAAGTCAAGAGACCTGATATCTTCCATGTAATATGATTCTAGAAGTCTTTGTGATACTGCATTATAAACTAAACTGTCTGGTGTTTTGATTATTATGTGACAAGGGAATTTTTTTCTGGCCTACTCTGGTAAACAGATAAACATGGTATGTATTCACTCATATATGGATTTTAGGCATAGAGCAAAGGATCACTAGCCTGCAATCCACATCACCAGAAAAGCCAGGAAACAAGGAGGACCCTAAGAGAGAGACACATGGTTTCCCGCAGAAGGGAAAATGGACAAGACCTCCAGAGCAAATTGGGAGCATGGGGAGAGGGGAGGAGTTAGGAGTAAGCGAAGGGGAGGAAGAAAGAAGAAGACATGAGGGAGAAGAAAAAATTGAGTTGGGGGAAGAACAGAGGAGAGCCAGACCATAATAGAGGGGTCATTACCGGTTTAATGAGAAAACTAGCACTAGGGAAATGTCCAGAGATATACAAAGATGACCCCAACTAACAATCTAAGCAATAGTGGAGAGTCTGTCTTAAATGCCCTTCCCTAATAACAAGATTGATGGCTACCTTATATGCCATCCTAGAGCTTTCATCCAATAGCTGATGGAAGCACAGACACCCACAGCTGAACACTGATATGCACTCCTGGAATCCAGTTGCAGAGAGGGAGGATTGATGAGCAAAGGGGTCAAAACCAGGCTGGAGAAATCCACAGAAACATCTGACCTGAACAACGGAGATCCCAGTTTGATAGCTGGGAAATCAGCATAGGACTGACCCAGGCCCCGTGAACATGAGTCTCAGTTAGGAGGCCTGGGATGTCTATGGGGCTTCAGGTAGTGGATCAGTATTTATCCCTAGTATAGGAATGGACTTTGGGAGCCCATAGAGAGATACTCTCTCAGCATAGATACATGGAGGAGGGCGTAGACCCTGTTCAAAATGATATGATAGACCTTGAAGATTCCCCATGGAAGGCCTCACCCCTGCTGGGGAGCAGAGAGGGGATGGGATGGGAGTTTGGGGGGGGGCAAAGGGAGGAAGGAGGATAAGGGAACTGGGATTGTCATGTAAAACAAGCTTGTTTCAAATTTAAATAAAAATATCACAAATGAAACCCTAAACTGTCTAGATTTAAAAGAAAGAGTAAAATTTGCTATGTTTCCAGCTACTATTACATGTTAGAGTCTAAGAAATACTGAAGAAAATAAGAAAGCATGCTTGAATTTTCTAGGGGCTGAGGATATAATACTAACAAAAGTAAATAATTCACTTACATACTGCAATTACAAATTCAGAAAACTAAAAGAACATTTCTATTTATAGTTTGAACTAAAATAAATGGCATATTGAGGGATACATTTGAAAATACTCATGTAAGTATTTTCTAATAAAGTATCACAAAATTGAGAAACTCACCAAGATAATAAATAAGAGATGCATAAAAACCATGCACTGAAGATTCAGTATTCAGATATCAATTTATTTTCTTTCTATTAATTTTGTATTACAATAACAGCACATTTAACAAGTATTACTAGAAAATAAAGTTAAAAAGCTTATCTTAATATTCCTATGGAAATATAAAAGATCCAGAAAAGACAAAACCATTTGCAAACAGTGAGAGTTTTGATGGTCAGTACATTTTCAATATGTAAAATGAAGAGAAACAACTTATTGATATTGTGTAGTGTTGCATGGGGAGAGTCTACATATGTGTAATAAACTGGTATTCAATAAAAACAGATGCTAAGGCAATAAAGTGAGAAAAGAATAGTTTCAAATAATGTTCCTAGGATAACTGGGCAGTCATGCATCAAAGAAAAATAATCTCAGTTCTTAAACCACACTGAGAAATTATAGAAAATGCATTGTGGGCCTTATCACAAAGCTTAAGACTAAACCTTCTGAGGAAAGCACAGAGAGAAAATGTAAACACTGGCCATCAACAAGACCATGAGAATACAGAACTCCTTGTCCTGAAATGCACACTAAGAAAGTGAAAACAAACAAACAAACAAAACAAAAGACAAAAACAAGCAAGGGATCCAGAGACAATACCCTTGACACAAATTCATGACAAGGAACACTTAGAGTTCAATAATAAAAAAAAAAAGCAAACCATCCAAAACCAAAAAGCAATCCCTTCAGAGAAGATGCACCTACTCAAGAAACAAGAGACAGATGTTTAGTATGTTTAGACCAGCTCACAAATCAACAAGTAGTCACTGGCAGGGATAAGGTGGAAAAAAAAGATGCAGTGTTGATATAGTGTCTAGCCCAAGGGTGGGGAAACTTGATTGAGCAGATACTGATGCTGGGGCCACAAAGTAATCTGAAAGACCTTTTCGTACCAGGGAACAGCAATTCTCTTCCTAGAAGAGAGGACAACAAAACAAGATTGATATGTGAATGTTGCCACCTACTCTATCTATAATATTCTCAACTAGAAATTACTAAAATGCCCCTAACTGAATAACAAAACAAACTACAGGAATTCAGATCTGTGTGTTACTCAGCAATAAAAAGTACAGCAGTGAAGGATAGGAGAATAGGTAGTGTGGTTCACACAGACTATGTGCGCATATAGAACAATGCATCTATAAGCCCATGTGCATGCATGCATATATTAAATATGGATATATAATGCATGCCATATATTTGAGAACCTAAGAAAGATAAGTAAACTGCAGCCATAGAAAGCTTTTCAGTGGTTATATACAAGTAGGGTTTTCCCATAAAGACAACTTCAAAGGACTTTACAATGTGATGGATGTGCTCTATTTCTTGACATAAAAATCCAATCAAATTATATAATTAAAATACATATTCAATTGTCTTATAAATCAGTCTTCAGTTACATGATTTGAATCTTCATTTATTTATTATATGTCTATACACATTTTCAGTTTGCGTAGCTGCCGAAAAGGTGTTATCAAGGGAACTCTCTCTTGTGTTGTTATCTTGTCTCTCCCACTGTGCCAAGCTCCCACCCCCATTTTTTATTTAAATTTGAAACAAGCTTGTTTTACAGGTCAATCCCCATTCCCTATCTCTCCCCTTCCTTCCCCCTGCCTCCCTATCCCCTATTCCATCCCCTTTCTGCTCCC
Source organism: Cricetiscus sungorus (assembly GCA_030556225.1). Taxonomy (NCBI): domain Eukaryota; kingdom Metazoa; phylum Chordata; class Mammalia; order Rodentia; family Cricetidae; genus Cricetiscus; species Cricetiscus sungorus. The sequence continues at coordinate 4,369,347 of JANBXA010000392.1, read as the reverse complement.
CAGCAGGGGTGAGGCCTTCCATGGGGGAATCTTCAAAGTCTGTCATATCATTTGAAGCAGGGTCTAGGCCCTCCCCCATGTGTCTAGACTGAGAGAGTATCCCTCTATGTGGAATGGGTTCCCAAAGTCCATTCATATACTAGGGATAAATACCAATCCATTACCAGAGACCCCATAGACTGCCCAGTCCTCCTTACTGACACCCATGTTCAGGGTGTCTGGGTCATTCCTATGCTGGTTTTCCAGCTATCAGACTGGGGTGCATGAGCTCCCCCTTGTTCAAGTCAGCTATTTCTGTAAGGTTCTGTAGCCTGGTCTTGATCCCTTTGCTCATCACTCCTTCCTCTCTGCAACTGGATTCCAGGAGTTCATCTCAGTGTGGGTGTCTGCTTCTGTTTTCATTAGCTACTTGATGTGGTCTCTAGGATGGCATATAGATTTTGTAAAGCTTCTGCCCAACACTGCTGCTCAGTAGCTCTTCCTGTGCCTTTTTTCCTTGACACCTGGTGCCTTCTTGATACAGGGACAGTTTGTGCGTCTACAATTTCCAAGTCAGATTGTCAAAAACATTATATTCTTGTACCTTTGGTGTCTTCTTTAGCATTATGCACTTCCAAAATTTGAATCCCTTGTTGCTTTTCATCAACTTTAAAGCCATGCTTCTGACACACTAGTAGTTCATGAAGGATGACACAAAATTTTATCTTGTGCTTCAATCAGCCAGGTCTTCTCAGTGGAGATGTGTGACAAAGGCAGATAGATACAAATGTAGGGACCAGTTTAGTGAAGTCCCAATAAAAAAGCTGAATTGGGTATTATTAATAACCTATAAAAAGGACAATCAATGTGGACTGAAGAATGAAAAGCAGACCTCTTTTGCCTCATATATCATAGACTGTCTTCAAACTCCCAATATACCCAAAGTTTGTGAGCCTCTTTTCTTTACCTCCACTAGAACTAGCAACTAAAATTGAACTTACAGCCTTGTGCTTGCAAGGCAAACACTTTAGGAATCATATACTGATTCCTAAAGATAGAGCGCTTGATGTGGTGCTGTGTGAGCTGGTGTGGAACTCTGAATTTGGGATTGAGCATGAAGATAGCACCATGGTGGGAGGCAGAGTGTGCAGTGTAAGAATCCTTATGGCTTGAAGTAGAGCATTAGTTTATGATGGGGACACAGTCACATATGGCAAGTGGTGGAGTGGACAGAGGTTTTATTTTAATGCACATTAAGAGACACAGACCAGTTATGTCTTTAGCTACCTTGCTAAAGCAAGTGATGGGTCAGGGCTAAAGCAGAAAGTTGTGATTTCGCTCCAATGTCTCTTCATCAGCACTTGATTTCTGGTGCTTGGGAAGCATCATAAAAGAAGAATGTTTTTAAAGAAAGATGGCCTAGGCTTCAAATCAACTGTTTTATCTGGGAAATATTAAAACAAAACAAAACAAAACAAAAAGAAAAAAATACTAATGATTTCTTTTAGGGTTTTGTGTAGGAACATGAGCTGTTGATTGTGACCTTTTCACAAAGCTGTTGACAACTGAGTCAGAATGACATAAACTAGACAGAAGCATACAAAGCCAAGGACCTATCACCACTCAAGTCTTTTTAAAAGTCTGTCTAGCAAATACCCATGTGCTCTCCTTGCACATGTTTTTTCCCCGAGTCTCTGAAGTTATCTGTAGGAAAATTAGTATTAATTCCTTTAGGGTAAGCTTAGTGTCGGTTTTATTTACCTTTGCATTTCCAGGTTGAAAAGGTTGCAGATTATCATTGCTTTTGAATAAATATTTGCTTAGCAGATTAAGTTTATTTTTCTTATTGGGTTATAGAAGGAAGGCAGAATGAACAATGAGGTTACTTTTTACTATGGCACGTTTAGCAATGTGAATTGATTTTAGGTGTTTAAAAAGACATTTGGCAATAGATATAAAAGCTATAAATTATACAGATTCCCCCTGAGCTATTAAAATTCAACTTCTATACATGTATCATAAGGAAATAATGCAAAAATATTATTTATGAAGCTTTTCATCACAGATGCATAAAATAAAAAAAAAACAGTGAATCAAGTAGCTATAATATCTTACAATAGAAACATGAATTTGGCTTTAAGAACTCATGTCCAGTGGCTCAAAACTGACTGTAACTTCAGCTTCAGGAACCCAGCACCCTCTTCTGGCCTTCAAGGAAACTGGCAAGCATAGCACACACAGACACACAGACACACACACACACACACACACACACACACACACACACACACGTAGATACACACACATATTTACAAATAGTATAGAGGGCAAGAAAATACAATCATATTTAATGAAAAATTACATCATAATATAAAGTTACTAAAAAAATCATAACATTTAAAGGACACAAATATAACACAGATCAAAACTGAGAAAATAAGTAAACAGTTTTGTAGGAGGAAAGGTGTTAAACTCCTTGTGGGTATTGAGAAGGCCATATGAGCCATCAGTGAGTATGTACTCAGCTGGGTGAGATGGACAAAAGATTCAAGTTCCAGATTTTTAGCTTTGACTTCAGCAGATGGTGGAAAAATCTCAATGTCTGCTCAGGCAAGAAAAATAATTTTTCTTACCTAACTCATAATATTTTAAGAGTTAGATTAAAAAATGAAAGCGATAGAATCATGAAACTAAAACATGATACAAATCTTATCCATGACATGAATATTAACATACATTGTTCTTTTCATTGTGCTTTGTACCTAGTCATGATGACAGAATGAAATCATGACAGTCTTTAATATTAACTAAACAGCAAATATATTAGCATGTTAGAGCACAGATATGAAATGCTCTTACAGTAGACTTTACTATCAGGTCTGGACAACACAACAATGAGGCCCTAACCCAGAAGTTCTCAACCTGTTCATGACACCTCCCCCACCCCATAGACCATCAGGAAACATAGATATTTACAGTATGATTTATAACTGAAGCAAAATTACAGTTACGAAGTAGCAATGAAAATGATCTCACAGTTGCATCATAGTTGCAGGTCATGACAACATGAGGAAATGGATTAAAGGGGTTGCAGCATTAGGAAGGATGAAAATCACTGCATGTGCCATTGAGTGTAACAGTATTCATCTAATTGGAATGTTCCATCCTGGAGGGAAGCTCATTAAGTTCTAAAGCAAATCTCCTTAAGACTCAGGAAGTTCTGAAGGAGACTCATTATACTCACAAATTTCTGAAGAGAGGTAGGTTATGATTCAGATAGTAAGCTACACAGAAATCTCAGGAAGTCCCAGAAACTTTCAGATACTCAAAGTCTATACAAGCAAGGCTATATATGCAATACAGATGACTGAGGAAGAATCAGCAACCCACTGAGCTGCCTACAAATCATGCAAATAATTCCTGATTTCAAGTTTCCATGAGCAATCATCCCACGCTGGAGTGAGCAGCTGATTCTGAGCCATTTTGTTCCTATAACTAACCTCACCCATGTTCTTGTGGTTCACCAAGTTGGACTTTGATGTTACCATTACTTTGGTCTGCCATCTGTACTCTATCTGGAATAAGTAGATAGTCATTTGCATCTCCCCCCAAATAGTGTCACATGACAGTGAGAAATAGAGAAGACCAATTCTGTGCTTAAGTATTCTACATCTCAAATAATGACCCTCACACTGAAGTGCCTCCCTTTAGACTTGGGTATCTACTTTGAATTTACTAATTTTTCTTCTCTCCTGGGAAATTACATTCTCACTCTAAATATACCAACTACTTTTCTGCCATGTGCCACTGAGTAACTACTTAACATTTCCCACTACTTGTGTCTTTGGATGATAAACTCATTGGAACAAGAGCTATTCCTTATTTTGACAGACATGTCCTACTTTTACATACTGGTTATAGAATTCTAGCAAAACTATATTCTAGAAACAGGAACTCAAGACAGAAATAACCCTATTCCTCTCAGGAGAACATGAACTTGGTAATGCATTTTGGAGGATATAAAATTAGATTGTCGCTAAGGAGAGCTCAACTACATTCCCTGTTTAACTATTGACTTTCCCTGTGATCTCTGAAAAATTATTTCACCCTGTATGCTGAAGTGCACATGGCTCAGCCTACTGATTATTCAGTGCAGAATTTTATTGTTTAAACAGCTATGATAAAGAATGGCTCTCTTCTTACTCAGTAACATGAATATTCACCAGAATTCAGCTATGAATGGCATCTATATATAACTCCATTACCAGCAATTTGAGCTTGTTTTCTATCTCATAGTCACATGACCTGCTGTGCTTCACATCTTCATTTAATATGTTCTGAAATGTATTTATGGCTTTTGGACTTGTCCAAAGTACATTATGCATGTTGTAAAAGTGTGTTTCATATCATTAGGTCAACAAGTATTGAATAGAAACTCATGAAAAATTAACGAATGACAATAAGAATGTCACAAAGCTCATTAATACCTCATTGACATCATGTGGGGAAAATTGCATATCAATTCATGTGTATGTCAGTTCAAGACATTCTGGTTTTTAATCTATGGCAAACACTATGACCAAAGCAACTTACAGAAGGGTTTAATTTGGACTTTTGGTTCCTGGCGATTAGAGCTCATGATGACAGAGCAGAGGTAATATGTGGCAGGCAGATGGAGTAACAGCTAAGTGTTTATATCTCTGGTGCTGAGAACTCACATCTTGAACAACAAGCAAGAAGTAGAGGAGCTAACTTGCAATGGCATAAGTATTTTGAAACCTCAAAGCAACTCCAAGTGATACAATTTCTCCAGCAAACCAATATCCATTATGCTTCTCCAAACAGTCTCCAACTTGAGATCACATATCAAACGCCTCAGATTTATCATTGATAATGCATTCAAACAACCACACTATTCTTGCCTTTGTTTCTTTTTCCTCCTCGCCCCATTGTTTGAAGGTATTCTTTTCTTTTCCTTTGACATACAGTGTATATGTGTATGTGTATTATATGTGTATGTGCATGCAGTGGATATGAGTGATGTGTGCACTTGGAAGCAGAGGCTGGAGGAAAAAGTTGAGAGCCTTTCTCTATTACTCTCTCCCTCATTCATCTGAGACAGTATCTCAGTAAATTGGAAGGTCACAGCTGGTTGGGCAGCAAGATCCTAGATATGTCTGCTTCTAGCTGGGATTACAGTTGTGTCCAGGCATGCCAGGATTTTTTATATGGGTTCTGCCCATTTAAATATTTTCTGCATGAATGCATAGTATTCATAATCATTGAAATATCTCCTCAGATCCCCCAAGTGTTTGAAGATTTGGGATGTTTTATGCCAATTGGACAGTTGGTAGTTCTGTTTATATTTGAACTTTCTTTTTACATTATATGGCTAGGCACATTATAGATGCACATTACATACAAAACATAATCCATCATTATAACCTCATTTTTTTTTAACCTTGGATCCAAGGGAATATTGAACTTGGCTGTTTGGTGTATATAACAAACATTCCTCACTAGAATCTCAGAGGCAGTGAAAGTATTTTTACATGATCCTCCAGTCACAGGTAATTGCCAAGTTTACTATACCAAGCATGAATTCCCTCCAACTGAGCAGACTTCAAGTCTAATTAGAAAGTATAAGTGCCACTATTGCTTCCTCAGGAATATTTTTTCATGCTAATCATTGTTATGGTTTGTAGGTGTATCAGCTGGGTACGACAATTTGATTTAATTTCACTGTTGGAAGTTTACATAGCATCTTCTGACACCAAGAGAGCTGGTCCTCAGGCAAGAGGCTTCCAGGTCAGTACTAGCTGGATTCCTCCAAGTCCTGCCCCAAAGTATGTGATGTCTTCAGCAATAAGGGCTTATGTTCAAGTTCTAGTAGGCAACCAGAGACAATAACAATATCCTCTATTGTTCTTGGAGTCATAACATTTCTCCTTCTAAGTTACTATTCTAAGGTATTTTGTTAAAGTACTAGAAATCCTCATAAAGCACTGCTGTAGGTATGACCTGTACCATCAGTACTGTAATGAAGGACTTGGCAGATGAGTATGTTCTTGCTGATATCATGGAAGACAAGCTGAAAGGGAAAAGGACAGATCTCCAACACAGCAGAGTTTTCCTAGAACACTAAAAATTGTCTTTGCCAAAGACTATAATGTAACTACAAACTCAAGCTATTTACCACAACAGCTGGGTCTCATCAGCAAGAGGGAGAAACTGTTTTAAATTTAGTTCAGTATGATGTGACCATCTTTAAACTCTTCATAATTAATATTGCAATGATCATCTTAAACCCTTTAAAACATCTAATCCAGGGTAAATTGTGGACTATATACTTTGAAAGGTAAATGGATTTCACAAAACACATACTATTCTAAGTGACTATCCCTGGATTCCTCTCAGTTCCATTAAACAATGGAGAAATGGTTGTATTACATTCAATAACATGTCACTGGGGAGTTGTTGTGGGACAAGAAAAGTCTAGTGTCCTGGAAACTAGACTGATGTACTTAGTTCTGAATTAAATAAGTGGCAAAAAGATATTCACAGGCTAGTTGTTGGTAAGATATATTTGTATGTGTGGTTTAATAATGAAAAAGAAGAGGTCATAGGTCATGAACTTGAGATTGTGTAGGAGAATATAGGAGGAGTTGAAGCAAAAGGACTAGGGGATGACATAAATAGTCAGTAATAATATATAAATCAAAAAACTTAAAAACCAACATGCTTTTTGACTAGTGTCTTGGGTAGCCTATAATCATCATGCCCTGCATTTGATAAGCTGTAGATAATCTCACACACATTAAAGTTGTAGATCCAGAGACTGCAAAGGCAAAGCTAGAACAGGAGCAGCTTGCAGTGACCAGTAAATGCTGGCTCTTCTTTTTAGTAAAGACTTGAACTTTCAGGTAACTCTCAAACTCTGGAGATGGGGAGTCTTCACACAGCCACAGTCCCAGATTCTAACATCCATGGTCACAAAAACCACTGTCTGAAGCATCCATTCTGCAGACAATTCAATGCTGCCTGTGTGTTCTTTCACTCTGTGGCCCTGCATAACATCAATGTGATACAGCTCTCTGCTCTTCATCACTCTGCTGTTCCAACCATGTTTTCTGAATCATCACCATTCAAAATGTCCCCTAAGTTGTGGAAAGTGCTGCAATAAACTTGAGAGTACACAGATCATCAACATACTTGGTTCATTTACCTCCCCTCTGCACTAATTAGTGGGTAAAGAAAATGTATTACATAAACACAATAGAATACTATTCACCCATAAAAGAATGAAATCCTGCACTCCTTCATTGCCCACATGAGTGGAACTAGAAATCACTTAAATAAAAAGATGCCACACAGAAAGACATGATCTAACTCATAAGGGGCCACTGTAAAATGCTGATTTCATACAAATTGGGAGTAAGCTGGTATTAGCAGAACATGGTGAGAATAAGGAAAGACATGAGAAGAGAACCTGTGGGTATGTGTGGAAGTGTGGATCTTTATTTCATAGTAAGTGTGGCCAAGTCTGAGTGTAGTGAATGTCTAACTGTTCACTTTATGTCATTGCAAAGCCCAGTGTAAGTATACAATGGCAGGCCTATGGATTGAATACCAAAAGGCTTTTTCTGACTCTCACATAGGTTTCTTCCTCTCTTTCCTCATTGGCTGAGTAATCAAGATCATAGAGTTTTTACATATTATCTGGATCTTTTGCCTCTCAAGTTTATCTGTGTCTCAAGGAATGTTTACCTCTACATGTAATATACTATTTATCTTCAAGCTTATCAGGTAGGTAATCTTGTATACAGTGTACATTGTGCTGAAATGGACAAATTTTGTGCTTTTATTTATCAGTTAGTATAAATATAGCTTGACCTGCTAATGCAGGTCTGTAATCCCATCTGCTTGGGAGACTGAGGCAGAAAGATGATAAGTTTAAGTTCTGCCTCAGCTGCAGACTGAGTGTTAAACCAGACTGTGAAATTTAATGAGATTGTCTCAAAACAGAAAGGAAACGAGGGCCTGCACATTGAGTTAAGTAGTCCAATCCTTCTTGAGCATGTACAAAACCTAGGCTCAATTCCTCGGTACCATAAATAATGAGAGTTTAATTATTTTCAAAAACCAAAAGTATTTTCTCTGACCAATTGTTTCTTGAATCTTTCTCTTGATTTTTTGTCCAAAGTTCCTTCAAAAGTTACTGTCTCTCTTCTCACACCCATTGTGACCAGGGAATGGGCTGAAGTCTTCCCTGAGTCCTGTTGTGTCTCAGCTATTTCTACTTCTTTCATCAAAACTTCTCCTCCAGGAAGCGCCTGTCTACTATGACCCTGACCTCTCTGACAAAACAACAAAAAACCTGACCAGGTATTCCTTCTCTCATTTGAACTGATGGGGAAATACATAAACAAATCAGACACAGCCATTCCCTGCATATGTAAACTATCATAGACAGCATCTACTGAGGAACTCATGTCAGTTATCTGTCCATGACTTATCAAAATGGCTTTCCACAGAAATGAAGAAATGTTTTCACTGACTTACCTATTTTGTGCAAGCAACAATGCTCACCCTCTATTTCTCTACAGTTGACCAAGTCTTGTCCAGGCTTCCTGTGCCCATTCCCTTCAGGAGGAACAAACACAGGGAATGGAGTTGTGGGATTAAATTTAGAGCAGTCTTGTTTAAATCTTTAAATGACCTAACAAATTTAACTATATATACTTCAGTTGCCTTGCCCCCTTTGCTTAACAACTCAAAATTCTATGCTGCCACTCACCCATCCATGAGAAACTGGTCACATATTGAGCTCCACAAATCAGGGTTTCACAGAGAAAAAACACCCAGACTGGTTCTTGAGTATGCTAGTCTGGAGGCTCTTAATATGCATTTGAGTCATTCTGTCTCTGATGGCTTTGCTGACATTTCTACTGTCAGCAACTGACAGATTCATGGCGTGGCCAGTTCTGCTATAGCACTTGTTTTGAAAATGTGGTTGATATATTAGGGAACAACTTGGGCATAAATCCTGCTTCCTTTAGCTTATGCTCAATTTCCTGGGCCAGAAAGTCTGGGAAAATACTGATGACTGTGTTCTTCAGACTCTAACTCTGGAAGAACATGTGAAAAGCACATATGTACACACCTTAGAAGCATTCCTGCTACTTCAGTCTACTCCCATGTTAGCCCACCTTCTTTAACCTTTGTACACTGCCACGGTTGTAACAAGTCCAGTAACACCCATGTGATAACTTCTGAAAGCTCACTTCCACAGACTTCTACATACTGTGACACCCCAAAGCTCACTTCCACAGACTTCCATTTTCTGTGACACCCTCTGAAATTCATTTTTGCATGCTTTCACTTTCCCACTATTCACTTCCACAACTTTGTCCATCCTCTGCTACCCTGTCTAAGTCAAGTTCTACAGACAGGTTCACCCGTTGTGACCTTCTCAAAGCTCACTTTTGAAGACTGGGTCACATGATATGACCTGAGATAACTCACTTCCATAGCAGGCCCGGTTGTTTTGCATGACATTTTTGTCTCTTTTAATGTATGTGATCTTTCACATTGGGTGTTAACAGGTTCTGTTCTTTTTAATGTATGTGTCATATGACCAAGCTTCTCTTTCTCAATTTTATTGAGCTAATTCCATAGCATGGTGATTGGATCAATTCAATGTTTTCTATAGCAGAGCTGTTTAACTAGGCAAGGGCCTGGTTGGGCCTTCCTTTTGACTTGTCTCTGTTATCTCTTACTGAGATATTTTATTTATTACCCCAATCTTCATCTAGACATTTGACTTGAAGGGGTGCCATTTACTCATCCTCATCTTCTTTCAGCATCACTGATGCAAATTACAAACACTAAATTAATTTGTCCAACACTCTGGGTCTATGAAATACCAAGAACACTTATAGATCTTCTTTAAATCACAGTCTAACCAAGTCCATGTGGCTAGTGCACGCATGTCACAATATCGTGGGCCAAATCTGCTATGGGACAGGACAAAGTTCTTTATAGCTTGTGATTTCCTTCTTTATTCAAGTCTTCCTTTCAGGGGCAAGTAAGGGTATTGGCCTCGATGTGCCCTTAGTTTCAACATTGCCAATTCCATAAATGTCAGTTTAAATTCCACACCTGACTCACTTGGAACTGTGCAGGTCTTTACTAGCTATGTTCAAGGAGCATGCTAAAAGAAAGAAAACCAGATGTCTCTGTATTGCATGATGCTTTCTCCTGGGTGACTTTTCTGTCTGTTCCTCAGGCTCTCCTCTATGGCTTGTTTCTAGTGGTTAAAGCTAGAGATTCAAGCTCATTATACCCATATAAAGTTGATTATTATCCTTTCAAGGTCAGTGAAGAATTGTGTTGGGATTTTAATGGGGATTGCCTTGAATCTGTAGATTGCTTTTGGCAAAATAGTCATTTTTAATTATCTTAAATAGTTTGTAGCTTTCATGGACTAGAACTTTACATTACTTTTTTAAGTGAGTGGCATTAGTACAATATCTTAAATAAGATTTTGTTTTAACATGCAGTATGTTAAAACAAAAATTACCTTAACTTTTTGTTAATATTCAAAAATCCATACCAATGTAAAATATTTGAGAATAACAGTTGCTTTTTAGTTTAAAAGTAGATTTAATAATCTACACATCTGTTTTAACATTCTTATGTCCCCTCCCCTTTTTAAAAATCTTTTCAGAAAGAGATCCTGAATTTAACCTTCTTTACTTATTTTCCTCTCTGAACATGAACAAAAACAACTTGTAAACAACTGCCCTAAATGACGATAAATATCTACAATGCATCAAATGACCAGAAAGCACCCACGCTACCACCTTGGAATGTGGGTGTCATGCTCTTAAAATTACTTCTTGTAGTATGGGAGTTACAGCATCCTTTGGGGACCTCTAGAAAGTCAAGATAATAATCGAATCCTGGGAGAGCTAGCTTTTGTCTAGTCTCAGTGTGATGGGAAGATGCAGGGCTTAGCTAAAGTCCTGGTTGGAGCCATCTACAAGGTCATACCCTCTTAGCTAACTGCTTTGAAGTTATCCTGAACAGTTTGTAGTTCAGAGCTGATCTTTGAATGGTGTTTATCAGCTTAGAGGCATTACCATATTCCAGGTGGAATAATCATTTGGGGGCCCCAACCTCCTTTTTGAGATTTCAATAGTTGCTATTATGAATGGTCATAGTTCACTGCAGAAAATTTAGAACATTTTAAATGTCATATGCAGCAGATTTCAGAGAGCTTAAAGGACCACATTCTGTTAATATAGAGAGGAATACTGCTTACTGACTTGTCTCCAGGTTCATGTCTGTCTTCCTTTCTTAAAGAGTACAGGCCCACTTACTTAAGGACTGTGTCACATACAGGATATCATAGATTAGCAATTAAAACAATGCTCAACAGACATATACAAAGGCCAATTCAATGGAAGCAGTTCCCAGGTGTGCCATGTTAGCAACAGAACTAACCATATCGCATGTCATGGTGTCCTGACAAAATGATATATTCTGGAGCTGTGAGCCAAAACAACTTATCATCTCTGAAGTTGATCCTGGTGTCTTACCACAAGTTGGTAGGAAAGTAACTAATATCCTAGTTTACGCATGGCTCAACGCCATAAATATCACATTTGGTACCATACTTCTCAGATGTGTGTGGGCACCACTGACCTTTGCTGAGTCTTCACAGATGACAAAAAATCTGATAAACTTGTATCTTTAAGTAGAAAAGCAAGATACAGGAAAATAAAGTCTCAATAGAATGAAGAAGACAACTTTTACAATTACTGCCCCCAAGGAATAATATATATTAGATTATTTTGGAATGCACAGAAAGCTTTTCTTTTAATTTCACTTTCCATCATCAATAAATATGATGTGATTACTTACTAGATGCATTTGTGTCATTGAATCACTTAGAAAAGTGAATATTTTACAATTTGTTTCTGGGGAAAAGATTTTATAAGCTGAAAAATATTCCTTTTTATTCCATTTAAAACCACATCAAAACATTCTAAATTAGTGTTGTTTAATACATAAATTCAATTGCTAAACATAAAATATATTTTTAAAAAATCTCAGCAATAAAGTCTGTTATGATAAAACCAGAATCTCAACTCTTCACACAGAATTTTAATAGCATTACAAATATTGGCATCTTTCCAATTTATAAAATAATAATGGTATCACATTATTTAAAAGAATGGATGGTGTGTGGTATTGAAGTAGATGAGGGGCAGGTGACTGCACTCTGCCCCTGCTGTTCCTTTCCCTGGAGCACATAAGACCCAGAAACCCTTGGGGGAAAGTGGGGTCTGGTTTTCCAGAATAAAAGCCTTTGCTCCATGTGTTCTATATCATTTAATTTTTGTTCTGTGCTGCTTGTATCCCAGAGGTCAGTTCCAGTTAAGGAAGCAGTTTACGTGGCTCTGTGAAGAAAACAGGCTGGGGACAAGGTGACAAGATGCTTCTTTGGCTTTATTTTCCTGATGATGACATTGATTTATGGCAGTGCCTACAGCCAGGCCTGCGACTCATAGGCCACCATTCCAATGTTATGAAAAAAGCACCAGGGAGTCTTTTATACAGTGTTTCTGTGTTAACCTGATAACAACCCTCAGATGTAAAGCACTCTACTTCCAACCACCGTCACAATAACATCTGAAAGAACATTCAATGTCCTGACGGACCTGTGCTCACTTTTGTCCTAATTCCTCAGTGTTTTTCTTCCCATTGGAAAAGCTCCTAGAGCAATCAATGAATGCTTTCATGTTTATTTCATCTGAATAAGCCATCTCATCATACTCCTTCCATTCCTACTCACATGGTGGAGTCTTATGTTGTCATACTTTCTTGCACTGAGAAATTAGTCCCTGAATCTGTTAGTGTTCCAGTCTCTAATACAGAATGTTCTAACATTTGCAACTTATGGATACTTTAAATTATTTCTAGATTGTTTATAATGCCTACTATAGTATAAATGCTATATAAATAACCATTGTACTTTTTAGAAAATAAATTTTAAAAAGGTTCTGTACATACTTAGCAGGATTGTAATTTTTCTTAGGATATTTTGAACTCTAATTGGTTTAATCTGCATGCATGAAACTCATGTGCATTGAGCACAAACTGTGGTAATATCTTGCTTGTACTAATAAAATTTGTCAGAAGATCAGAGGATGGAGTTGCCACTAGCTAACCATGGGGGTCTGGAGGTCTGTACAGACAGACAGGAAGTGAGATGGCTGGGTGGAGAGAGGATATGTGTGGGTAGAAATAGAAACTCTTTTCTACTGGGAATTAATAAGGTAAAGGTGTCTTTGACTTGCTTCTTCTTCTCTCTGATCTCTCAGCATTTTTTTTCTATATCTGACTCTGGGCTTTTATTGTTTAGACCAATTAAGATTTCCATTTATAACAAACTGTATAAAATTCTTCTTCATACCCATGCTTTGTTCAGTTATATTCATATATAGCACACTGCTCAGGTGAAGCACTCCTACCTGATCATGACTTAAATTTTCTGTCTCACTTGAACCAGTGTCCTTCACAGTGGTAGATTCACAGTCTAGATCTAAGACTGTGGATTTCCATTGCTATACAGAATGAACTGAATAGAAGGGTTCATACTCTATTGTGTGCTTTGTGGGGTATGGAGAGTGGAGAGGTAAACAGCCTGGTGTAGTAGAGCAAGTGGCCACAATAGAAGCTCTTTCCTTTTGTGAAATCCTTATGAAGAGTCTCTGTTAGTAGCTGGAAGGTAACAGAGAGGGTTGCATTGTTATAATGTAAGAAAATCGGGAGAAAAAAATCTTGACTTTGTAATTCTGACTACAACTGATTTTACCTCAAATATAGATTAATCCAATTATAAATTAACTTTGCTATATACTCAGATATTTTGCTACATATAAATGTTACATATGTCATAATCTTATCATTATCTCTTAAGCCTTGACAAGGTATTAAAGAAAGGAAAACAGAGGCCAGAGGAGAATGAGGCATTTAAAATAGGAAGAGTAAAATTACAGAAAATGGAATCCCTTTGAGTTTCAAGAAGAGTGCTGGAGAATTTAGAATTAGAAATGACTATCATATGGATATAAATAAATCATCTTGGTTTGAGGAAGTAAAGCCAGGATGATGATAATTTTAACAAAGATCTTTATGTCACATAAACTCGGTCCTAAATCCAGGGAGCATAATATTTTTCCTTTAGTTCCATTATATCTATTTTGTGTTTTAAATATTAATGATAATATCATGTTTATTCTTTTAAACAAGGGACCAAAGAGAAGTATTCTTGTGTGGTAAGCATGTGACAAACACTTTTTAGTTACATTGTGAATAAATTACAACTTATAACATCTCAGAGTTTATGGGTGGATTCTAATGTATTTAATTCTATGTTTTATGAAGAACATGTAGGAGGAATAGATTAATCTTGAACAAACAATGACTTAAACTTGGGTTTTGAAAATTTTATTTTCTCACCCACAGACACTTTCTACAGCAAGAAATAGCAGAAAACAGGGGGTGGGTGGATCAAACTGTCTTTCCTTATTGTAATTTTCTTTATCAATCCCCATCCCCAAATGCTATCTGAAAATCTCTCACCATTTGGAAGATAGATATATGATTGATAGATAAATAGGTAGATAGATAGATAAGTAGGTAGGTAGGTAGAATGATATATAGATTATACATGTTTGATAGATGTTAAACAGATGACAGAGATGATTAATAGATAAATGGTAGATGGTAGATAGCATATATAGACAGATACAAATAGATGATAAATAGTCTGACAGAGGATAGGTAGGTAGATAAATGATAGACAGTTGATAAATAGATGATAGATATGTAGATGTTACTGTTTCTGAATACTTGAGCTTCATACCTTGAACCTATTCATTTTTCAAGTAATGTACTTCTCGGGGGAAGTTAAATACTAGATTTCTACTTGTACATGTATGTTCTCACTGTTTTTTTTCCTAATTCTCTCCTCCCTTCTATTCTCAGCATCAGAGCATCATGCTACGGACAACTCTGCTCACTTCCTTCCTATTTGTTTTCTCTCTTTCAAACTACATTCTTCTCATTTGTAGCACAGCCTTCCTTTTTTCCTTCCTTCATTCCTTCCTTCCTTCTCTCCCTCTTTCTTGTTTTCTTTAGTGGTTTAGAGACAAGGCTTCTGTATGTAACAGCTTCAGATGTCCTGTAGCTCACCCTGTAGATCAGGCTGGCCATGCACTCATAGAGATACACCTGCCTTTGCCTCCTGAGTGTTGGCATTAAAGGCATGGCCAGCACACCCTGGACTTTCCCCTTTTCAATCCACCCCCTTTAGGGTGACACAAAGTCTTGGTTCATGTCCTTTGTTAGCTCATCTTTTGACCTTTCAATTTTATCTTGCTGCTCTCACTCTACTTATTTCATCACCTTTCTTTAGCTGGATATAGTTTGTGCTTGCTCTATCTGGCAAGCATTTGTTTCCTTTTCAAATCTCATGTCAGTTCAATACAATTAAATGTTATATGGGAACTCCCCTCTATCTGTAGCTATAACTCACATTCTTTTCTCCTTACTGGCCCCATGATATAATTTATAAAATTTTAGACAACTGCACAGTGAAGTAGAAATATCACACAATGCTGAAGTAATTTGTATGCACATTTACCATCATTTTCAAGTTATGGACTCTTTGGGAGTCTGTATTCTATATCTTCTAATTGCTAGCAACTAGAAGAATCACTTGAACTGAGCAAGGTCTGAACATTTGTTGAAAACAACCCAGCAAGGAAAAACACTTTATTTCATGTGTATAACCTCAGCATTTCTGAGAGGCTGAGAAAGTCAGATGCATGAACATTCAAGGGCAGCCTAGTTGAGTGAGATTTCATCTCAACACACACACACACACACACACACACACACACAGAGAGAGAGAGAGAGAGAGAGAGAGAGAGAGAGAGAGAGAGAGAGAGAGAGAGAGAGAGAGAGAGAGAGAGAGAGAGAGATTTTAGAGAAGTTACTGAGAGCTTTTTTAAATTTTGACAATGTTAATTTACTGTACTTCATAGTAAGAAGAAGGCAACATAGCCCAGACCTTTCAATGTAAATCAAGGAGGCCTCTGGTAGTTCAGGGTAAAACTGCCTGCCGAATTGCTTCCTAATATTACCCAGAATGATTCTTGTTGCAGAAAGAATCACAGAAACCCCAAGCACTCTTACAAAGGTCAAGGTGAAGGAGAAAGCAAACGACAGGCCAAGTCTACAATGCTAACTACGGATGCTGTTTCAGATGCAGAGCCAACAGAGCCCCATTCCCAGTAGACAAATCCGAACGCAGATTTGTGACGTGAGGAGGGCTTGGCAGACAGCCACAGAGTAACACCAGATTCCACAGTTCCGTTTAGCTCTATTTCACTCAGATTTCTTAATTTTCTCATTTCCCAATTCAGATGTGTTAAATCGAGTGTTGGAAATAAATCACCGGAACAAAACGTTTGAGAACCCCGTTTCCTTCTCTACTTTGTCAGAAATTCACTCATGTGTGATCACACATCAAAACAGCTTCCTAGACAGTGGATATTTGAGGATTCGAGTTGGTATGAAGATGGTACAATTTCATGATTTTTTTCCTCTTTGGGAAGGACTAGAGGAAGCAACTTGAATATACTCCATTACCTACTCAGAATGATTTGCCTAGGAGCTGAGCAAATTCCCTAAGTGGGGGGGGGCAGAATGAGGCCATTTTCTAATAATGAATCTTGAAACTTAACCACTTGATCTTTACTTTATGTATGACCAAATCTCGCTGGCTTGACGTTCACTCTCTGTGATAGTTGTCTGGAGCTGGTTCCCATACTGAAGTTCAGCCTTCATTTCCTCCATATTGCTTCTTGGAGTCCCCTACATTAACTTCAGCCTTCTCACCTCCTACTCCATATGTTAGTTAAAATGGATGACCCTGAGTCATCCTTATAGGCACACAGCCAGAGGTGCATGGATAAAGGATGGAAGACTAGATGAAGATAAGCATGTGGGTGGGAGGGAGTAACTCTCAACGTTTCTGGCTGACACAAGTCCAAGAATTTTAAGGTCATGAATAAGTCTATGTCTTTTTAAAGCAACCTTATAAACAGAATTTTCTGGCAAACAGAAGGAAAGCCTGTGGTTTGGCTCATGGAGAGCAGGCTGTGATTTACTGCCTTCAGAGAGTGAGGTCAGAGATGTTTCACTGGGACTGAATAAAAGGGTTTCTTAAGGATCATCAGCAGGGTTTTCTGACATGGGAAGTCAAAGTTCTCAGAGGTCACATGCAGGGGTGCCAAGAGTTGAGATGCTAAGTGTTGAAAGCCAAAGCATGTCTGTTTTCTCAGTTATCACAGCCATCCTTTAAAGCTGGGGTTGCCATTCTAATTTTATATGTAAGAAATTAAAGGTCATGCAAGCAAGAAGTCTTGCCCACAGTAAACACATGGCAGACCTAGATTCAGATTCTGTTTTGTCTGACCTCAAACCCCCCTCTTTCTACCATGTCTTTGCTTGGCAGGCAGGAGTGTGCTCCTCAGATTGCTTACTTTGGTTTCAGTGGTCACCTCCAGGTTTAGAGAAACCGTGTCATTGGCTTGTAAACCCCTAATCACATCAGTATCTAGCATCTTGGCTCAAGAACCCATCCTACTTGGACAAGGACCAGTCATTCTCTGGATTAAAGAAGTCTTGAAGCTGAGTGTATGAAAAACAGATCAACAAAGATTGACGACTGAGTTTTTGGCAAACTGCAAAATCAGAATTAAACTGAATCTCAGACTGTGGCTTAAAACTTTAATAATGAGTAAAAATTTAAAGCAAATATTTCCTACTCTGACTGGCAACACAGACCAAGGTATATTAAATTTATATATTTAGAAGTATATGGCCAATATCTGTATTATTTTTACTTTTTCTTTTTTTCATTATTCTAAAATGTATCCTATGCCAATAGCTTGAATTTTCCTATCATAGTCATAAATGCTTCATCTTATTCTAATGCAATATTAGATGTTGAAAAACTGTGTTTTAACAGTGAGATAAATTTTAGGAAAAGTCATGATATAGTAATTGCTTTCTACAAAAAAGAAAAATAAAGAAAGCAAGACTGGAAATTTTACTCAATTAAACAAAGATTTGAAAGTGCCATAGGGACTACAAAACCCAAAAGTCTGTTTCTTGGGAGAAGGTTCAATCTACCAGGGAAGGTAAAAAGAATACATTAACAAGCATGCATCTGTGTAGATTTTCTGAAACCTGCCAATAATTGAGCTGTGCCTCATAATATAGGTTACTATATTGTTCTCAGAAGAAGGAATAAAATATAAAACAACTGGTAGTCTCAGAAAGTGACATATAGTTAGAAAGAGCAATTGGTCAAAGAATGGTGGACTCAAAAATGGAAAGGCAAAACTCTAGGGTTCTATTACTTTTTATCTGTACTCACCAATATCAAAGATGGGAAGATTTTACATTTCCCCAATTGTTTATTCTTTTCCATTATCACTATTCCTTTTGGGATTATCTGCAACAATTACCTTATTAAGGTTGATAGTTTTATTACTTATTTATTCTCATTAATTACTGTTTTAAGGGCTTTATATAGATTATCTCGCAACCCCAGTTAATCATCACAATAATCAAAAAAAAATATAATGTTATGATTTACTCACTATTATTTTGGTTTCTTGAGACAAGATATTAAGTATCCCTGGCTGACTTCCCAATCACAAATCTCCCTCTTCAGCTTCCTGAGTAGTGGAATTATGGGTGCAAACCACCATATTCACTATAAGTGATGTGGTAGTGTTATTATCATGTTGTATATGAAGAAAAAGATATCCAGGGACAGGAAAGTTAACAAGAATTAGAGGAAGGAAACAGAGCAGATCCAAATAATGAGAAAACATGAGCCTGCAGTTAGTAACTAGGGAAAATGCTTTATGTAAATCAAGAAGTACAGTGAGCATGGCACCTGAGAAAAGAAAAAGTTGTCTGTACAGGCAGGCAGCAAATAAAAGAGAAGGATGATCTGAAACTATACTAAGATAATGTAGAAGTTGATGAGTGGCTGAGGAACATTTCTATTGGCTCAGAAGAGGTTCTTACTATACATAGCTGCTTATCCTCCGTAGAAAATAGAAAACATTTGATCTTCTAAACCATGGGATTTGACAAAATGTCTGCCTTTGCTCTGAGTCCTGAAAGTGCAGGTCCATTTCTGACCACACCCTTCAGGTGCTGGGTGTCTAAGTCAGGTCTTCATCATTGATCAGCAAATGCTACTATTCACTGAGCCATTTTTCCAGTCCAATTTGGGTTTTCACTCAGGATCTTAGCATGTAAATTCACCTATAACATTAGAAATTATTTGTGTTTTCAAATTTTAGGCTTTCAGAGTATTGTGGTCACTCATTTCTCTAGGTTCCAGACAGTGCATAAAGGAACACTGCACATATCTAGGTGGCCGGCTAAGATGCGCTTGACAACTAACTGGCTTACATGCTTGCCTCTTATTTCCATGCCTGAGTTTCCTGACTCTTCTGTAACTGACTTGTTTGAAGAATATTATTTTCCCTACAAATTTGTAAGAAGTCATAAACAGTATATAAGCAGCTATGGCATAGTAGAGAAAATTAAAGATTTATAAAAATGGTAAGAGCCAGATGACAATAAGAAATCCTTGTCTATAGTTCAAATTCCCCAACTTCTTAAACATGGGAGGAATTGGATGTCTTTTCTAATTTAACTTTTGAAAACTGAGTTTTAAAAAAATCTTCCTTAGTTCTAGGACTCTAGCACAAACACAACACAACACAACACACACACACACACACACACACAGAATAATACTCCACCCTTTTATGTTAGGTCTATTTATTTACTTACATAGGGGTGTGTGTACACCACGGAGTTCACGTGGAAGTCAGAGGACAACTAACCAGAGCTAATCTTTCAACCATGTGGTTTCCAGGAATTAAACTTAAGTCATCAACCTGATGGCAACTGCCTTTTACCCGCTCAGCTGTCTCAGCAGCCTACCACAAGCCTTTTATTCAATTATTCTATTTGGCAGATGTAATGGTGCTCAGGCTTTTGCTGAAACTGGAGGTTTCAGGCGTTTAATCTTCCAATTAAAATATTAATGTGAACTGAAATTTTCATATTTTATATGTTTACAATATAAGTAAACAGATTTTTCCTCACTAAATGTTATTGTGGTTAAAATATGTGACTGCAATATATTATGCAGTAGAATCATATTTTGTTTTGTTCTCTAACATTTATGAATATCTTTTTTAAAAGAGTCTTACTCTGTAGCCCAGACTGTCTTCAAACTCTTGCCAATCCTCCTGCCTCAGCTTCTCAAGGTCTGGGATTATAGGCCTGAGTCACCATGCCAATGTTAAATCTCTTTAAGTGGAAATGATACTCCATAGTCATTTACTTTGTATGCAAGTATTTTTATTATTCTTGAATCATTTGCTCACATGCAAGGGCATGAAGGTATGTGAAGGTCATCTGTGCATGTGTTAGCCAGAGGTCAATATCAAGTGCCTTACACACAGAGAGACACACCCCACATACACACATGTGTATTTGTGTTTTTCTCTCTTATACCTTATTTTTGTAACAGTCCCCTTACTGAACCAAAACAGCTAGACTGGCTGGCCAGCAAACTTCATGACTCCTGTCCCAATATCACTAGTGCTAGGAATTAGAGGTGCATGCTGGCATGTACACCTGTTATATATGAGAGCTGGGGAATCTGAAATCAAGTTCTCATGCTTTCATAGCAAGAATTAACTGACCTTTCATCTCCCTGGCCCGTATGTTCATTTGTACTATTGGATTCTTATAGGTCCCCACCTGGCCCCATTTCTGCTCAGTAAGCATCTGGTGAGTGTTTGATAGTCCAAATGGGATAACATTATTATGAGGCTGAAATTGTGAATTTCAAGCATGTCTATTAATTTATATTTTCTGAGTTTTACCTCATTTTGAAGTTTGGAATTTTAGCTCACTCTTTATTGATTCTTTATTAATAATGCCACAAACAGAATTCCCATAATTCTTAATGATTGTCAGCCACCACTAACTGTGCTGGAAAGATAACATACATTAATAGAATTATTAATGCAGAAATTTTATGATTTTAGCTTTAAGTAAAGCAGATCAATATGAATGCTGAGAGCCTGATGAATGCAGAAAGGGAGGTGTGTGGTTAGTAATGCTTCACTACTGTTGGAATCATTTAGCAAAAGTGTTTCATGAAAACCCCACCACAGAATCAAGATGCAAATGTTATAGCTCATTTGTTGCCAGCACAGTCAGTGACATTTTATAATGTACATCTGTCAGCCAGAGATATAAATGAATGAGGTGAACCATGCAATTTGCCCTCGGGAAGTTCCATTAGAGCCCCCAAAGTCTAATATTTATGAGGTCAGAATCAATTAATCAGATAGCTATATTGGCTTTTCAGCTCAGCAGGCTCTCTGCTCCACCAAACTGTTGCAGTTAAAAATCTTTGCTGTTTGGAAAAAGAGTGAATTTGTATGTGCTGCATAAAAGCTATTTTGTAAATCAATTACTATAGTAACACAGGATGTATTCAGCAGTAATTCTTTCCCTCAGTGAAGAGAATGCAAAATATGTTCTTATCCAAAATGTTTTATCTCAGTAGGAGTCCTAAATATTATTTATGAGCTACGGTGGTCTCACCTATCCCACAGTTCACTGAATGATAAATGCTATCAACAGAATAAAGGTTGGTGTTGGTTCCTGAAGAGGTGGTCTTGGAAGTGAGGCTTAAGCATAGAGCTGTATGAAACCAAATATACACTGAGAAGTGGAAAGGGCTTTCAGCAGAGAGACTCTGCCTATAGCTCAGAACAGCTGTGGTTAGGCAATGAATTAAATGGCGGTTGACGTCTTAGTCTCATTTGTTACCACCTTCTCTGTCTGGAATCAGACTCACACAAGCTTTAGAGATGGGTGGTGACCTAGAAGAGTTCTTTGGTAGAGACATCATCTTTCTTTTTTTGGTTTTGGCATCAAAGGAAACATGAAGGTTGGTGCTGTGATAGCAAAGATCTTAGAAATCACTCTTTTCTATGACCTAGCATGCTGGGCAAACATAAGAAACCATATCTAAGGATTGTGGGCAACAAGAAAATTGAATCAGAGACAATGAAAACTTTCCATCAAGTCTGGAAATTTACACGAATCTTCAAATATTTGTCCAGACAAGCAGTAGATGTTACAGGCTTGCAGTCAGAGGAGTACAGAGCTGGGAGCAGGACTCAGCAAACCAGTGAGCATGTAGACACCTGCACATTTGCAAAATCCACTCTGTTCTTAGGATACTGAGAACCACAGTGAGTCAGGTGCTGCTTTGGCAAAACAAACAAGCGGCTGCAGCAAGCAAACTAATGAGATCTCTACTTCATTTTTTTTTCCTTTTTCTTTTTTTCTGAAATCAGCTAAAAACAGAAAGCAAAGTGAATCAAAAGTAAAAATCTCCTGTGGTCAAACAAAAAAACACATGGACTCTAAGTGCTAGTGTGGAACGTAAATTTGATGAGGAGACAGATTTCTCCTTATCTGGTTTACCAGTGCACCCCAGAACCCAGACCACTAAGTAAACATCTGTCAAATATATTGATTATGATTTTGAATAGTATGACATTAACTTTTATAGAAACTGCATTTAATTCAGTAGGAGCAACACCTTTTCCCCTGCTGTTCTGTTTTTCTTCTTTAAATTCTGTTCCACCCATCTTTATTTTTCCTCTTCCTCCTTCTTTCTCTCCACTTCCTCCCCCTCTCCTCCTCCTTATTTTTCTTCTGGCTTTAGATTAATTCCAGCACCTCACAAAGCCGAGTGTACTCTCTGAGACTAAGCTGTACACTTGGGCCACTGAACTGGATCTCTGGGTCTTCACTTACCAAGAGAAAGAAGAATAAATTCAAACACAGACTCAAATCATATTTTTTCACAAACCTGAAGGTGTATGCTCTGGAGTTGCTGAGTTTTTCAAAGAGCCTCCAGATGAGATCTAATGTTTTTCTAATAGTCTGCCTTTGCCATCTTGATACACTTAAGCTGTGTTTATTTACAAGAAAATTTTCTATTTATTAAGCTCAATTTAAGCAACTATAAAATACACAAGGATTGATAAATGGTTATAATCGGACATGGGCTTGAAATGCCTATGTCCTCAAAGTGTCAAGGGTATTAGGAGTTTGGCATGTCTCCTTAAACCTCCCCACATCTCATGTTAAGGGAGGTAGTGCTGACTGAAGCCAGCCAATAACATTAGGCTCTCAGTAATGTGAGTGAAAGAGAGACAAGAGCAGCCAATCAATTTTGTACTGCTCATTAGTAGAGGCTGAAAGGGAAGGTTGACTGCCAAGTTCCTATGTTCCTCAGCACTTCTCCACAACTAAACACATAGAATTACTAGAACCCTGGTCAATGTGTGTCATACCTGGCAGTGCATGATGAAGTGAGATAATGCTTGCTTCATGGGCCAAGCCCTGAAGAGTTTGCAAATGTAAGAAGCATACATATCATAAACTCTACTCTTTTATTTTACAAAAGGACTCCAAATAGTTGTGTTTTATAAGTGAATGGAGAGGGAGTTAGGAGAAAGGAGGTGTGGAGAAGAGAACATGTGAGACTAGGAAGATTGAGTCAGGGGATGAATAGACCAGGCAGGGGGTGGGGGATACATGACTCTAGAGAAATGTCCAGAGACCTACATGAATGACCCCAGCTAACATTCTGAGCAACAGTGGAAAGGCTACCTTAAATGCCCTTCCCTGATAATGAGATTGATAACTAACTTATATGCCATCATAGAGCCCTCATCTAGTAGCTGATGGAAACAGAAGCAGACACCCACAGCTAAACTCCTAGAATCCAGTTGCAGAGAGGGTGGAGTGATAAGAAAATGGGGTCAAGACCAGGCTACAGAAACCTACAGAGACAGCTGGCCTGAACAAGGGGGAGCTCATAGATCCTCAGACTGATAACTGGGAAACCAGCACTGGAACAACTCAGACCACCCTGAACATGGGTGTCAGTTAGAAGGCCTGGGCAGTCTAAGGGACCTCTGACAGTGAAACTATGATGTATCCCTGGTGCATGAAAGGACTTTGGGAGCACATTTCCCCATGGAGGGATACTCCCTTAGCCTAGAGACAGGAGGGAGGGTCTAGTCCTTACTCCAAATGACTTGACAGATTTTGATGATCCCTCCTGGAAGGCATCACCCTCCCTGTGGAGTGGAGGGTGTGGCATGGGAGGGAGGTAAAGAGGGAGAGGGAACTGGGATCAGTATGTAAAATTACACACACACACACACACACACACACACACACACACACACACACACACACACACACACCACACACGATAACCAAACAGAACAAAAAAGAGACTCACATCAAAAAAAAAAAAAAAAGAAAAGAAAAAAGAAAAAAAGAAAAAAGAAAGAGGAAAAAAGAAAGAAAGAAAACAAGAAAAGGAAGGGACATGTCAAGTTGTTTTTCACCATAGTAAAGATGTTCTGATTTTCCTCCAAACAAGCAAATTACTCAGTGAAAAAAGGAGAATGGGTTTTTATAGAGTTTTTACTTAGAGGGAACATCTTATATTATCTGATGCTACAGCCAGACTGTATGTATAGGTGTCTTCTGACAAGTTAGGTTATGTTTTCATATAGTCTGCTTTTCTCATATAACCAAGTGTATACACATATCCTGACTTTGGCATGTTTTAAATCATGACAAAATCCATCCACTTGCATAGCAATCCTTCACTGCTGGCTCATTCTGAATTCCTTTTGCTTGATCACAATTGAAAAGAAATCTGGTGATGGGCATCCACATCTGAAATTACTGTAGTGGAGGTGACTGATGCTGAAATAAAAGATAAACTTGGAGTTGTGACTGGAATGGCTCAATAATAAATAACAGTGACAACCTATGAAAAGGAAAGCACAATGAACAAAGAGACTGTAGAGCCTATAGGACAAATTTTGCAGGTCAGTAACATTCTGAATTTGACCTCTGTCCTTCAGTAAGTGACTCTAGAGATCCTTGCACAGTGTGAGACAATTTGCTTTCAAATTATCTGGTGTTCTCTGGTTAGAATGTTTGTCATTTGCTTTGCCAAGCAGAAGTGATTAAGAGTATGTCCATAACATATACACTTTACACTTAACTCCAGGGTGAATTAACTGGACGTTGACAATGACAATAAGACTATGTGTATCTTAAATGAGAGAGTGGCATGTGTGACAGAGTATCGAGAAGTAATACATGAAGAATAGTGGGGGGATGGAGAGATGGCTCAGTTAAAATGCTTGCTCTGTAACCAAAGGAAAAAAAAGTTAAGAGATTGGGTAAATTACAAATATTTGGGGAAAATTATGGCATCTTAAGATTGGAAAGTCTTTACTTCTGGGAAAATAATTTGACATGTTCATTTCTAAATTGAACTGTTTAGAATCTCTCTGTATAGACACAGCAATAATGTGGAAATCATGGAGTTTCACAATATGTATGAGTCTTATGAGTGAAAACAATATCAAAACTTGACAAATGGGGCAGGCATTAGCTCAGGCAAAAGCACTCACTGGGAAAGAAAGAAGAACTGGGTTCAAATCTCCAACACTCATAAAAAAAACTGGGCCTGATAACACTTGCCTCTAAGTCCATCATTAGAGGCCCATTCTAGAACCTTGGTGGCCATGAATCTATTCAAAATGTTGAACAAGTTACCTGAGATACTGTCTCTGAAAAAATAAGGTAGATTGAAGTAGAGGATATCAGACATACTACTTTGGCCTCCCCATGTACATACATGGGCACATTCATCTTCATGTACATGTAAATATAACACACACACAAACACACACACACACACACACAGGCAGGGGGAGGAGAGAGAGGGAGAATGAATGGTAGATTAAAAACAAAAAGTATTGTTAGAAGGATAGAAACATACAATTCCAAGCCAACTAAGAGGAGATGGAATGGCTTAACATGTTCAATATAAGCTCCCAGCTTCAAGGTAAGAAACCCCTTACCATTTCTTGGAGTTATTATATATTTGGCAAATGCTCAAAAGGGATTATTTTCACGATCCTCTTTTCCTTAGTTCTTATTAGCATTTACTAAAGCAGATATAACTCCTGGGAGGATAGTTAGTACCAGGTCTTGAGACAGGACCTAAAAACTGAGACTGGAAATATTTTACTAAAAGAAAGCAAACATTTTCACAGATATTTGGATTGTCAGGGGACCAGGTATCAAAATTGAGCATCAGAAAGATAAATGTTATAGCCAGTGGAAATAAGATGAGGTTAAGGAAACTCTTAGTATATGATTACCCTGAAATACTAAGCACTGTTTATACTGTGCTTGAGTTTCTAACACCATCTGTAGGTGATAATTGCTGTGTAACCCAAATGGCATGAAATCTTACACAGTAGTTTTAGGAAAGTACAAAACTGTACAATATAGACAGAAATTTATATTTACTTATTTATTCTACATAGAAAAATTTGAAAGCAGAAAGATGTGGTATTTTGAAAAAAAAATTAAAAAGATACCATAATAGAGGGAGCCATTACAGGTTTGAAGACAGAATTGACTCTAAAGAAATGTCCAGAGATCTACAGGGATGATCCCAATTAATCTGAGCAACAGTGGAAAGGCTACTTAAATGCCCTTCCCTGATAATGAAATTGATGACTAACTTATCTGCCATCATAGAGCCCTCATCTAGTAGCTGATGGAAACAGAAGCAGATACCCACAGCTAAACACTGAGCTGAACTCCTGGAATCCAGTTGCAGAGAGGGAGAATTGATAAGAAAGTAGAGTCAGACCAGGCTACAGAACCCACAGAGACAGCTGACCTGAACAAGGGCGAGTTCATGGATACCAGATTGATATCTGGGAAACCCGCATTAAACTGACTCAGACCACCCTGAACATGGGTGTCAGTTAGAAGGCCTGGGCAGTTTATGGGACCTCTGACAGTGAAACCAGGAAGTAATCCTGGTGCATGAAAGGACTTTGGGAGTATATTCCCCATGGAGGAATATTCCCTTAGTCTAGAGGCAGGAGAAAGACCCAAGTCCCTACTCCAAATGACTTGACAGATTTTGATGATCCCTCCTGGGAGGCATCACCTTCCCTGTCGAGTTGGGGGAGGATGGGATGGGAGGGGGGTTGAGGGGCATGGGAGGGAGGTAGGGAGGGAAAGGGAACTGGGATCAATATGTAGAATAAGAAATATATATATATATATATATATATATATATATATACACACAAAAACAAAACAACAAAATGATGTGGTATTTTGCATTAAATGTTTGGCTTCCTCTACTTTTCTCTAACCATATCATGCTATTCTCCTTTCTATGACCAGTATAGTAACTTTTCTCATTTGGTCTGTGTAGCTGTGGTAGGCCTGGATGAGACAGAATTTGATACTACTATGCAATGCCATGTGGTTCCTGGGAAATAAAGTTGAAGTGGTGAACTGAGTCCACGACTGTGGTGAAGTGAGATCAGAGCAGTTAGAATGGGGAATACAATTCTTGCCCCTCATGAAAAAAAGAGAAGTTGTCTTTCATCCAGGTCTGTAATGGATTTGGGGTAATACCCCTAAACAGGACCTCAAACTCAGAGCAGTGTCTTTTAGGAGAGTACTTCCTTCATGGTGCCTTGTAACTGAGATTCCTTGGAATTAATCTCTGAAAAAAAATCATTGGATGGAGGTGGCTCATGTGAAGGGTAGTTCATTCTTGGCATCTTCTTCCATATGTAAGGATCAGTTCTTTCTAGAACATTCCTTATCTTTATTCATGCTTTACTCTTTCACTATTTGGATCTGGGGGAGCTGGGCTGAGTATGACTGCTGAGATTAGAAGGCCCAGCCTCCTCTGAGGAAACATGTTGCTGTAATTTTCTTGTTCTGCCTGGTCTCATCAACCTACTCTGTCCTAAATGAACACACAAAGACTTATATTAATTATAAAACTGTTGTGGGTGGCTAGGGCTACTTATCGGCTAACTCTGTCTTAATTATTAACCAATTGCTGTTAATCTAAGTATTTCCATGTGGTCTTTTCTTACCGGTCTGGAACTGTTATTCTTTCTTGCACTACATGGCAACTCTTCACAGTCTCTCCATGACTACCTTTCCCAGAATTCTCCTTGTCTCCTAGTTCTGCCTATCTTCCTGCCTTTACTGGTTATTGTACAAACAGTGTTATTGATCAATCAATAAGAGAAACATATATAAAGCAGGACATCCCCCATCAGTCACATATGGTAAAGAGTGGGGTGCCAGCAAGGTCATGATGTATTCTGCCCTTTTGCGTCATGGTCAGTTTGGCTGTACTTACCCTCATTCTACATGCAGGAGATCTCTCTAGCCCATCTAGAGTGTGATTGTCTGGAAGTCAGGTTTCATGATTCTGGAGTAGCAGGGACCTTTACTAAGGACAGAAATCATGTCTACAACCTATGCCTGTCAGTAGAGCAGAAGACAATTTATTTCAATACTTATGGGGTGTTCTATACATATAATTGCTGTAACTGTAAAAGACCATGTGTTCTAAAATTATTTAGGCATTTGTTGGGCTTATTTCCTATCTGCTAATTTTGTATCTCACTTCACAATTTGCGCAGAGGCTAGATAGGAACCCTGAAGCATCCAGCATGTTATGTAAACATAGAGTCAAAATACTGTCAGATAACCCAGTGTTAGCCTATGTCTTCTACCCAGAGACAAATTTAACCCTACCCAGAAAAAATTCAAAGTAAGAGCTACATTTTAGTCTTGAATGTATTTTAATTTATTGGAACAGGCAGCAAAAAGCACAATCATCAAATTCTGGGAGGAAGAAGACACAGCTATAAATAGAAAACAGAGGAACACGTCAATGTGGAAATGGGAAAGCACTACTTCCCAGTGCAGGACATCATTAAGAGGGGGAGGTGCTTTGAAAGAGTGGATTTGGGATTTGGTATTGTATGCAGTTGCTGCTTTATTTGTAGTGAACATTAAGCTAATATAGCAAAGCAACACTGTGAAATACACGTGCGTGTGTGTGCGTGCGCGCACGCGCGCGCGCGCGCGCACACACACACACACACACACTGAAAGAAGGAAATCTACAGAACACCAGAACATACTGCCTTCTTAAGAACAGATTATACAGAGCAATATATGCATATTTTTTCAGAGATTCAATCATGTTGGATTGAGATAACAATCAGATATCAATCCACAAGGGACTATATTTTATAGAGACTAACACTAAGATAGCAAATATGAAAATCATTAGGAGCCTTGTTATAGTTTCACTTCTGTTTCTATGATAAAAATACCTTGACAAAAGCAACTAATGGGGCAAGAGGCTTATTTTAGTATACAATTTTGGATTCAGTCCATTACTGTGGGGACATTAAGGCACCATGAATATGAGACAAATAGTTACACTATAGCAATAGTCCATGCTCTACTTGTTCACAATACTTATACAATCCATAAACACCTACTTAGGGAATTGTACTACACACATTGATTAATAAACCAGAGTCCCCAAAAGAGAATGCACACAGTCCAACCTGTCCTAGAGAATTCTTTCATCAAGACTCACTTTCCAAATGATTATAGATTATGTCACCTTGGTAAACCTAACCATCAGAAGGTCATTATAAATTCAGAATTATATAGTTCAGCCTCTACTCAGGGAGTCATGAAGACAAAAAATAGTAGCAAACAGCAAAACTAACTGACAACAATTACATCATGGTTACCTCCATCACAACAAATTATAAACTAGTTTGCAGGACTAGAGTGTGGATGTCTTTTATCTAAAGTAGAGTAAACATGTAGCATCCACAGTGAGAAAAATCCAGGGATCACTTGTCTCCATTTAGTCCCAGGGGAGAAGAAGAGACATTGGTAGATTGGTATTTGTATATAATTTCTACACTACTGATTAAGGGTTCATCTAGGACATTGGTAGATTGGTATTTGTATATAATTTCTACACTACCGATGAAGGGTACAGCCTTAAAGGAACTAGCCTGAGTGTGTATGTATGTAGAGATATATGCATATATGAGTGTATGTGATTACAGATGAACATACATACATGATCATGGGATAACATAAGCCTATCTTTCAAAACTGTCAAGACATTGTTTGCCTATGAAAATACACTCCTTCACTGTTCAACATGCCAGCATCTATACTTGTAAAGCAGCTTAAATTAAGAAACAAAATTTGAATGAATGCACTCAGTTCAGGACAGAGGATACTATCCTAGGCTGCTTTTGTTCATCAAAGCTCAGTCTGACAGAGAATTTCCAGAGGCTAACAAGAAGTCACATGGAAACTCTACCTCACTCAACACATATTCAGCAATAATGTAAGTATCAAGTGCCTCCTAGATAATTCATACTTAGATGGTGACATGAATTAGCTGAAAGCAATTAGAACAGGTCTGTGAAGCAGTAAACAGCTGGATTTATGTACTTAATAGAAAAGATTGAAAAAGAAGGGGAGGAGTTTGGGTAATAATGAATGAAATTGTAGATGAAACTCCATGGATAGAAAAGTTGTTGCATAGTGAGGTATCTGTGCCTCTGTCTCTGCCCAATGCACTCTTTGTGACTGACTACCTGTTCACTCTAGCATCACAACCTCTTGAAATAAGCTTGATTTTCTGGGTTAAGATTGTATCAGAATAGACTGATTTATTCAGTAACCAAGCTATGACTCTTAGGCTTCTTATCTTCTGAAAACATAATTTCCTAAGAAAGATGTGATCTTTCAGACAATTTAAGTATTCCCTTTCATTTATCTTGGTGTCTCATCAATTATGATTACCAATTATCTCTATCATTGCTGGTGTTGCCTTTTGCTTTTTGTAACAATTGTTGGGTGAAATGTGTTAAATTCTATCATTCACAGTGCTTGTAGGTGTGCGTTTCTTCTTAATTTCTTATCAGCTTTTTGGATATAATTTTAGGTTGTGTTTTTGAACACAAACACACATATATTTGTTTCTTCCTGCTAGCCATGTGCCAGTTGCTTCATTAATACATTATACTCTGGTGAGAGTTTTCCTGGCCTATGTATTTTTATGCCTCTATTTTCATCTATGTTTTTGGTGTTAGATGATTCTGTCTTAAAAACCTGTACTTGCATTTTTTAATTCTAATTAGAAAAAATTGTCTTTCAATTGAATAATATAGTCCAATTATGTTGTGTTTGCTAATTTGTGTCATTTTATAATAGGTGCAATCTTCTACTCTGGCGTCTGTGCCTTTCTATTGCTTGATCAAGACCTGCTGTGAATGTTTTCTCTTCGTCCTTTCCTCCCTCCTTTTGGGTTTGTCATTCTAACTTCATTTCTCTCTTCTCAGTCTGTATTGCTCCAAACACTTGCTCTACACTTAGTGTGTGGTCTGAATTCTCTCTGTGTGTCTCTGTCTCTCCCTCCCTCTCTATCTCTCTTACACACACACACACACACACACACACACACACACACACACACACCACTTATTTCTAAGTAATAGAACTTCAGGCAACCAAAGAATTCTGATGGTGAAGAAATATTGTTCCCCAGGCAAGAGCATCTCAATTTGTTATCCAGTAACTAGTGATCATTCCCTAAACCACATTTTTGCAATATATCCAAAACATATTGCCTTTGTTTTCTCTGGTCCCTTTACCCTTATAACAGCTGAACACTTGCTTTAGCTTTATGGTTCATTCTGAATTTTTTCTTTTATTCCCCTTGTTACCATTTTGACTGCTGTTACTTAGTGAATAACTTTCTACAACACCCATATTCCAGCTTAAATATTCTCTCTTTAGCTGAATCAATTACACAACAAGTTTATCTATTCAGCGCTAAACTTCATTTACTGTATTTTTCATTTCCAGAGATACCATTTTGCTCTTTCAAGTATATTACACATAAGTCTTTGCATGTGCTTTTGGTGACTGTGGAGGCCAGAGGCATTAGATTCCCCCCAGAAGTAGAATTATAGGTCAATGTGAATCCTCCTATATTGGTGCTGGGTATGACCTTTGGCCCTCTAGGAGA
Source organism: Cricetiscus sungorus (assembly GCA_030556225.1). Taxonomy (NCBI): domain Eukaryota; kingdom Metazoa; phylum Chordata; class Mammalia; order Rodentia; family Cricetidae; genus Cricetiscus; species Cricetiscus sungorus. Next base: position 4,337,132 of record JANBXA010000392.1, on the reverse strand, counting down.
GCAGTATGTGCTTTTAACTGCTTTAAACCTTTGTTTTACTCATTTGTAATTATCTATTGTTTACTATTTTATGCTTTATTACTCATATAACTAAAATATTTTCAGGGCTTTGTTATTTCTCAATTAATGTGACTCTTATATTTGTTGTTTTAGTAATATTCTTATTTGTGGGAGGGGTAGTATATTTTTATTTTAATGTATTTATTTATTTTGTCATATGAGGCAAAGTATTCTGAGCAGTTGACTTTGCATTTGATTCTGTCTGGTACTTTAGAAAAACTAGAAATCGTAAGTCCCCTTGATCCTGTGATTTGAAATTTTCTTGTGTGGCACAGGTAAAAGACGATAACCTCTCTGATCTTTTCTACTCATACCTCATTAATCTGCTAACCCTGTAGTACAAGTATTATAACTTATTTTGAAGTAAAAATAAAAGAAACCATGATAATTATTTCAGAAGAATAAAGTTGTGCAGTTTGAGAAGGCATGGTAGGAAAGTCATTGTTAAGTATTTATTAGAACTTTGTTAACATATTTCAGCATCTGTAGCAGTGACCTAATAATCAGGCTCTAATTTGTCCTTGATGTAGAAAGCTGGTTACTGAAAAGGGCTGTCTGTGTCATATTATTAGGTAACTGGTTAATATTCTCACATAAAGAGAATACAGGATGCATGGAGCATCATGAGACAGACTCAAGTGTATAGACATCTGTGGGCTGAAGGCAGTTAATATCTTTAACATTGGAAATACTTTACTAAGTGAGCTAGAGAAACTGACATCAGGGATTGAGTTGATGAATGCATTTTTACCTTCAGTGGGTTTTATTTTATCTACATAACTTACAGTAATGTGGAGAAGATAAATGATTTCAGAACTCTGAGCTGTGTTGAACAAAGAGGAGTTAATAAGGTGGAATAGTATGCTTCTAAAGAACTAAATCAAAATGTAAAAATAAAGGTTTGAATAGGGGCACTATATAAAAGTGCACAAATTGTAATTTAAAGATAACTTATTTGACATTATATAAAACCTAATTATTCTCTATATAAAATAAAAGAAGTATGTATAATAATTTAAATAGTTTCATTCTCAATATGCTAAATAAATTAAGTATGTAAATATTTGGCAATTTGCCTATAGATTTTAAATGAACGTAGTAACTCAACCTTCTATGGTCTTCTTTTTTCCCTCTTGACATTTACTTAATGTGCTTTCTTACTTACCTCAGAATCCAGTGTTCCTTTCACTAGATTTTTTTTTTACCCACAAAAGTACTTGTTTTGGGTACACCAAATTGAAGTTTCAATTTTCTCAAGGGGCTTTTAAAAATTTTTTCTGCTCTAAAAGAAAAAGTTCCTAATAGTTTTCAAGACATAAATGTCTTATTCTTCTATTTTCAACAATCTAAAAGCATCTTTAATAGAAAAAATATTAGTAGAAGTTTTGAGATTTATATTACATTTCTATGTTTAAATCTTAACATAGTAAAAAAATTATTCAGAGCACATTTTATATTTGGAAAGAATTTCTATATAAAGATCAGGACAATTGAATATTATATTGAAAAGAATTTCAAAAGTCATTTAATTTTAATGATGCTTGATAATATTAAATTACATGTCTAAACATAGAAGCTAGTAAGTAGGAGAGCTGGGGATAAATCTCATGCTTTTCTCTGCATTAATGCAATGCTTTCTCCTATCTGATTCAACTTATATATGTCCTGCCAATTATTTAATAAGTGTACAGTCTTAGAAATTTGTTATTAGACTGGTCTGTGCTATGAATATCAAGAGTGTGCTCATATAAATTAAAATGATGACAAGATTACTAGGTTGACCTCTGCTATGAACTATGTTCTTGTTTAAAATATGATGATATCTCACTGTATATGTGCCAATGTCAACTGTGTTGTCCCCACTTATACAGTTGCCCTCTAGATCTCATTATGATTTTTCATTGATACTGATCTCCAGCTATGTAGAAGATATTGAAGACAGTGTAGTCGTTAAGGGGTAAATATTGAACATATCAAAACCCCAGAATCTGAAACTCAGCATTTTCCAGACAAGAAAGAAGAAAATTGCTTTGGATGGTAGCTTGTCTTCTAGGGATTATATCAGATATTATCCAGTCCTTCTTGTTTAATCGACACAAACTCTCTAATTAATTTGTTTGCTTTCCTTTTTTCTGTGATGAGCTACCTGACAAGAAATACCTTAAAGGAAGAAGGATTTGTTTTGGCTTATAATTTGAACCTACAGTCCATCATGGCAGAGTCTTGATGGCAAGACAGAATTTGGCTGTGGCAGCAGAAGCATGAGGCTTCTTAGTCACACCTGAGTGGACCAGTAGGCAGAGATGTAGAGACTGAGCTACAAGTGAGGCCCAGTTGTAGACATAGAGGCCTGTCTCTTAGTGAACTACATCCTCCATCAGGATCCCCAGATCTTAAAAAGAATTCCACAACCACCAGAGGAAATGAAGTTCACATTTGAATCATAATATGTGTATTCTAGTTAGATTTTTATTCCCATGATGAGAAACTAGGACTACTTCTCCTGATCACCTAACCACATGAAGAAAAGTAAGAGCAAGCACTCAAGGCAGGAACCTGGGAGCATAAACTAAAGCAGAAATCTTAGAAGAATGTTGCTTACTGATGTTCTCCTCCTGGTTAACTCAGTTTGCTTTCTTATACACCCCAGGACCAACTTCTCTGGGAAGACACTGCCCACAGGGGTCTGAACACTTCCATGTCAATCCCCAATCATGAAAATGCTCCACAGACTTGCCTAAAGGTCAATCTGATGGGGGCATTTTCTAGCTCAAGTTAAGTCTTCTTAGATGACCTTAGCTTATGCCAAGTTGACAAAACACTAGCCAACACAATACCAAACATGGTAACCATACTCAGAGTTTTATACATGAATAAACTGAACTTTTCGAGGTTAACAGTATCCCATTACTGACTGTCAACACTTGCTAATCATTATCATTGGAACAAGCAATTACGAAAGGGGCATCTGAGCTGGGTGGTGGTGCCACATGCCTTTAATTCCCACACTTGGGAGGTAGAGGCAGGTCAATCTTTGTGAGTTCAAGGCCAGCTTGGTCTACAGAGTGAGCTCCAGGAAAGCCAGGACTACACAGAGAAACCTTGTCTAGAAAAAAATAAAAATAAATACACACACACATACACATGAGACATTCTTGCAAAATATGTGCTAAAATCCAATAATTGCTTTTAGCATCATTCTGGAATTCATAGCAAATGCAATAAGATAGAAAAGAGATGTATACAGATGAAAACTTTCTTGTTCATCACTGACATTGTTAACTATATAGACAATTGATTAAGAGCCTCCTGGATCTAGTAAGCAGTTACAGAAACGTTAAAAAATTAGAATTGATGCTCACAAATGAAACATTTTCCTATATATCAGTATTGAACATCCAGAATCTGAAATTAGAACCCTCCAAATGAAATACAAAAGTTTAAATTTTATGAAGACAATATACAATCAATGTGTAGATAATCATAAAATGCTAAACAATATGTGTATAAGTAAGTAAGTAAATGGAAGGCAGGATGTCTCGATATTTTCAATATGTCCATTCCCAATTTCACTTATAGAGTCAATACAATACCAATCAAAACCCTTGCTAATGGAGCAGATACATTCTTTGTAAAGCTTAAATGGAGCAGTCACAGGCAAGAAAACAGTCATCAGAACACAAAGTGTACAGTTAGAGGACCAGAGCTATATGTCTGGAGAGTTTTATGAAATCATGATCATCAAGTGTTTGTCACCAATGAAGGAACAAATACATAAATAGAACTAAGTCTAGAAATCAACCCACACAGAAATGGACTCCACTGATTGTTGACAAAGGAACAATGCCAATTTAATTTGAAAACATTGATTTTCAGCACATAGCACCAAAATGAGTGAGCTTTCATTTGCAAAAATCTCAATATATGAAGAGACATTTAATTTTTTTTAAAGTTACTACAAATATACTGTAGTCCTAAGTATAATCAAGATACACAGCTATGAAACTCCTCTGTATAATCTAGAAGAAATACTAGATATACTTAGACATGGCAAAACATCAAAGTACAACTGATGAAATAATATGTAACTTGGGGTTCGCTAAAATTAAAAACTTTGCCACACTAAAGACCAAAGCAAGGGAATGAGAAGATGAGAACATGTTTGCAGAAGGAATGTGTGATAAAAGACTTTTTGTTAAATATATAAATAACTATTAAAACTCAATGAAGAGAATGAATAACCTGATTTAAAAAGGAGCAAAAGACCTAAGTACATAATTCTCCACAGAACATATACATACAGCAAATAAATACATGAAAAAATGCTGAATGCCTTGTATTGCTAGGGAATTCCACTCTGAAGCAAGGAGTAGCCATTGCACCGTCATTAGGATGGCCAGAACCCTAAACACTGGCAATATCAAGTGCTGATAGTGATGTGGATGAACAGGAACCTCATCCACTGTGGAAAAAAAACTTCAATCTGGCTCAAGGTCTTCAAAAAAAAAGAGCAGTTGTACTGTGGTTTAATAAAGATCATGATAAATGAATAGGCTGAATAGATGTTTATTCATGGAGAAATAACTTACAACCTAGACAGATGAACACCAGCAAGTTCCACCGGACGCTCTCCTCTCTGCATCCCGCCAGCAAGCTAGCATTCTCTGGCTCCTCCTCAGACCTAATTCCACAAGTCACTTCTGCCCCTGGCTCCACCATTAATGGGTGTCGTCAGTGCCACAGTTGGAGACAAAATGAATATCCCACTGCAATTCCCCTTTTAGTCTAAAGAAAAGATTTAGGCTTGATACAAAACTATATACAAAACAGTGAATAACAAGTATGCTCTAAGAAAAGGAAAATTGAGAACAAAACAACCTACATATCTAGTCCTAGGGTAAAAGCATAATGGAGTTTACAATAGAGTTGTCCTAAGCTGGAAAACTTAAGTCTAGTACCAAATATATCTAACCAGAAAGAGAGAATAATAGTTGTAATAGTTTAATCTACAACCTCATCAATACCTGAGAAGGAAAATAATGATACTAGGGTAGACAGGAAGTGTGATGGGCAACTTCCAAAAGGTTCAGTGAGGACAGAAACAACAAATAGCAACATTGGTACAGCCAGTTTTGGCTAAGGCCAAGAGTACTTGACAGACCACAACAACAGCAGGGAGGTAGAAAGGCTGTCTTACCCTGACTTGGCAAGGTTCAGCAGTCTTCTATATTTATCTCCTGCAGGCCCATAGGACCACATGTCCAAAATCAGTGGTCAAGGTGGGGGCAGTTCTTTGCCCAAGAGGCCATTAGCCAAAGCAAGGATGAACTCCACAAGGAGCAACAACAACAGTATCCAACATATTTTCAGGAAAGTGCATGGTGTTGTCAGGAGCAACAGTGTCTCATGTCAATTGATTACAAATATTAAAACATTTAAATGCCATGTTCTTCAGGTTTATGAAGTGATTGAAGATTAAGCATCTATGTCTGACTGATCTCATAGGTAAAGAAAACATGGGTGAAGATAATGTGTAATACTCAGGAACTTAGCTAAAAAAACTGATTAAAACTTCCTTGAATAAAGCAGGGACAGATACCTAAACAATATAACTATGAACATATATATATATGTATATATGTATATATATATATATATATCCCTAAAGTAAAGGTAAAGTAGAAATGTCTAGACAAGAGGTAGAACTATAAAAGGCAGCAAGATAAATATTCCAAATTGTATCAATATACAAAATGTCTTGAACAAAAGCAAAAGTATACATACATAGAATATGGCAAGAATAATGTGCATAAAACATCATAAATGGAAAGATTTCACACAATATGACAAATTATAATATACAATTCTTCCAGGAAGGGAATATAAATTTAATTTTACATAGGTTACCACAAATAAGAATATTTAACAATGTAAACTGTAATACTAATATCTCACTCTTACTAGATAGTTCACAAGAAGATAAGCTAATCTACCTATATCCATTCTAAACCATAACTTTCCCAACCATACCCTATTCCTGTCTAAAAGAGATACTGAAGTCTAAGCATCACCTTTCATACCCAACCCCAAGTAACTAAAACCAACCCTCAGAAGATGAATATTTTCCCTAAATTCCAAGAGTAGGGAAAGGGGGCGTCATCATCTTAAGATTACTTCCTGCTGAAATGGGATGATGATTGCTCCATGGGATCCTGGGAAGAAAATTTTAAGCAAACAAATTTCTCAACAGAACTGGCTGTGACATATGTAGCTAGTCACTGTGTGGCAGAAAATGCTTGACTGGAGTTTTATTTGAAACTCTGGCCAGGGTGTAATAAGAAGGTGCACCATTACAGCAAGCTAGTCTTAAGTTGTCTCAAGCAAAACAGTCTCAAAACGGTTTTAGGGTGAAGTTTGTAGTCCGGATGCATCAGGTTGAGTCAAGTGGAAATGTCCAGTTGGGGCCCCATCTTCTTTCCAGAGTGTTCAAATATTGCTGTTAGGAATTGTTATTATTCCTTGTGGAAAACTTAAACATCAATATCAAAGTAAAATTATCAAGTTTTAAGGTATGCATTAGGGAAAGGCAACAATAAGCATTAAAATGTATATGAGAAAATTAGGATTTCCTAGAGAAAATTGTGTATAAGCGAATGAGTCCCCAGATTTTGTTTTCTTCTGCCTTATATCACAGTTGATTGCTTTTCTTTTGTGAAACAAGGTCTTGTGTATCCCAGGCTGACATTGCTCTAAGTTAAGGTGAATTTGAATTTCTGATCCTTCTGCCTCTGCCTTCATATTTCGAGGCTTACAGATACATGGAAACAGACCTGATTTACACAATTTCAGGATGAAACATGGGCTTTTGCATACTCAGCAACATTCTACATGCCTAGCTACACCCTCAGCTCCATGTCAGGCATACTCTAGTCATGTTAACCTGGTATCATACCCTTAGGAAAGATCACAGCCACTGGTTGTCCAGTGCCAAATGCTCAGTTCTAAACACACACACACACACACACACACACACACACACACACACACACATTTTACACGTGTGTGTGAGAGAGTGTATGTACATATATATATATATATATATATATATATATATATATATATATATATATAAACATAGGCACTCAGCAGGTTTATATGTGAGAAAATGTGTGTGTGTGTGTGTGTGTGAGTACATATGTGTTTACAATAACAGTTAATGAAAATGGGGCCATCAATTTGGATGAGAGCAAGGAGAGAGAAAAAGAAGGGAAACATAATAAAATTATTTAAGAAATAACAAAAAAATAAAAAAAAGCAAACCTAAGAAACTTGAAAAAGAAACAAAGACATTAGAGTGAGAGGTGAAAGAACAGTGAAGTAAAGGAGGGAGGAGGGGGAAGTGAAAAAATTAGTAAGGGAGAGATAGCAGGAAGGAGTGAAAAAAACAACAAAAAACAATAGAGACTATGTTACAAATTATAGATTATTCAGTTAAAAAAAGTTTGTTAACAAAAATGTCCAGCACAAAAAGAAAATTCTGAGAGAATCAGTTGACCTATGGAGGTGAGAGTGTGCAGGGAACATAAACAAATATATATATATATATATATATATATATATATATATATATATATATGTATGTATATATATATATGTATATATATATGTATATATTCATGGTATGGGATCAAGATTGTGGTTATGGTAAAGCCTGAGAGACTCCAGGTCTCAATCTTTACAGGTGTCTTCTTGAGCAAAGAAAAGTAGCTATATATCCTTCTGTGGCCTGGAAGACCCTGGGCTACTCTATTCTACCTGGACTTCTACAAGCTCTAACTCATGAGCTTTGGGTCCTGAGGTTGGATTGATGAGTGCAATTTGACTCAGGTTATATTAGTCAGCTGCCAAGGGGATATTTATAAAACAGAAATTATCTTAAACATGTTTGTCTTTTGGTAAACCTACAGTTGCCCCTTATTAAATCTGAGGAAGCTAGTACAATATTGGGGTGTCACCAATGCTGTCCTGATTAGCACAGGTGAAAACAGCAGACTTAGGCTTCATCCTTTGGAATTTTCTTCTCTTTTTTCAATGTGCTGGAGTAACACAGTGCAGAGGGATTTCATGGAAGTTTCTCACAAAGAATTATAGTTTTGCAGTAGCGCTGATTTATCATCCAAGAGACCAGTTCATAAAATAGAAATGCAATAAAACATAATGGGGAGTGTTTTTTTCTGTCCCTCCGTGCAGCTCTTATTGACATTAATGGGACTTGCACGTGATTTGGGGAAGGGGAGTCTGCATGGTGTTTCCAAAGGCTTTATATTTAGACAGATTCAATGAGAAAATCCCATGTGTTTTCTTCAGGCACAAAATAGAATAAAAAGAGAGACACAAGGCCTGTCCTTGGAGAATACTGTGCTTTTTGTTGGTGTAATTTGATTTATTTTCCTGTTCAGGGGTATGAGAACAGAGCAGGGGAGCCAGGAGGTGCAGAGGAAAGAGGGTGCTGTTTCATTACTGCAACCCAATGTGTTGAGAATGAGTTCACTCTAATCATTTCAAAGCACACCTTTTAAAAGTGCATCTATTTCATGTTGATTTAGCACTCCACATAGAATATTTTATTCCACCCCCAGTTCTGATAACATATAAAAACCATCTCGGAAGGGGGAAAGTAATGATTTTTTTTTTTTTTTTTTTTTACTCCTAATTCAATCAGACTTCTAAGCCTTCCTGGAATTGAGGCAATCGCTTTTTGCATCTGTTTTTTTTTTTTTTTTTTTTCATACTTAGTGAGTACTGTCCTTGAAGTTGTGTTTCTGAGTGGGTGACATTATTCCATTTATATTTGTAATTTAAAAAAATGACACATTTTCATGGTACAATGTGTAAAAAAGTATAAGGCATTCAAATATAAAAATTGATGATAATCTTACCACCAAGAAACAGTACCATACTGTTACATTGTGGCCAATAATTAACATATATTTTATGAAATTAACATTTTTAGATACTGCCTTGTAAGATGTTTTATGATAATCAAGTCTTCATGTGTTTGTACAATCTTTGAAAACATGATTTCAATGGCTGGATAATTAACCACTTATTGAGTAATTATAGGTGTTCAGGTTGTAAGGATTCAGGCATTAATGCTGGCCTGCCCCATCACCTGGAAGAATGCACTCAGGCAGTACTCTGGTCAGCCCAGGGTTCCATGAGTACTAACTAGTCTGCATGCAGGTGCAAAAGGCTCCTTTAAAAGAAAGACCCCGCCCAATTACTATCTCTTTCCTGATGTTCCCCTGGGGCAGACAGGCCTTGTCTCCCCTCTTCTGTTCTCTCTCTGTGTCTCTGTCTCTGTGTCTCTTTACCTCTTTTCTATTTTTTTCTTTATTCCACCCCCCTTTCTAATAAAGAGAATTTCTAATAAGAGAGTTTCTAATAAAACTCTCTTAAGCCTGCCATGTTTGTCCCTCTGCCTCGGTCACACTTGCCTGCCATGGAATCTGCCAAGATCCACCACCACTTTATTCCTAACACAGGTTGCTTCTAAATTTTTGTTATTAACCAGAGTTTTCTTTATAATGTTTTGTGCACAAAATTGATACTGAAGTCTTACAGCTTTTCACATATTTACCAGGTTGGTAGGTAAAATTATTCCAGCTTACACTTTTTGTTTTCATTAGTTTGATTAATAAAGCAACTGAGCAGTTACTCAAATATTTATTTGGCTGTGAAGTCATTATTTGGTGACTAAAAAACATTTTGTAACACCACATAAATCCTCTCATCTCATTCTGGGGTTTACTTTTGCCTGGATTTACGTATCAGTTCTGAGCAAATGTTTTCATGCTGGAAGCTACAGATTTTATTAGAGAACACTTAGAGACAGCTTGACTTTAAAAACACGTAATTACTCATGAACTAAGAAAGAAATTTCCATGTCCACATCCCACTATGTCTGAAAAATGTGTATGTAAGGATCAAAACCTGCTTTCTTAGTAGCTGGGCGTCAGTGTGCTGCCTGGAGACAGTGTGTCTCACAGTACCCGTTACATCCTTAGCTAAGGCAGAGGAGTGGACTGTTCTCCAGTGCCAGAAGTTTACAACACAACTGTGCAAAACTCAAAAGCTGGAAAAGGGCTAGGAAGCTGACTCAGTGGGTGAATACTGTTCTTGCAGAGGACCATCATTCAGTACCCAGCTCCTATAGGACAGCTCCCAACCCCCTATAAAACTGGTGAATCCTGAGGGAACTTAAGGCCTCTTGTGTCCTCTGAGGTCTCCATTGAATGCATGCGACACACATGAACTCAAGGCGAATAACACACATACACATAGGAAGCAATACCTTACAAAGTGCTAGGACAAAGTGAAGTGCTTAGGAGGCCAAGACTTGTGAGTGAAGGTGTTAAGAATGAATTCTTTATATAGCACTTGTTGAGTTTCAACAAAATTTAATTTTTGTATTCATCCGATGCTATCTAACAGGCTGCTTAACACACCCATGCTGATGGCAGCAGTAGGTTTACAACCTTAATCTGTTCAATTCCATTGGCCTGTGGGCTGGAAGCTAAATTAGATTTTATTCAACCCATTGTTTATCAAAATGGGGAAAAAGAAACAACTTCTTGCCCAAGAACACAGCCACACATATAGTTCAGGATTTCTGCAACAGAATAGAGTTCAAAGATTCAAACAGAAAACAAAGCATTTCAAGCACTTTCTTTAAAATGTAGAGATTTGGAGCCATCCTTATGTGTTCATGGGAATTTCCCTAGTGCCAGGTTTTTTTTGTTAATCAATTAATGGTTCCTTCTATCAAGGTATTTCCTTCTTTGCTCTGTCTCTGTCTCTCTCTCTGTCTCTGTCTCTCTGTCTCTCTGTCTCTCTCTCTGTCTCTCTCTCTGTCTCTGTCTCTGTCTCTGTCTCTCTCTCTCTCTCTCTCTCTCTCTCTCTCTGTCCTTTTCCCAACTTGACATTCCTGTTCTTTTATGTTCTTCTGCCTTCCCTTCCCTTCCCTCCTCTCCTCTTCCTGTTGTAACCTGTCTTTGTGGGGCTTCAGGCAGACCCCATTCAACTTGCCTGTTTGGACCTGAGAAGGGGGTGTGGATTGAGAAAAGGCAGGTAAAGAGGCTAAGAAAAAGACAGAGACACGGAATATAGTCAGGAGGGAAATCCAGTGAATACTAAATGCACCAAATGTATTCTTCAACATTTTTAAATAACCAAAAGGGGAATGTGGCAAAAAACTTCTTTATCAAAATACAAGGAAGAAACGGACTCTTCTTTAATTCTCCAAACTTTTGGTAACCATGTATTAGACCAAATCTTTCCTTATCTGGCCTTGAGTGTTAAGAGTACCCACATCTCAAAGCAAGTCTCTTGTTATTTAGGTAAGACATCTTCACCTAAGACCAGACAACCTACAGTAGCCACACCTTAGACCTTTAGGTCTTATGACTTTAATTTTGGAAGAGTAAGAATAGTTTTGAACTCTCTGACCATGAGCCAAGATGAAATGAAGCCATTTTTATGGATCCTAATACTTTCCACTCTCTCCCCTTCCTCCCATGCTCCCAATTTACTCAGCAGATCCTGTCTACCTTTCGTAGGTGGAAGGAACCATGTGTGTTTCTCTTTGGGACCTCTTTGACATCTAGCTTCTCTGGAGCAATAGTGGAGATGATGGTGACTGAACTGGCCTCTTCTGCAGTTATCAGGTTGAGGACTACTGTAGTTGTCAAACCTTCATCCAGTAACTGATAGAAGCAGATGCAGAGATCCATAACTAACCATGAGGCCAAGCTCCCAGAGTCCAGTCGAAGAGAGGGAGAAGCAATAATACGAGTAAAGTAATCAAGACCATGATGGAAAAACCCACAGAAACAACTGACCTGAGCTTGTGAGAGCTCACTGACTCCAGAACAACAGCAGTGAAACCTGCGTAGGACTGAACTAGATCCCCCTGAATGCAGATGGCAGTAGGTGGATTGAGCAGTTTATGAGGCCACTGGCATTGGGACCAGGATTTATCCCTAGTACATGAACTGGCTTTTTGGAGTGCATTTGCTACGGAGAGATATCTTGCTTAACCCAATAACAGGAGGAGTGCCTTAGACAGCCCTCAGTGTGGTGATGGGATAGACTTCCTTGGCTTCCCATGGGAGATAATATTCTTTCTAAGGAGCAGATGGGGAGGGGGGTCATGAGGGGAAGGTAGAGGGAGAGGGGAAAGGGGTGGGAGAACTGGAATTGATATGTAAAATTAAAAATGAAATTTTAAAAATTCAGATGTTTATTATGATAACCCTTCCCCTCCCTTGCCCTCCTCTCCCTCCCCTCCCATCTCTTTCATTCATTTTCTTGTCTTGTCTTTTTATCTTCTTAGACAGCATTTACTAAATAATTTCCAACACAAGATGCTCCTACCTCAGTGTACTGAGTAGCTGATGTTAATTCTATTACCATACTTGGGTCTATTTTATCCTATTTTCTCTTTTGTTAAATATGTTGGAGCTTTAAACAGTCTTATATTAAGGCACATAAACAAGAGAATCAACATTTGTCTTCTCAAAGGCAATCATTTTCAGTTTGGTTAATTACCACATCTGCTTGACTAGCTATTTATTGATATAATTAAAATGTTAAAGAAATTAGTTATGATTTGTATTTTTATATGATTTTTGTTATAATTTTTATTTCTCAATACAATTAAAAACTTAAGGTTCTTGTTATGAGACATTAAGACATTTTTTTTCCCTAGCTGTTGGCCGAGTGTCTGTGAGCTCCTAGGAGCTTAGGTTAGCTGTCTCTAGGGGTTTTCCTGTCATGTTCTTGACCCCTCTAGTTTGTATAATCCTTCTTCCTTCTCTTCCACTGGATTCCCAGAACTTGGTTGTTGATCTATGCATCTGCTTCCATCATTTACTGGCTGTTCAATCCTGACAATTATGGTAGTCATCAATCTGATGACAGGAGAAGGTCAGTTCAGGCACCCTGTTCACTATTGCTAGGAGTCTTATTGCTGGATCATCTTTGTGGGTTCCTGGGAGTTTCTTTAGTTCAGGTTTCTCCCTAACCCCATACTGATGCCCTCTATCAAGGTATTTCTTTCATTGCTTTCCCTCCCAGTCCCACTCCAAACTTGACCATCCTGACCTCTCATGTTCCCATCCCCCATTTCCTACCCTCTATTTCCCCCCCCACACACACACCCAGTTTACAGTTTACCTAGAGCCTAGGCCTCTAAATGTGTGTGACAGTTGTATAACTTGGTCTCTTTGTGGGGCCCCTATCAGTGGGACCAGGATCTGTCCCTGATGCATGAGCTAGCTTTTTGGAACCCATTCACTATGATGGAATGCTTTACTCAACCTTGATGCAGGGGACAGGAGCTTAGTTCTGCTTGATATGACATACTTTGTGACTCCCCAAAGGAGGCTTCCCCTTTCTGAGGAGTGGATGGCAGTAGGGGTGGGGAGGGGTAGAAAGGAGGTGGGGGAGGGAATGGGAGAAGAGGAGGGAGGGGAAACTGTGGTTGGTATGTATAATAAATAAATAATTTTAAGTTTTAGAATTTTCCCTGTCCTCTCATACTACTTGACATAGTTTCTCTTGAACTTATTTCTGCCAATTTTTGATTCTATTGTACAGAAAAACTTTGAAAATGCATTTCTTATTTCTGTTTTTTCCACTAAACAGAATTCTTTGGTCTTTTTAATCATGACAGAAACTTCTAGAAGGCTATCTTAACTCTTCTCTGCCTTGAACATTTTTATTTTTCTCTTTCTTACTTTCATTTTTGTCTGGTTTGCAGAGGGAACTAGAAGGGAAGAGGACATTTGTATCTAACCTTGCATGGATGGTGGCCTATGTGATCTCATTATGGACAGGTTTTGACCAGAAGGGTAGAAGATGTCTCTCCAAGGAGTAGTTTTGAGGTGGGATTGGGATTTTGTGAATGTTTCAGAATGATTCATCTTTGGACCAAGAAATACAGCAAGAGGGAAAAGCTTCAAGGGGAAATGACAGAGTAGAGGAAAGGGCCCTGGTACTGTGGAGAGGGACAGGGACTGCACTCCACAGCATCTTATTGTCAGACCTTTCAGCAACTCAAAAAAAAAGTAAGAGGAAGAGAAAACAAAGTGGCTTTTTTTTAAACACACAGTAGGCAGTTCACCTAGAGGGGAGCAACACAGACTTTCCATGTACCTACATGGACTGCCTTTTACTCTGGGATAAGACATAGCATTGCTTTGGTAAGAATGGTTTGAGTGATTATGGGAGCTACTTGATTAGTTTTCAGATTAACATTTGTAACCCACATAAGTGTGTTTCAAGCTTGGGAACATGTAATTCAATCCACACAGACGTTGCTTTCCTGGTAAAGTTGCCTTCTCTTCTGGCAGGGTGGCTGCAGGAGTTGCCTTTTCTCCTCCCACTCTGCTCTGCCTTGAGCCCCACTGCCACCATTCCCTCTGAGGAGGGCAGTAGAGACCCACTGATGAGGCTGAGGTTGAAAACTCTTTGTTTCTGCTTCCTGTTCAAACTAGATTTGCCTTCTTTCCCTGCATAATTTGATCAGCCAGACTCAGGAGAATAATGGTGTCCAGGGGAAGGTTTTCAATGACTGTGACTTGGCACAGTTGTCTTTCAAAAGGATAGAGTCACAAATGCAGACTGTATGGGTGAAACCTAGCTTGTAGATTAGTACACAGGGCTCACCTTCCCCAGCCTCTGAAGCCTCTAAAGCTGCGCTGGCCACGAGGTCTCAACTCCTATAGGAGCTGACCTGGAACTGGGGTCCATATCTCCAGATACTGCAGCTTTTCAAGTAGGATTCTGCTGTGTCTCTGCTCATAGTATGTTTACCTACATCTAAAGAAAGTATACCTCTAATATTTGTTATCACATTAAGAATCTTGACTCAAGGTCTGGTTCTATCTCATTACAAATTGAACCCAAACCTGAGTAATGCTTCTCACCCTTTAAGAGAGGATTTATTCAGTTTCTGATTACTTGCCAAATATTATATACCACCCTAAGTTCCTTGAAAGACATAAAAAAAAAACTAGAGGGTGAACAATGTGTATTTTGACAGAAAAGATAGAAATCGAAATACCAGAAGAGGGAAAATAGTGTGAGGCCATAAAAGAAGGAGGGCAGTCAGGTGAGTTTTAACTGCAGCTGCATGAACACTGCACACTCTAAAATGCAAATGCTGGTAGCCATGAGTTCTGGAAAGACAAGTGGAATGTGACCCAGGTCACAAAGATGGGATGACTGACTGGGAAGGCTGGAGGAAAGGGAAGGAAAATTCATGACCTTGTTCTCCTATGTCAGATACTGGCTATCTCTGGGCAGTAGACTCACTCCCACAGACTTCAAGGATGGCAAGCTTTCAGTCAGCATCTGGTAATACCACAGAAATCATGATTTGATTAGATATTTAATGCAGTTTGGGTATCTTTGTCATGAGGTAGAATTAAAATTTCACAAGGAAACCTAGAAGGTAGATCTTTGATTTGGTTTTTGGTTTTTAAGACCAGGCCTCACTTTGCAGCCCAGTTAACTTCAAATTTCTGATCATCCACTCATGCTGGGTTCCTGGGTGGGGAGATTTACAGAGGTGGGCTACCATGCTCCCCTGGAAGCAATCATTCTAACCACTCATTTACAAAGGTGAGGAGAACCGAGTTTTGTATGCCTTACCTGTAGATAGGAGAGCTGCAAGGAGCAGTTCTCTATAAGTGGCTATGTTGGGACACTCCTCCTAGAGTTTGTTCTGAGGAGTAGGAAATGGGGTTTGAATAATGACTCTTTTGTTTTAAAGATGTATTTTGCAATTGTGTTTTCTAGTTGTAGAGATGTCATGTGCTATAAGAGTTGGCTGTAAGCCTGTCCTGTAAGCTTGAGGGGTGTCAGATGCAAGAAAACAAATGGTACTAGTGGCTGTTTGTGCTCATGGTTCTAATGATCTAAATCTCTCCAGTGATGCTGATGTGTAGCCAGGTCTAAGAAGTCATGGTTCAGAGGCACCAATGATTGGGTCCAAATTTATATATGTGATGCAGGGTAAGGTCAGGGTGGGTTCACAGGGTGCCACGTTCAACCTCTACCAATGTTTCAGGCTATGTATAGAAGGGTGGGGCAGGGCAATGCCAGAGAGCATCATTAACAAAGTGTGTGTGTGTGTGTGTGTGTGTGTGTGTGTGTACACCCATATGTGCATGTGTGTGACAAATACAAATACATTGAGGAGATAATGCACATAGCGACCTAGCTAACTAGAGCACACAAGGTGCAAGGTGAGCAAAAAGATTCAAGACATGTTTGGTTTCATATTTCTTGTGTTTGAGGCTGGGGCACCCTGGAATACCCAATAAACAGAAGACAATCTGCCAGTCATTGCCTGAGTACTCCCTGGGTCATATTTCTGAAAGCACCCCAAGTGTCTTGTGAATCATCAGACCTGAATCTAGATGGTTGGTAGAAAATAGCTGAGCTCAGTCTTTTGTGTACTCAAATTTGTCTGGAACTGAATGAAGGAGATGTTGTCAAAGCCCGGGATATGAACCTGATAAGCACAGACCTGCAACTGTGTGAGTCAGACAGCATCCGGGCTACACAGCACTCACAATAACCAGTGTGTTCCAGGTGATAAGGCTTAACTGCCACTATGCCGCATGAGATATCATAATCATCTTTTCTAAGAAATGAAGTTTAGTTAACAAGAGACATTATGGAGTGCCACACCAACAATGAAGAAGTAATGAGATTCTCTGGACATTTTAAAAGTTATAGGGTCCATTGATGGGTGAAGGAAGAGGGCTAAATCCAAAATTCAGATGTTGTCTCATTGAATAGGCAGTTCCTGCAGCCCTCAAGTTGCTTGCCCAGGAAAGGTTTTTCTGACTTTGGGTCAGGTGAGCACACCACTCTGCATCCCTTTTGGCCACCATTTCTGTCTGGTCCCACATCAGAAATGCATGCTCAAAGCCTTGAATAACAGCCTTGCTGCTGCTGCTGCTCTCAGCTTCTGGTGATAGTGATTGGGAGGTGTGGCTGTAATAGGTCTTTAGAAAAAGAATGCATTGATTTCTCTGTGGATTTTTTTTAGAGGCTTTGGGACATGACTGAGGGAATGGCTAATTACTATTTATGACTGTTTCATTCAGAGCTAATTGCCAGAGCTGCTGCAGACACTGAGGCCTTCACGGCGGCTCTGCACCAAATGTGCAAACACTAATAAAACGGTCGATGGGGCCAATTCTTTCCACATAAGTCCTGAGATCCAGTCAGTGTGATTCTGCATTTATGCATGAAAGCATGTATAAACACACACACACACACACACACACACACACACACACACACACACACACACACAAACACACGAACACAGGTTCAGAGGTAGTTCCTGAATTCTTCTGTAGTAGCTCTTGGGTATACTAGGAGTCAAATGGGATTCTGTGTTTTCCTTGTGTTAATAGGATGATCAAGGACATAGAAGTAGTATGGAGAGATAGGTTCTTAAGGGAAAAACAGAGATGTGCTCTATGAAGAAAAATAGATACCCCATGCAAGGCTTGGGTTTTGTGCTCCTGAATTATTTTCCTCCTCCAGAAGAACTCAAGGCAGCTGTGGGGTACACAGGGTGTACCTGAATGTGGTACAGATGGTCCAGTGCACACCTGGTGAACAGATTTTGGGTTAGGTTTTGAACTATGTTCCCCATGTGAATCCCCAAAACCAAGCATAGACCCTCTTCACTCTGCTAAGAATGGGGAAGAGAGCCTAAGGAGGTCTTCTAACATCTGGACTTCTTAAAGGAAGCCTATTTTACAAGCCTCTTCTCTTCTTTTCCCTTCCCCCACTCCTCTCCTCTCCTCTCCTCTTCTCTCTTCTCCTATGCCCTATCCTCCCTGTCCTTCCCCTCCACTCCCCTTTCTCTCCTTTTTCTCCTTACTCCTCCCTTCTATCTTCTTTCTCCCCCTTCTCCCTCCTTCTCTCCTATCCCCTTACTTTCTTTCTAGAGAGAAAGTAAAGTTTATTTGAATTAGGATACATTAAAGAGTTATTAACCAATAATCAATGTGTGTATGTGAAATGTTAGTTATCTTGGAACTTAAAATAGATACAAAACATGTAATGTAACAGGGTAATTTAACATCATCAACAAAAATACAACAAATAATTAGTGAGAATCAGCCTTTTCTTTTGACTTTCCTATCAAGGAAACCAGAGTTATCTTAGGTAGACTGTAAGGAGCTGGGGAAGACTCCATAGCATGGTCCCTATAGTGAAGAGGAGGCAGGTCTATCTCTAAGGTGAAAACTGAGAATGGGCTCCAAGTTGATGTCAGGGATGAGTTTGGGTATCTTCACTAGGAATAGTTCATCCTTAGGGTCAGGAGTAGAGATGTGCCCTAAGGTGAGAGAGGATTGGATAGCTTTTAGACGGTGTAAGCAAAGCGGCTCCTTCCAAGGTGAAGACACCTGAGGACTGGAGATGTTTTCCTAAGAGAGGCACAAAGAGCAGCTATGCCCAGTCTTCGGGAAAATGTGTTTCTGTGACCAGTCCTTAGTTTCCAGATCCCAAGGCTGCAGGACTCAATGAATGTTAGAAGTAGACTTTTCCTTCTGAAGAAAATTTAGGAGCATGTTCCTGAGCAGCTCCACAGGAATTACAACAAACAGAAAGTAGAGCATGTTCTTCTCATGTAGGACAATGCATGTCCCCACCTTTGGTCACCCTGGTCATATGGAAGCACCCCTAAACCCAAATATTAACTGGGAGTAGAAGCACAGGCATAACAACCCAACATTATGGAGACTGAGGCAGAAGCTTCACAAGTTTCAAGCTAACCTAAACTACAAAGAGTGACACAGCCATCAAGCAATCATTGAAACAGAAAGCAAATATCATTGCCATTCCTTGATGAAGTCAGAGATTAGAGTCAGAAATTATTTAGGAAGTACAGTAATGTGATAGCTTTTAGTATCAGAAGGTGGTCTATTAAATCAATACTAGTGGAAAAGAGCTGAAATTTGGGCTAGAGTGATGAATGCACATTTAAGGCTGTGTGCTGCTCTTTAGAGGGCCTATATCTAGTTTCCAGCTCCCAGGTAGGTCACTAAGGCCTGCAACTCTAGCTCTAATGGTTCCATTACCCTTTTTGAGTCTCTGTGGGCAACTGCTCTTATGTGATCTATACAAACCCAAAAAGACATATACACACAAAAAGTTATTAAGTATCTGAAATTGAGTTTAAATTACAATAAAGAAATATTCCTATACATGGCTTGGAATCATAGACTAACTAAACAACAATTCCTGATTGCAGGTCTGTTTTCTGGAAAAGATGAATTACTTTCTTGTTGTTTTAAATTATTTTTGTTTATACTTTAAAATTTTCATGTATGTATGGAATACATTTTGATTTTTTAAAAATACAGTATTTTAATTATATTTTGAGAATTTCATGCATGCATACATACATATAGATCATATTCATCCTCTGCTCTACCCAAGTTCTCCCAGACCCACCTCCAACCCTCCCCATTTTTTATTTTTAATAATTCACCAATTCTGAGTGTGGGGCTACCCACTGGAGTATGGTTGATCTACCAGGACCTACATCTTTAAAAAAAAACAAACAAATTCTCTCTCCTCAGAAACTGTCAGCCATCAGTAGTTTGTGATCCTCTTATCTTGTCCTGAAACAACTAATAATTATTATTCTTATGAAACTCTTATAGAATTGCTGTGGATCCTGTGCAAGGTACAAGGAGTATAGAATCAATAAGGTAGAGCCTCAGTTGAGCAACTTGGGAATACCGGAGAAGATGTGGAGAAAACACTAACATGTGATGTTGCAAACATTTATGTACTCCACAGCTGAAGCCCTGGCTTTTCCATTTTAATTTCTATTGACATCTGAAGCTGAAGTACTGATGCATGGCAAATATGCCTGCTTTTAAAAAAAGATTTGATTCTGCTGTATTTTAAAGCATTGTTTCTGTACCTTCATAAATTGCATGTAGAAATGCTTTCATTGTTTTTTTTTAAGAAAATATTGATTTGCTAGGGAAGCTGTGACAAGATCTCATGCCCCAAGGGGCATAAACAACATCAATATGTTGTCTCACTGGAAGCTACAGGGCTGTGCTGCCTCTGCAGGCTCTAGGGCAAACCCCCATCTTCACATGATATTGTCCTTGTTCACATCTCGGTGCCCTCTTTTTACAAAGATACCATTCATACTGGATGAACAGCTCACTTTGCTCTAGTATAACTTATTCAGTGATACTAATTACTTTTTTAGAAATATTGTCACCCAGTGAGGCCACACTTTTGGCTTCTTGAGGCTAAGATTTCAACATAGAAAAAAACTCTTATTTTTAGCAGAGAGTATGATGCAATGTGTTGCAAAGTGTAACTTACATTCTCTAATCAATTGACAATGCTTTGTTCTTGAGAGCTCAGTTTTTCATTGATTTACCATTATCTCAAGTGGGCTGACCTTCACATCCCCGTTCTGTATAAGATTCAGATTGAAAAGTAGCTACAAGGGATTTATGATACACATTTTCAGAAAGAGCTAAAGACAGAGCACCTGTCTGCTTATCTCCAGAGATGTTCATCCCTCAGTAGCTATGGTATTTACATGAGATGAGGTCTGAGCTTCAAGGTAAAATATGTATGTATGTATGTATGTATGTATGTAGGTAGGTAGGTAGGTATGTGTGTATTTACATTAGACATAGATGTAAAGGGGCTGTAGAGACTGCTCACTCAGTACAGCATTTGCCCTTATTGTGTGAGCATCTTTATGCTAGACCTAGTTCAATCCTTATCACCCATGTAAAAACAAATGTCATTGTATACATGTTGGCAATCTCATCTCTGGACTGTTAGAGACAGGAGAATCCCTGCAGTTCATGGGCAGGTATTTTAACTAAGTAGCAAGCTTCCAGTTCCCTGACAGACCTGGTTTCAAAAAACAAGGTGGACAGTGATTCAGAAAGACACTAAGCATCAACCTTGGGCTTCCACATGGGCACACACAGACACACACACACACACACACACACACACACACACACACACACACACACACACACACACACACTGGGAGACTGAACAGACTCTGTGATCCCTATTTTCTAGTGTGGACAAGGTAACAAAGTTAAACGCAAACATTGTAGGGTGCATTGGGTTTGCTTTACTAGCTGGTCTTACAAGGGGCTTGCTGAACCAGTATTTTTAGAATGCTAGTAAACCCTTGTGCAGTTACTCAAAACTTTAAATGTTGTTTCAATTCTAAAGCCATAATTGAATTACAAACTAATCCAAGGGCAGAGACTTCTCTTTTTACTTTCTTTGTTTTCTGGCATTTAGTAGAGTTAGTTGTATAATATACATGTTCCATGGTCACCTGTGCATAGTTTTGAGTTTCAGAGTTTTTGCCTCTGAATAAAACTGCAGTCATGGTTCATGTTTATGTTTTAAGTGTAAGTAGTTGATGTACCAAGTTGGTGTGTGTGTGTGTGTGTGTGTGTGTGTGTGTGTGTGTGTTACATACAACTAATATACTAACCCACAGTCATAAATAAGATAATAAGGTGCAATTTCATACCATCTTTCTTGTCATGTGAAAACAAGCTAAGCATCATGGTGTGTTGCTGCGATTCCAGCACCCTAGAAACTAAGTCAGGAGAATTGATGCAAGTTTGTGGCCAGCCTGACCTACATTATGAGATTATGCTTCTATATTCAATCAATCAAATAATTAAACAAATCTTTCCAAAACAAAAATATATGTATTTAAGGGTGAAATAAATAGATGCACAATTGCACATGGTTTCTTGTAGACCCTTCTTTCAGCTTTCATAGGTATATACATTAATGGCTTGACAGTCTTAAACAGCTGATTTTGTAAACATAATGTGTTCCCTGAAATATTTATGTGTCCCGAGTCCTTAAAGTGAATGATTACTGCATGGAGCAGTCCTTAGTAGAAAAAGTTCTTGTGTTGCAAGCATGAGGACCTGAGGTCAAATTCCCCAGAACCCATGTAAGGTTTGACACAATGCAAGTCTGTAACCCTGGTACTCATAAGTGAGAGGTAGAGACAGGAGAATTTTTAAAGCTGTATCCAAGATAGTAATCCAACTATCTTGACATACATGGCAACAAACATCAAGAGTTCATGTCACAGGATGGAAGGTGGTGACAGACACCCAAAGTTGTGCTCTGATATCTACATGAATGCTGTGACACACATGGACCTACACTCATACAGACATATATGCACACACACAGTAGAAAGGTAGATAGATAGAAAGACAGACAGACAGATGGATAGATGATAGAGTGATAAATAGATAATGAGATAGTTTCTTTCTGCCCACTTTGAAACAGAAGTTTCTGGTCCTCTGTTGAAAGCTCTAAGCTAGATTTTGGCCACTGATTTCTTCCACAGGTACCTCTAGTTGGTGTTTCTAGAACCCTTGAATATCAAGGGTGAGAAGAAAGGATTGGGAAGGGGCCAGGGAAGCCTCTCCTGGTTGTTTTATGTTTTCAGTTTCCTCTTCTGGAACTTGATAGTTAATAATGACATCTTCCTTTGAGCAGTCATTGGCTATTGATGATGGTGATTACTATAGACCTCCTGGTCAAGCTTAGTCAGGACTTTGGATGTTTTATGTTTTTGTTTTTGTTTTTGTTTTTGTTCTTCTATAACTCATAGAAATGAAGTTCATTACAGTTCCCAGCATCTGCACAAGCTCCTTATACACTGACTTTGTGAGTGGCCACAGATCATAGAAAACACTAGCTGCCATCTTTGATTTTTCTTCTTTGCTTACATCTATCTGTTTATTGCAAACACTTCTTCATATTTTACTAAATCCAATGCAGTTACCTCTCTTCTCTCCCACAGCCTTCTGTTGTCTGTCTTCCTAGGGTTGAACCACACTTTGGATAGTATGATTCTCCTAAAATCAGTGAAAGATTTTACACATTTCTGTGATATCCTTGAAATGTAGTTTTACTATGCTCAGAAAAATGTTGTTTTACTATGCATCAGAAGATGGTCAGTGGTCACTGCCCTTTTTCACATCAAATGTGAATTCACAACAATGATTTCCTCCAAAAATGATCTTCACAAATCCTTTCTCCCTTATTTGTTTATTTTTTGAGCTATGCAGTGTGTCTGTTAGCTTCCTCAACAGCTCTTCAAAGACATTACAAGAATTTACACAGTATCTTAAGTCTTATCATTTTCAAAGTAGACTTTTAAAAAGAAGACAATTACTCATGAAGACTAATTGAGGAGTCTGATGTACAAAGAGAATAAGCATAAATACGCATGGCAGCAAAGTTAAGCCACACTAGGTGCCAGATCCTAGAATCTCTATGTGAAATGCTCATATTTTTGTATCAGATAATGGAAGACCTGGAGAGCGTAACCCTCATGCTCCCCCTCAGGAAAGGCGCCCCGCCCCCCAAATCACTCACGAGAAGTGGTTTTAATGCAAAAGCATGAGGTCTTTTATATTCCAAGTGCACTGGGGTCAACAGCCATACGCCATGCAGGGGTAGAGGGCTGAGAACCCTGGGTACAGACATAAGACAGCTTTTATAGGGTTACAACAAAGCCTGCACATTGTAAACCAATCATTTCATAGCATCCAGTGTGGACCAATTAATTTAAACTATCCAAGCCTGCGCTTAGCCCAGGAAGTCTGCTTTTGCAGGGCTTCTGGGTGAGGTGACAAGGCTCATTTCCTGTGTTCAATCACTCACAGGTACTGTTGTAAACAGCCCTGTTGTAAACAGTCAACAATATGAACTTTGACCTGCTCACTGCTAGGGAACCAGGGTCTGGGATTTAAATTCCCAGCTTCCTGGGGTCAGTGGAGAGTTAGGCTAAATTTTTCCATCCTTACAATAATACAGCCTCAAAGTAGATGGTAGACATTGGGAAAATAGAAAAAATAAATAAAGGTAAAGGTACAGTTGGGAAGAGAGCATATTATTCATTATTTGATATGTCTTCATTGAGTGAGTAATTTAAATTTTTTTTTAAGTTTTTTATTTAAAATAATCTTTTTAGTTTACAAACCAATCCCAGTTTCCCCTCCCTCACCTCTTCCTGCTTACCCCACTGTTCCCCTACCCCACCCTCCATGTACTCCTCAGAGAGTGTAAGAGGCCTCCTATGGGGAATCAACAAAGACTGTCTCATCACACTGAGGCAGGACCAAGGCCATCCCCCATGTGTCTAGACTGATCAAGTTATCCCTCCATAGAGAATGGGGTCCAAAAACAGTTCATGCACTCGGGATAAACCCTGGTCCCACTGCCAATGGTCCCATAAACTGCCCAAGCCTCACAGCTGTCACCCACATTCAGAGGGCCTAGTCTGGTCCTATGCAGGTTCCCCAGCTGTCAGCCTGGAGCCAGTGAGCTCCCACTAGCTCTAGTCGTTTCTGTGGGTTTCCCTATCATGATCTTGACCCTTTTGTTCATATTATTGCTCCTTGCCCTCTTTGACTGATACAGATGGTAAACAGGCTGAGTAAAAAAAATCAGAAAAACATCATCCTTCACAATAGCCATACACAACAGAAAATATTTTGGGTGAACTCTAGCCAAACAAGTAAAAGACATTGAAGAAGATATCAGAAGATATCAGAAAATGGAAAAATCTCATATGCCCTTGGATAGGTAGGATCAACATAGTAAAAATGGGAATTTTACCAAAAGTAATCTACAAGTTCAATCAGTCCCTATCAAAATCCCAGCACAGTTCTTCATAGACCTTTAAAAAACAACACTCAACTTTATATGGAATCAGTAATTTTTAAAAACAATTACATCTATGAAATTCTCACAATCTCACATTTTTTGAAATGAGGGATGAACAAAGACAAAAAATAGAAAAACTAAACTCAAAAGTCTTTCTTTTACCAATTCAGTTGTCTTCATTCAGCCCATTGCATGATGGCCAGGGTTAAATAGTATTGGTTTAGGCAATGAAGCTTAAAGAAATGATAATTATCCTGAAATAGCTAGTCAGTTTCTTATTTCAATTTAATTTTTAAAAATTATCAATATGAATGGTACTTTAAGATGAGGATTTTAAACTAAAATTCTCAGAAGTTTGCTAATTCCAAAAACTAAGGAGCCAAGCAAACAAAATAAACTCTCAGCAGTACCACTCTGCCTATTCCTCAACACCTTAAACTCTCTTATTTTTATGGTTTATTTTAAGCCCACAGAGAACAAAGCCCTTGCTGTTCCTCAACAAGTGAGAATGACTTACCCAGACACACAATAAAACATTTGTGACAAGTGACTATGCACACTCTTAATCCAGATCATGCTCAGCACAAGGTTCAATGGCTGGCTGACTCAACAAAGGGCCTTCTGTCTGAGCTCCCTGCCAAGGCTGAATGTCAATTGTCTTAAATCTGAGTGCTCCTTGAACCCCAGCCCCTTACATGAATGACAGTCCCTTCTGGAATGCCAGGACCCAATAAAGCTGACCAATATAGTTATAAACCATATTCCCTTCATTCTTTGTTACTGGTAATTTTGCTTGTTTCGTATAGTTTCATTATATATTTCTCCCTTCCCTTTCCCTCTATTATCCCCCTCCACTTTCCTCCGGACCCCTTTCTTCTCCTCATCTAGTCTCACAGTTCCTATACCACTGAAGAAAACAACATCCCTTCTCAAAATAACTATAAACAGTTGGTGGTTCTTCAGGAAGAGAAGGAGTGTCATGCACTTTGCTTTTTAATTTTCTTTCCTTTACCCTTCTCTCA
This sequence comes from Cricetiscus sungorus, assembly GCA_030556225.1. Taxonomy (NCBI): domain Eukaryota; kingdom Metazoa; phylum Chordata; class Mammalia; order Rodentia; family Cricetidae; genus Cricetiscus; species Cricetiscus sungorus. The sequence goes on along the minus strand of JANBXA010000392.1, from coordinate 4,311,228 downwards.
CCCCTCCCCCTGCCCCACATCCACTCATCCTCTGTTTCTGTTAAGAAAGGGCAGGCCTCCCATAGATATCAAAAAAGCATGGGATATCAAGTTGAAGATGACTAAGCACTTCTCCTTGTATTAAGGCTGGACAAGGCAATCCAATGTGAGGAATAGTTTCCCAAGAGCCAGCCAAAGTATTAATGTCCCATTGTCAGTAGTATTATAAGTAGACCAAGCTACATAATTGTCAAATATATATATATATATGTATATATATATATATATATATATATATATATATATATATATATAGCCTAGGTTGACCCCATATAGGCTCTGTCTATGGTTGTTGGTTCAGACTCAGTGAATTTCTATGAGGTTAGTTATTTCTGTGGGTTTTCTTATGATGTCCCCGACCCCTCTGAGTCCTATAATCTGTCCCCCATCTCATGGCACTTTCTTTATCCATAACAGAGTTTTGAAGGGCCCAATCTTGTCTGCTTCTGTTTTTCATGAATGCAATGTCCATGATGTATTGTATCCGACAGGTAGCAGCAGTTCGTTCATGGCACTCCTGACAATCCCATAGCTCTTATGCCTCCTCTTCTGCAATGGTCTGCAATGGGAGAGAGTATAGATTTCTTGTTTAGAGCAGAACATTCAAGACATATATTCCCAACACTGTGGCCCAGATTGAAGTCTCTGTGTTAACTATGCCTTCTGCAAAAGCAACTTCTCTGCTCCATTAGAAGGAAGTTCAACAACCTGTAAATTTAAGAAAACAATGATAGTATGATCCCAAACTGAGCTTATGTCCTTCCAGTCACAGTTTTTTAAACAGGTTTATAATTAACACCAGGTGCATGCTCCCTGCTATGAAGGAGGCCTCCAATACATCTCAAAGTGCTTGGTTACCCCAATCTGTTCATGCCTCTGTTACACCTGTGAGCATATTTCCTGGCAGATTGGAATTGGATGCAGTATGTTCTATAGCTGGATGGAAATGTTAAGGAGTTTTCTTCCTCAACCTATATAGTATCTTTACTAGAACACTAGACAGCAAGAGAATTTCTAGCACCGTTCCCTACTTGATTTTGTATCTCATAAGTACCAGGGCCTTACTAACATTGGTCCTTGTAAATGTATCCTTATTCTTCTTTGCTTCTTCCCAAACCCTTATGTATTCACTCCTTGGGGCTTTCTTCACTGAAAGCAGCTGCTTTGTGCCAGAGCAGCACAGAAACCTCTGACAATGATGTCTCCAATCTGATCCAGCCTTGATGCAGTATCCATCCTGAGGCTACACTACCTTAGAGTGTGCCAAGAAGCAGGCAGGTGATATAGGACTCAAAGTGCCTTGGAATAAACAAATTGAAGAATGCTCTGGAGAGGTGAAATGAAAAAAATAAATCGAAAAAGCATGGTGTAGAGGTGTTCTCTTAACAAAGAACACAGCAAGGCAACCCATGGAAATACCTTTGCATACCATTCCTCCACAATTAAAGGCACTGTTTTACAAAATGGGGTGAAGCTTAGGCTTCACTTCTGCTAGTCATTCTTTTACCTAGAATTTACTTTCAATTTTGAAAGCATCATGTTTATCATAAGATTAAAACAGCAACTGTAAAGGAGGAGGAGATGGGAGAGGAGAAGGAGGAGAAGAAGATCTCTACAATTTAAAATACTTCATTACAAGCTTCTCTCCCAAACACACACTTGCACATACAATACACACAGAATAGTACTTATTTGGGAAGTAATGCACTTTTCTTTCAGTTGTTGTTTTTTTTTCCCTCAGATATAGTCTCAAGATGAATCCCAGGTTGATCTGAAACATACTATGTGGCAGAGGAATCCCCAGTCTTCCTATTTCTGCCTTCTGAGTGTTGGACTTAGAGTCATGCACTGCTATATCTGGTTTCTGTGGCATTGGGAGATGAAGCCTAGGGCTTCAGGTTTACTAGGCAAACGTTCTACCAACTGAGTTATTTTCTCAGTTCACCCCCAAAGTGTCTTCCTTTAACAACATATTTTGAAGATACCTTATCAGTAGAAAATGTTCTTTTGCCACTTGGCTAGAGTTTTATTTGTGTTATATGATTATTTATTTTATTGGGAATATTTTATTATTTTCACTCATTTTATTAGTTGGAAGAGCATTGCAAGAAGGTTATAAAATTCCACTGTAACTAGGAGACTCAAAGGCAGAAAGCCTGATACCAGGGCATTCACAAGAGAGTCTCCAGGATCATCAGACTCTGTCTAAGAGTAGGGCCTTCTGAACATCTCTCACAGCCAATCTTTCAGGTCATTGTCCGAGGGCTATTCATCCTCTGCATGAGTACCACTTGATCAATCAAGAGCAGCTTTTGGGGAAGTTTGTGACTTGGGATTTGTAGGTGGGTGTGAAAAACCAGAAGGACTAGGTTTTTATTTATCTGGGCCAGGTTGGCATTCCCATTATTACTTTTTAATACATTATTACCAATCTTACTTTTCAACAACTGTGACAAATATCTTGTTTTATATCTTCAAGATACACTTGGGCCTTTCTTTATCATCTCCACCATATGCCAGGACCAGTTACGATCCCCACTCACATCATGATGATGGAAAAAAAGAAGTTGAAGTATGTAGACAGGTATTGGTTTATAGAGGCCTCAACCTAGATGGAACATTTCTGACATATCTGAAAAGATCCTCATAGTGATTTTTTGTTTTGTTTTGTTTATTATTGTAGGAGGGCCTAGCTCACTATGGACAGTGCCAACCCTTGGGAGGTGATTCTGAGTTGTATAAAAAGCAAGCTTAATGAGCCACTGGGGCAAGCTAGTAAGTAGTGTTGCTCCAGGATCTTTGCTTTCATTCCTACCCTGCTTGAGTTCTTGCCTTGGCTTCCCTAAAGGATGGACTGTGATGAAGACAGGTGAAGAAAATAAACCTTTCCCTCCACAAGTTGCATTTGGTCAGAGTTTTAGCACAGCAACGGAGAAGAAGTAAACTAGAAAAGTGTGTTGTTTTCTTTTATGATGTACCACTGGAAGAATAACACAAGAAGAAGAAGCTCAGAGGGAAAGGAAGTGGAAAATAGAGGGTGACTGGTAGTAAGTACAGTCAACATACATATATATGCATGTGTACTGTATTGGTGTTTTAGGTAATCGTGTGTGTGTGTGTGTGTGTGTGTGTGTGTGTGTGTGTGTGTGTGTATGTGTGTGTGTGTGTGTGATATTTATACTGCATAAAAGAAAACAAATTGTTGATTAGTCTAGAATTAGAGGATGGAGGATGACCAAGAAGGTGGTTCCTGAGACTAAAGCTGAAGGTTGGAAGACCACAAAATGCCAAAAATAGGGCTGAAGGTTCTTAGTCCAAACAGTGTTGAAACAGTGGTCAGAGCAATGGGACCACACTGACATCATGATTCATTTAAATGATTATCTTTAATCAGTTGTTTTAGGTGTCAACAATTGTCAAATATTCTAATAAGCATTGTAAAGGAAATCTTTGTAGCTATTGATCGAATTATTATGACAAATATTAATAATGGGATTTTCAAGTAAAATAATAATCAAGTAAAATTCAATGCACCTCTTGAAATGCTTTTGTATTTGTTGAAATTATTCCACTTTCATACACATTTTTTGAAAAGAATGTTTTCCCTTAAAACTCCTTTCATTGGACTTAACTGTTCTCCCTTCCTTACAGTTCTAATACAGCTTCATCAACTGAACTTTAAACTTTTATGAGTATAGGGTTCAAATAAGAGAACTCTTTTATGTATGTATAATGGAATATATTAATTATTCAGTTTCTACTTCTGTAGCTATTTCCAGTGCTTCATGATGAGTTCAACACTATGCTCAGTGAGGAATCAATAAGTTATCTTTTCTGGATCTCATTCACTTGGAATGCAACATACAGATGACTAATGAGTAAAGTCTTGAGCACATAATTTAATTTTGAAGTTCCCTGTGTTCTGTTTAGAAATGTTCATCTTAAAAGAAAGTAGACACTGTTATCTTCACAACAGAATCACTATTCAGCTAGGAATGAGTGAAATTATCGAATTATTTATAAAATAAAGCTTCTAATTATATTTTTAAAATCATTTAGTTTTCACTGAGTTTAAGCCCAAATTAATGTTTTCTTTTGTCAAAGAATTATTTTTCTGCATTATACTAGTTATCATAAAATTAAATTCACTGATTTAGTAATTGTATTCTTAAATATTATATAAGAAAACAAGGTAGTAAATTTAATGAAGTTGTTTGAAATAGGTTGCCATTATTTATTGCTTATTGTCTATATAAGCTAGTTCTACTTTCTTTGTTCATAGAACAAGGAAAAGTAGTTTAGTCTCCTAATATTTTTTACCAATTGGCTCTCTGCTGCACACACGCACACACGCACGCACGCACGCACATACACACACACACACACACACGTGCGGATTTCAGACCTTGTCAAGAATAGTTAGCCAGTCTTCAACATTTTTCTAGCCCAAACACAGTTTAATTTTCAGTATACAATAGGAAAAATATCAACAAATTTTGTGTTAGATCGTCACTAAATGTCTCAGTCACTTTTGCTTCGTATCTTCTTCCAAGTAAGTCAAATCAGATGATGGGGCTGGGAAGTAACTGCTATGTAAGTGTGCAGGCCTACAAGCAATGCTATGAGCCAATCTTTAATACTGTACTGTTGCATTTGGTAGACTCGGCTATCAATTTTAACAAACAGGTGTTCAAAGCTTAGCTAGTTACCCTTGGTTCAAGGCCATAGATAATGGGCAATACCTCATGGGATCTCAGAAGATAGTATCAAGAGAAGAACTTCTAATAGCACCACTAATAACTTAAGTTAGTAATGAGGAAGTAATCCTGTGCAAACTTAACCCTCACCTGAAAAATCCCAAGTCCATATTGTCTCTGGAATAAAAGCACATTTCCAGCCTAATACTGAAGATCAACTTGGAATCCAGCTGTTCTTTTGTGAAATGGTCTGAATGAGAAATTTCTTCCTCAAGCTTAGAATTTGATTGAATGCTTGATTCCAGTTAATGGTGCTGTGTGGGCATGGAATTTAGGATATGAAGCCTTGCTGGAGAAAACAAGGCAGTGTGGGTGGACCTTGAGAGATTAAAGCCTCATGTCCCTTCCATTTTTTTTCTCTCTGTTTCTGCTTTGTTTTTGAAGATGTGATCTCTCAGCTTCCTCCTCCTGCAACTGTGCTTATTGCTTGTTGCCAAGCTTTCTGATATGATGGCTCTTATCCCTCCAGAACCATAAGCCAAAATAAATTCTTTCTTCCTTAAGTTGTTTTTGGTCATGTAGTTTTATCACAGTAACATAAAAATAAGCAAGATTGTTCACTTAGCTTCTCCTCTAGGCAGAAGAGTCTTTTCATCATGATGCTTTCATAGATAGTAAGAACTTTTAATTTCCTAACTAGAATTATCTCTGATCTTTCCTCCCTACCTCACAGATTGATAATCATCATCACATCGCAATGCATATGATATATACATGTATATGTATGTATATATACACACAAATGTATGTATACATGTATGTGACATCTGCAGAAGAAAAGAAGTGATTATGGCAACTCAGTCATGAATTTCAAATAATGGAGTATGTGGCTTATCTTTAAGAGTTCAAATAATGGAGTATGTGGCTTATCTTTAAGAGTCCATCTAGAAAAATGATAATCAACAAGTTATAGACTAATGCATTAACTTTGGAGATAATGTCTGTCATATTACACACAGATGTTGAAGAAGTTCCTGGGTGGCTGTTGCCTCTGCAGCTGGTGATGTGGCTGAAATTATTACAAGTCAATTCAGTGAGCAGTGGAAGAGAATTGGAGCTCAGAAAGAATGAACTGGGGAGACATTTATGGGGAAGGTACTTTGATGTATCCAATCTAACACTGAACATGTCCTCCCAGAGCAGACTAATGCCATATATATATATACCTAGTGTGCAGACTCAGTGAAAAGATCTGATGGGTACTAAAGGACCTGCAATACTGGGTGTTGCACCTTGAAAATTAAAGATAAAGCAAGCCAACTCAACCTTCACCAGTGGCAGCAAAAGCTGTTATCCAACTCAACTTTAGAGTCCCTTCATGTCCTTTCCACTTCTCCATTCCAAACTTTGGCACATTTCCTCTGTGAATAGACACCATGACCATGCGAACTCTTAGGAAAGGAAGCATTTACTTGGGGCTTGCTTGCAATTTCAGAGGTCTAGTCCATTATTATCATGGTGGGGAGCTGAGAGCTCTTCATTTGGATCAGTAGGCAGAAAGATTCTGGAGTTAGAATGGGCTTTTGAAATCTCAGAGTCCACCCCTAATGACACAATCCTTCAACCAGACCACACCTCCGAATCCTTTTCAAATAGTACCACTCCCTAATGACTAAGTGTTGTGGATTTTCTTTCCCACTTAGTTCTGCAGTAGCCTTGCCCCAGATATTTGTACGGGGATGTTATATTAATTATAAGCTGTTGGTAAATGGCTAAGGCTTTTTATTGGCTATCCCTGTCTTAATTATTAACTCATAACTATTAATCTAGGTATTTCTACCTGGTTTTGGCTTACCAGAGAATTCCTGGACTTGTTTCTCCTTTGGTGGCCTACATGGTAACTGTCTTGGTAGGATCCTTATGCAATCTTTCTCAAAATTCTCCTCATCTCCCTGTCCCATCTATCTTTCTGCCTCATTGGCCAAACAGTGTTTTATTCATCAACCAATAAGAGAAAAATATATACAGAAGGACACCCCCCCATCAACTAAACATTCAAATATGTAAGCCTGTGGGGACCATTGTTATTCAAACCACCACAGTCAATATTCTAGTAATATTTGAGTTTGCTTTCTATTGTTATGACAAAGATCTTGACCAAAAGCAACTTTGGAGAAGGAAATTTTAATTGTTTTTACAAATCATAGTACACCATTGAGAGAAACCATGGCAGGAACTCAAGGCAGGAACCTAGAGGAAGGATCTGAAACAGAGACCATGGAGGAGCACCGTTTACTGTTTGTTCCCCATTATTTGCTCAGTTTGCTTTCATTTACAACTCAGGACATCCTGCTTAGGGATGACATCACCAACAGTGAGTTCTGATCTCCCACATCAACTGTTACTCAAGAAAATGCTCCACACACTTGTCTACAGGAAAATGTGCTAAAAGTATTTTCTCAATTGGTCCCTTATGACCTTAGATTATGTCAATTTGAGAAAACAAACAAACAAACAAACAAACCTAGCATAGTCAATCTTTAGAGGGAGGAATTCTTGAAAATGATGCTTCAACTTCATTCAGTTGACATAGAGCAAAATCAGAACAAGTGTCTATGTGATCAAACTCATTTTCCATTTCATTTTGCATTTCAAATATGAGATAGCAGCACATTTTCTGCAGCTCATACCAATTCCTGAATTCACATGATCTTTTCAAATATCCTTTCCTATTTCTTTCATGTGGTGATATTTTAATGACCCTGTAAGAGATTGTTGATACATCCCTGGCTCAGAGAAGTTTTCTTTTTTCTTTTAAAGATTAAGAAATTTGATCATGTAAGTATACCTATTGTCTTCTGTTGAGACAAGGTCTCACTATGTAACTCAGGATTGCCTTGAACTCATAATCATATTGCCCCAGCTCCCTGAATGCTGCCATTGCAGGCATACATCGCCATCCCTGACACTGTACTTTAGTTCTAATCTGAGTGAGTGAATTCCTATAAAGACTTGACCACAGGACAATCTCAAGAAAACAATCCATGTTACAAAACTGAGCATGCTGCAAAGTTTTCAGTATCATCAGCTGAAAGCTGCTGTCTTAATTCTTGGCTTCCTTTTCCATTAATTTTTAAAGGTAATAACTGAAAAATTGGGTGAAAAATTGAAAACTGGTGCAATGAAAGATGATTTCTAAGAATCTTTATAGTTCTAAAAGTATTCTTTCATAAGAAATACAGATCTTAGGATAGCAAGCAGTTGGGGATTGTTAATATTCCTCTTCATTTTATACCTCGGAAGAAAGATTCTGAATTTATATCTGCTCCTTAAAACATAAATTTATGCATCACATGATAAAATATTCAACCCGAGGGTCTCAGTCCTATCTTGAAATAATACCTGGAGAGATGGAGTAGTAAATTGAATTTGTGGAAATATGAAATAAAAAATCCCTAACATTTTAAAACAGGGAATAAAGAAATTTAAAAATAAATTAAGGTAGATACAAATGCAAATGATGGGGGGAAATGGAGAAGGGGATGTCTTACCTTCAGAGACAATACAGACAATGCAGTGAAAAAAGTAAATATATGGGTTGCATGGCACAGCTTGTTTCCTGGCTCCAACTCTTACTAGGTAAATACTTCCCAACAAGCTATGTGGACTACAACTGATTGTCACTATAGGTATGCCCATTTGCCTGGGGCAGACTGTGCTTATGATGCTGTCCCTATATAAAATATGAACCATATACCTTGTTCCTCTTAAAAGTGTCTTTGTAACAATTTACAAGATTAGTTTACATGTTAGTCCTATGGAGGCGTGAATAAATATGTAGTCACCCTGGATAGGTCATTGATGACATTGATGAAGTGATCCTACCCAAGTCTAGTTTAGTGAACCAACAGTTTTTGTGGTTGCTTAACAGGAAGATGGATGGCTCAAAGGCATCTACATCACCAAAAAGTCCACTCCAGCATAGGTCATTTTGATTCATGAATTCTACCTCCCTAGAGCACTCTGTTTAGGGTACAGGCAACTCCACTGGAGGGTCTCCTCTCCACAGCAACTGCTTTAACTGTCTTAGGGAAGTGTCCTGTAAATCTTGTTATTTTCTCAGCCATGTGAAATTCCTTAGCAATGCTTCCCTCTCATAGGGTGTATTTCAATTTTGATGAAATAGCTAAAAGTTCAGTTAATCTGTTTGTAAAAGACAAAATTGAAACTTTCTTAACATATATCTCAAATGATTGTTTTAGTTTAGTGCTTGATCACATTGTGGTTGCTATGGTTTTGTTTCACTATAAGGCTTGTACCAATACGAAGAAACAACTTAATCTTTCCTAATGTTCTCTCCACTTTTCACTTAGCACTGGAGAGAAAAGCATCCCAACAGATATTTCTCAATCTTCCAAACTGACATACTATAATCTCCCGTTCTATCTAACATAATCCTTTTAAGCATACTTAATTGACAAAGAATATAGTAAAATTCATCTACATAGGTTTACCTAAGACAACCCAAACTATATTTGCCTGTTACTCAGATGATAGATAGGAGATTCCAGCTTAATGAAATTTTATGTTCATTTCTCTTGCATGTGAATTAAATATTATATATATATTAATCTATACACATAATATATATGCATATATATTCAGTGTACACACACACACACACATTATTGCGAACGTGCCAGTATATATTCAACTTATCTTTGTGGATGATAGTCTTATTATGTTTTCTCTGGCCTGCCCTGACCTATTATGATATACTCAAATACCAATGAGATCATTGCATGTGTGTGTGCGTATGGGGTAGAGGGTGGGGAGTTGTTCTTATTTGTGGAGTCTTGTGTGGAGGCAACAGGCAGACACCCAGATGTCTCCTTTAATTGCCTTTTGGCCTTGGATTTTGAGATAGGGAGTAGCATTGACTGTAGAGCTCTCCAGCTTAGGTAGATGGATTGCCCTTGAGGGAATACCCAAGACATGTGTCCCATTCTGGGTTCACAGGTTTTCTCAGCCTTGTGAAATTCCTTAGCAAGAAGGCTTTTATGAGCCTTCTGATTCCCTCTAATAGGGTGTATTTCAACTTTGACAAATAGCTAAAAGTCACCATACTTGGGTTTTATAGGGATGCTGGGAGTCCAAACTCAGTTTCTCATGCTTGTTCAGAAGCTACTTTATCCACAGAGCTATTTCCACAGTCCTTGTGAGTCCATTTTAAGGCTCCATTCTTTAAACGTTTGCTATCAACGTATGTCTTTAGATCCTGGGAAGTCATTGTTGTGCCTTGAGTAGCAACAGAGTTTGTCCCCAGGTATTTTACAACACAGGTGATGTTACACAAAAAGTTTTTCCTAGACACTTATATGAATGTGTGTAACTTCATAATAGACTCACTTATAATTTTGTGTATCTAGTATGCCAGTTGCTTCATTTCTCCTACTTGAGGGTACAGAATATATTAAAGTGGACTCTAGCCATATAAACATACACTGGGATGGACAAGTATGTCATAGATGATATCCTGGCACACTGGGTATCTTCTGAATTTAAAAGAAAAAATAATGTAGAATGCTACTATTTGTTTTCCTGAAAGTTTTGGGGTTAAGGAAAACCAATGCATTTGTAAAAGCTTCTTTCTAAGGTCTGCAAAAACAACACAATTTCTTTCTTTTAAGATTCAATCCTATTCTTCCTTTGCTAACCAAGTTCTTCCTCATTCATTGGGTTTAGAAAGCACAGTGACATCAAAAAAACAAAGGCATCTCCGGTCCCTGTCATTCCCTCAGGGCTGGAGAACCACAACTGGAACCAGATAAAGAGCAGCATTATCTTCTGAATTCCATTCTGCAAGGGGGCCTCACTGTAGATGCAGTCCAGGTCATCAGCTCCATCTGCAGAGGGAGGGGCCCAGGAGCACTGGGTTGTGTGATCACTGAGGCCTGCAGGACTTGGTGTATTTTAGCTGTTCTCTGAGCCAAAGAAGGGCTTTTTAATCAAAATTTCTTAGTACTTTCACACACATACACACACACACACACACACACACACACACACACACACACACACACATCTCCTCCAGTCATACTGTCCAAATGAAGAAAGAAAACCACTTTTATAAAGAAAACCATGTTAGTTTAGTTTTTTTTTTCTTTTCCCAAATATATCATAGAATTTCCTTCACAATAGGAATACTGTAGCTGAAGAGGGCCATCCAACACTGAAAACCCAATGAAATGGTTCAGAACTATAAACTAGAAATGGCAGGATCCCATCACCTGCTGCCACTCACCCATCCAAGAACAGAGTGATTGCTAATTCATGATGATAAGCCAAAGGGATGGGGATTATGCAAGTGCCTGCACAATGGCAAGAAGCAGCACTTTGTTTCCTCTGGCTGCCATCTGACAAAGGCAGCAGTGAGAAACAGAGTCTGTTCACCCCAGTAGCCATGGAGTTGACAGGGCTCATCCTGGCATCCTGTCCGTTCCCAGACAGCCAGTGCCCTCCCCATCACAGGGTTCAGTATGTGGTCCCTTGCACACTATCAGGGCTCAAATTAGCTGGACACACTGAGGCTCCTACCGCACCTGCTCAGACTCTCAAATCCCAGCTCTGCTGGGAATTATGAACTAGCTCTCGTCTTCTCTCTCTCTCCCCCTTTGTAATTATGTTTAATCCCACAGACACCTGCCTTGGCTTTGAGAGACTGCTGATAGAAAGAGATGAAAAGACCTTTTTATCCATTTGTATACAAATCTTGCAAATAACCACCACAGGGCCCGGGTAATTACACATGTCAAGGGTGGAGGTATGAGAAACCAGGGATAAGGGAGTTCATTCTCTCTACTAGTGTTGTGGGTTTATCTTCACCTGGCCCCAAACTCAGACATAAATAAAAGTAACTGAAAGCTTGGTAAACCCTCCCATCCCTGCAGCTGTGACAGCAGTGAGGCTGAGATTTAGGTAATGTTACTGTGCTTGGTACAGCATTGATTCAAAATGTGGTATGCTCTCTGTTTTATTTGACTAGGGATAAGACAGATAAATGTCACACTACTTCATTTACTGAGACACTGACTAAGAAATTTTATGTCTCTAAACAGAAGTGTTTCCTGTAACTTGTCCTCTGACTCTCCCCACTCACCCTGATTTAAATTTAATTTCATCAAAACTATTTTGAAATGACTTTGACATTAACTCTGCCTTTACACCAAAATATAGCATAAATGTTAGTCTTTGATTTTGTGAAATATTGAGATTGAAATTAAATATTTTAGATAAGCCAATTATTTGCTCAGAATTTGCCTTAGTGTATTGCAGGGGAAAATAAGTATTTCTCCCTGTAAATAGATAATCAGAAGATCCCAAGGAACACAGGACTTTGCACTTCTTTGCACTTAATTGAAATATTATGGCAGAAAACTCAGTGAGACTTGGTGGAAAACCTCAAAAGGTTGCACATAGTTTCAAATAATACATCCTTTAGAAACATTTACTTTTATTTCAGTGTATATGCATGTTTGCAAGGGGTGGGAGAGGGGTCAAGTGAAAAAAATGCCACTTGGATCCCTTGGAGCTGGAGGTACAGCTCCAAGGTGATGGTGATTTTAAGGAACCCAGTATGAGTTCTGGGAAACAAATGCTGTATAAAATGCTATATAAAATGCTCAGCTTGTAACCACTCAACTATCTCTCCAGCCTCTAACTAAAATCTCAGTGAAATATATGAGGATGTATATATTATATATACTACACTATATACACACACACATATATACATATATGTATATGTACATATATACATACATATACATACATATACATATATGTATATATGACATATATACATATATACATACATATATGTATATATGACAAAAAATTAGATAAGCTCTAATTTGCTTTCAGGGGTACATGGTTCTCATTTGTACTGCCATTTGTACAGGTAAGGACAGAGTTTCTTTGACTTTTCAGTTATTATAACTGACAGTTTGGAAAGAATAGTACTTTATTAAGACAATGGTGTTAGAGGTGAGACATTGAATAAAGCAGTGATTTTTAATCTGTGGGTCTTGACTCCTTTGGGGATTTGAAAGACCCTTTAACTTTAATAGGGTTTGCATAAGACCACCAGAAAATGAAGATATTTACTTTATTATTCATAACAGTAGCAAAATTGCAGTTATGAAGTAGCAATAAAAATAATTTTATGGATAGAAATTACAACATGAGGAACTGTACTAAAGGGTCCCAACATTAGAAAGATTGAGAACCACTGGCATAGAGGATTATGGGTGTATTGATGATCTAAGTCTATTTGAACATAGTTTAGAATTCCTCTGTAAAGCAAGAGATGAGAAATGCATAGAATTTTAATTTGTATTCATTATTATAAAACAAGAAAATGAAACAAGTGATGTGTGCATAATACGTGAAGTATTTTCTCGGAAGCCCCCTCTGTGTACTGGGCACTCTCTGTGCTATAACTAGGTGAGGCAAAGGACCAAACACCTAATCCTCAGAGATTACATCTCTGGTGTCATCCATCTGTGTATATTAGAAGTGTGTGTGGTGTGGTGACTGGGCACCTGCCACACAGATTCTGCACTTGCTGTCTTCACCCTATGGGCTTCAAAACTGTTTGAGAGAATGTAATTTGCATGCTCTAATTAACTTGGATTTTAAGTGCTGTTATCTTCTTTTAACTAACTAAGTTCTCATGAAATGGGCAAGGCATTCGGTCCTAAAGAATAATTCAGGGTCAAAGATAAAACAAATCACATAATCACTGTCAAAACCAAGATACTGTGGGGCTGATACTTGTCTGCCTCCAATGAGCTCATTATCATCTACTTCAGGATGAGGGGAAAACGATATGAGATTTGAGTAGCAATTGGCATGCTAGGATTAATATTAAAAAGATTACTTGAAGCATAGATTGAGATCCACCACGATTCTTGAAAAGCTTTGCATTAACTACGTCTTCTGCAGTGAGATACCAGTTAAGAACAGCTATCACAGCAAGGGATTTAAAATTTAAAAATAATTTCCACTATACTTTGCCCCATCCTTCACATTTTCCTACTTTTTGTAAACCTAATAATGTATATGTATATTATCTCATTATATATTTATATGCAATTATATAATGTGGTCTACGAGGCATGAGTTGATTACTGGTTCTCATCTGTGTGTCACTGATGAGTCATGTGACCTCCTAGATATCTGTAGATATCTGTTATCTCATGTAAAAAACGATGCTCATTTACCATATCCAAGGTAATTGTTGGGTTTCATAAACATTTAATGATGCTTAACTTGAAGAATCTTCTGCCAGACTTTTAATGAAAAATGAAGAGGTCTGATAAACCTTTCCCCAGAAACCATAATCAAGGGTCTGTCTGTTACTTTGGGACACACACACACACACACACACACACACACACACACACACACACACACATGCATACACACAATCCATTGACTGAGATTTCACAACGAAAAGAATGGAAAAGTGGTCTTTGTACCTTGGCCAGGACAAAAATGTATACACACACACACATACACACACACACACACACACACACACACACACAGAGAGAGAGAGAGAGAGAGAGAGAGAGAGAGAGAGAGAGAGAGAGAGAGAGAGAGAGAGAGAGAGAGGGAGGGAGGGCGGGAGGAGAGAGAGAGAGAGAGAGAGAGAGAGAGAGAGAGAGAGAGAGAGAGTTTACAGTAAGTCACTAACAAATATGGTATCTGCTTGAACTTCGCATGACCTGAAATCTGCCAGAACACATTTCAGGATGGGACATCTGGTGGCCATTAAACTATGTATGTATGTATGCATGTATGTATGTATGTATGTATGTATGTATGTATGTATGTATGTATTTGTTCATTCATTCATTTTACTCAGAGCAGCTGTAGTTAAGCAGCTGACCATGGACTGTGCAATCAGTGTGAGAATTAGTAAAGCACACTGGGCGTCTTCAGTACTGGCTAAAGTGTTACACAGGCCTATTTAATTTTCCTTTATTAAGGTCTGCCCTAAACATGGCAGTGTTAGCAGGAGGGTTATTAGTGACTTCTTTGCTTCATTAAAATTTATGACACATCTTACATTCACCATCTGGGGCGATGGCTCCCCACCTCACTGTTAAAAATGTAACTTAAAATCATTTCTAGCACTGATAATTGCTGAAAAAAATCTCTATACATGGAATTCTTTTATTCCAAAGCCATAATTGTCCTGCTAGAAATTCAACACATAAACACTGGAACAGAAAAGCAGTATTTCTTACCACAACCACTGTGAAAACACACAGTTGTATGTTCCTGCTTCTTTGCTATAAACCTCTTGTTTGTAGGAAGAGAGTAAACAAGGAATTGGGGGTGGGGAGTTACTATTTTAGAAGTTACAAACTCTATGGTGGGGGGATGTCAGAGCTTAAAACACCAGTGGCAGAATACTGCATATCTTGCTCTTCTGGGGTTAAATCTGGGCAGGTTTGGTTTAAGAGGCTAAAAATATAAAATAATTGAATTCATTTAAACCAAAATATTGTGATATGTAAGAGACTGCTGATTTTTCAGAGCCTATATGTCTAACCAAAATGTTCTGATCCAGTTTTAGTGGAAGATTAGCAAAGCTGTGCCTACTTACATGCTTAACTTCTGTGTTGGTCTGAATAAAAATGGCTCCTATATGTCCATATGGAGGTATGGCCTTGTGGGAGGAAGTGTGTCACTGGGGGTGAGCTTTGAGATTTGAGCATGCTCAAGCCATGCTCAGTGTAGTATTCTCTTCCTGTTGCCTGTGGATCAAGATGTAGAACTCTCAGCTCCCTTTCCAGCACCATGTCTATCTGCATGCCACCATACTTCCTGCCATGATGATAATGGACTAACTTCTGAACTATAAGCCAGCCCCAATGAAATGTTTTCCTTTATAAGAGCTGAAGTGGCCATGGTGTCTCTTCTCATAAATAAACCATAATCAACACAACCTCCTTGCCAAAGGCCAGGGATGGAATCACAAGGGTGGAGGAGAAAACTCTTCAATGGCTATGAGATCTGCTTCATGCTTCAGATGAGGGGAGGGGATCTCTGAGGAGATATTTTGTGTTTCAAGAGATATAAATGGCATTGGCTAAATAGTATTTTTATGTAAAGCATACATACATGTATGTATTACATATATGCTATAATTTTATATTGTTTGTGATAAGCTTTAATGAGGCTTAATGATGTCAGATATTAAGGCTGCAATATTCATAACTCTTCCTCCAGATAGCATGCTATTTTTAAATATTTAACATCAAAATGCCAATATAATAAGACAGCAATTGTTATTTTTGATATCTCAGTTTTTTTATGCTAAATCAGTTTTTTTTATTACTTTTTCTTGCATACTTTCTTTTCTGTTATGCATGTAGACCAAAATGTTGCACGTGTGCTAGTTAGATAAAGTTGACCTTGTACTTCTGATCCTGCTGCTTCTACCTCCTGAATGCAAAACCACATGTCTACTTTGCTTTAAAAGTGCTGGGGTCAAGCTTAGTGCTTCATGCGTGTTAACAAAGTACTCCACCAGCTGGACCACATCATCTTTTCTTACTTTGTAGTTTGTTATTCATCCGCTTTCCCTAGTCACCTCCATCCCTCTTCCCTGTATTAATTATCCTTGCTCTCACCACCCAACCCTTCTTCTACTTTTATGTAACATGTAAGTAATCAATTTTCCTCTTGAGAATAATTTAACACCACACCTGCCCTACTGTGTTTATGTGTCCTCATGCATGAAAGGTGATAAGGAATACTTCGTAGACTTAATGCATGGTGCTGTGAAAATCAAATAAGAACATGGATGCTAAGACTTTCATAAAGGCTCAAAAGCTGCTTATTACCTGGGGATGCAGTGAAGTAAAATATACACTTATGATGCAAAAGAACTTTGGTCCAATATCTATCACTAAAGCCAAACTAAGCAATTAAATAAACAAAAATGGTTTGCATTATTCTAAGTAAGGAAGACAATGTTTGAGTAAAAATGTCTGCTGAAATCTGAGTACATCCCTCTAGATAAGGATTAAAAGGCTGATGCAGAAGGAAAAGCTGAGCTTTAAGGAGCTCCAGAAAATTGTTACATTTACCTCTGTGGAGACTCACTGCAGATGGAGCTTAATAGGCTTGCTCCCAGAGGTTTTCTGCTATCTCTAACTTAGATGTCTGCCTCTTTTGAGTAGCCCATTTTTATCATTGAGGACCTGCCAAAATAGAGTTAGAAATGTAAGTATAATAATAAATAAGTAAGCACATGAAGAAAATCAAAACTTGCGTGCCTGTCCAACGATCTTCCTGTCTCAGTCTTTCAGGTGCTGTGATTAAAGGCTTGAACCATCAAGGTTTTCTGACCTGAATCTTTGATTGCTTCAACTGAGCATTTGGTTAAAACAAATGCTCACTGGGAGCTAAAAGTTGTATTTCCACTTATTGACTCACTAACCCAGTTATCTCTTTATGCCCTGGACAGGAATGTTTAAGAAATTATATCAGTCTACTTTAGTCTTTTATAAACACCAAAATCTGATATATTTCTTACTTTTATGTTGCTGTGAAAATTTTCATGATCACAATTGACCATGAAAGAAAAATATACCCGTAAGAGTCATCAAGGCATATTGTCAACTTAACATAAACTAGAGTCATTCGGGAAAGGGGAACTTAAATTGAGGAATTGCCTCTATCAAATTGGGTTGTAACCAAGTCTATGAGACATTTTCTTAATCCAGTTAATGAATAAACCCATCTCATTGTGGGCAGTAGCTCACCAGTTGACAGGAAGTCTTGAATTACTTAAGAAATCCTGCTGAGCAAGCCACTGGGAGGAAATGAGTAAGCATCAATCCTCCATGTTTCTGCCTCTGCTTCCTAACTTAACTTTCTGCCCTGACTTCCTTCAATGATGACTGATAATGTGCCAGCAGATTAAATGCTTTCTTTCTCTAGGGATCTTTGTCCCAGTTGCTATCTTATCATAGCAACAGAAAACGAGCATAGGACATAGAAAAGCATGACAGAAAGTGGCATATATGATAGGAGGAACATAAAGTTGAGAGCTGGAATCTTCAAATAACAATCATGAAGCACACTGAGTAAACCTGAAGTAGCTCAAGTCTTCAAGCTCTCAAACTCAATCTCTAGTGATTTACTTCACCCAATAAGACCATACCCCCCAAATCTTCTCAAACTGTACCACCCACTAGGGACCCGGTACTCAAATACCCAAATCTATGGGGACAGTCTCACTCTAACACCTCACTTCACTATGACTTTTTTCGGTGTTGTTTCAGAGGAACCTGAAAATTTAAGAAAACACAAGAAAATATTAGGAAAGAAAATCATGGATTCTGTTCTCCAGAGGTGAAAATAATGTCCACTTTCCCATTCATCTTTAATTCATTGATTTCTGCTGTTGAAAAAAATTAAATTTTTTTATGTGGAGATAGTTCTGCCAGTGTGAATCAATCCTAGTGTGAAAAGACTCTGACAATATCTGTCCCCTTTTAACATGAACATGTAGTGCTGGAGGGTTTCGGTGTTTTATTTTTTACTGGAAATAGATTTTTCTTCATATAATAAATTCTAATTACAATTTCCCCTCCCCAAACTCCTCCCTCCACCTTCCATTCCATACGGATCCATACCATTTATATCCCTCCTTAGAAAATAAACAGGCATCTAAGGAACAACAATGAAATAAATAAGATAAAACAAAAACAAACAAATCAGAATAAGACAGAACAAGCAGACAAAGAAGAGCCAAAGGGGAAAAAAAACACAAAATATTTTGTAATGTGAAACATAATAGTAGACAGAATAACTTCATTTTATGAACTTAGTTTTATTTTAAATTATATATGTGGTGTGTGTGTGGGTGGGGGGGGGAAGTTGCCTATGGAGGACTTTCGATTTTCTTGTCAGTTGCTGGACAGAGGTAGTCAGTACTAAAGTTCTCTGCCTGAGGGTTCTCTTAAACCCTTTCCAGATCTAGTAACTGATTCTTTTGTTGAGGGCAGATTTATTCAAATGCCAAAACAATGCATGAAAAATATAAATTAATACTTCACAGAAAGACCAACTCAATAATTCCAACAGCCAAGTTAACATCAGATTTAGCCATATAGAAAAACTGAACCCCTTGTGTTTAAATATAATTTACTTCCAAAATATCATTAATTTGTGAAAATCACTCAATTACTTCATCATATTTACAGACTAAGAAAAAATAATTCTAAAATGACAGAAAGAGTGTTCAATGAAAGTCAGTATCCTTGAGTGATAAGAAAATCAGTAGCCCTTAAGGGGTTGGAATGGAATGGAAAGGACATTCTGTAGTCTGATGAAGCACTCTATGGCCAACACCAGAGACGGTCCTCATACTCAATATTGAATGACTGCCTTTCTTTTTCCTTAAACATAGAACAAAGTAGGATTCAAGTCACTCAACATTTTATTAGGGATTCCAAGCTGAAAAGAAAAATATAAAGAAAAAGATGTAAAAAAACACCCACTAAGGAAAGGGGAAATATAACTTTTTCAACATTTATTTTTTGGGAGGTATGACATTTGTTCCAGTGCAATTGTGTAAGTCAGAGGGTAATCTGAAGAAGTAAGTTTTTATTTGTACAATGTAGGGATCAAACTCAGGTCACACTTTATTTCCTAAAACATCTCATCTGCCCAGAAATACATGTTTTACTCACAGACAGCAAAACCCTTAAAAATCTATCTGTGGGAATGGGAATATGTTTGTAAGAATATGAAAGAACTTAAATTCTGTACACAACATTCAATCAAAACCCTTTACTGATGCCCAATTGGGCATTGATATGCAAATATATACTTTTAATTATTTCAAGAGAAGAAAGTGTTTAAGCCTAAATTTGATGAAATACACCACAAGAGGACTAAATTTCTCCTCACCCAAATTTTGAAAAACAAAATAGAAGAGCATATAAGCAAGTGAATTTATATGCTTTGTTCACATAATAGGAACCCCAAATAATTAGTTATTTTTAAAAATTTCTCTATAAAGATTCAAGGAAATTCCAATCAATATCACAGTAGTTGCATCTCCTCCTCCTCCTCCTTCTTCTTCCCCCTCTTTCTTTCCTTCTCCTCTTCTTTTTCTTCTCCTCCTCTTTTTCCTTCTTATTACTAAAAATCAACAGACTGGTTTAAAAATTCATATGAAAACAAACACAGTCATGAGATAACAGTCTGCCTATATCTGATTTTTACATTAATTCTTCTGTTTGGTATTTACAAACAAACAAAAGAACCTGAATTTTTAATTTTGTTTCTGGTTAGTTTTTATAAACTTGAACCAAACCTAGACATTTCTGAGAGGAGGTAATATCAATCAAGCTTTTCTCTCCATCAGATCGGCATGCTGCCAAGCCTTTGGTAGTCTTTTCTTAATGATTGATGTGGAGAGGGTCTAACTCATTGTGGGCGATGATGCCAATCTTGGGCAAGTGGTCCTGGCCTGTACAGGAAATCAAGCTGAGTAAGGTAGAAGGAGCAAGCCAGTTAACTTTGTGAGCTCTGCTTCAGTTCCTGTCTCCCGGTAGCTGCCCTGTAAGTTTCTGTCCTGGCTTTTCTTAGTCATGGACCATTATCTAAAATTATAAGATGAAATGAATGCTTTCTTCCTCAAGTTTCTTTTGGTCATGGTCTTTGTTGGTGCAATAGAAAGCAAACCAAAAGATGTCTTTAATTATATTTGGCAATTTTAAAATAATTTTTGCATGTTCTTTATTTCTGTTGAATCATGTTTAAATTCGTGGTTTTATCCCTGTCTTCTCCATCCTGTCCTTATCACATCTGTTCAATTTTTAATTCTTTCACATATATTTTAGTTTCCCAGGTCCCATGATAATGTAGTTTCTAATTTCTCTGCTGATATTTTTCAGTGTGAATAAATTTGTTGAATGATCTTGATTATGCTACTAATAACTAGGACTGTGTCAATTCTACCATTTAATTCTCCTCTGAGTTGCCCAATGTTTATTCTATGTTATATGCAAAATGGCGCGTCCTTCCTATTCTCTATTATTTTGAACCCTTTGGGATGGAATTCTGGCCATTGCCAATCACACCTCAATGGAATCGCAAGACCTATTTTGCTTCTCTGAAGAACTTTTTGTTGTTTTGTTAACTTTTAGTTTTCCTGAGCTTTTCTCCCTTTGAGGTGATAGCAATTTAAGTGTCATTTTTTTTCTTCCTTTCTAGAATTGATTGCCGATTATACAATATGTATATTGGATCACTCATGGGTCTCACATAACTCAGCTCTCCATAGGCAGATTGTATACACAAAGCATGAGAATAAAATTAATTACACAAAAGAAAGATTAAGAGGCATTCTTATTTGTCTTATGTTGTATGAAGATTTTAATTTAGTAGAGAATGTAATATGACTAAAGCCATATCTTTCTCCATGATTGTAAATCCACTGTTAAATAATCTGAAATTTTCATGTTAGCTTTTGGAGTTCCAAAGAAAACTAACCTTAAATTTTCCTTGAGAAGTATGCATATTATTCATGACATTATTTGACTTTTGGGGCCTCAGTTTTCTCACTACACAACGAATGCTATGGTGTTGACAACTGACATCTGGGTAGGAGATGAGAACTAAGCATCTGTGAATCCATTTCTTTCTGTTCTTGGCTGTAGATGGAATGTGACTACCTGCTGTCTTGACTTCACTGAAATGTTTCACTATAACCTGTTTCATCTATAAATTGATTTTTGTTTAGGGTATTTTATCACAGAAAAAAAATGAATACAGGTCAATGGGTGGAACAAACCCACAATATATGTAAGTTGGATTGTGCTTTTGTTTGTTTGTTGTTTGTTTGTGGATAGTGTCTTATTATGCAGCCCAGGTTGATCAAGATCTTAGCATCCTTCTGGAATGTATTATAATGCACACCTGTCCATGGATCTTCATTTAGGTTTTCCCCTAAAAACTTCCTTCAGAATCCCCATTGGAGTTTACTGTGGCATATATAATAATAAGCTAGCACCCACTGGGAATGACAAACTGTGCTAAATATGTTAAATGCTTTTGCATGTCATTTCTAAAAATCCCGAATTGTGTGTGGCTATCTTGGCTGTGAATTCTGCACAGCCAATCTTTTGTTAATTTGAGCATGGAAGAATGAAAGAGCAGAGTCACTGTCTTACTGAGCCTATAGTGTTGATAATCTCCTCTGGCTCATGAGTGCATCTGAGTCTTGCAAGAAAAGTTAATTAGAAAATGTCAAGAAAGCTCTCCAGGATCCTCAGAGGATCACTCACCATGTGACTATAATGTATCATTAGTGTAAAAATAAAACCATCCCTAACCCCATAGCTCTTAAAGGGTCTTAACTGGCTGCTAGCACATTTAGGAAATACAATTATAGACTCCTTGCTAAACTGTAAGCCATCTCAAGACTTGAGAGGATCCCTTCTATGCCCTGGGGAGACTACAATTCATCAATCCCATACAAATTGCCAATCTATTTCTAAGACCTTTGTAGAATCAATCCTAAAATTGACTTCATAATTTGCTCCTATCAGTTCCTATCTCTTGGCCTCATGATTATGTCCTTTCAGTCTGAAGAGAATATGATGACAGATATACTCTGGAATCAGTTACAAATTTCTGACCTCCAGGGCTTTGCATAGCTAAGGTCAGTACTGGGTAGATGGGTAGTAGCAAGGTTGTATTTGTCCCTGAACTCAGGCCCATTTTTGTGTGACAAAGCTTTCATTTTAAATAACTTCCTTATAACATTTTAAAGATCTTTGTCAATGAGAAAGTAGAAAAGAAAGAAAATGCGTATGTGGTTTAGTATTGATAGATATGCATTATTTGGGAGTGATGCCTATCTGACAACAGTCTAGAATTTAGATTTTTTTTTAATGAATTTAAAGAAACCCAAATCAGCCAGTCATGAAGGAAATCATTTGCATGTCTCTTCCCAGGAGACACTGGCTTTCCTTCCATTACTTTATGGTCCATTTCCTTACAAGTGCTTTGCTTTACATTCCTTCCTATGACTCTACTCTTTGGGCCATTTTTGATGCCTCTAGACTTTCCCTGTGAAGCTGTTAACTTTAAAAATCCTTAATGTACCAGAGGCCAAGCAGTTAAGAGAGTGCAGTGTTCATGCATAGTGAACACATGCATAGTGTGCTCAGTTTCCAGTGCCTTCATAGGGCATTTCACAACCTGGAATGGATCAGAGAAAATACATGTAGATTTTCAGGGCATTTTCTTGGTTTTGTTTTTGGTTTATTTTGTGATGTTTTATTTGGTGCCAGGGAACTTAAATTGGTTTTTAATCTAGTATTTATGTGGATATACATGCACATACCATGGTGTACATGTGGCAGTCAGAGGCCTGCGTTTAGAAGTCTGTTCTCATTTCCAAGAATATTATTGCAGGGTATAAAACTGAGGTCCGCAGACTTGGTAGTAAGTGGTCTTACCTACTGAGCCTTCTCACTCACTCTGAAAGCTGAATTTTTATTCAATAGCACATGGATATCTAGGCTAGGCTTTTTCCAGTATCCAGGATTTAAACAATCATGTTCTGGGACTTAGCTTTCCACACAAAGGTACACAGCCAGACAGTTTACTAGAGATTGCTATTAACTAAACTCCCTCCAGGGCTTTGTAAAAGATTGTATTTGAATTATAAGTAGACATCCCATTTCCCACATTTTGCAAGCTGCTGTAGAATCTTACTTCCTTCCCTAGCAAGGGAATGGCCCCTATTTTTATTCCTATAAATCCTTGTTTTGAGTTTGGGGGAAACATTAAAAATGTGATTGTGTGTGTGTATGTGTGTGTGTGTGTGTGTGTGTGTGTGTGTGTGTGTGTATAAATTATGCTGATGTTAAAGCTCTATAAAAACAACTTATGTTAAAAGGCTTTTGATGTATACATGGCTCATTAGGTAAAGGTCAAACTAGAAAATGTGCTGTTAATTTCTCTTTGCTAGAAAAATCAATAACTGCATCATCATTAATTAAATTTGACAGAAGCCAAGAAAGGTAGATGTGAAGAACAAGTCAATACTTACTCCTTATAGGATTGACTTGCTGTGGCGAAGGTATAAGACTTGTTTTCATTCCACCAAATATACCATCCTGGCTTTAGTGGGGAGTATTTCATCTCATGGGCCTTCAGCTCTAATCTTGTTTTGGGTTTCTGTGAGTTACTACTGAAATGTAATTGGTTGCTATGCAGTAAATGGGGTCTTTTACACTTATATTTTAATAAGATTAAACTGTGCGTAAGTATCTCCAAATACTTTTATTTCACTAAGCACTTTGTAGATTAGGAAATTTCACCTCCCCCATTATGGTCATTAACAAACCTTCTAATGCCATGCATGCTAGAAGACTGTAGGGGACCTCAGTTACTTACACACATGCTGGGGATGTGCTTGGCCTGCTCTTGTTAATCCAAAGGTCCTGAACTGTTTGTGTATTTCCTTGGATCCAAATACTGCTTTGACACTGATGTTCATATTCACATCTATCTTTGACTATACAATTTGTAGATACCTTTGTAGTAAAAGTATTAAATAATATCTATCATACTTTTCATGCTCTTTTATTTGGTAATTTTCTCTCTCTTTCCCTTTCTCTGTGCACATGTGTGTGTGTGTGTGTGTGTGTGTGTGTGTGTGTGTGTGCGTGTGTGTGTTGCACACAAGTACATGTTTGTGTGCAGTAAGGCAGCCACTGTACAGAGTGACAGAGTTTTTTTTTTCCTCGTTCAGTGAGTCATTGGTTTCCCAGGAATCCTTCTGTAATCCTTCATTTACATTAGGATACAATACAGCCCAGAGAGAACTGGAGTCCACAGAATAAGTACATGACCAAGGTGTAAGTTATTATTTAGAAAATTATAGTGGAGATCAAGAGGCACAACCACACATGGGGAATAGAAAAAGTGAGATGCATGCATGCATGTGTGTGTGTGTGTGTGTGTGTGTGTGTAGAATGACGATTCTATCATTTTCTCCATATTTGCTATAACTTCATCAAAAATTGAAAGAAAGTAGCTACTCTTGGGTTGCTCTCTAAAATGTCTAGAATCTGATACCTCATGTTATTCTTTATATTTTCCTCCTCTCAGTTCATGCCTCATTCACTAAATATATTGCCTATGTCTGTCCCAGATACATGCCAAGTACTTAAAACTTTTACATTTGCTAGTTACTCTGCAACACTCAGTCCTTGAATTGTCTTGTGTTGTTTTTCAGCACTCTAATCTTGGCTTAAATTTTGTATAGTAATAGACTCTTTTCCTAATATCTCTGTAGAAAAAAACAAAAACAAAAACAGTAGCCCAAACCTGAGCAGGCCTTTTGTTATTATGACCATTGTTGCAGAATATCTGTGTATATTACAAAGATGTGACTCTCCCTACAGTGCTTTATGAGTGGTTTAATAAAGAACTGAATGGTGAATAGCTAGGCAGGCAAGTCTAGGCAGGACTTTCAGGGAGAGAAAGGACTTCAAGAAGAAGAGAGGCAGAGATATCAGCAAGACAATGATGAAGTTGGATATATGGTTCAGAGGAAATGGAACTGAGCCATATGACAGAACATAAGTTATTATAAACAAATTAAATTGAGTGATAAGTGATGTAGACATCCAATAAGTCATGTCCAGATCAAAAATACTACTGAACACATGCAATATATCTAAAAAATGTGCTTGGGTGTTAAAGAATGAAAAAAAAATGGTTATAGATAGCCATAAAAATACATTAATAAATAAATAGTTTAAAAATAATAGAGTATTCAAAGACTGAGGCAAGTAATCTAAAAAATATGCCATGTGTAGTTTTGTTGACTTTAAAATTTTTAAATGCTGATAGGCAAAGGGCAAATGCTAATTAGAGGCATTGGATTATAGAAAAATTGATAAATTAAACAACCTGTATATTTTAAGAATTTTTAACTTCAAAATGGAGGTCAAGAAATATGTTGCATTGGGGGAGATGTTATGCCTTTGTTTCCACAGGAAATGCAAAACTATAGATTTTTTTAAATTAATAAAGATCATATTTGATTAAGGAAACAGCTTGAACATCTTGACTACAAGCATGAAGGAATAAATCAAGAGAACCTACAAGACAGGTGATTTATATGTTGATCCTGAGCATAGGAGTACCTCTAAAACTAAATGAGACATGAAAAATCTTGTTGGCTACAGACTTATTATTACATGTCGTCCTATCATATGGCATGGATAGACACTTACATTACAGTTTGCTTAAATAATACAAATGGACATAAAATTAACAGATGACTTGCCTGCTCAAACAAAAAATAATCTGTAGCTGACTTGTTCACACTGCATATTCCATACTTGTGTTAATACAGATATATATGTTACCTTTAAAAGTTTGTATGTTTTCCGTATAAAAAGACCAGACACCAATGAAGAATAGTAGCTCAGGTGATCCTTCCTCTCAGAGTGTTCTGCTGCAGTTTCCTCAAAATTCTGAATCCAGACTTTTTTCAAAGCTGCTAGCTGAGATGATTGGGTCTTGTAGACTACTCCAGCCAGGACTTCAGATAAACTCTATACTTTCCCATCACACAGAGACTAAAAGTAATACTACTTCTACTACTACCATTACTACTACTACTACTACTACTACTACTACTACTACTACTACTACTACAGCTAGTAGCCCAGGACTTAACCATTATCCCACTTTTTTGGGTTCCCTAAAGAGGCTGTCACCCCAAAACAACAGGACATAGTTGAGAGAACATGATGCTTGTATTCCCAAGTTTTGATGTGGATGGTTTTTGGTCATTTGGTGGGTTGTGGATCCTTGTCATCATTTAGGGCATTTTTTTGCAAGTTGTTATTAGTCATGGTCAGAAAAAAGTAAACAAAGTAGGTTTAATTCAGAGATCTTTTTCTGAAAAGAAAGAAAAAATGGGATCAAGGAATGAAGGATAAAATGGAAGAGTATTGACTTTACTTTTAAACTGAAAGAGCAACTACTGGTGTTAGGATGGAAAAATTTAGCCTACTTCTCCAGTGACCCCAGGAAGCTGGGAGTCTTAAATCCCAAGCTGAGGGTCACCTATTTTAATGTTTACGACAACCTGTGAGTGAATGAACACAGGAAATGAGTCTTGTCACCCCACCCAGAAGCCTGTGCTTGTTGCCCCACCCAGAAGCCTGTGTGAAAGCAGACTTCCTGGGCTAAGCACAGGCTTGGATAATTTAAATTAATTGGTCAGCACTGGATGCTACGAGGTGATTGATTCACGATGCGCGGGCTTTGTGGTAACCCTATAAAAGCTGTCTCAATCCTGTACTGGGGGTCCTCAGCCCTCTAGCCCTGCATGGCCTATGGCTGATGGCCCCAGTGCACTGGAATAAAAAGGACCTTATGCGTTTGCATCAAGACAGCTTCTCGTGAGTGATTGGAGGGGGCGCCTTTCCTGAGTGGGAGCGTGAGGGACCATGCACTAGCGGGTCTTACACTAGGCTTATATATTTTACATTATATAGATATTTGTATATAGATATAATCTTAATGTTTTTGCTTCTACTATACATATGCTTCTACTTTTGTTTAAGGCATTGCAGCTCATTTAGCAATGTAATGTAAATTTCTAGTACTTGAAAGTTATTATTACAAATAATTTAGGATAATTAAGAAATACAGGTTAGTAGGAAGTCCTGTAATAATCAAATATATGGCCATAATTTGTTTGTTTTCAAGAAATTTTAGATAGACAAACCCTTCAGAGACCTACAGATTTTGGCATTTGAGGTGTTTTAATAACATAGGACTTTTCATGACTTCTGGCAGCACAAGTTTACTTCAAAAAGGGATGGTGAACATCAAAGAATCTCCACATGGAGTTTTTTTTTTTTTTTTTTTGTGTGTGTGTGTGTGTGTGTGTCTGTGGAAAATTTACCTGCTGGACAAGAAACTGCCCTTGCCTCTACTGCTGACAAAAAAGGAAAAGAAAGCAACTGCTGAACTTTGCCAAGACAAGCTAAGAAAGTTCTTCAAAATTTGCTCCACAGTTAAGTTTGACAGATATTCTAGGTCTATAGGTTGAAGATGGATGCCTCAGTGTTGGAGAGGAACCTTGGCTGAATGTCCAGGTAGTCATATGTCTCCGTTATTTCTACAGTTTTGGAAGTTGTATGCTCAACACTTCTTGTTTCCCCAGGTAAAATTTTATTCATCTCAGTCTCTGACTAAATAGTTATACTATTTTTTTGTTACCCAATTAAAAAAGGAAACTCACAAGACAGATATAAAGTTGTTAAAGGTTAAGAGACATAAAAGCTTAAGTTGTTTACCTAAGAAAATGTTTTAAGGCCTGAAAAGATAGTTTTGGGTTAGTAATACAAGTTATGAAAAAAAGTGGTTTAGGTATAAAACTTTAGATTCATTAAGATAGGATAGATAATAGAATATTTTCTCTGAATATGCCAAATACAAATGGACTGGACATTGTAAATATAATTCTTACCTAACAATTGTTTAATTGTTTTTATTATATATGGTTTCACTGTGTTAGAGTTAGAGTTAAACCCTTTCCTTTTTATTTAGACAAAAATGGAGACATGTGTTATGAGTAGGGTTTTCCCCGTTGCTGGTCTGGTCCCACTGCCATGCCAGCCCCCAATAAAATGCAGAGACTCTGCATTTGATATAATGCTGTTGGCCAGTTACTAATTCCTTATCAGCTAGATCTGTCTTAATGATTAACCCATTTCTACTTATCTAAGTATTTCCACATGGTCATCTTACTGAAGAGTGGTGGGCTGGCAGGCTGCTCTCTCCAGGCTCCCCATGCTGACTCCTCCTACTTCCTCTTTCCTCCCAGTCTTTTAGTCCCTCCTATCTTGCTTTCCTATTGGCTAACAGTGCTTTATTCATTAGCCAGCATGAGAAACATATTTACAGAATAACATCTCTCATCAAACGTGGTTTTGGAATATTTATATATCCTGCAAAGATGTGTCTCTGACTAAGGCACTTTCTGGTTGGTCTAATAAAGAGATGAATGGCTAATAGTTACAGGAAAAACTTGGTAGGACTTCCTGGTAGAGAGGACTCTGGGAAGAAGAGAGACAGAGATGCCAGCAAGACATTAAAGAAGTCAGACATAGCTACAGAGGAGAGGTAAAACCAAGCCATGTAGTAGAACATAGATTAAAATAGACAGGTTAATTTTAAGTTATAAGAGCTAGTTGGGAAAAGGCCTAAGCTAAGGCCAAGGTTTTATAATTAACAATAAGTCACTGTGTTGTTATTTAGGGCTGGCAATCTAAAGATGGTCTGATAATAAAGCTTACTACAAGCCTTTGTTTTCATGGCACTCATTGATGAAAGACTGATATGATCTATTCTATTTACTTATCTTTTATGCCTTTCACTGAAATATAAACTCCAATGATTAGTAGTAGCTGTCTAATGAGCTCAGTGTCAGCCATAGCAACATTTTCATACATTACATATATTAACTGATTGCTAAATGAATTAGCAGCACCAAGTTAGACCATCGTGTTCAATGTAGCTGTGGAAACAAGATGCTATGTGTACTTCTGTGTCAGAGATTCAAATAGGAATGTGTAAAGGGCAGTCCAGTGAGATAGCACAGAGGGAAAGTGAGGCCCCTAGGGTCCACATTTGTGATGTGTTCCAGTTGTGCTCACAGGCTTTCTGTGAACTTAAACTTACTTTCTTGGCCAAAGAACCTGTAGAGATCAGAGCCCACATTTGCCATTTTACACCCAGTTCTTGGCTATTGATGAACTAAACAAACATCACACTTACTCATCTTTATAAGATTTTAAGTTTATTTATGCTTACAGAAAAAAATGTTGTCTGCATTAATGAGTACTCAACCATGAGTTAGGAAATACAAGAGGATAAGGTTCTCTCCCCTGCCCGCCACCCCCTCTCTCTCTCTCTCTCTGTGTGTGTGTGTGTGTGTGTGTGTGTGTGTGTGTGTGTATTACACAAAGCAGACTTGATTGTGGTTTCATTATTGATGCTGAGCCAAAGCATTGACTGAGAGAATGTAATGTTCTTCTAGGTATGTTTTTGATTTGACCTTGATTGGAGTGGTGGAGACACAGAGATTTTGAAGGTTAATGGTGCTTCCTGGGAGCAGGCTGGTGAGCTTCCAGCTTCAAGGTAGACTCTTCATCAACCCTGGCATCCTCCCAGCTTGTGCTAACCAGAGTTGTGTTGCTTGCTTGGCAGAGGGAAGAGGCAGCTCATTTTTGCACTCTGGCTGATTGTTCAAGTCATGAGTAGAAACTGCTGTCCTGCTGCTGACCCAAGCTGCTTTCACCCCATGGCTAATCAGAAAATCTCTCTTGTTTGGTCAGGTACATATCTTGCAAGATCATTATTTCATTAAACACATTGTGTAGGAAAATTCTGGGAGTTTCTCTGAGTGGTTCTGATCCTTCCACATTATTCAGAAATTTTCAATTCAGTAAGAAAGAGAACACTCCATGTTTTCACTATTGATGCTAAGACATTTTTGATGTGCAGCCCTTAATGAAATGGATTTTGCACTTTAACACAACAGAATATCCTTATATCTTTGAGGAATGGGAGGTATCCAGAAAATTTTTCATAAATAGTGGAAATGAAATAATTCAATCAGGAGAAAAGAGAAGGAATAAGACATGTACATGTGAAAAGAATGATGA
The DNA here is from genome assembly GCA_030556225.1 of Cricetiscus sungorus. NCBI lineage: Eukaryota > Metazoa > Chordata > Mammalia > Rodentia > Cricetidae > Cricetiscus > Cricetiscus sungorus. Next base: position 4,280,681 of record JANBXA010000392.1, on the reverse strand, counting down.
GAAATTGACAATAAAATCAGGATAGTTTTAGTACTTAACTGTCAATAATTCTATGTTCTTGTTCAACTTTAATACAAATGTAATAAAAACCTTGATGTTTGGATCTGTGTTATAAGATGGATCATCTTTTTTTTTTTTTTAACAAAAAGAAGGGGCAGGAATTAATAGGGAGCTTTGCAGTTGAAATATAAACTGAATTTGGTACATATTCCTGGCTCATTATCATACTGGTTTATTTCATTTCCTCCACCCCTGCACATCTCACATCACCCCATGGGATAACAAATACTAAGGATTAATGAGTTCTTAATGACCTAGTTATCTCTTAATTATTGAGAGAGCACACACTCATAATCATAAACCTCTCTCAAAGAAAATTCTTTAAATTCCAGGCAGAGTCATTGTGTTCACCTGAAAAATGGGAACCAGCATTAAAGCAACAGAAACAACAAAATAAGCAAAATAGTGTGCAATGACCATTCACGCTTTTGTTAGATGACTTCAAGAAGTAAGTAACTACCTGATGGCTTGCAATCCAAAATGATGACATGAATTCAAATCCCCAGAACCTGTGTAAAACTAGATGTTGTAGTACACACACATATCTATAATGTCAACCCCTCAGGGCTAGAGAAATGGTTCAGTGGTTAACAGGTTATATTGCTGTTTCATAGAACCAGTGTTCAGTTCTTAGAAGGCTCACAACTACCTTAAAACAGGAAAAGGGAAATCTGTCTACCACAGGATCCAGCAATTCCACTCTTAGTCATATACCCAAAAGATTTACATCCATGCAACAAAGGCATCTGTTCAACTATGTTCACAGAAGCATTATTTGTAATAGCTAGAACATGGAAACAACATAGATGTTCCTCAACTGAAGAATGGATAAAGAAAATGTGGTACATTTACACTGGAGTACTTCTCAGCAGAAAAATAAATAATGTAATCTTAAGGAAAATGGATGGAACTAGAAGAAACTATCCTGAGTGAGGTAACCCAGTTATGAAAAGATGAACATGGTATGAACTCACGCATATATGGATTTTAGATACAGAGCAAAGGATTACCAGCCTACAATCCACACCACCAGAGAAGCTAAGAGGACCCTAAGAGAGATATACATGGTCCCCCGCAGAAAGGGAGACAAGATCTCCTGAGCATACTGGGAGGTAGGGTGGCAGTTAGTAGAGGGGGAGTTAGGAGAAAGAGAAGGGGAGAAGAGGAGGAGAGAGGAGGACATGAGTAGCAGGAAGATGGGGTCAGGGGAAGAATAGAGAATAGTAAGAAAAGAGGTACCATAATAGAGGGAGCCATCATATATTTGAAGATAAATCTGGCACTAGGGAAATGTCCAGAGACCTACAAGGATGGTTCCAACTAACAATCCAATCAATGGTGTAGAGGCTACCTTAAATGTCCTTCTCTGATAATAAGATTGATAACCACCTTATATGTCATCTTAGAGCCTTCATCCAGTAGCTGATGGGAACAGAAGCAGACATCCACAGCTAAACACTGAACTGAACTTTTGGAATCCAGTTGCAGAGAGGGAGAAGTGATGAGTAAAGGGGTCAAAACTGGGCTGCAGAAACCCACAGAGACAGCTGACCTGAATAAGGAGGAGCACATTTACCCCCAGACTGATAGCTGAGAAACCAGCAGAATACTGCCCAGGCCTCCTAACTGAGACCCCTGAAAGTTAGGAGTCCTGGGCAGTCTAAGGGACCTCTGAAAGTGGAACCAGGATGTATCCCTGGTGCAGGAATGGACTTCAGGTGCCCATTCCTCATGGAGGGATACCCCTTTAGTCTAGAGACATGGGGGAGGGCCTAGGCCCTACCCCAAATGACTTGACAGATTTTGATGAATCCTCCTGGAAGGCCTTACCCTCCCTGGGGAGTGGATGGGTAAAGGGACAGAGGGGGTGGGGGTCCATGGGGGGCATGGGAATCAAAAACAATGTTTGTAGAAAATTAAGATTAAACACATAAACAAATGAACAAAACCAAAAGGAGGTAAAATCAGTAGATCCTCCCTACTTGACAAAACATTGCACTCCTCAGGTCAATATTAATAGAATGAATTTTACCATGGTAGCTCTTTGAATCCACATATGTTGCTCAGTAACTAATAGTAACCTGTTGGGTGACTGTTTTTGACCTGCAAAAGATACTGCTTACCTTTCTGTATTCCCAACCTCTTGTTCCTTACTTTAGGGCCTTTGAAATTGGAATGGGGAGGGTTGATGAGCCACTTTCCTTTGTTGTAAAATGAATTCTTGGGAGCTTGAGGGGCTCTGCCAGCAATTGCTAATGAGGCTTTATTAACCCAGGGCAGCACTCTGTGGAATATTTGTATAACATAGATGTATGCCTAGGACTTGCTTGTTTTATTAATAGCATGGCAGGAATGCATGCAAGGCCCTGGAGGATTAAAATGGCCAACTTAATGGTGGGTGAGGTTTTTTTTTTTGGGGGGGGGAGTTTATCACTCCTGGTTTAAGTCAGATAAGATAACAAACGTCCAAAATATACACAACAATTACAAAATTGTATCTGCTTTGTCAAGGGTCTACTGTTTCTGTAGCTCTCTCTCTCTCTGTGTGTGTGTGTGTGTGTGTGTGTGTGTGTGTGTGTGTGTGTGTGTGTGTGTGTGTATACCTGTGATGGGCACCAATGAACAGCCTTTATTTATAATTTAATTAATTTTCATCCTGTATCTAAATTCATAGTTTTTTATTTCATGAAAAAGATGGAATTATAACCTTTGGGATGAAAATAAAATTCCCATTGAAAGGTAAACAGAGAAATATAACAAATCACGGGAATACAGAATCAGCTAAGGCAAGGGAGCCTTGTAGGACACATGATGTGTAGTGAGCATTCTGTCAAGGTTGGGAGTGCTCTAAGTATAGAAGTGTCATATCCAAGGAAACACAGGATATTGGGTGCATGACTTCATGGTCTGTAGGGTATTGGCTACAGGATTTGACTCTTTGATGGGATCATCTATAGGAAGGACCTCAGGGCCTCTAGGGGATTGGCTACAGGACTTCAGTATCTATGATTGCAGGATCTGCCTGAGATTTTCAGAAAATACTTTTGAACTTATTTCTGGATCACACATAATAAGAAATGCAAGTGATATATAAATAGCAGTTACTCTGCATTGTTTAGGAAACAATGACAAGAAATAAAAATCTGTGTGTCTTAGGGTTTTTCATTACTGTGAGGAGAAACCATGACCACAGCAACTCTTATAAAGTGAACATTTAATTGGCATGGTTTGTTTACATCACCAGAGGTTCAGTCCATTAATATCATGGTGAGGAACATGGCAGTATACAGGCAGTCATGGTGCAGCCTACATCTTGAAGTGCAGGCCACACAAAGTCAACTGAGACACTGGCCGGTATCCTGAGTGTGGGAAACCTCAAAGCCTGCCCATTCCTCCAACAAAGCCATATTCTCTCCAACAAAGCCATATCTCTTAATAGTGTCAAACATTATGAGCTTATGGGGGGGGTGGCAGTCGCATTCAAACTACCAGTTCAGACACAGTGATTTTTCTAATAGACCTGTCCATAACTTGTTGGGTCTGTAGATGGGAAATCTTTGTATTGGAAGGCAAACAATACCCTGCCAAACTCAGATAAAATTATTCAAAGCAAAGAAATCCTTCTCAAACTATGAGAACTGAAAATCACAGATGTGGATTTAAAATAGTTACCATTCTAGATCTTGTTCTTCTGAGATGGAATTTCTATTTTTGTTTTTGGAAGTTCTCACTATGGAATGCTGACTTGCCTGGTACTTGATATGTCAACCAGGCCATTGCTGAACTTAGAGACATCGTCTTGCTCCTGCCTACAGGATTCTGGGAAGGCTGATAGGTGTCACCTTGCTTGACCTCATACTGAATATGGCCACTTGGTCCTGAGAAATCCTTTGAGGATGTTTGTGTTCACTACAGTGATGGTCTGCTCTGAAGGTGTGGAGAGAATCCTTCCACTCACCATTGCACATTGGTAAACAAATGGTTGTTGGAGGCATGGCTAGCAATTTGCAGTTACTGCTATCTGGGAAGAATTTAATTGGTGACCAATTTAAATGTAGGGATTTGTCTATGCATTTAAATATCATTTATCCTGAGAAGTACACATTACCAAATGCACAGGGGACCCCTTTGGGACTTAATTAGGGAAGGCTGAGCTGGGAAGTGACAGTTTCCATGCTGTTTTGGAGTGTGCTTTAGCCCTCATTCCCAACTTGTAGGTAACACAATTAATATCTTGTATCTAGTTTTAATAGAGGCAGTAATTCTAGTAAGACACATTATTGCTTCTTGGCCCAAAGAGAAATGTTCATACATTTCTCTTCTTCCTGCTATCTGTCAAACTGACTGGTTTGGTCTGCGCCCTAAGACATTATATATTCAGGAAAGCAGTTGTTTCCATATGTCTTATGGGAAATTGATCCCCCCCACACACACACCTTTTTTCCCCTCTTTCTTTCAAAAAGGCATGAGGTATATGGAACAGTTTTCTTTTTTTTTGCTTTCCCTAGGCACATATCAGGTGGTAGCCATTACAACATTCCCAGTACATGCCCCCGGGTGCAAGAATTGCAGCTTCAATAACCCTGTTTATATACGTTTCACAAGAGACAGACTTGCCAAGCTGTTTTCTGACCCCCAAGCACAGGAATTCAGTAGAAGAGGAACAGTCAGTTAGAGAGTGCTACTGGAAAACCCACTTACCATCCAGAAAGTAATGACAGACAGCTCATGGTCTTGTCTATCCATTTGCCAACAACAAAGCACACAGGAAATAATACCTCTGCTTGTAAAAAACTTCTTTTTGTTGCATTTATTATTTCCAGGCCATTTTCACATCCACAGTTAAAGACTGTGAGTTAAAATAAATCCAGCATAAGAAACTCATTTGTACTGCATGAAAGACATTGGTCTGACATTTTATTGTCTTATTGTCATAATGGGGAGCAGACAAAGGCCTGAGTGACTATGTGTTATTGATAAGAGCACAGCCATGCCAGGGACTCCAGTGCCTGATGTTTACTGCCTAGGACTGCTCCCTACAGAGAACTCCCAGTAACATTAGCCAGTCTTCTCATTCAGCTTTTACAATAAGCCTGCCACCTTGATTCAAGTGTATAACTAAATGCACTGAGTTTCTAAGCTGCTGCTGGTAGGTAAGCTTCCATGAAAGCACACACCCCACCTGATTATATATGTTGCCATTGTTTCTTCATTCTTCATCACCCTAGGCACCAGTTAAATCAGTTTCTAGGCTGAGCAGTTCATAAGTGACTTTGTTCCTTTGGGATGTTAGAATAAGTCTACCCTCAGAGGATCTGTTGGGAAGCAAAGCTTCTGTGTGTGATTTGGAAGAGAATACAGAGACCTGATTAGTTATAAGACATCCACCAGCAAGATGACGCAGAGAATAAAGGTGCTTGGCTGCAAGCCTGGCCATCTGACTTCTATATATCCACATGATGGATGGAGAGAAGCAACTCCATCAGGTTACCTTCTTATCTCCACACATGGCTGTGGCATTTGTGCCCCACCACTCACTAAACAAACGAACAAAACCCCCAATTGTCTAATGCAATCTATTGGTGAACTCATCCTTCCTGGAGATTTCTGTTTAGTAAGGCTGAATTATAGATCCAAAGTATAAGTTCCATGCTTGTTTTCCGGACTTTGCATTTATTCTTGTGTGAGTTTTGACAGGTTGTGTCATTTGAGGGTTGCCCAGCTTCATCTTGGTTACCAAATGTGCTGATGCAAAGCTGTGCAATCATTATCTTGGGGTTAGGTACACATGAACAGTAATGACAGGCCCAGTCATCTCTGCCATGTGGGTAATTTATGTCCTGTCTCTGCTTTGCTTGGTCCCTAGAGAGTCATTTTTCTTATTTATTTTCATTTTTCTTATTTTTTTTAATATTTTCTGTGACCCAGCTTTGAGTGTCATTTTTTTTCTTGCTGTTGGTCTCATTCATGATACTTCAAGCATTGTTTCTATCCTCCTTCTTCTTTTGGGTTTCTAATTCTCTTCTTTGAGAGAGGATTAGCACTTCTTGTTTTTATTGCTAAATTAAAACCTTGGATTATTAATGCTAGTCATTCCTCTTTTATTGTCAATTCACTACTATAAATATCCCTCTCCATTCAACTCTAGCTGAATCATATTAATTTCAACATATGACATTTTCATTTGTTTAGTATTTCCATGTTTCTCTTTTTCTCAACAACATCTAGAATTTAGTTAATAGGAGCATAACAAAAATGTTAATAACAAGTTAGCATTAGGAGAAAAGATAGCAAGTATATGCAAGTTTTTATTGTTAATTATTGGATAAGATTTCAGTATCCTAAAATTATTTAAAAATTAAAAGGTTATTTGATATGTTTGAACAATTAAAAAATCATGTTTTTCTAATAAATTCATTCAGTTTCAAATGTGTGGATACAGTGGATGTTTTTACCTGACGTATCTGTTTTTTTTGTGGCTCTTCTTTCCCAGTCCTTTTGCTGATTTCAAGTGTGTTCTCTCATCACCACATGTGGCAGGAACCCCGTTTTCTTTCCTTTTTTTAAATTTATTTTTTACTAATAATATAATTTAAAAATTTTACATGTCAACCACAGTTTCCTTTCCCTCCCTCCCTCCCTCCTTTCCTCCCTCCCTCTTATCCTCCCTCACATGCACCCTGACCACCCTCCCCTCCCATTACCCACCCCCATTCTACATGTAGGGCTATGCTATCAAGGTGGGGTCATGTAAATCTGTCAAGTCATTTGAAGTACGGACTAGGACTTCTCTCCTGTCTCTAGGTTAAGGGAGTATCCCCCCATGGGGAATGTGTCCACAAGGTCCTTTTGTGCACCAAGAATACATCCAGGTTCTACTTTCTGATGTCCCTTAGACTGCTCAGTCCTTCTAGCTGAGACCCATAATCAGGGAGTCTGAGACAGTCCATGTTGGATTCCCAGCTATCAGTCTGGGGAGGGCATTAGCTCCTCCTTGTTAAGGTAAGCTGTCTTTGTGAGTTTCTACAACCTGGTCTTGTCCTCCCTCTCTGCATCTGGATTCTAGTTCGACTCAGTGTTTAGTTATTGGTGTTTGCTTCTGTTTCACACAGGTACTAGATGAGAGCCCCAGGATGGTGGATAATTTAGTTGATGATCTCACTATCAGGGAAAGGCATTTATGGTAGCCTTTCCACAGTTGCTCAAATTGTTAGTTGGAGTCAGTCTTGTAGGTATCTAGACTGTTCTTTAGGTTCAGTTTTCTCTTCATACCAATAATGGCTTCCTCTTTTATGTTCTCTCTCTCTCTCTCTCTCTCTCTCTCTCTCTCTCTCTCTCTCTCTCTCTCTCTCTCTCTCTCCTTCTATTCCTACCCTCATTCAATCTTCCTAGTTGCACCTGTTTTCCTCTCCTCCCTTCTCTTTCTCCTAGGTCTCTCTCCATTCATTGCCCCCCCACTTCCCATGTGCTCTGGGGGACTCTGGGAGACTTGTCTCTTATGCTGCTTTTGAGGGATCATATATGAATCTCTTACAATACACCTTGTATCCTATTTCCTCTGGTAGTATAGGCTGTTGATCCTTTGCTCTAGGTCTAAAATCCACATATGAGCGAGTACATACCACGTTCTTTTTATGACTGGGTTACCTCATTCAGGCTGGATTATTCAAGTTGCATCCACTTGCCTGCGAATTTCAAGATTCCATTATTTTTTTTTCTGCAGAATAGTATTCCATTGTGTAGATGTGACACATCTTCTTTATCCATTTTTAGTTTGGAGGCATCTAGAATGCTTCCAATTTCTTGCTATTAAAAATAATGCTGCTACAAACATAGTAGAACACATGTCTTTGTTGCATGGATCTGCATCATTTGGATATATGCCTAAGAGGGGGATTGCCGGGTCCTATGGTAGACTGATTCCCATTTTCCTGAGGAACTACCATACTGATCTCCAAAATGGCTATTTGCACTTCCACTAGCAGTGGAGGAGTGTTCCTCTTTCTCCACATTCTCTCCAGCATAAGTTGTCATTGGTGTTTCTAATTTTAGCCATTCTGGCAGGAGTAAAATGGTATCTCAAAGTTGTTTTGATTTGCATTTCCCTGATAGCTAAGGATGTTGAGCACTTTCTTAAGTGTCTTTCAGCCTTTTTGATTTCCTCTATTGAGAATTCTTTCTTCAATTCTGTACACCATTTTTTAAATAGGGTTATTTGGTGCTTTGTTGACTAGTTTCTTGAGTTCTTTGTATATTTTGGAGATCAGCCGTCTGTCAGATGTAGGATTGGTAAAAATCTTTTCCCAGTCTGTGTGCTGTCGTTTGGTCTTGTCCACTGTGTCCTTTGCCTTACAGCAGCTTCTAAGTTTGAGGAGATCCCATTTATTCATTGTTAATCACAGTGTCTGTGCTACTGGAGTTATGTTCAAGAAGCAGTCTCCTGTACCAATTTGTTCCAGGCTACCTCCCACTTTATTTTCTAATAGTTTCAGTGTTACTGGATTTATGTTGAGGTCTTTGATCCATTTGGACTTGAATTTTCTGCATGGTGATAGACAAGGGTGATGGGAGATGTTATTCTGTAAATATATTTCTCATACTTGTTAATGAATAAAGCACTGTTGGCCAATAGGAAATCAAGATAGGTGGGGCTAGGAGACTAGGAGGAAGAGGAAGTAGTGAGGAGAGTCAGCATGGAGAGACCAGAAAAGTAGAACCCAAGCCCCTCTGGCCGGAAGATGAGACCATGTAGAAATACTTAGATTAATAGAAATAGGTTAATATTTAAGACAGAGCTAGCCAGTAAGAAACTAGTACCTGGCCAACAGCCTTATATCAAATATAGACTCTATGCATGTTATTTGGGGCAGGCCCAGTGGTGGGACCAGACCAACGGCGGGGCAAAAACCTGCTCATAACATATGGGTCTATGTGCAGTCTTCTACATGCCCTCATCCAATTGTGCCAGAACCATTTGTTGAAGATGCTTTCCTCCCCCCATTGTATTCTTTTACCTGCTTTGTTGAAAATCAGATGTTCAAAAGTGTATGGATTAATATTGGGATTTTTGATTTGATTCCATTGCTCTACCTGTCTATTTTCGTGCCAATACCAGGCTGTTTTCAGAACTATAGCTCTGTAGTAGAGCTTAAAGTCAGGGATGGTGATGCCTCCTAAAGTTCTTTATTGTACAGAGTTGTTTTGTCTATCCTGGGTCTTTTGTTTTTCCATACAAAATTGATCATTATCCTTTCAAGGTCAGTGAAGAATTGTGCTGAGATTTTAATGGGGATTGCATTGAATCTGAGATTGTTTTTGGCAAGATTGCCATCTTTACTATATTTATCCTTCCTATCCAAGAGCATGGGAGATCTTTCCATTTTCTGGTATCTTCTTTAATTTCTTTCTTTAAAGCCACAAAGTTCTTATTGTATAAGTCTTTCTCGTGTTTGGTAAGCATTACCCCAAGATACTTTATTGTTTGTGGCTATTGTAAAGGGTGATCTTTCTCTGATTTCTTTCTCAGACTCTTTGTCATCTGAATAAAGTAGGGCTACTGATTTTTTTTTGAGTTTATCTTGTATCCTGCTAGTTTACCGAAGGTATTCATCAGCTATAGGAGTTCCCTGGTAGAGTTTATTGGGTTGCTTATGTAAACTATCACATCATATGCAAATAGAGACAGTTTGACTTCTTCCTTTCAAATTTGGATCCCGTTGACCTCTTTTTATTGTCTTACAGCTTTAGCTAGAACTTCAAGTACAATATTGAAGAGATATGAAGAGAGGGGACAGCCTTGTCTTGTTCCTGATTCTCTACATTCAGTTTTATGTTGGCTGTTGGTTTACTGTATATTGCTCTTATTATGTTTAGGTATGTTTCTGTTATCCCAGCTCTTTCCAGGACTTTTATCATGAAAGGGTGTTGAGTTTTGTCAAAGGCTTTTTCAGCATCTAGGGAGATAATCATATGATTTTTCTTTTTCAGGTTGTTTACATGGTGGATTGCATTGATAGGTTTTTGTATGTTAAACCATCCCTGCAACCCAGGGATGAAGTCTACTTGGTCATGGTGATTTCTCTGATGTATTCTTGGATTCAGTTTGCCAGTATTTTATTGAGTATTTTTGCATTGATGTTCATCAGGGATATTGGTTTGTAGTTTTCTTTCTTAGTTGTATCTTTGTGAGGCTTGGGTACCAAGGTGATTGTGGCCTCGTAGAAAGAGTTTGGTAATGTGCCTTCTGTCCCTATTGTGTGGAACAATTTGAGGAGTATTGGAATTAGGTCTTCCTTGAATTTCTGGTAGAATTCTGCACTGAAGCCATCTGGCCCTGGGCTTTTTTTGGTTGGAAGGCTTTCGATGACTGCTTCTATTTCATTGGGGGTTATAGGTCTATTTAATTTGTTTGTCTGTTCTTGATTTAATTTTGGTGATAGTTATCCAGAAATTTGTCCATTTCCTTTGAATTTTCAAATTTTGTGGAGTTCAGGTTTTCAAAGTATGACCTGAATGTTGTCTGGATTTCCTCTGTGTCTGTTGTTATGTCCCTCTTTTCATTTCTGATTTTGTTAATTTGCATGATCTCTCTCTGCTTTTTTGTTAGTTTTGATCAAGGTTTGTCTATCTTGTTGATTTTCTCGAAAAACCAACTCTTTGTTGCATTGATTTTTTTGTATTGTTTTCCTGGTTTCTATTTTATTGATTTCAGCCCTCAAATTGATTATTTTCTGGCATCTACTCCTCCAGGGTGAGTTTGCTTCTTTTTGTTCTAAGGCTTTCAGTTTGCTGTTAATTCTCTAATGTGACTATCCTCTGTTTTCTTCATATGGGCACTCAGTGCAATGAACTTCCCTCATAACACTGCTTTCAATGTGTCCCATAAGTTCGGATATGTTGTGTCCTCATTCTCATTGAATTTTCTAAAATCCTTAATTTCTTTATTTATTCCTTCTTTTAACCAAGTGTGGTGTAATTGCACATTGTTCAGTTTCCATGAGTTTGAAGGGTTTCTGCAATTTGTGTTGTTGTTGAATTCCAATTTTAAAGCATGGTGGTCTGATAAGATACAGGGGACTATTCCAATTCTTTTGTATCTGTTGAAGTTTGTTATGCCACCCAGTATGTGGTCTATTTTAGATACAGTTCCTTGCGGAGCAAAGAAGAAGGTATATTCTTTTGTGTTTGGATGAAATGTTCTATAGATGTTTGATAAACCCAGTTGAGACATAACTTCTGTTAGTTCCTTTCTTTCTTTGTTGAGTTTCTGATTGGTGGTCCTGACTAGTGGTGAGAATGGTGTGTTGAAGTCTCCCACTATGAGTGTGTGAGCTTTTATGTGAGCTTTGAGTTTTAGTAGCATTTCTTTTAAGAATGTGGGTGCCTTTGTATTTGGGGCATAGATGTTCAGAATTAAGACGTTGTGTTGATGGATTTCTCCTGCAATGAATATGAAATGACCATCTTCATCTCTTTTGATTAATTTTGGTTTGAAGTCTAACTTGTTAGATATTAGGATAGCCATACCAAATTGTTTCTTGGGTCCATTTGATTGGAATATCTTTTCCCAGCCCTTTACCCTGAGGTAATATCTATCTTTGAAGCTTAGATGTGTTTTTTGTATGCAGCAGAAGGATGAATTCTGTCTTTGTATCCATTCTGTTAGCCTGTGTCTTTTTATTGGTGAGTTAAGACCATTAATATTGAGGGAGAGTAAGGACCATTGATTGTTAATGCTTGTTTGTTTTAGATTTGTTTTTGGCAGTATTATTGTGAATATATTTGTCCTTCTTTACCCTTGGTTTCTGGTGAAGTGGGATTATCTGTTGCCTACATCTTTGTGAGCATAGTTAACTTCCTTGGGTTGGAGTTTTCCTTCCAAAACTTTCTGTAGGGCTGGATTTGTAGATATGTATTGTGAAAATCTGGCTTTGGCATTAAATATCTGGTTTTCTCCATCTATAGTGATTGAGAGTTTTGCTGGGTATAATAGCCTGGGTTGGCATCCGTGGACTTTTAGTTCTTGTAGAACATCTATCCAGGACCTTCTGGCCTTGAGGGTTTCCATGGAGAAGTCAGGAGTAATTTTGATAGGTCTGCCTTTATATGTTACCTGTCCTTTTTCCTTCACTGCTCTTAATATTCTTTCTTTATTCTGTATGTTGGGTGTTTTGATTATTATATGTCATGGGGTATTTTTTCTTTCATCCAGTCTATTTGGTGTTCAGTATGCTTCTTGTACTTTCATGGGTATGTCCTTCTTCAGATTGGGAAAGTTTTTCTCAATGATTTTGTTGAATATGTTTTCAGCACCTTTGAGCTGGGCTTCCTCATCTTCCTCTATGCCTATTATTCTTAGGTTTGGCCTTTACACAGTGTCCCACATTTCCTGGATGTTTTGTGTTAAGGATTTGTTGGATTTATGATTTTCTTTGGTCGATGAATCTATTTCCTCTAGTTTATCTTCAGCACCTGAGATTCTCTCTTCCATCTCTTGAATTCTGTTGGTTATGCTTGTGTCTGCAGTTCCTGATAGTTTGCCCAGTTTTTCTATTTCCAGCATTCCTTTGGTTTGTGTTTTCTTTATTGTCTCCATTTCAGTTTTCAAGACTTGAACCGTTTCCTTTATCTGTTTGTTTTTTCTTGGCTTTCTGTACTTTCTTTAAGAAATGTTTTCATTTCTTCCAATTTTTTGTTTGTTTTTTCTTCCATCTTCTTTGAGGGCCTCCATCATTTTTAAGACGATAATTTTTAAGTCATTCACTTCTGCTTCATCTGCTTTGTTGTGTTCCAATCTAATTGGTATAGATTCCCTAGATTCTGGTAGTGTTATGCTTGTCTTTCTGTTGTTAGGTGTTGTCTTGTTTTGCTGTCTTCCTATAGCTTCTTCCAGTAGGTGTTAATGGGGTCTCTCCCTCCCTATGGACTGAGGTGGGTCAGAAGTTCGATGTCTGTATCTCTGTGTGGTCCAAGATCTCTAGGAGGTCTCTCTGTAGGCAGGAGCCCAGCGATGAGGGTCAAAGATCATGCTCCAGCATAGGACAGCTGAGGCCTCTTTGGCAGAGGCCAGTCAGCAGGATGTTTCCTCACAGATAGGTGGGTATAGCTGGGACCTGGGGCTCTCCAGCTGAGGCCTCTTTAGCAGAGGTCCTGTGATGGGTGTCCAGGATTCAGCCTGCAGGAACTCAGAGTGTTCCTGCAGAGATAGGCAGATTTCTGAGAGGGGCCCAAAACTCCAGTAGAAGACCAGCAGTGTGGGTCAGAGATCAGTCAGGTGGAAATTACAGGTGGTCCTGCATGGATAGGCAGGTCTATTGTGCTCAGATCAGCTCCAGGAATTTTCCTGAAGGTGGCTGGATAGTTGGCTCCACCCTCTGTCTCAGTGCTCAACCAGAGTGGTAGGACAGTGGGCAGGGTAGGGCAGAGGGTAGGGGGAGGGCAGGCTCTCGGTGGGGATGGGCAGGGGTGTATCAGAGCTCCAAGAGCACTGTTGATGGGGACAGAATACAGGGGCAGTGATATCCAGGACCCACCCAGGGATTACCCAGGGAAGGGTGTAGGGGAGAATCCACCAGGATTGGACCCAGACTCACTTCTAGCCAAGGCCTGGTGATCGGGCCCAGTTTTCTTTCTTTCACTGACTGGTTCATTTCCACTGGAGTCTGGATCACACACAGTATGACCTCCATACTTTTAAATTTGTCTAAGTGTAGTTTGTCATCAAATGTTGCTTGCCTTGGTGAGTTTTCCCAGGAAGCTCGACAAGAAGGTATTTTCTTTTCTTCCTTCTTTCCTTCTTTCCTTCTTTCCTTCTTTCCTTCCTTCCTTTCTTTCTTCCTTCCTTCCTTTTTTCTTTTTTATTTAAATTTGAAAAAAAGGTTGCTTTACATGTCAATCCCAGTTCCCTCACTCTCCCATCCTCTCATTATTCACCCCCACAAACCCCAGCCCATCCCCTTTCTGCTCCCCAGTGAAGGTGAGGCCTTCCATGGGGCGTCTTTAAAGTCTGTCATATCATTTGAGGCAGGGTCTAGGCTCTCCCCCATGTGTCTCGGCTGAGAAAGTATCTATGTGGGATTGGGTCCGAAAGTCCATTCATATACTAGGGATAAATACCAATCCATTACTAGATGCCCCATAGACTTCCCAGTCCTCCTAACTAACACCAACATTCAAGGTGTCTGGATCAGTCCTTTGCTGGTTTCCCAGCTATCAGGCTGGGGTGCATGCGCTCCCCCTTGTTCAGGTCAGCTGTTTCTGTGGCTTGGTCTTGACCCCTTTGCTCATCATTCCTCCCTCTCTGCAATTGGATCCCACTTCTGACACCAGATATTGAGGTTTAATAGGGGTCAGGATAAACAAATCGGCCGAATAGATGTTTATTAAGGGAGAAACAACTCACAACACAGACAGATGAACACAGCAATTAGAACTGGATGCTCCTCTCTCCGTGTCCCACCAGAAAGAGAGCGTTCTCCACCTCCTTCCGAGACCAAGTCCCACAGGTCACTTATGCCCCTGGCTCCACTCCTCAATGGGTGTGGTCAGTGCCACAGAAGTAGACACAGTGAATATCCCCCTACAAGCTAGTGTCTAGCTGTGGGTGTCTGCTTGTGATTCCATCAGTTACTAGATACAGGAGCCATTATAGATTTAAGGAGAGACATGGCACTAGAGAAATACCCAGAGATCTGCAAGGATGAACCCTACTAACAATCTAAGCAATAGTGGAGAGGCTACCTTTAATGCCCTTCCATGATAATGACATTGACGACTACCTTATATGCCATCCAAGAATGTATTTTCTGTTGTTAATGAGTGAATGAGACACAGCCATTAATTACATGAAACTGACTCCTGAGTTTGTTTAAACCAATTGTACTCTGATTTTGTACTTGTGGCTTTTGTCCCCTCATTATTATTATTATTTTGTTTTTTATTTCATGTCTGCTTTATCCATAAGTATTTACTGATGCACCAAATAGTGTAATTTCACTGGTACCAGAGGACAGCTGTAGACTGAGTTGCCTGATCACTCGAGGATAAAAATTTAAAGAGATTTATGTAAATTGAGGACATCTGAAGTGCCTCTCCAACATCTTAGTGTTACAGCATTCTCTTTCATTCAATTCCCATCTTACATGATTTCAACATAAAGTAAGGTTGATAGTTCATAAAGAATTTTCCATTCATTTATGTTTGACATGTTCAACCTGACTGTTCCTTTTGTAGTGACACTTTTTAAAAGAAGAGTAAGTTTCCAAAACAATTGCTCACACCTCTTAGATAACCTTCCAAAGTGAGGAAGCAAGCAATGAGTCAAAAAAGTCAGCCCAGGGCAGATTTATGAATAACTAGACCATATGTTGTGTATAGGGTAGTAACTGCCTGATTCAGAAAGAGCTTTCATGCTACCTTGGTTTATCTCACCAGTATCAAACCCTACACTTGTAAGTGATTGGCACCATTTTACCCAACAGACTGATAAGCCTACATAATTAAAGTTTTGGACCTGAGTTGATGATTGACTTGCCTTCTTGCATGTATATTTTTAAACATAACTTTTGTGAATAATTTTGTAAAAGACTCAAAGCCATGGCCTTATTCTTCGGGAGGTCAGGGTAAGTTAACTAATTCTGGAATACCATATTGCTGCTTGTGAATGTGAAGTGAAAAACATGTTAGCATTTGACATCGAAGGAAACCATGATGTGGAGAGAACACAGAAGGCTCTACAGGCTGCTTAGTTCCCTTGTTCAAAAAGCTGTGAGAAGATTACTAGGTGCATTGTCAGAGCAGCCAGTCTGGGAGACCAGGTTTGAAAACTAAGCAAGCCTGCAGGCCTAAGGCTGCTCTCTGCACCGTCAATACTATACTCACATGCAATGGATACACACAGGTAGACAAATTGAATAGTAGGGGTCAGAACTATGTGATCTTAACAAATCACCTAGAAGACTTGACTCCATACTCTTCCCCAGTGCCAGCTTTCAAGAATGACATTTTAACTCAAAAGTTTCTTGATGACATGTCATTGAAGGGGAACAAAAAGTTCACATTCTTCCTAGAAAATGGTTGGTTACTGTAAAGCTTCTGGAAATGCAGCATCACAGAGACCCATGAGAAAAAGCTATATTCAAACTGTCAAACCACTGGGTGGTCCTGCCAACTCAGAATAAACTTAATACCACTGTCTGGTGTGCCAATAGAATAGAAAGAACAGGTGGACTCAATAAAAGGCTGAGGCTGAAATGTGTGTTGGTGGTAAGATTGGTGACTGCAAAGGAGGAAGTGAAGGACACATAAAAAGGATGCAGAAAGGGATTTCAGGACTTCTCTCCTTACAGGAGTTAAGGCAGCATTACTCCAGTCCTCATTCAGCTGGAGTCTGCCTGTCAGAGTCTTTGCATCGGTCCCTGGTTTAGTTCTTATATTGGGTGATTCACGGCATTCAATGGCAGATCCTAACAGAATGGACACTGAATAGATACAGTCTAGGGTACCATGCTGTGTAACACTGAAGACAGGTTTTGTGTGAAGAGAACAGATTTGAGGGTGTCATGTGAGAGTACCCTGGAGGTTTGGGGATGAGGAAGTGCCAGGCTTCTTGAACTTGTCTAATTCTTTGCCCACAGTAATATGAAAGCAAAAAATCTCCATCACAGAGCTCTGAGGTCCTGTGGGGAGCTATGTTATCAGCAGGACCAGCAACTGATGGGAAGGAAGGAGAAAGGAAAGAGCCAAGTGTCAAGAAGGGAGAGAGATGGGTCTGCCAATTCTGATAGATGAGCACTGAAGTCTCTACCCATGGCAGCAGGTTGACCTAGCTCACCTAACAGTTCTGTCATGGCATCAGTTGGTGAGCACACACATGGCAAAGTACTGTTAAATCTTATGAACAAATACCCTTGTCTTTATGTATTATTTATCTTAATGCCTAACAATGTTGTTCATTTTAAAACTTGCTTTATGTGAAGCTAGCAGAACTACTGTGACTATTGCGGCATCATATATTGCTCTTCAACCATTTACTTATAATCTCAGAATCCTCAAAGTTGTAAGACAAATGTCTGGATTGTGTTGGTCCAATCTGACAATTTGTGTACTGAATTGCTACAATTAACCACTGATGAACATCTACCATATTTCTGTTTTCTAATTGTTGCTTGTGTTTATCTTTTTTCCTTTTATTTTTTTAAATCCTTTTCTCTGTATGTGTTGGTTTGAAAGAAAATAGTCCTAAAAGTAGTGGCACTATTAGGAAGTATTGTCTTATTGGAGAAATCATGCTACGGTGGAGACAAGCTTTGAGGTCTCAGATATGTTTACATCACTCCCCGTGTCCCTGACCACTTTCCTGTTGCCTATGAATCAAAGATGTAGAATTCTCAGTTTCTTCTTCAGCACCATGTCTGTCTACACTCTGAAATGTCCCATCATGATAAAAATTGACTAAACCTCTGAACTGTTTTCCTTTATAAGAGTTGCTGGTGGGGGCGGGCATGGGAGGATGGGAGGAAGAGGAAACTGGGATCGATTTGTAAAATAAGAAAAAATATTAAATAATAATAATAATAATAAAGGAGTTTCTGTGGTTATAGTGTCCCTTCACAGCGACAGAAACCCTAAGATACATAGGATTCCATTTTTTCTCCTTATTTGTGTGAATTATACTAAACAAAAATAAAGGCCTGATTTAGTTAATGGCTCTCTAGCCTTTACAACAAAAATCTAGCTATGATTGAACTTTGGGATAGCACAATTCTGGGGCACAATGTATCTTGTGATAAAGTGTTCCTGGTTTCTTATGCTTATCTGATAAATGACTGATGCCATCCTTTTTCTTACTCATATACTTCTTAGTGTGTGCACACACACACTGTACATTCACATACACAGACTGTCTGCTGTTCAGTCACTAAAATGAAAACTGGAAATGTTTCACCTCCACACTCATTCTCTCATGCTCTCATTTCTTCATGTAGGTGCTCATTATCTTCTTTCCTTCAGTGAACTTCTTTTAGATGAATTTTTATTAAGTCAAGTCTCCCAGGAATAGACTTATTCTATTTTTGTCCCCAAAATATTTTATATCTCCCTTACTTCAAAAAATCACATGGTATAAAATTAGAGGCCAAATTTTTATTTCTTAGTTTGCATTTGTCTTCATTGATATTGTCTAAGCTTCTCAAAACTGTGGCGTGGTCTCTCACATTAAGTTTGGGGAAATTCTATATATTTTTCCCACTTTTAAATTGGGATTTTTTAAAAAATGAGTTTTAAGATATCTTTGTGTAATATACAAAACCTGGTTGTGTGTATGTGTGTGTGGGTGTGTGTGTCTTTTGATCTCTCTATTTTGGCTTGATTTTAATTCTCTTATACAGTTATCATTCTCTTATCAAATGATATTATTTTTCATTTATCTCACAGAAGAAAATTGCTGATCCTTAAAAATATCATGGGTTTAATGACTGATGCTTATGAAGTAGATTTTTTAACTGTAAGTTCTATGAATGCATAGACTTCCAGCTTTTGTAGTACAAGAAAACAAAGATAATGCATCTGCTTTGTCCTCTAGTTGTGCAGCTGCATGGTTAAATGACACCCAAGAACTTTCTGTACATTGCTTGTACTCAAATGGATGAAGGATTCCAACAGATCTCAAGATAAGACTGAGGGATAAGGGATATACTTTAAGGCATGTTGAAGACTTTTAAGATTTTGTAGTTCCCTATGGCAATCATTCTTTTTACATCTGAAATAATTAACACTTCCTGACTCTCCAGGAACTGTCTGCTAGGCATTAGTGATATAGAAGCAAACAAGCATCCATCCTTACCTGTACAAACTTTATACCTAGCAGAGAGATATAGATCAGCAGAGATAGGAGGGGAAGAAAAGACAATGTAATTGGGTCTTTAGTCACTATTTTTCCTTTGAGTCTTTAAGAAATTCACAATACTAAGAAATACTGAAATAGTGGGGATGGATTTTCAGATGAACTGTAAAGGTTAAAGTATAAAGAAAGAACACATACATGTGTATGAAAATATCACATAAAATCTCATCTCTTTATATACTGACCAAAGGATGGTGAAAAATAATATTAAAGAACTAAATAGTTCAGGGAAATGTAGTGATTCCAAAAGAACAAAAGACTCATACAGAAAAATAAACCTTAGAGAAGCAGAAGTACATTTAGTATAATTGAAATGTGAAATAAAGGAGCACTGGGAAGGAGCAATGCAGCAATGGAAGGGTTCATGGGTTCTTCATTACAACTGAAGGTACGCTTATTAAAATAGCCACTCAACATGGATATATGTATATTAGACCCTTCTTAACATGTCAACTTCCTCCTCTCTCAACTTCCAAGAACAAAATTATTCTTATACTTGCTTGCTTTGACTAAATGGTATGCTATAAAATATGACCTAGTGTCTTAAGAGAGGTTTATGCAGGAGGGGTTCTAAAGTCTATCCAAGACCCTTGGTCAGCAGCTAGCACACTGAAGTGTGTAGCATGGACTAATGGGGACCAAGTCAAACACAGGCAGCTTACCACTGACAAACAAAAGCACACCCAGGGTGGAGGTTACAGATATTTGTCACTGTGCTTTATGAAGCAGTAGCCATCTATGGCATGAGACTCAGACAATAGCAAAGGCAGAAGTTTGTAGGGGTCAGACCTTGAGATTGGAAACATTTACAGATTGGATTGGGAACTAAAGTTAAAAGTTCCCACCTTCTTATCATACTTTGGTTGTCCAGGAAACCATTCCCACATCTGGCAAAGAACTACCTGCCAGCATACAAAAGACACTCTCAGCACCTGGCAGAGCCTTGTGTTAGTTCAACAGAACTGGGAGTTACAGTCTGTATTCCAAGAAGCCACATTTGGCTATCAGTCCTGGAGAAGCCACATAAAACAGTCTAATTAAGAGTAAAAAGGTGATTCACCCAACGTGTTCACGTTTGGAAGAGGGACAAGAAGATCTAGTAAGCACTTCAAGTGCATCTTTGTGGTCCCAACGTGAGAGTAGAGTTTAAGTAGAAGCCTGGGACTATGCACATTTAACTATGTCTGGTCCAGGTATTGTTCAAGTCCACTTTTGATCCATCATTGAGCGGGCTTCAGTCTTATGCTCTAAGGTGGTCTGGCCAGTTATTAGAGCTGTGTGAAATGTCTTTCCAGGAGACAAGTTTTCCCTTTAGCTGAGCTCTTTCTCTTTTCTCAGTGTGAGACACCTGGGGAAATTTCCCTTTCTTTGAGTTTGACTATTTCAATTGTCTAATAGTCATACTGAGGAGCACAAGCATTTTTTCAAAGAATACTTTATTTCTGTCATCCTGTTTACACTAGGAAGCAGGAACAAAGACCAACCACATATGATGATTGGTAGATCCATATCTTATAAGGGACTATGAAATGCAAAGACTTCAGCCATAAGAAGACAATGGCTTCCAATTTTACCTGGCCTAAAGGGTGCTGTACTTGGCATCTAGAATTTCCCCTATTTGAAGCCCATATTAGCACTATTGGGAAATGATGGACCATTAGGAGGTAGGGCCTGATGGGAAGTGTATTGGTTATTGGGGGTTTACCCTTGAAGGGGATAAGGGGATTGTGAGAACTTTCTTCTTCATTTACAGCCTTGAGCAAAGGGCTGTGCCTTGTCTAGTACAAGCTCCCACTATCATGTGCCTGTACAAGCTCAAGAAATGGTACTAGTTGTACTTTTACAAAAGCCACCAGAGCTGTGAATAAAAATAAACTTTCTTCTTTCTAAGTTTATTTGTATTAGGTATGCATTTCAGTAAGAGAATTATGACAAAGAAGACCAACTTGCTTGCTGAAGGTGAGGCAAATCTACCTGAAAGCCTCCTCTTGAAGTCAGGATTTTGCTCTGTCTTATCTGCTTACCTGTTATCCAGAGAAAGGTCATGTTGTTTAGCTTTTTACTTCCAGATTGTAACAGCCTCCTGGAGAGAGGCTGGGAAGATGCAGGAAATTAAGAAAATGTGCTAGAATCAGGGGCTAATTTAAATAACCCAAGTTTATATACATACACACACACACACACACACACACACACACACATATATATATATATATATATATATATGCAGCAGCAATATTTTTTACAATACAATGTGAGGCTTGAGTTTCTCAGGCTCAGCAAGGCAGATAAGATTTACACACGGAGCAATAAACTAAAATTGCTAGGAGAAACTTTTAGCATTGATTGCTTAAGGGTGTAGGTAAAAGAGGGGGTCTAAGTTTACTTTGTACAAGAAACAAAACCTGGTGCTTTCCAGTGCTCTAGCCTTATTGGTGGCACAGGCCTTTAGAAAGTTTACTTTTCCTTGAGGAGGAGCAAATGGGCCATTTACCACTGTCTTTATCTTTTCAGAGGAAATGGGAGGGAGCAGTAAATCTCTGAGCTAAAATCTTGAGTTAATATAATAAGAAGTTTGAGCATCTTTTAGTGCAAGGCTGGTTTAGGTTATCACTTTCCTATCTGTCAGTGAGGTAAAGCTAAGGGAATACTTATCTTTTTTCTATCCATCTAAGTAGCAATGAATCAACAACTTTGGATATGTAGTAATTCTCTGTCCTTGGATATCTGGGAATGTCTTAGATGGGATGCTTTTGCCTGGGACCTAAACAATGACCAAATTCTTGTCATTAGAGGCAATTGCAAGAAGGCAGATCTCTGCAATTGCAATGGAGAGGGGAACAAGGGAAACAGGTCACACACATAGGTAAGGAATGTCATCAGTAAACTAGGACCTTTTAAAGAACAGGCTTTACATATAGCTAGGGAGTGTAATCAGTAAAACTCCAAATGTGGGGTAGAAATTTGTTCCCAGTAAATAACCAGACAGTGCTTAACTGTGGGTAGTAAATCCCAAGTTTGTTACAGAAAGGAATAAACTACAGGAAGAGTCTACAGCCAAGAAACAGCTACTTTAAGAAATTATAATACCAGGTACAACTTTGTACTGGTTTCACCCATAAGGAGAATCATTAATTCTCCTGAGTTATCTCATGATATTTGGCTGTATAATACCATGTCATCTTGTGGCTTGTAGCATCTTTCTGTTCTTCTGAATCTGAAATTTTGAATTTAATGCATTGGTACCTGAAGCTTGTATGGACTGTGAAGGAAGAGTAAAAGAAAAGGACAGGAGGAGAATTCTTAAATCAACAATAAAACTTTAGTTCATCTTTGCAACACAGAGTTTTAACCTGAAACTTTCCTGGAATTTCACAAACTTCAAGCTTCCAATGAGTCTTCTTTCAAATGTGACCATGGACACATGTTATACAGCTTCTCTTTGATCCTCAGGCGGCTCTCCCTAACAATATCTCCACATGTGGTACATATGCCTTGCTGAGGATTTGCAAATCCACTGGAACCTTTGAGAAACTGTGATATGTCTCACATCAAAAATTAAAAAGAAAGAAAGAAGGAAGGAAGGAAGGAAGGAAGAAGAAAGAAAGGAAGGAAGGAAGGAAAGAAGAAAGAAAGAAAGAAAGCAAGAAAGAAAATACAGGAATACAGGTGCTGAGGAAGTCTGTAGTGCATCTTGTTGTAACTCAAAGTACAAGGTGTACAAGAAGCATGCTCGGATCCATGTTGGAGGTGACATGCAGTTTTGATTTTAATTCTTGTGGAGAATCTTCACTTCAGAAGACTATTGAACCTTCTCTGAAAAGATATTGATAATGTCTTCTGTGGAAAGGTAAAGGTCAAGGCAGCTTGCCCTGGATAACTAGGAAGTGCAGTGTCTGCTGCAATGCAGTCATCAAAGTGAGGTACAGTTGGAACAGATGGCTGGGTTCCCTCACTTTTGCCTTGACTCCAAAGCGCAATACTTTGTAAACATTTTCCACTCACAACCAGTTTTCCCTAGAAATCTGGACATAGATCACTCTATGTAAGTATATAAAAAAGAATACATATCATAACTTATTATAGTATAGTCTCAGAAAAAGCTGGACTTACTAAGTTCCCAAGGTGGGACAGCTCTGTAATTCTAACCTATCTTTTGGAACTGGGAATATTCCTGGAGAGCTTGGTCCATAATGGAAGCTTGGGAAATACTCACTGGTTCTGCTGTCAACATAGGGATCATCAGCAGCAGCAACAACAGTACAAATCAACTTGACAGCAAGAGGGAAGGCCAAGAAAGCCAATACAGAGATCACCTTCCTTCTGACTGACACATTTTTTGGATCAGGGCTGTTATCTGCAGGTGCCACTCACAATTGGAGTTGGTCTTCCAACATCATCCAGAGTAGTGAAGACAGTTTTTCTGATGAAGCTTTCTATTCAGGTGTTTCTAATTTGTACTAGTTGACATTAAAATTAACCATAATAATAATTCACAAGTGAAGTTATTTTGAAACAATTCTTTGGCATATCATTTTATAAGTTATTTAAGATGAAAGTAAATGTACATACAAATGAGATGAATGTACTTACTTATTTTAACATAAGGAATTAAATATTGAATGAATATTTGATACTGCAAGACAAATACCATCTTCAATGTTTTACAGAGTTGGTTGATATTTTGATTTTATAATCATCACTGTTGAGACTGCCATTTGGCATCAATACAAAAACATACACAAATAAAGAAGTATGTTTAAGGCTACTTCAGAGATTGTTCACAACTCTATCACAACCTCAAGCCAAAATTTAATGATTTTTAAATGAATTCTAGTCAGCGACCAAAACATTTATTTTTAAAATCAAATATTCCATCACAATACAATCCAAAAATTTGCTAACTTGAAACTCGTATGCTGAGGAATCATGGTAAGAAAATATTAAAAGTCTGTTTTTTTACAAAGAAACCATTATGCTTCTAGAGGAATATAAAACATACACCAAGTGCTCTGAAATTCACAATGTACAATAATCTTGGATCTGAATATGGGATTTCATGCAGCATACAATACTTTGTGTGGTGTGACAGCATGCAGTGCAAAAGTTCCCAAGTCCTGTGTGCACACTGAGCCTGCAGTTCAGTTGTGCGATGTGACACGGGTGATCACCCATGAACGCCAGTGAGTCATTGTGCCTTTAATTTTGCATTACTCTTGGTGGCTGTGCATTCAGAAACATTTTCCTGTTGCCAGCTCATTGGTGACTATTCATTCAGTCACATGACTGCACATTTTAAGAGTCCAGGACATAGTGGATGCCATGGTTTCTCTCTTTAGATCTACTCTTTAGGTATAAGATATTCCTTTTCCTAGATACTAAACAATGGTGTGTGGCGACAGTACAGGTCTCCCACACTGGGTATTGCTTCAGCTAAAAGGAAGAGGAGGCATATCCCCTGCTGTCAACTAGCATGCAGCAGGCTGCAGTCAATGACAGCTCAATGAGGTGGGGGGCGAATTTGGGGGCTGAAGGCTCTATTACAGACATCTCTATCAGATGTGCTGGCTACTTCTGTAGTCTCCGAGACCGGTGTTACAGCTGTGCCTGTGAGTAAACACTCCCTCTGCACCACTGGCTCTCCTTTCTCTGTTATTGTGATTTTCTGAGTAGTGCCTACTGCATTTTCTAAATTCTAGTACCCATATCAGTATTTGTTTCTGAAGAAACTATCTTAAAACACTTATTTTCAGAACTAGTATACTCTGATTATAGTTTTCTCTGTTCCCAGATCTGTCCCTCCCCTCCCATCTAAATCCATAATCTGTGAATATAGCAGAAGGTCATTAGGAGTCATTTTATTGATACATTTCATTATCTAAACAGCAGTATGTGGCTTTTCTTTAGGTCCCTGGTCTATGGAGCCTCAGTGTTTCGGTCATTCACGCAGTGTTTGGGATGTACTCTGTTTCATGGAGTGGGCCTTTAATTAGTTATATATTGATTGGTTAGCCCCTTTGTGCCACTGTTGCACCAGCATATTTTGCAGTCAGGTTGCCATTGTAGATCAAAGAGTTTGAAGCTTGGTGAATGTTTATTTTTCTCCTTTAGTAGTACTCAGAGTACCTTTCAGTATCATGATGACTCTTCAGTAGGGATGAAAGCTCTAGGTAGGTATCAGCTTTACTTCTCTATGTTCAGTGAGTTATGTAGATGTTGTTTTCATGAACAGGACCTTGCCACCAGTTTGTTGGAAGCAATTAATAGTCTTGGAAATGGTATAAGCTATTTGGGGGGTCCCATGGGGCCCATTTTGCAAACAACTTAGTTAGATGTAAAACACTTCTAGAACTGAAGGTTTCATTTGGTTATGAGAGATACCCAGTTGGGGTTCTGTCTCTATAGTTTGGTAATTGCATTTAGATTTCCTTCTTTGGGAGATTAACCAATGTACAGCAGCTTAAAACAGAGTGGAAAATAAAATTCCTCATCTTCTGTAGTCAGAGGACAAAAAAAAACCCCTGAAAAGCAGTTTCAATACAAACTTAAGAGGATAAGTGAGTTGTAGTTAAGTCTATTGTCTTTCAGGAGAAGGTATGACAATTCCTTCAGACTCAGTCCCAACAGCTATAGTACTTTGGCCAACACATTATTAACTGAGGTAAGTCATACATTTTTAGCTGATAAAAGCCTGTTCTAAGAAGCTAATTCATTGAAGGAAATGCAAGATACACATAGGATAACTGAGCAAGAACAAAAAGGATGTATGTGGAGTTGTATTGTGAATGTATCCGACCAATTCAAGTTCTTTCTCTTGAGATAGGATGGACACCTTGTGCTTGTTTGAATGTAATTGGCCCTCATAAGCTCAAGTGAGTTGCACTTGAGCCTCATTGAAGTAGGTGTGACCCTGTTGAAGGAAGTGTGTCACTGTGTGGGCAGGCTTCTCAGTGTCACAGTCAAGTTCCTGTTGCCTTCTGATCAAGATTTAGGCAGTGTCACTTTTACCTGCATGCTGTCATGCTCACTGCCATGATTGGACTTTACCCCTGAAATATAAGCTGCCAGCTCAGTTAAACATTTTCCTGATAAGAGTTGCTGTGATCATTGTGTCTCTTTACAGCAATATAACTTTAAGTAAGACATACCAGGACAGAAATTCCAGTAAAGAATCTGGACACATTATGGGACTGACTTCTAAAGTGTGGGTAAATTAAAATCTCCAGTACTGTTGTAGTAGAAGGTAAAAAGAACTGAGAGGAGCTGCAAGTATAAATAGAACACACCATGGAAATCTACCAAATGGATATGCTTCCTAGGAGGGTCTCTAGAATATACTTCCCAAAATGGCAAAGAATGAACCATTGATAGAGGAATCAGCATTATCAAGAAGCTTAGAGATAATTTTCTGTCCAACTTCTATAAATGGAGATGATGCTATAAAGAAAGTTGGCTCCTGTACAAGGTATGATCCTGAAATAAATAAGCAGGTAATAGATTTATCATCAAAATCATGAATAACTGCACTTATATAGATGCAATTATTCACAGAAAGTAGTGAGGTTGTACTGCAATTCTTGAGGTCCTGACTTGCAAAGAGCTATGGTACAATTTAGTAGAACATAGCCTTTCAAAAATCAAAGTATATGGTGAGTCTCTAATACCCTTTCTTAAGGCACAAAATCAGAAGAGACAAAAGGTAGATAATGAAGAGCCTGTGGGCAGCCACACCAATGGAAAGTCATGATCCCTTGCCCAGGTTCTGAAGCTTATTCAGTTTTAAAATCCAGAGGGCGTTACATGAGAAGGAGGCATAAGACAAGGGTCCCCTCAACATTTCAGCTGGTAAATAAAACATCTGAGTTGGTATCATTTATTGAGGGGACTCTTTAACCATTTAACAGTCAATTGATACTAGACTCTTTCCCATTAGAAAGATGTATTGCATCTTGACTTACTTTGGCCCATATTGTGAATATGAATTTGTGTTGACTACTCAAAGAGCCTCACTAAACACCAGTATCATGATTTTGTAAGTACTTCTTTAAAAAAAAAATGTATCCTACAGAAGTGTCTTGGATCAAGGTGTTAACTATATACAAAAGGAGGAACGACAGAGGACAGCTGACCATGTGATCTACTGCTTCTGTTATATACCACAAAAACTGGAAGCCATTTGTATGGCATAGTGATTAAATAGCATCTTGAATGTGTACTTTTGATGGGCTGATGGCCTGATCATGAAAGAGTATGTGAGAGAGAGGGAGAGAGTTGTGTCCTGAGTAAACAATATGAATCTGTGAATCTGATGTCAGAGTAGATGACCTTGTTTTTTATGTGTTTTAGTGATACATTTGAGGAATACTTCCCATTCAAATTTCTGTAATTGTTCTCTGAGGAGGCCTTGGTTCTCAGAAATAACTCTGCTAACCCAATGCACTGAGTTGCATTAGGGGAAGGGGAATTAGCTCAATTGGTAAAGTGTTTGCTGCACAATCAAGGAACCAGACTCTATCCAAAAAAGCAAAAGAAAACAAAGCAAAAGAAAACAAAAAAACACCATGATAATTACACAAGATTGCAATTTCATCACTGCTGAGATGGATAAAAATGATTACTGGATTACTGGCCATTACTGCTCAGCCAGCCCAGCCTAATTGTTGTATTCTGTGCATTCTGGTTCTGGACCACCACACACAGGCACACAGACTCAAAGACACACACACACACACACACACACACACACACACACACACACACACACACACAGAGAGAGAGAGAGAGAGAGAGAGAGAGAGAGAGAGAGAGAGAGATGACATATGCATGCAAGCACATACACGCACAGTACAAGGCCTCACCCTACCTAGGGAGCAGAAAGGGGATGGGCTGGGGTTTGGTGGGGGTGATACAGGAGGATGGGATGGTGAGGGAATTGGGATTGACATGTGAAACAACCTTATTTCAAATTTAAATAAAAAAAGAGGAAAAATACAAGAAAAAAGGAGTTATGCTAAATGTTAATCTAGTCTTTCTGTCACTTATTCTGAACAGTGTACATAGGTTAAATTGATCCAACTCATCGGGAAAAGATAGGGCTGCTAGTACACAATAGGAGTAAGAATGGGTAGGTTTGAAATGAAAGTAATAGACAGAGCATCTTATAGGATCTGCCTGATGAATGTGAAGGAAAATGAACAGTGACAAAGCTTCTGGTGAAGACTTAGGGATGAGACACAGACATCTGAGAAAGACAGTCTTGGTCATCCCATGGCCAAAGCTACCATAGGTGTAAAGCTGCCTTGTGTCTTACTTGTGACCACTGGCTGTTTCATGAAGCCATTTATGGTGTAAATTCCTTTGATTAAGAACAGACTGAAAACTGCACAGAGGATTCAGTGAGGCTTCTGACTAACCTGCACTGTAGTCATCTCTTTCACTCCCTCCTGCTCTGTCATTTTAAACTGCATGGCCAAGGAAACCCATACCAGGGAAATCTTCAATTTCAAGTCTACTTCCTAATAAGATCATGCAAAGACAAAGACAGAAGAATCATGGCTGGAGAGTGAGTGCTCTGTTTGCCCTTGGTATTTTATAATACAGACAGTTGTTTCTTTGCAATAATGGTTGATTTTATAAGGATAAAGGCATGGTTGATGTTTTCTTATAATTTCCTTAGGATTCCTAATATTAAAATTCATTGCAATCACACTACTAGAGAATAATTGCCCTCAGCCAAGAAATCTGGGATCCACTGCTTACAATTTGATCACTTCTTTCTGAGTATTCATGTGTAAAATTAGGAGATGATCATGGTAGTATTGGTAATAGGCAGGATATGGCAAGAGTAGACACTGAGTAAAGGTAAGGCCCAATCCAGTAGTCAGTAAATGAAATGATGAAGATAAAATCTAATAGAAAAAGGGTCAGGAAAACTATGAAAAGGTAAACTTTTCACACATGACCAACTTTTTAAAGCCTGTACTCTACTGTCAAAGTGCTAGTAGGAATAGTACAACAGTTCTGCTTGTAAATTGTGTAGAGACTAACCGACTAACTTATTATTAATGAGAAATGGTCATAAAACTGTGTATTGATGAGGCATAGAACCCAGTTTCCCTTGATTATTAGTTAGTAGTCAAGTTAATCCAACTCTAGTTTGTTTTATTTTGTTGAGGCAGTGTCTCACATTATAGTCCAGGCTGGCCTAGAAAAAACAATATAGACAGACCAGTCTGGAACTCAGGGGCTACCCTCTTTCTTCAGCTTTCTGAGTGACGAGGTGAGAACAACCACTACATCAGGTTCTGATCTTAGTATTGTAATAGTATTTAAGGTTTAACTCAGTAGCCTTATATGACTAAATACCTATGATTTAGAAAGATTTATTTTATGTATTAGTATGCTGTGTGCATGCCTGGTATCTGCAGAGACCAAAAGATGGCACCAGATCACCTGGAATAAGAGTTACAGGTGGTTGTGAAGTTGTGAGCCACCATGTGGATTCTGGAAATCAAATTTAGGTCCTCTGTATGAGCAGCAGATATGTTTCACTGATGAGCCATACATCTAACCCCAATATTGGCTTTTCTAACCATCCTTAAAAGAACTTCAAAATTAAAATTCTTATGTAGTTATTTCCTTTAAATTTGTCTACTTCCCACTGGAAGAAGAGGGGGGCGTAAGACTGAGGAATCTCAGGAAAGTTGTACTTTTCATACACTGCTTCCCCAAGGTTGTAAACACAGTATTACAATTGCTGGGGAGTGGCCCTTATGTAGAATGGAGCTGCTTGCAAGGCATGCTGAGAACTCCAGGGATACAGTCTTATAGTCATCACCCATACATGTTTAGAAGATGTTGCCACCTCATGCTTTTCTAATTAACTCTAGTAAACTCACTACTCCACCAACATAAGCATAGTGGAATCATTTCTTTGTTTTCCATTAGTGCCCCATCTGTGGTGAAGAGATGTCTGTTCACATCTCTCTAAGGAAAGTCATTCTATATCAGAATATGTTGCAACACTGACGGGCAGTGAGAATTCCTACTTTATGGTGTTCTCCCGGGGAACTTAGCATTCTAGCATCTCTTCTTGGATGACAGAAAAGGATACCACTGTATAACTGGAGGCAGTGTCATTTTGCTCTTCCATTGTTTCATTTTGTTATAGTCACCCTTAGATGACACCATCAAAATCTGTATTTTACTAATATATACCTCATACTGCCATCTGAGCCCCTGAACTGCTAGGATTTGGTCATTATTCATGTTTGAACTTGGTGTTCCTTTCTGTTTCTTATACCCCTTAAGACTCTGCACTTCATGAAAATCTAGTTAGCTTTTATCTCTAACTAAATCTAGTTAGTTAAATCTAGTTAGATTTTTAAAATAATATCTTCACTAGTTCTCTTTTATAATAGGATAAAACTTTCCCTTTCAAAATTGGTATTTTAATATTTCGGCCCTGTGCAATTATAAACTGTTTCAGTTATTTTATATGATTGTAGGACCAGTGTCATGTATGGAATGAGGAGGGAGCCAGGCTATAGATCATTTGTCATGGTGCACACATTACCCCTCCATCCCCTGATGTATAGTAACAGCAATTATTTTGTTTATGAAACTTGACTACTTGGTTTGCAGTAAGGAGCTGCTGTCCTGTGCCAATGTGTCTCATCACACATAGACTCAATATTTTTGCTGCTTTCTTTATTTTTCTTTTCCTTCCTTCCTCCCTCCCTTCCTCCTCCCCTCCCTTCTTTCCTTCCTTCCTTTCTTCCTCCCTCCCTTCCTCCTTCCCTCCCTTCCTTCCTTCCTTCCTTCCTTCCTTCCTTCCTTCCTTCCTTTATCTTAGTTTTTATTTTTAAATCAGCACAGTGCCCCGAACATCTATGGGAGAATAAATGATTTAGGTTAGAATGACCCTGTTTTTATACTCATTCATTTTATGCCCCCATTATCCCAAGTCTTTGGGGGTGGCATTAATTAAGAACCATTGATTCTCACCTAATGTCAGTCCATCCATTCTTCAATTAGTCTGCAAGCCCTTCTCCTTCTTAGTATACATTCATTGCTCATGTGTCTCTTTTCTATTCACCCCTTTGTGCTCTCTCTTAACACCCCTTCCTAGTTCTTTCATGAAAGTCTGTCCTTGACCCATATGCTTCCTTCCCTTTCTCTCCATGTCTTAGTGGCCTCTTTTGGCTGAATGCTTCAACGACAATGACTACATTGACTATTCTGAAACCTCCCTTGCCACCCTTAACCTCTGTCCCAATCTATCTCTCCTCTGTCAATCAGAGTTCCCCTCCAGGCATTCAAATGCCGGCTGGATCCATTTAAGAATGAAAGATCCTTTCATTGCACTGGTCTCCTGTCCCATCACTCCGAATCACCTCAGGCATCACTCTTCTGAAGCCCCAATATACATTTTGATGCTTGTCAAGATAGAGATGAATCTTTCAAGACAGGCAGTTTCATGGGCAGAGGCCTTTTGCTGAAAGGCAATGCTCACAGATGTCACAGTGGGGGTAGGAAGGGTTAGATCCCCAGCTAGATCTGGGAGAAAAGAGAGAGTAGAATTTCCTCTACCTAGTAGTGATCCCACAGTATCTATTTTATCAGCACATTCAGTGAGACTGGATCTTTGGAGGATGTACTTTTTAAGCAAGGTTTCACAAAAGCCTTGTTTGAAAGGTAGAATGTCAGAGGCTGGATTGAGTGTGGAAGATAGACAGAACTGTTATCAAAATCAGAGGTCACATGCTGTGGCCCAAATCAGTTCGTGCACACTTCAAAAACAACTAAAATGAACAAATTAATAGTGGCAAGCACAACAAGGAGATTTATTCAGTGTGTTCACATTGGAAATGGGGACAAAAAAGATAGAGCAGCTCCTCCTCCAAGTCTATCTTTTGGATCCTGAAGTGAGAGTTCAGTCTAAGTAGAGGGTGGAGGGTATGTGCATCTCAGTAGTCTTGGTCAAGCTGTGGCCCTGCCCACAGCACACTTCAGTCCTATCCTGTAAGGTGATTTTGGAAGTTTCTCTAACTCTGTGAAATCTCTGTTCAGGAGACAGATTTTCTTGTTGGCTGGTGCTTTTCATTTTCTCAATATGAGATAACTGGGGAAATTCTCATTTCTTTGGGGTCCGTTGTTTCAATATCTGGTAATAAAATTGAGAGACATATGTATCTGTTTAGAGGAGTGTCTTTCTACTTGTGGGACGTGACCCCCTTGGGATTGAATATTAGATATCCAGCCTATAAGATGTCTACATTATGGTTCACAAAGGTAGCAAAGTTACAGTTATGAAGTAGCAATGAAAATAATTTTATGGTCACTACAACAAGGAACTATATTAAAGGGTTGCAGCATTAGGAAGGATGAGAACCACTGTTTTTGATTATTATCATTTCTTCCAGACCTCTCACATAATCAGTAACTTTACTGGGTAAGGAAGAAACTGTTGCTGTGATGAATTCAGCAGTGAAGCAGGACTCTGAAGGCTGGTGGATGAATGCGGCTCCAAGAAGTGTCAAGATGCAATAGACTCTCTTGGGGAAGGTCTTAGGCTCAGCCCAGACCAACAGTAGAGTCTGCCCAAACCTGGCCTCACACCCTAACTCATACTTTTTTCTTCTTTTCTTGCTGTAAGTCCTTCCTTTTTGTTGCTCTTTGCTAACTTGAGTTTCAGATAGAATCATTCCCTCCACCTGCTCCATGTCACTAAATGAAAGGAGGTGTGGAAAGGACATTGGAGCCCACTCAGTGTCCTTCACTAGTCACAGAAGATTTCTTTCATTGTAAAGGTAGAGAAACCTTTTAATGATTCTGATTTCACCGAGGAAGAGAATCACACCTCGAGAGCCTGTGCAAAAAGCAGTTAACAGTTTCTTTCATCAAGAGCTTTTGAAATGAGGCCCTTGATCCTTGGTGTTTTGGTGACTATGGGGACAGGTCACTTCAGGTGTGACAGATAAAATGCCTCAGAATTTAACCCCTTCAGAACAGGAGTCAGGAAGTAGAGAAGTGCTATTAGCACACTAGTTAAATCAAGTAATTGAAAGAAATGCAATTATCTCCAACTGTAGGGAGAAATTAGTCTGGCTTAGTAAGATGCTCAATTCAAATGCAATTCTACTTGTCCATAACCATAGTGTGTGTAAAATTTCAAAAATTTATTTTTTACTATTTGCTTAGTGGGGTTTCAAATTTAATGTATGTATGAATTAAAATTTTGTATTAAAATACCCATTAAGACATGGGTGGTGTGGATGTCTAGGACAGCTTGTGGAAGCCATTTTTCTGCTTTCACTATGTGCACTGTATGGATGTAAATTATGTCAGGCTTGGTGGCAATCACCTTTACTCACTATGCCATCTTGGTGGGCCTAAAATTTGATTTTAATTTCTTTTATTAGGTGATGTGCCCCAAGACACAGCAAGTGCTTGGGTGAAAGAATTTTCTCTGGAGTTTTAATATCTAGATTAGAATATGGATGGCCACTTCCATGCTACGTGACTTTGCTTGGTATCTTAACTTTTATATATCTGGAATTGTATCATCTGTAAAAATTAGGCATAATATTATATACTTGATGAAGTTACTGGAAAATGAAACCACACATGCACACACACACACACACACACACACACACACACACACACAGACACACACACACACTACAGAGCTTGGGAGTCATAGCCTGTACCCCAACAAAACAGATTCTGTAGCTTATCCTTGATAAGACAATTAAAGGATTCAAATTATTAGTGAAAGCAGACACTACATTGGGAAGAAACTAAGATAACTTAGGGGCTCCCATCATGAGGGTAAGATTGAAATAGTAGACAAGAAATATGTGTAGCTGAGGAATCCAAGTTGTCCATCATTGTCTCAGCTCTCTCTAACAAGATCATCTGTTATCTTTTCCCACGAGACAAGTTCTTCTGGCTTACCAAGTTTCCCCTATGGCTGTCCGTTGGGATTCAGACTTCTCTCACAGGAATTTCCTGAGAAAAATTCTAATTTCTTGGGGGTTCTTTCATTAACCTCATAGTCAAAGAGGGAAGTGTCTCCTTAGATATGCCATTTCTGCCAGACAGTCTCATTATATAGGAACTGTAGAACACTGAGGGAATAGTCCCTATTCACTAGTTACTATTGAACAGCGAAGAGGATCTGCTTGCTATTTGTTTTATCTAGATTTGGAGACATGATAATTTCTTTACAAGAAATATATGCTTATATGCTTTCTTTGCAAGAGGTTCCTTTTTTTATTTCATCCCCACTCTTTTTTTCCTGTGATTATATCAATGCCAATTTTATTCACATACCAGGTAACTTGTGCAGCTATGTTTACACCTAGTAAGTCTTTGTCTGATTCTATTATAACCATCTACTTGCCCTCTACTAAAGGCCATGCTTTATCTGTGTAATGTAGCATGAGCACATACATGACAGACAAGCTCCATATTCAGGTATGACATGGAGTAGTTATTACTTCGAAGTATATCTGCAATATTTTTCATATATTTCTTCTTTCATTGAAGAATCCATGAGATTGATGTTGATTATGGGTTTTTGCTGAATCATTTGTCTTTTGATGATCCCAACAAATAATACTGCAAATAATAAACCTCATATATAAACATTTTAGGTAACTTTTGTTTCTATAGCAAAGATCCACCTAATGGAATGTTTGCCTTGAAGAACTGATATGTTTTAATAAGGATTGATTATGTCATCTTGTTTTCTATAACCAAAGCACCACATACTTTCACCAGTGGTGTAAGAAGGTACCCTTTCCTTACATTGCCAGTTGCAATGGGCTGATCTTTTCTTGCTATTTGGTACTATGA
This sequence comes from Cricetiscus sungorus, assembly GCA_030556225.1. Classification (NCBI taxonomy): domain Eukaryota; kingdom Metazoa; phylum Chordata; class Mammalia; order Rodentia; family Cricetidae; genus Cricetiscus; species Cricetiscus sungorus. The sequence continues at coordinate 4,245,856 of JANBXA010000392.1, read as the reverse complement.
ATAAAAGAAAACTAGCAGTTCTAGGCATTGGAGGTCCCACAAATGAAGCTTACTGTAGTGCACATGTGAAGCAGAAATGGTAACATTACCCAGGAAAAGGAAGAGAGCACTGACAATGAGATATTGCTTGTTGGGTGGAGAGAGAGGCTAAATAGCAGAGAAAAAACAGAAGTAAGGCTTGATCTTTCCAGTTCACTAATTTATAAGTACATATTTAGCATCTTTTAAATATTAGATATAGTTAAGTATTATCTATGCAAAAGGATATGACCATGTTCTGTATGATCAAGTACCACTCAGAGTACCTAGTATTTTTAAAATGTATGAGCACCCAGGGTTCAAAGGAATCCCTTCTGTAGAAATGTTGAATGTGCACAGACTACTAATTACAGTATAATGTCTAGTCTCACATGAAAATGGAAATGAGATCCACTTACAGTGTAACATCTAGGAAGGGAAGAAGGCTCTTTCCATTGGGAACAGGAGCAAGAGGGATAAAGCAAATATGAGTGAATAGGGTGACTAGGACACAAGATAAGGCTCACAACTGGACCCTATTGTTTATAGAATGGGGACAAAATGACTCACTCCATAAGCCCACAAGGTCTGACCTGGAGGAAACTTCATCATGGGGCTATTTAAATGGAATAAGAATAATGGAACCCATATAGTTTCTTTGGGGAAACAGTTCAGTGTTAGTGTCTGAGTTGGTCACTTTGTGCTGAGAAAAGCAGAAGTAAGGACTGCTGGGAGAAGAGGGTTAAAGTCAATTCTGTTCTACTGATGATGATTAAAAAAAAAAAAAAGAAAAGAAAAAGATCAGTCTGGAAGACCAGCACTGTGTGCCCACCCGATGTTGGTTAGTACTGCTCTGAGCACAAGAACCCTACTCTTCTTTGTGATGTACATGTACACATGCTACTGCTGCTAACGCTACCTCCGCCGCCGCCACTGCTGCTGCTGCTGCTGGCAAGTGTGCTGTGCATGCACACCTCTTGGCTGGCCAAACTCACAATAACAGCTCCCCATTCTTTCTTCAGTGTCTGTACATTGTGCTCTGAAGTTTTTGAGACCATGGGTTTGAGCAATAACAGGTAACTACGGGATAAGTGCTTAGATATGTTGATAAAATAGATTTCACTGCACTTCTTCTGGTAAAACAAAAAATAATGAAATGAAATGATATGGAAGCACGTGTGCAAATGCAAAGAGTGACATTATGACAGCAATGTTATTGTAATCATTTATGTCTGACATATAATTTGCTTGTGTGTAGAAAATATATAGAGGGATATTGAAGAATATTTATTAAAGGCATTACTGTGGTACCTTTTGTGCATAACGAATGCCCACTCCTGGTTAGACACTGTCTAATCCCACTTTGAAAATAACCTTTGTGAGCATGTTATGTTCATTAGGAAATTCAGATTCTATGATGAATGCAAAAAGATACAAAATTCAGCATCAATAATAAATGCTATTAGAAAAATGTTAAGGGAATTAAGAGGACAGGGAGAGAAGGAAATTGCTGTTTTCTATAGGTGAGCTTACAAAAAGGTGGAAGGAAGGACAATCAATGAAAGTGCTGAGAAAGCACAAAGATTCTGAACTAGAGAAAGCAAAGAATCACAAAGTGTCTGGATCAGGGAGGGGATAAAGACTTGTCAGGGTTAGGAAGGGCTGTGGTTCCATTTAAATGCAACTGGAAGCCATGGATGGGTTTGTAGAATAAAAGATGGGTGATATGATTTTTCTTTATTTAACAGGATTACTCTGGTTGCTGTGTAGGACACAAAACTGTTAGAGCAGCCACCTGGGTTCTGTGGCTTATACTTCCCAATCTGGGACACATGGATTCCCATGATTATTTGTGCAAACTGAAGCTGCCTTGTGATACTTTGTTATAAACAAAAAGAATGGATGAGCGAAGGTCAGGATACTAGGAGACCAGGTAGGGAGCTGGTGCAGCAGTCATCGAGACAGGAGTTAGTTAACATACATTAGAGTTGATGCTGTGGTTTTAACTCTTTTGTACTGTTCAGTACTTCTCAGATCTGTAGATTTTATAACTCAGGCTTTAAAAAATCAACAATATTATAGTATACTAAACATTAAGAAATCACGGCTAATTACATCAGATTAATAGTGTATGAAGAAAACTACAGTAAAAAAAAAAAATGTAACCAGAATAGAAGCCTCATAACAAATGCATAAGCAGCATTTTCCTTGTTCAAAAGATACAACTCTCTTCACATAGATGGGTTAGAATTGAAGATTGAAGATTAAATTTATTCAAGGGAACAGAGAGGGAACTCAGAACACTTAGTCTCTTTTCTTCTAATCATCATAAAATACTATACTGAAAGTATATCTTATTCCCAAAGATACACAGATCAAAGTCCTTGGATTCTAACTCAAACCTGGGCATTTGACATAAAATCTTTATATGGAATCTGTGAGTGTTGATTTTGTATGCAAACTATTCAGGTTGTCTTTGATTTTTTTAACTATTAAAACAACTATCAAAGCAGTCACCAAGAGAGAGATTTCTAAGGTCTATTATACAATCAGTCTTTCATATAATTTGAGACTGAAGAGAGAGAGAGGGAGAGTGAAGAAGGGCAAGTCACAAAAAGCTTATGCAGTCAGAAGCACAATTACAAAGTGGTGTGCTGACCACTCAAAGAGAAAATCAAATCAAGTCCATTATTTCTGTTCTGACTTAAATTTTCCATGAAAAGATTTCTGGAGGATTGGTTTTCTCTCTGTTTCAAGCCCTTGACAAGCAAACTGATGCTTAAATTGCACCCTGACCTCTAGCTTGCCAAGGAGCAGTGTTTTCCTTACTTGGCTTTGTCAAATTGTCTTCTCCCTCCATAAGCTTCCAGACAGAACATAGTGTTCCAGGAAAGCTCTTCCCAGCTTCTTGTAAAGAGCAAACTGGCGACTTGTCTGGCATTCTGTGGCCTGAAAGATAATAATAGGCATTTCTGTGAAAGGTTGTCTACTGAGAGGATGGGTATTATACACACTCACTTCTGGAATAAAAACTCTTTCTTGAGGTGTGCATTCATTCATTTATTTCAAATCTTTGATGAGTTGAATGCTGGAGTTACTTATTGTGGGGTTGTTTTTGTCTGTCTTGCTTATTGTGACTATCTCATTTCATATAACTTAGACTCAAATCAATCTGAGTCTGCTTCTACCTAATCAGTTCTAACGACCCACACATGTACCACTGACCTTCATTTTGAAATTAATTATTTAGAGTGCAGAAGTTTGGAGGACATGTTAGTCCATTTTTTCTTTGTTGTGACAAAATACTTGGCAAAATAAACTTAAGGAAGAGTCTATTTTGTTCAAGATTTAAGGTTCATCATGGGCAGCAAGGCAAGGCAGTGAGAATATCACAAGGTTGGTCATTGTGTCCACAGTCAGAAAGCAAAGACAGATGAATATTATTACCCAGCTCATGCTCTGAATTTCATCTGGGACCTTGGCCCTAGGAATGGTAAAACTAATTAGTTAAACAATCTCTGGGAATACCTTCACAGCAAAGTCAAAAGTTTATCTTCTATATGATTCTAAATCTAGTGCAATACCCATCAAGAATAAGATCATAGATGCCTATCAAACTTCTGTTTATAAGTTAAGATACGCTACTAACACTGTCCACTTATTCTATTTAGAGAAATTTGTACTGTCCTGTCCCGATTAGAACATGTAACTAAATAGGAGTGTCTTGTAACTATGTCTTAAAGTTGACCCTAAAAATAGGTGTTTACACACAAGCCCATTAATACCCTATTTTAAGGAGCAAAAGTTTTTCTTACATGTTTTTCTTTTTAAATTCTTTTAACATGTTACATAACAATCTCAGTTCCTACTCTCTCCTCTCGTGCTCTCCCCATTCCCCCATCCCACTCCATCTGCTCCTCAGAGAGGGTAAGACTTCCCATGGGGAATCAACGAAGTCCGGCACATCTCTGGACCAAGGCCCTCCCCCTTATATCTAAGTTGAGCAAGGAATTGATGGTTGATGCTCAGTGACATGTTAAAAATCCTTACAAATAACAAAACAAACAAAACAAAACAAAAACCTCAAGAAACACGCACACTTCCTGAAGAAGCCTCTCACCCCTTATTTCTGCTTCTTCATGGAGAAGGAGCAAATGGTAGAGATTGGCAGCTGCTGCCAAGGCATCTCACAAAGCCAGAAGGAGCATCATAAGAAGCTGGTGGAAGAGCAACAGAAGCAGTACAAGGTGCACTTGAACCTCTGGGTCAAGAGCCTGTCTCCACAGGACAGTGCAGCATACAAAGAATACATCTCCAATAAACATAAGAACATGACTAAGCTTCAAGGACCCAAATCCCGAGTCTAGCTGAATCACCCTGTAGTCTAAGTCAGTCTGAGAAGGATGATTATGAGGATGATAAGGAAGAGGAAGAAGAGAAACATGATGAGAATGGGGACTCCTCTGAGGATGGCGGGGTCTCTTCTGTGTCTAGCAACAAAGATGAGGGCAAAGATAGGGAGGAGAATGAGGATGATGATGTCGACGACGATGAAGATGAAGATGACAATGAGGATGAAGACAATGAGTCTGAGGGCAGCAGCTCCAGCTCTTCCTCTTCAGGACTCCTCAGAGTCTGACTCCAACTGAGGCTTAGCCCCCACTGTGGGTAGGCAGCCAAGGAGAGCCACTGCAGAGCTCCCTTCCTTCCGTAACCTTTGTCTCTCCCTATGTTGTCTCCTCAGCCTCCCACTTTCTTTCTTCCTTTAAAAAAATTCAGTGGGGATAGAAGGCTGCATGAGCCCAGGCTAGGACTCTGCTGTCTTGGATCCATCAGCTCCAGGTGTTCTCCAGAAACAGCACTATCAGACTGAGCCAGCACTGGACCTGCCCATCCCACCTCTCTTCTGCACACTTCCCAAGACTTGACTAATCCCCTAGGTGTTTATTAATCTAATTAAAGTATCAATCAAAATTAGCCATCACTCCAACTGATGTATTGACTGCCTATCTCCCTTGTAGATGTCAAGCTCTTAAGGGGGTTGGGGAGAGTCAGTTTTTCTCACATTTCTATCACATCTGTTGTTACATTTCTCATTTCTCACATGGAAGTTCTTCAGATTACATTTCCATTCACTACTTAATTAATGAATACCTTAAGAAGTAGGAGGTCAAAAATGATGACAGGTAACAGAGTTTAATTTTATTAAAGAATTTGAATTTGGAAGCTTGATGTTTGAATTTAGGCTTGGTTTTTCTACTGCAAAAGTCGGGATATGTGACAGTATCTGTGCATCCACACCTTTCTCACATGTAAAGTAGAATGCTTAGTCTTTTCTAGCTGACACATGGTGGTTAAGATTAAGACAGAGAAACTCTGTCTCAGACACCAAACAAACAAACAAACAACACCATCACCACCAACAAAGACTAAGGGAGAGACTGCTAGCCATGGATGCAGTCAGAGAAGGCCTTTGATCATACACATGTTTAAGATGATTCTGTGCTCTTATGATTATTTTGAGGCAGTATTTTATGTAGATCAGGCTGGCCTCCATTCTCTTTGAAGTGGAAACTAGTCTTGAACTCTTAATCCTTCTGCCTTTGCCTTCCAAGAGCTTGGATTACAGGCTTGCTCCAGGACAGCCAGATGATTATATATTCTGCTGGCAAGACAATTGCGGTTTAAATCATGGATGCAAAAGAAAAAGAAAAGGCAAAAGATAACTTCAAAATAAGAACTAAATTGTGAAGCTTATTATTGGGTCATATATAGGATAGATCTAACCATGAACAGATACACGATTTTAAGTAAGACTGAGCTGTGGCTGTGGTAGGAAAGGGGTGGAATTTGAAAAATCAAACAGTAATCAGAAACTTCTAAGTACCTTTGTAGGCTTAAGTTTCTTCAGGTTCAAAGGTGCCATATACAGTTGTTCGGGTTGTTTCCCAAGCAAGAGTTTTGGGTAGCTTATGGGGAAGTAGTTAAAACCTGCTCATATATAAAAGGAAGTAGAGCTGTTTTAAAAAAGCAGGGAGAACATTATGGATTTTTACAGCCCAGGTGAAATTACTTATACAGATAGCCTCTTAGAAAGGGCTATCACTTTGTGAGCAGCGCAAATAGAAGATCCTAATATAGGCATTTCACATTAATGTTTCTGCTGTCATTATCTGACAGTAAAATTTTTTATCATTCAATATGCATTTATTGAGCATCTGCAGTGTGTGGGTGAGACATGAGATAGTGGTGTGTGAACTCGCCAACAACTTAAACACATCTTGAATGTTTCTTGGATATAGCGGGTGCTGTCCTGTAATGCCTTGTTTAGAAGCTGAAACTTAATAAAGACATTTACTGATTGATTGGTTGGTTGGTTGGTTGGTTGGTTGGTTGGTTGGTTGACTGATTGATTGGGATCAAAATTATCTGAGAAAAGCCAAATGTTACAAAATAGCAAAAAAGAAAATTTAGAATAAAGACTAAAATTGGAAGTGTGAATAAGGTATGCAGCAGGTGAGGGATGGAAAACAAATGAGGAGAGCTTAGGCTGTGTGACTTCCGCAGCCTTTCCTGAGGATCATATTTATAGTTTTAGTATTTTTATCTTCAGACTTTTTTTTTTCTGGAATGCTAACATTTAATTTTAACATCAGTTTTGCCTTAGAAGTGTACTTTGATGGCTTTGACACACTGTTGAATGTGACGCTATCTTTTCAAATATGTGAGAAGGAAAACATATATTATGCTCAAGTTTAATTTAGAGGTGATTTAAGCACATGTGTGTATATTATGTAAGTGTTGTTATGGCAGTTAAGATTTCTCAACAGATTGGGCCAGGAGCTGCTAGCCTATAATCCCAGCTACTTGGGAATTTGAGGTTGGAGGATCTAAATTCCAATACCCAATTGAGCTGCAGAGTTAGTGCAAGTTCAGTCAGTGGTGGCAACTTCGGCACAATCTCTCTTGAAAGTAGAATGCATTTAAAGAGGGACAAGGGTAGATTGTTTATCTCACATGTGTGGAGTCTTAGGTTCAACATTCAGTACTAATGGCAGAAAGGATGGAGATAATTGATCCTCTAGGACCAAATTCATATATTTGCAGGTCAACTAACTATATTAAGATTTCTGTTTGGCAGATTCCAATATAGGAGACATTATGTTGAGAAACTGTCTCACTTGAAGCATTGCAGTATGGTGGGAGTGTCCTAGTTGTATGTTGGGGTGATGGAGAAGAGCATTGAGCTTAGAAGATATTGAGTTGAGTTGACCTTAGGAGGCTCAAGTGTGAAAGACCACCTTGTTCCCAAACCAGGTTTTTATTTCACATAAGATAAACTCATGATTAGTCAACTCAAAAGGAATGAACTGAAGCCTAAACTATTGTCAAGGAAGCCCTTGACAAGCAGAGGGAAGTGAGGGTGTCCCATGTGTGGCCACGCAATGAGCATGTGTGAGTGAAGCATGGTGGCATCCCATCTCACAAATAATGAGTTGTTTATTGAAAGTAAAATCAAGACACCTTTCTCCTAACTTCCTCTCCACTCACTGACACCCCCTCCCTGGTCCTAATATGCTCAAGAGATCTTGTACCTTTCTCTTTCTGTGGGGATACTTGTATGTTTCTCTCAGCTTCTGTGGTGGTGTGAATTGTAGTCAGGTGATCCTTTGTTCTATGTGTTAAATCCATATATGAGTGAGAACATACCATGTTTGTCTTTTTGTGACTGGGTTACCTCACTCAGGATAGTTTCTTCTAGTTCCATCCATTTGCCTGCAAATTTCAAGATTCCATTGTTTTTTGTTTTGTTTTGTTTTCTGCTGAGTAGTTCTCCATTGTGTAAATGTACCACATTTTCTTTATCCATTCTTCAGTTGTAGGGCATCTATGTTGTTTCCAGGTTCTAGCTATTATAAAGAATGCTGCTATAAACACAGTTGAACAGATATTTTTATTGCATGGATATGCAACTTTTGTGTATATGCCTAAGAGTGGAATTGCCAGGTCTTGTGGTAGACTGATTCCCAATTTCCCAAGGAACCACCATACTGATCTCCAAAATGGCTGTACAAGTTTGCACTCCCACAAGCAGTGGAGGAGTATTCCCCTCTCTCCACATCCTCACCATCATACCAATTTTAGTCATTCTGATAGGAGTAAGATGGTATCTCATAATTGCCTTAATTTGCATTTCCCTGATGGCTAAGGATGTTGAGCACTCTCTTAAGTGTCTTTCAGCCTTTCCTCTATTGAGAATAGAATTCCTCTATTGAGAATTCTCTATTTAATTCTGTGCCCCACTTTTTAATTAGATTATTTGGTGTTTTGGTGACTAGCTTCTTGAATTCTTTGTATATTTTGGATATTAGCCTCTCAAACTCCCTAGGGAGTGGGTGGGGAATTGGATGGGGGGCTTATCAGGGGGGCATGGAAGGATGGGAGGGTAAGGGAATTGGGATCGATATGAGAAAAATGTTAAAAATTTATTTAAAAAATTTTTAAAAATCAAGACACTTTTATTCCTTCTCATGAAATGGCCATAGTAAATTAACTGTTTCTTCTCAAAGGACAGAACAGAATTCAGGGCCAAATTTAACATACAGCTTCATGTGCTTCTAGAAAGCATAAAGTCTAAGTATGACTGTCTCCTACTGCATCTCTCCTCTCAAAGAGATCAGGGAAAGACAGCCTGTGCCCAAACCACATAGAAACACTCCACTGGTTACACAACTGTTTATTTTAAGTTTCTCTTCTTTATCCTCTGCTTTTATAGATAACAGTTTGATTTCTCTTCTATAGGTGGTGGCTATATTCATTGCCAAGCCCCCTAGGAAATGCATTAAAAATACCTCTATGATTGACACAGGAAGTAAGGATGTTCACAAAGGATATGAATATAACCTTTATACTGACAGAATGATTAGAATCCATTTCATGGAGCTGCCACATAATCTTTGCCAATCATTATGATACTTTGCCATGATTCTACTTCCTACCACCTCTACGAATCAAATTTTGTGTGTCCTGCAGCAGGGAGGGCTGTAGGTCTTTGCTGTATTTTGGATTAAACATCTTCGAAAGGGCCATCCATGTGCTAGAGGCTTCATACTATAGTCAGGTTGACTGTGAAATAATGTGGGGTAATGCTCTTATACACTGTAAAGATTTGTCAGTCATATTGGTTTAATAAAATGCTGATTGGCCAGTAGCCAGGCAGGAAGTATAGATGGGGATACCAAACTAAGAAAATTCTGGGAAGAGAATGGGCATAGATGCAGTTGCTAGCCAGATACAGAGGAAGCAAGAGAAGAATGCCTTACTGAGAAAAGGTACCAAGCCATGTGGCTAAACATAGATAAAAATCATGGGCAAATTTAAGTTATAAGAGCTTGATAGTAATAAGCCTGAGCAAAAGTTTGTAATTAGTATGAGCCTCTGTTCTTGATTTAATTTTGGTAAGTGGTGTCTATCCAGAAAATTGACCATTTCCATTGAATTTTCAAATTTTGTGGAGTACAGGTTTTCAAAGTATGACCTGAAGATTCTCTGGATTTCCTCAGTGTCTGTTGTTATGTCTCCCTTTTCATTTCTGATCTTGTTAATTTGCATGTTCTCTCTCTTACTTTTGGTTAGTTTGGATTAAGGTTTATCTATCTTATTGATTTTCTAAAAGAACCAACTCTTTGTTACATTGATTCTTTGTATTGTTTTCCAAGCTAGGAAACAAGGAGGACTCTCTATGAGCATACATGGTCCACTAGAGAAGGGAAATGGAACAAGCTCTGCCAAGCAAACTGGGAGCACAGGGGTGTGGAGGGAGTTATGGGGGAGAGAAGGGGACAGGTGGTCTGACAGAGCAGAAAAATTGAGCCAGAGAAAGAATAGAGGAGAGCAAGAAAAGAGATGCCATAATAGGGGGAGCCATTATAGGTTTTAAGAGAAATCTGGCACTAGGGCAATGTCCAGAGATCCACAAGGATGACTCCAAGCAATCTAAGCAATAGTGGAGAGGCTACCTTAAATGCCCTTCCCAATAATGAGATTGATGACTACCTTATATGCCATCCTAGAGCCTTCATCTAGTAGCTGATGGAAGCAGAAGCAGACACCCACAGCTAAACTCTGAGATGAACTCTTGGAATCCAGTTGTAGACAGGGAGGAGTGATGAGCAAAGTGGTCAAGATCAGGCTGGGGAAACCCATAGAAACTGCTGAACTGAACAAGGGGGAGCTCATGGAATCCAGTCTGATAGCTGAGAAACCAGCATAGGACAGACCCAGATCCCCTGAATGTGGTGTTAACTGGGAGGACTGGGCAGTCTATGGGGCCTCTGGTAGTGGATCAGTATGTATCCCTAGTATATGAATGGACTTTGCGAGCCCATTCCACATAAAGTGTTACTCCCTCAGCCTAGATGCGTGGGGAAGGACCTGGGCCCTGTTCCAAATGATATAATAGACTTTGAAGACTCCCCATGGAAGGCATCACTTGGGAAAAGAAAGGAGATGGGATGGGTGGTTGGGGTGAACAAGAGTGGACTAGAAAGTGTGGGAACTGGAATTGATATGTAAAACAAGTTTTTTCATGTATATATTCCTACATGCTGGTAAAAGGCTATGATGTCTTTTCCCAAGGCCACCAGGGTTCACACAAATGCTGAAATTGTTTGTGAACCCTGCTCCTCAGGATTGAATTGTCTCATTAACCTATTAATTTTTTTCCTTACTCATTTTTTTTTGAATGGCTGATTTTCTTGAACCAGTTTTGTATATTTGGAACTATAGTCAGTCTGAGGGGGTTGAAAACTGCATTGAGAATGTAAAACTTCAATAACATAAAGTAACTACATGGGGCTTTTGTTTATATACAGGGATGATAATAAATGGGCATCTTTGTGATACAGATAATCTATCTGTCAGAAAAATACCTCTTACTCCTTCTTTCTTAGTGTTATAGCTGGCCTCTAAACTGCCACAAACAAGACCTATAGCAACTGTGTAAAGAGAGTTTCATATTGACATAGTGGAGAACATTTCTTCTATCAAAACTCTTTCCACCTTCTCAGGTTCTGTCCTGCAGCAAAATTTATATAGCTTCTTTTTCAAGTGTGCCAAAGGTTGTGTGTGAGAAGCAGTCATGCACTATATGACTTTGCTAGCAAACTCACTGCTTCACTCCTTCCATTATCAGTAGTCCAGTAAATCCACTAGGCTTAGAAAGCTGTGGTAACCTCTTTTACTGTGATTCTCTTAGAATGGCCTTCGGTATAACTACTTTAGCAAGGCAAGAGGCACTTGAAAGTTAGCTCCCAATACTTCTATGTGATTTATCTACCAAATATTTCTATGTTATGTAAATTGATTAAATTCCAAAACTCTCTTCCTGTTGGAAAGGGTCTTCTTCCTGATTCTTGTTATACCTGTTGGACCACATATTTTTTCATGGTTTTCTTAACTCTCCTTTTCTACCAATGTCTTAACATGTAGTAGGATTTTGCCTATAGTCTCTATCTTTTCTTATTGTTCAGCTCTTAGTTACTTTGGGAATTGTTAACTGTCACTACTGTGAATACACAGAGGATGCCCAAACCTGTAGTCTCCCCCATGTGTGTCTACATAATACAATTATACTTTGCTTTGTGCTGCCATCCCATTTCTCTTTGAATTCAGTAGAATCCTTAGATTCCTTGTATGAGTGAATGCTTATCTGCAGAGTCCCCTGTTATGAGCTAGCTTTTAGTGCAAATACTTTCAGCAGCTGTTACAACCACCCATGGGTTTAAGAAGATGCATAGGCTTATTCCCGAGCATACTCATTCATTCTTTTGTCTTTAGCCTGGCTTCTCTAACCAGAAGCTTCTGTTTATAAAAATAAATAAAACAAATTGTTTTAAAAATCATGGCTATTAGAACATTTCCTAAATATATGTTAAATATGTATTTAACACAACAAAATAAACAACTTAATACACAATCAGTATTTTTTTACAGTATTTTTATTTTTTAAGTTGATAGCAATGTCCCTGAATATATTCATATTAAATATCTAATATATTTGCAGAGTAGAGGGAACTCTTGGTTATGCTACTTAAAGCTACCTTGTTCCTTATAAACTCTAGTATCTCATAAACATTCTCATTCAATCTGATCTCACAAATGTACAATGATGATTGATTGAGACACAAAATATGGAATTTTGAATGAAAAATGCCCTTCTGCTGGCTTGTGTTGCAGTGACAATTTGTTTACTCTCAATGAATAGACCAGTCGCCCTTTTATGTTAATACTAACATTTTGAAATATCACAGGATTATTACCATGTCATTCTCAAGTGTTATTTGTTGACTTTTTCTAAAGACTCACAGAGATTTTCAGTCCATAGGGACAAGGGGAGAGCATCTTACCCACTTCTTAGCATCAAGTCAGGTAAGGCATTAATATTCCTGTTTGAGAAGAGTTACCTTCAGTGTTCTGAGAAACTGAATGACTTGAAGAAAGTTAAAAGTCAGTTTTAGTTCATGATGGAAGTTTAAATTTCCTTTTTCCTAAATGCCATACTCTATCCAGAAACAGACAAAGAAACAAAATACACTTGAAGCTTATGTCACTCTTTACCTTATAAAGATCAAGCCTAAGATTAATGGAGATGCATGAAGACAGCTTGATTTAGAGATTTCTCTAATGAAGGCTAATAATTTTCTGAAGAAGGAGATAGAAAACCCACAGAATATGCCAAACCAGATTTATTTCCTTATTTTGTAATTAGTACCTATGAATTTTAGGTTACGAAGAAGAGTCATTTTGCTTCTGAAATTATATACACTCCTATACCTGTATGTGGTGCTTGTCTGGCAAAAGGAAGTTTTTCTTCTTAGAAAATTATCTCTTCCCCAAACTCCTGTGTGAATTGAAACAGGGCACACATGTTCTGCGTTGACTGTAACCCTTAATTAATGAGTAGATTGTATTTCAGTTTAGACTCACAAGGACACCATGTGAACCAATCTGTGCCAGTGAATTAATACAGTGAATATAGTAGCATTTTATTTTTGTTTTGTTTTATAGCAACACTGCCTCAGTTCACCACCAACCTATTGTCTGTCTATATTTTCATTTATCTATCTGTCACTCCATCTATCTATCCATCATGCCTTATGTTGTAGACATCTCTACACTTGGTAAGTGCATTGGTAGGAATACCATTTCATTTCACTTGAAAACCCATTTATCTGTGTTAAAGGGCAGAACTCCCAACCTACTGAGGGGATAGGAATAAACAAAAAACTGATATTAACTGCATTTGTTGGTTAGGGACAAAATGTCAAAAAGTGAAGAAATAATAATGCTAAATAATAAATAAGGATAAAGAAAAAAGAAGACAAGATGGGGTACATCCTGGATACCAAAGAAAAAAATTCTAAAAGCTTAACCTTCCTCACTACAGTTAGATAATACCTGAAAAAATTAATGTCATTATAGGGAGAGTATAATTAAGAAATGTAGATGATCAGATATGCCATCTGGAAGTCAATCAACAGAATAGATGTTAGTTCGTAGAAGCCTGAAGCTATGGCTATTTTGTTTGATTCCAAAATGCTATGGACACTCAACAATGTGCCTGAATAGCTGCTGTATGAATTAATAGAAACTGGTTCTAACTGGAATCATACAATTTGCTCTATAACAATTATTAGATAACAGACGTAATAAGGAATGTGTATAAAAGCATTAAACTAATTCATAAAGAAAAAAGATAAATTTCAGCATGAGCTTTACAAGATTAGTAGGGCAATACAGTGTGCACTCTTTTAAAATAATTATCCTAAAATCCATTACCGCAACACATATATGAACATATGTAGATGAACCAGGATGGGTGGTTCTGATTAAAAATTTCAGAAGGCAGAGCAACAAAGAAATTACAGCTACTGTCTTACAACAAAGGGTAGTGTGTGTATGTGTTGCGGGGCTATTACTCCTCATCTCAACAATAAGCATCCCATTCTTAATCAGAGACAAAAGCAATACTGTCATCAAGATTGTGATGACTGCTGTATCTCCTATTTTTGTTCACAAACAAAAGAAAACCATATATATCTATGTATGCATATATATGTGTGTGTATATATACATACATTCATATAGAATGCATCTGCACATATGTATGTGTACACACACACATATGAAAGCCTCACATTTTATTAATATACAACAACACACATTTTAGATGCAAACAAATGCTTTTATGATTTTTTTTTAACTGGTGGCCTCCAGTGTTTTAGTAGAAGAAATCATAGGCCTGAACTTCCTCAAGTGAAAATAATTTCAGCTTTTACAGGTGCAATAGAGTCATTTGAAGTGGTAGGAACGACTTCATGATTATAGACACATATTTCTCAGTTTCTACGTAGCTGACAGAGTATGGGCTTGGTGATGCCCATGTGGGATGGAATAGCATCCAGCCATCAGAAGCTTTCAGAGTACTTTGTAGCTTCAAGGGAAAAGCTTTCAAATCTTTTCAAATTGCTCTGCACCAAGGCATTTCAGAGCCCGCTTCCCTTTCAGAACTAACCATTACAAAAATGGGAAGCACTACAATCATTCCAAATGGGCACAGTGTGCAGAAGGCAAAAGGAGAATTAGGGGTATTAGAGCACTTTATGCTGGTATTTGCTCCCTCAGTCAGTCACTCAGCTAATCTACTGGCAGTAATTCTAAACCCTAAAGCTCATGTGTGAGCCGAGAATTTTGTGAGATCTTGTCACAGGGAAAAAGTCAGAAAGAACTGACATTTGAGAATGGCTCAAGGCAGATGTGTTGAGAGTCCTAACTTATGCCCAACTTGTGTTGGCACAGATAGCTTGCTGGGGACCCTGTGAAAGAAGTCAGCTGAGCTCATGTGCTTGTTCCTACTTAAACAACTCTGGGTAGAGTTGCTGACATGAAACTTTTCTATTCTTTCGAAAATGTAATCTGAATATTATGAGATAATAGTAGCCTTCCTTGGCTCATGTCTGCAGCAAACCTGCTAATTCCCTATCCAAGGCTTCACCAAATAAAGCCTCCTCAAATACAGCTTGTCTTCTCTCTACCCCCAGGTTGCATGGAAAGTGCCTGCAGTGGCTGGAACATTCAGCCAGATAATGAGATCTACTTAGTCTTCAGTGTAAAGATCCTAGTACAGTCTCTTCTTATCACTAGGGAACTACTCTACCTGCCTTACATCATAAATAGTACCAAGCCATCCTTTAAAAAACTTCATAACTTCTCTCTGGGCCTCCCACCACTCTTGAGCTTTAAGGACCTGCATTAAGTCAAATAAGGTCTGCTTGAACAGAAACAGCAAGATACTATGGCAATTGATATGACTAAAAAAAAATATAACTCTGTCATTATAAAGGTTATATTTATATCCTTTGCGACCATCCTTACTTCCTGTGGCAATCATACCATAATTCTAGAGAAATTTCCAGAGACCTACAAGGATGACATCAACAAACAATCTGAGCAACAATGGAAAGGCTACCTTAAATTCCCTTCCCTGATAATGAGATTGATGACTACCTTACCTATCATCATAGAGCCCTCATCCAGTAGCTGATGGAAACAGAAGCAGACACCCACAGCTGAACACTGAGCCGAACTGGAATCCAAATGCAAAGAGGGAGGAGTGGTAAGAAAATGGGGACAAGACCAGGCTACAGAAACCCACAGAGACAGCTGACCTAAACAAGGAGGAGCTCATGGACCCCAAGACTTTTAGCTGGGAACCAATATTATACCGACTCAGACCTGCTGAACGTGGGTCTCAGTTAGAAGGCCTGGGCAGACTAAGGAACCTCTGACAGTGGAACCAGGATGTATTCCTGGTGCATGAAAGGACTTTGGGAGCACATTCCCCATGGAGGGATACTCTCTTAACCTAGGGGCATGAGGGAGAGCCTAGACCCTACCCCGAGAGACTTAACAAATTTTGTTGATTCCTCCTGGAAAGCATTACCCTTCCTGTGGATTGTGTGTGATGGGAGAGTGGTCTGGGGGCATGGGAGGGAGGGAGAAATGGGATCAATTTGTAAAGTAAGAAAAAAATAAAAATAAATAAATAAAAATATAACTCCCAAATGTGCCAAGGTTGATTAGCAGTATAATGTAAATATACTAAAGAAATGGATCGTTGACACCTCCATGAACAACAGTAGGGCACTGAAAGAATTCATCTTATTGTGAACACATGCAACTTTAAGCTTACCAACAGGTTGTTTCTGGAAATTTTCATTTACTGTGGTTGACAGCATACAACTAAAATGACAGAAAATGATGAATAAAGAAGAATAGTGTAGTATTGTTTTGTCTTCACCTGACACTAAGAAGATACGCTGGAAAGTGCTAAGTTCCTGGCTCTCTCCGTTCTCCCAGCTTTTTTCATGTGGAGGATCCAATTTTATGTGGGACAGTTTGTGCATGATATTTTTGGAAAAGTGGTTTAGTATACTGCTTCTCTTCAGACAGAAATCCTAGCATACTAGCTGTTGCCAGTGAGGTCTAATTTGAAGTTTTCTTGATGGGCCTTTTGGGAAGCCTAGAGTTGTTGGTCCTTAAAGTGTAATTCTGAGATTAGCAACCTTGATGTACTCTACTGGCTTGCTACAAATGCAAATTCTTCACTTAACCTTATTGGTAGAAACTGGAGTATATAAGGCACTTCGGCATACTAGCAACTATCTTGAACATTCTGAGGCATGGTGGTACTTCAAGAGGAAAGGTTGAACCTAAAGTTGAGCTTTCTAAACTTGGCTATGAGTTGGAGTCAGAGGGAGTAGCTGATGTGTGTGAATTAGTTTGGGATGTGAACTGTGCCTATCACAGTCTTCTACACCATAGCAAAGCAAGTTCTCTGTAAAGTCTAAAATAGTACAGAGGGATGGCATACATTTTTTATCTGATCTAAGGTCTTATGTTCTTAGCCTAGGTCTGTGTTTATGCCACTGCTCTTATATTTGCTGCAAGTCTCATTTAAAGGAGAGCAAAGCCATGGATCTTGTGTTTCCATCTCATCATTTCTATCTATCCTAAGTTGTGCAAGAAAGGAATAAGCAGGTTAGAACCTGATGCTGCTGAAGAACTTTTATACACGGGGTAACAGTGCTCATATTCCTATAGTCTGCTTTATCTTTACCTCATGTCAGGAGCCTCATGTTTGGAATGCTGTGTTTTACTTATGTTAGCACATAACATGGCCCATTCCCAGCATGCTGGGGTTTGGATGCCCCCATTAGGGCCATTGATGGCTTTGCTCTAGCTTGAGGTGTAAGTAAATAGACTGGGTAATTTAGACTAGGGATAGTGGTCTGTGGGTGTCCAAGTTTACTTGCTTATTGCCTCTAGACATTCCCTAATTGCTAGAGAAGTCAGCCAAAATGAGAACACGAGGTCGAAGCAGGAGTCTAAGCAATGCTTAAAAAACTGGGTTGTGGTGAATGACCATGATTAGGTGGGGCTGATGCATTCCATAAAACACACATTGGCTGCTGATGGTGATTCTGCTTTGCATGGGGAAGGTTTGCACAAATGAGAGCAGTACTTAGAGAACTCAACTGAATGCTTATATTCTCTATGTGCCAAGCGGCTGATTGGGAAACAATTCCGCCACAGTCAGCTTGTTAAATTTGAGCTCCTGGGGGAATGGCTACCATTGTTTCTCTCAGTTGCTGAGAATTATAAGAAGTTAATGTTTCTTTCATTAGGACAATGTTGCTCAATCTTGAGTGGCACACACACGGGGATTGGTACAGAAGCTTTCTCTAGTCCTACCAGTGAACTATGATAGAGTTTAAAGTGTTGCTTCTAAACAAGGAAAGGTAGCAACCTGATATTAAGATTGTCATCAGCTCAATATTGGAAATGATGCTTGTCCACAATGAAAGTATCTTGCTTTCCAAGAAACCGTACATTCCTGTTGACCTGTAAGACACTTGGGGGTCTCAGGAAGCCAAAGCCACATATATGATCAAGCAGGAAGTTTTCTGTGACAACTGCCTGCAAGAAGAAAGGAATATATTGACTTTAGGTAGTTTTGTAGTAACAAGTGTAATTTTAAAAAGGCATTTGTTAAATCACAATATTGCTCCTAAGGACATAGTTTAAGGAAATATTCATTAAGTTATACGTAACTGGTAGGGGGAAAGGCTGCTTTTTAACACTAGAAAGGAATAGGAGTTGTACGGGTGGCTACTTAGTCATTATTTTGACACCTGAATGGGGTAGTTAATGACAATGACATCTGCTGATGCATGACAAGTTAAACACGATATTATTGATGTTATCTGTGATAAGTGCAAAACAGGTACTGCAGTGCAGTGGTCACGCTGTAATCTTACGTTTAAAGTTTCAGGCATTATGCTGGCTTACCTGTTACCTGAAAGAATGCATTCAGGCAGTACGCTGGTCAACCCAGGTGCAAAGGACCCCTTTAAAAGACAGACCTCTGCCCACTTACACTCTTTCTAGCTGTTCCAGACAGGATTCCAGACAGGATTCCAAACAGAACTTTTCCTATCATCCTCTTCTCTTCTGTCCTCTTTCTGTCTCTCTGTCTCTGTGTCTCTTCACCTCTTTTTCTCTTTCCTCCTTCTCCCTTTCTAATACAATTTCATACTAAACTCTGTCTGCTTGAAATGTTTGTCCCCCACCTCACCTGCCATGGAACCCACCAAGATTCCCCAAGGTCCCCCTCAAGCTTTATCATAACAATGTGGGTGATGGGTTTTTAGGTGACAGCCAAAGTAACCTGCATCCATAACTCTCAGTCCTAGCAATATAATAGAACCAGAACTTAATATAGAATGGCCTCAGCGGAGTTGGCCATTCCACACATTTTAAACTCAGACTTTAAAAAAGACTGTAATGTATGATTTATAATTTTAAAGTAATTATTTACATTATTTTTTCAGTTACTAGTTACCTTAGTGGTCTGGTGTCTTTGATATTATGGACAAGGATACTTTAGAAGAGAATTAAGTGACTCATCATAAAGCAAAGCATAATCTATTTATAAAATCTATCAACCACATGTATTGGTATTTACTTACCTGCATAAAAATTTACATCTATGGTTAAGACTTAAACATGGATATTTATAGCAGCTTTATTTTAAAATAGTGAAACCTAGGTTGGAGCAATGACTCAGCTGCTCAGAGCACTGTTTAATCTTCAGAGACCCAAGTTCCTTTTCCAGGACTTCATGGTGGCCCACCACCAAGTTTAACTTCACTTCTAGATCTGAGACCTTCCTCTGGCCTCTGCTAGTACCATATGTACATGGTACATGGATATACATGCAGACAAAACAATCACCAGAATACATAAAACAAGGGTAAATAAAAGTCTTCTTAAAATGCTAAAACTAAAAAACAGAATATCATTTATTAAGCAGGCAGCTACATTGTACAAGATTCTGAAGTGGAATATTTTCCTGCTTTAAATATTGGAAGTTTCAAGTTATGAAACAGTATGGAGTAAACTACATGCTTCTTCCCAAAGAAAATGAGAATGTACTATGGAAAGTTCTGCCTCGATAGCTTCTAGGAAAAGGCAAAGGAGCATACAAAGCATACAGAGTGGATATTTTAGGTTGGAAAGGAGGGAGGGGTGGTGTCTCAGCAAGGAACCTCTTGTATGTGATATTATGCTGCTGGGAACATGCTTCTCCATGTATGTCAATGCACCACAGAATGCATAGCACCAAAAGGGAACCGTGTCATACATTTTGAGTTTCACTATTCTCTAGTGTGGGAAGTGCTACAGATGTGGGAACAAGGACCATAGAAACTTCTCTCAAGTTGGGTTTGAACTGAAGGCAAATTTTTTTATAACAAAGATGTTATTAATTAGAACATAGCATTAATGAATACTGGCTTGTTTTAGAAATTAGATTGTTTACATGCTGATTCCCTCCCTCTGTCCTTCTCTCTCTCCTTCCCTCCCTCCCCCCTCTCTCCCTCTCTCTGTTCATGTGTGTATAGATAAACTCATGTGTGGATGAATGAGGAAGTCAGAGGACAACTCGCCTGGAGCTTTCCAAGTACACTAGGCTGGCTGGCTTGTGAGCCCCGGGGTTCTGGTTAGCTTGGTATAACACACCTGCTATTTTTTAATGTGTGTTCTGAAGACAGAATGCATATTCTCAGGCTTATAAGGACGTTGTGACTGAACAATCTCTACCTTGCACAACAAATTTCACTTATGCATTTCTTCTCTTTTATATCTACCATCTCATCAATCCTTAACTATAGATAGACAGGTAGATAGATTTTTGGATAATATGAATTTTAAGGCAGGCCACTACATTCTTATAGCAAATTTTAAAGGCAGTCCACTATAACTATAACGTTTTAGTGGTGCAGTAGAAAGACATATGAGTTTACATAAATTTAGGAGTAGAATACTCTGCAGGCAAAGCCATGCACAGCGCTCTGGTGGCACAGTCAGTTTTTAGCTTCAGTGAGATTAGTGGTCCATCTTAAATCATTACAGCAATGGAAATTGTACGACAGAATATTTGCGAAGCAAAGGAATATGTGAACATTTCATAGGAGAAAGCTGGGAAATTTATAACCATGAAAACTTTTCAATTTTCTTTAAGACTGACTGCTAAAATGTGTTTCTAAAGACTTCATAGCTACCAGGCAAACAGACAGCTTCCCTAGATTTACTAGGGTGATGGAAGCTAACCCTTTATCATATTGAGAAGAAATGTGTTTTCTTTTTATTTAAGTTCACATGCAACAAAACATTCAGTCTCAAATACTAGCTTGTTGTGATTTAAATGTTCTAGGTTTGAGGATCTTATAGACACAACTGCCATTCTGCCGTTTCCTATTACTAACTTTGTGGTTCAAGAAGGAAATTGACCATTTGTAGCTTGTTGTTTTCTGCCAGCCCGCCCACCACCAGTCTGTGGTGCGAGCCCCAAATAACACTCAGAGACTCTGTATTGGATACAGTCCTGTTGGCCAGTTACCATTATTGTTTATGGGCTGGATCTCTCTTAATTATTAACCCATTTCTACTTATCTGAGTATTTCCACGTGGTCATCTTATGGGGAGCCGCGGCCAGCGTCTTGCTTCCTCTCTGGGGTCTCCATGCTGACTCCTCCTCCCTACTTCCTCTCTCCTCCTTGTCTCCTAGCCCCGCCTATTTTGCTTTCTCATTGGCCCAACAGTGCTTTATTAATTAACCAGTATGAGAAACATATTTACAGAATAACATCTCCCATCAACCATTTTTTTTAATCTTTAGTTTTTCAAAAAAGGTTTTCAACAGAATTAGGTAAGAAGATATATGAAACTCCCTTGGAAATTGGTACAAAGTTAGGGAAAAAAATAATTGTTTATTATTTCTAATGACAAATTTCTGGTGTAACTCCATGCCTTATGTCTTCTCTTTCCCCGGGGTGGTTCACTGATATTTGAGGATGCTTTAACTCTTGACCCAGAAAGCCAAGCACATTTTCAGACTGAAAATTGTGCATAACATGCCCTATACTTCATTATGTGCCCCCTCATCTACACATAAGTCCCTTCATTATAGTGTATTATGTTCAAAGTGCATTTGGAAGATGCACTTTCCTGACTAAGGAAAGGTTCTGGGTCAGTGGTTATTCTAGCACAGAAAGACTCCTGAGTACACACACCCTATGAAACTCTGGTTTGGAGCCTATGTATGTATGTATGTACGTATATACATATGTAGGTACGTACGTATGTATGTATGTATGTATATGTATAGTATATGTGTATTTTTTCCTTGAACTTTACTTACCCTACCCCAGGATCATGCAAATATCCTTTCCCTGCACACCCTTATTACACACTCTGATTTTAAGCTTCATTTTTTTCTTATACTCACCTCACCTAATGGCATTTGAGGAAAATAAATAAATGATAAAAAGTAAATATAATTTCTTGAATCCTACTACCAACACTTCTTCCACCTTTAAATATTTATAGGACACACACACACACACACACACAAAACAACCATCACTATATCATTCTATTTTCCTTTGTACTCAGTAACCATCTGAAGAATCTGCAGTCCCATCATTATTTGACCTGATCTATCAGGCATATGCATTTTTTTTCTGGGAAATTGAAGAAACATCTGTTTAACCCTAGAAAGGGCACTGATGGCCCAAAGAACTAATTCCAGCCTAGTCCAACCTAGACTAGCTTGGTAATCCAGTGAATATATTGGGGATACCTAAGGAACCTGAGAAACCTGAAGGCAGCTGGAGCCCCAGAAAGCTCACTACACATGGGTAAGAACTAAGAAAACCATGTGCCTGGAGCTCCTTGTCTAATTGGTGGATAATTCTACCAAAGACAGTCTCCTAGTCTCAGCCATTTTCTTACTGGTTATGTGCTGCAGGGAAGGGCAAGATGATTGGGACAACTTGATTAGCCTCCTGATTCATCTAAGTTTTGTGAGCTTCTGAGCCTGGGGAGTTTCATGGACTTCCTGAATCCCATGAGCCTCCCCCACCTCTCCAGCGTGGAATGTTTCAGTACTGAGGAAATGGGTATAGTGCACTGTCTTAGCTGTCCTGACTTCAGAATGAGTTTTAAAAGAATGGAACTTTTGCTGCTTATAGCACATTCCTGAGAGTCAGGATGGTCAGAAATCCCAGTACCCCTCAAGGGTGCTGAAGAGAAGCCTGCTCTTTTACTGGCCCTCTCCACTGGTTTGTTATGATGGTACTGCATTCCATTTCTTCATTACTCCTTATTCTTCCTTTACTACAATGCCAGAAGGATTAAAACAATAGCAGCAATGGCAAAATAGTGTGTTCTCTACTTCCCAGTGTCCTCTAGTTTAAAACAGCTGCTCACAGTGTCATGACCTTTGATGAGAACTGTTGAGTTACTAATTCAACTGTGCCTCAGCTTTGGTTAGATGGATGCTATCTCTCGGTTGGAAAGGAGTTGTGTATCTTGTCAAGAACATCACAGGAAAATACTGTGTTTCAGTGCATCATTAAACCTAATCTTGACCTATTGTATGGATGATTCTTACAAATGAAGGCAAAATGAAACATCAAAACCAAGGAAAGGTGTTATTGAAAAATTTGGTGAAGGTTTGAAAGGGGTTGCAATCTAGTAACTGTAGAAATATGATATATTTTCTTACTAATTTTTCTGTTGTTATATGAGAACCAGCATCGTGTGAAGCAATCTGATGGACTATAGGAAACTCCCTGTGGTGTTTTTGTAATGTTCTGTAAATATAGCCTAATTTCAAACTGAAGTTTCCAGAAACAGAACATATGAACAAGACAAACAAGGGTGATGACTGAAGAGTTCAGAAATCTGTTTGTGAACATTACAGTGTTTCTCTGACAGAATGGAATTTGCATTTATCCCATGCACATATTTAATATTCTGCACTTACATACAAGAAATTTGGTCAACTTTCCATATTTACAGTTACATACTTAAAAAACAGTTTAAATGCTAATTAAATTTACTGTTGTCTCATTTCTTCCAAGACTAAAAGTAGATTATGGTAGGAGTCTTATTTTCTCCCCCTCCTTTTCAAATATTCAGTGAGAGAATTGCTCAGAGTTCACTGCTGTGACAGCATCAGAGACTTATGTGGCTGTCCTCCAAATGAACTAAAGTAATTTTAAATACTTTACCCCCCCCCTTTTCCCAAACCCTCTTAGAGTCCTTCTATCACATAACTCAACCAATTCAGTCCCGTCTCAGATCAGAGGAAAACAGTGCAAACTCAACCCTTCCTTTGCCAGCTGGGGTTTATTAAGTTGAGAGGTTCCCAAGTCTTGCCTCAATGTTTTTACAAATTTGCATTTGAAAGTAACAGGAAAAAATGAATAATATTTGCTTAAACATGTGTTGCTATTGCTATTAAAACACAATTTAAAAAACACAAAGGAGTTTGTTTTATCATTCGTGGGATGCTTGTGACTTTTCTTCTTACTTTGGTGTTATAGTGAGGCTTGCATTTCTGTTTTTATATGAACTTGTTTGAGTCAAAGCAGCTGTTTCTGCTGAAAGAGTATACCAATTTTGCTAAAAATTATAAGTGCCTGATTTTAATGGGAAACTCTATCTAAGAAGTGGCAAGAGTCCTCCCTAGGTTATATTAAACAAATCCCACATACCCACTGTCTCCACAGTGCTTTAATAAACACCATGGATGGAGGAAAGGCATTGTCAAGTGCATACTCAAAAATTCATTCTCATGGTGAAATGGTTGCAAAGCTGCAACAAGAAGCCAAGGTGGTTGTTTTGTTTGTGTTCTCTTATAAATGTGTTTGACTTCTGTAGTTAAGCAACCTACACTCCATTTTTAAGGTTCATAAATACATTTTATTATTTTCCTTACTTATCTGCTGTCATTGGCTTAGGTTCAGCTTTCATCATTCATTAATTTATTCAAAATGATTTCAATGCTTATATTTATTAAAGCTTCCATGACCTTGATGATGGTTGCTTGTGCACTTCTTCTGGTTATATCTTTCACAAAGCTGCAAAACTTTCTGGAGAAAGCCCAGATATCAGATATTAGGATAATTTCAGAGTGACTTCTGTTGCCATTATACCTCCAGCCCCACCATAGTTCAAGCTGTCTGACTATCTGATGATCTGTGTGCTTTCAGACTTACTGTGCCTTTGCACACGAGGATCTATAAGCATCTCCACATGGAATTTCTCACTAAATCCTGGAGTTTCCCTTTGTAACCACTTTAATGTCAGCTCTAGAGTTAGTGCTGAGATGTGCCTTCCACTGTAGGCTTATAGAATAAAGGGATATTCTACAATTAGAAAGATAATCTAATGAGTGGCTTTTGTCTCCCATCTTGTCCACACTTTGTTTCTGTGTAGAGGATTTCAATCAAGACTTGCCATTGGAACGTCATTTTTGTATTAGCACACAGGATAGTATCAAGAATGCCAAGGGATGGATTTTAGCTGTAGCTAAGTTTGTGCACTGCTTTGTGATTCCTGTTTTTCTTGTCAGGATAGAAAAGATGGTGACCATTCTCAAACTCATGCAATTTGCCAAATGAGATCAAGTTAAACTTTCTCTGAGGGAATTCTAGAATCTTTGGCTTTTTTCCCCCTAGCATAGCATGACAACCCCAGTGTGACTTAGTGCTGGTGTTATACCCCCTGATACATCCATTTTCTAAATTGTTTATAAGATGACTTGCATTGTCTCAGAAATATCCTAATTAAGTAGAAAAATGTGAAAGATACAGTCTGGACAAGAATCTAAAGACAGAATATTTCTAGGGGATTGTTGACTAAGATCTCCAAATGACTCAGGAGAACTGAGGCAGTAGCCAATGGAGTACTCACTACAATGTATCCTTTCCCTTTCTCTTGTTCTGGCTTTTAATGGGGGCACTGGGTTTATAGCTGTTTCCTCGGGGTTGAACATGACCATAGCTATCAGAGCAACCACGATAACACACATGAGACCTCCATAAGATTGGGTCAATTTATATTCCTTCATCAAAGGTTAGGAAAGGCTCACAAGGATCATAAAACTCACAAGACTCACACAGTAATATAAAGAGCAAACAACTCCTGGGAGAGAGCAGAATCCTCAGTGGTATGTTGCCTGTAAGTTCACTTGTTGAGGATTTTAGATTCCATGGTAGCCAAAACCCACCATGCTCCTCTAACAAGCCATTGCCTATGCTTCTGTAAGGAGCTTCCACCAATGTTCCTGTAAGGTACCACAGTAAACACTTGGATTCCAAAACTTGATTGGGTTGAATGTTTCCTTTGGTCGGCCTCACTCTCATGTCTTGGGGAATATAGACTCCTCAAGAAAAGCAATGTGACAGGTGTCTTCTAACAGACCTGTTTCAAAGTTGGCCCATGATTATTTTGAATATCACCCAGTCCTTATATGGGGAAATCAACCACTCTCCTGTCCACAGGAAGTTATTGCTGTCAAACATTTTATTATCTCCTCTTTTCAGTTTATTCTTCTGCAAAGTTTCCCTTGAAGATATGGTAAAAATTCTTCCTCTCCTATTAAAAAGTCACCTTGACTTAAAACTGTCAGTAACTTCCAGAAGCCTGTTCTGTACTCAGGACATAATAGCTTCTGTCAATCCTCTGGCACAGTGGCTAGAACTCATTTATATCCACTTTCACGAAAATGAGTCCCTAAATTTATATTATATTCTATATCTGTTTTTATTATTGCACTATGATATTAACTACTGAAAATGGTTATGTCTGAATCATAATTTTACCTTCTGTTGTGTCTTACATAACATTTTACTGTTAGTTAAATATGGGATCAGTTAGTGAAAGAAGAAAATACTTCTGACTTTAGTATATGTAGAATTTGATGAGACTTTCTTTCACTCTGTTTTGTAAAACTCTATTTCATGATGCTATCAACATTAGAAAAAATCTGGTTATCCTTCTTGGAGATAACCATAGAAAGTAATAACAATATCATAAAACCTTTAAAATGAGTACTCATAAAATATGAACCAACATCCTTATACCAAAAAGAAGTTTTAGCATTCAAAAATGCTTTTATTGGAAGATATAGGAATGTTTCAGATAAAGCTGTTGGTGTTCTGAACCTTTGTTACATTTCAAACATATTTTTGAGGCTACTTCAACAAATTCAACAAATTCATTTCTTTTTTTGAATGACCCTTTCACAGGGGTCATGTAAGAACATCGGTAAACACAGATATGTGCATTACTGTTCATAACTAGAAAAATTACAGTTAAGAAGTAGCAACAAAATAATTTTATGGTTGGGGGTCACCACAGAACTATATGAAAGGGTCCCAGCATTAGGAAGGCTGCAAACCACTGTTCTAAGAGCTACTACACAATTTCCTAACTGCTATGAGATTCAGTGTTTCCATTTTTTTCTTATTTTACATATTAATCCCAGTTTCCTCTTCCTTCCTCTCTCTCTTCTCCCTCTGCCCCTCCTTCCCATGCACCCTGACCACCCTCCCATTTCCCCCACACACACTCCACAGGGGGGGTGATGCCTTCCAGGAGGGGTCAACAAAATCTGTCAAGTCATTTGGAGGAAGGACTAGGCCCTCCCTCCTGCCTCTAATACATTTCTTGACATTTCGTCACAAAGGTAGTAGAACCCATTGTAAGAAGTGGAAGACAGGCTATGGGGGTTGGAGGGAATACAGGACACCAGAAGAACATGGCCCATTGAATAAACTAAGCAGAGCTCATGTGGATTCACAAAGAGAGAAGCAGCAAGATCAGGGCTTGTATGGGTCTGCGTCAGGTCCTCTGCATATATGTTATGACTGTTAACTTGGTGTGTTTGTGGGACTTCCAACAGCAGGAGCAGGTGTATCTCTGACTCATTTGCCTGCTCTTGAGGCTCCTTTCCTCCTTTTGGGTTGCCTCGCTTAGCTTCCATATGAGGGCTTTGCTTTGTCTTATTGTATCTTGTTTTGTTCTGTTTGGCTATGGTCTCTTGGAGATCTGCTCTTTTTTTGAATAGGAAATGAAGGGGTAGCAGATCTATGAGAGAGGGGAAATGAAGGGGGTGGGAGGAGTGGAGGGAGGAAAAACTGTGATTAGGATGCATTGTATGAGAGAAGAATTCCTTTTCAATAAAAATAAAGAGACTCCCCAAATACATTGTAGTGAAAATAGAATTATACCCACTTTTTCTTCTCTTTCATCCTCCCAAACCCTCAAAGGCACTCTCCTTCCAACACTTCTCACTCCACTCTCTCAAACTGACAGTTTATTTTTCTCTTCCTTAGATTTTGTTTTACACACTCACACACAACTGTACCATACTCATATATACTATATATTTTTGCATGCATGAATATATAAATATAGCATGCTGAGTCGATTTTTGTTGTTGATCAGGGCTGATCACTCTGTATAGGATTACCAACAAGAAGGCTCATCTTTGGGAGAGGCTAATTAATTAACCTTTTATGTAGAGTAACTATCCATATGGAAACTTAGTTGTTGCGTTATGTTTTCTATTTTACCAATGAGAACTCATGTATTCTCATAAAATAATTGTCCTTGATTTATTTTAAATATAGAACTGAGTATTTCTGGTAACTACAAAATTTAAACCAATTATCAGTCCTCATTTTTCAAACTTTCAGGTCATTTTAATTTTTGTTTTTTTCTGTTTGTTTGTTTTGTTTTCTGTCTGTCTGTATATATGTTTGCCACATGCATGCTTGGTGTTGTGGAAGTCAGAAGAGAGGATTAGATCCTTTGGAACTAGAGTTCAAATGGTATTGAAAAACAGACCACCACTGCTTCTTTGATTTAGTAATTTTATGAAATTCAAATTTTAATTTACCTTGCAGCAAAAAAGTGTTCTTCTTATTGCCATTCACCACCCAAAATCTGTGTCCTAAACAGTTTTATGTAAGCTGGTAAGGTAAGCTTCTAGAACTAAGATAAAAAACAAATGATCAGATACAAGGGAATAAGTATTTTCCAAACAAAAGATATTTGAAAATCTGGAGGTATGCTATTCACTAAAAGTCAGTTGATTGCCATTTTTGTGTTCTTTTCAAATGTAATATGGAGGCTTAGCTAAGATCATCTAAGGAAAACCTACTAGACAGCACTTCATGGACAAATCTGAAAGTTTTTCTGACATTCAAAAGAATAATGTTCTTATTCTCCAGTTCCTCTGCTCATTTTCTGCTACTTTCACTGAACTAAATGCTATGATCTTAGCCTGTGCTTATGCTGGAGTGTGAATTTGTTTTCCATTTTATACCTGCACACAAGGTTAACACAATGGCAAGTATATGGAACACATGGAAGGGAAATCTCATTAATGCTTAGTATGACTTCAGTCAAGAAACCCTCATCTCTAATGCAGGACCTAGAGCCACTCAACTTCCCTTCTCTCTAAAAGTTCACAACTCCAAAATAAGCCCTTTCCCAATTTTCTGTGAATACATATGTCATAACCTTTGAGTATGAGGCAGGCTGTTTTTGTTACTGTCTAAGGTGGGTATCCTTGTCTCAGCAGCCATGATTCATCTTAGGAGAGACAACTATGCACATGATAGTGTATTTTTATATCAGTGGATAAAGGCAGTTTCTCTGAAAACCTGTTTGCTATGTGTTTCAGGCAAGTCAGGCCTTTGTAGTCACCCTGCCCTCTGGATATGATTGCTTATTTCACAAACATAGTTGTGAAGATTGTCTTTACTTTCTTTGAGTTCTGCTAAATTGCCTTCCTTTTTTATCACTTCAATAAACCCTCTGCTGACCCTCTTTGAAACTTCCCTTCTCAGCATTCTCCCCATCCTTTGTGTATGTGACTCACTGAGTTTAATTAGGGTTGCTGATATGAGTCTGGGTGAGGGGTTATTTACTGAAGACTGGGCAACTCATCAGTGGCTGCAGCACTGAAGAAATTACTCTCATCCCTTAGGACTCACCAAGGGAGAGAATGGAAAAGTGACATGTGGCACATCCTTCCCCCTGCTGCCTTAATTGCCTCCTTGCTCCCTTCATACAGGTTTCAAAATCACTTGCCAAAAACATTCACCATGTAACCATAGGGTCTCATGGACACTCGGTGAATGCTGCGGCTGTTCTATTCCATTGCCATAAATCTTTTGAGATGGAAGCACTCCCTTTGATTTGAGGAACTAAATTAATGGATTAATATTCATGTAAAATAAGATGACAAAAATAGCTTTAATCTTCAGAGGAGGAATTCTGACTCTTTTTAACTCTAGACTAGCTAGCCATCTACAACAGTATTGCAAAAGGTGTGTTCACTATTTACCTCACTTTGTGTCTTCTCAGATTGGCATGACAACCATTTATTGGTCCTGTGGCTCTGTAAATTGGTTCTATATCCCAAGCCTCAACCAATCTTGGATTAAAATTAACTTTTAAATTTTGCTTCTGAGCTGAGTATGTGTAGAATTTCTTGTTGTCACTGCTCCCTGAACTGTACCAGCTAACAGTACAGACAGAGCATCTACCCTGAACTAGATGTTGTAAGAACTCGAGAGAATGCACACTTTAGGAGAAGGTGCGCTCAGGTTACATGCAGAAGTGGCCCCATTTTATACAAGGAACCTGGGCATCTCCATCCTCTTGTTTCTGTGGTGCAGTACTCAGCAGTCTCTCAAGAATATGGAGGATGATCCATTCCAGAGAACTTGCAGGAGAAAAATAAACTCTCTGCTATGCTGGAAATAATGTGAGATAAATGTCCTCTTGTTGAAGCTTCATGTTAATCGCTGGCTAACAAATAAGCAGAGTGATATAAGATGCTGATTAAATATAGACCACATAAATGACGGTTGCTGTCTGTCCTCTACTAGCTGGCTACCTGTCCTGAGTTCCCTGAACTTTATTTTCTGCGTATGAAACTGAGCTGTTAGTAGTGCACTCTTCTTTGTTTTGTTATGGATTCAGTAAAAACACTCAAATACTACAGAAAAAGAAAAGTACATAGTGAGGGGTAACTGTAACTACTATTTTAGTTATTATTTTTCACAATATTTTGAAAGGACAGTTTTGGTATAAATTAGGCTCCTTCGACAGTGTTGGGAACAGAATATAGCACTTTACACAATCTTAGCAAGTGTCTATAAGTCAGTCAGAGCCATAGCCATAATGTGATCTGTTTTAGGAATGTTAAGATACGTCCCTCCAAAAAGAAGCAGGCTTCCAAGAGACAATCACCAAACACGACAAAACAAGATATAATAAAATAACATTCCTCTTATGGAGGCTGGACAAGGCAACCTAACAGGAGGAAGAGACTCAAGAGCAGGCAAAAGAGCTAAACCCATCTTCCCACTGTTAGAGGGTTCGACAAAACCACTAAGCTAACAGCTATAGCATATATGCAGAGGACCTGGTGCAGGCCCCATGCTTGCCACTGCAGCCTCTTTGAGCCTATATGAGACCCACTTAGTTGATTCAATGGGCCATGTTCTCCTGATGTCCTCCATCCCCTGTGACTCCTCCAATCACCCCTTCCTTTTCCCAAGGGTTCCTTGAAATCAGCTGGGGGGGGACATGATGGAGACCTCCAATTTAAATTCTCAGCATAATGTCTGGCTATGGGTCTTGCACATGTTCTCATCTGCTATTAGAAGAAGCCTCTGATGGTGACTGATAAGGCACCAATCTCTGAGTGTAGCAGAATATCATTAGGACTCATGTCACTGATTTTTTTTTCCAGTTGTGTTTTGTTCTACCCTGGGCTATCCACTCTCCATTTCTTAGCCATCTGGACACTGTAGGACATTGGCTCCATCTTGAGACATGGGCCTGAAGTTAAACTGTACATTTGTTGAACACTCCTACAAGTTCTGTGTCATCATTGCCCCAGGACATTTTACAGGCAGAATATATTATAGGTCAAGAGAAGGGGAGGTGGAATGAAGCTGGTTGTGAAGGGAGGGGGAAACTGTTGTATGGATATAGTGTATGAGAGAAGACTCTATTTTCAATTTAAAAAGCAGGGACTTCCCATTAGCTCCTCCTTGTTCCGGTCATCTGTCTCTATGTGTTTCTGTAGCCTGGTCTTGTCCTTCCTCTCTGCATCTGGATTCCAGTTTGGCTAAGTGTTTAAGCTGTGGGTGCCTGCTTCAATTTCCATCAGCTATTAGATAAGGGCTCTATTAAGTGATGGGAGATGTTATTCTGTAAATATGTTTCTCATACTAGTTAATGAATAAAGCACTGTTGGCCAATTGGAAAGCAAAATAGGAGGGATTAGGAGACTAGGAGGAAAGAGAAGTAGTAAGGAGGAGTCAGCATGGAGAACCTGGAGAGAGCAGCATGCTGGGCACACACTCGGGTAAGAGGAGCCACATGGAAATACTTAGATAAGTAGAAATGGGTTAATCATTAAGGCAGAGCTAGACATTAAGAAATGATAGTAACTGGCCAACAGCCTTATATCAAATACAGAGTCTCTGCATGTTATTTGGGGGCTGATGTGGCAGTGGGACTAGGCAACTGGTGGAGGAGAAACCTACTCATAACAAATGGTATCAGAAGTGGAACTGAGAACTTTCACTTAAACCTTAACAAAAGCTTAAAAAATAGTTTTTAGAAATAAAAGAACAGAGACAAGCAAGGCTTCATGGTAGCAGCATTTTTCTGGGTTGGAGTCTGTTTTGTGAGAGACAAGTAAAGATTTGTGCAGCTCCTTTAACAGAGGTTTCCAAAATTAGCATAAGTGGCAAAAAACCGCATTGCTTTTAAAGAGCTCTGCTAACAATTCATTGGTGTGTACAAGAGCTGGCAATGAAGGTTTACAGTGTGTTTTAAAATGTATGCAGGCTTAGGAGAGAAAAAGAATAAAATGGTTTTAAAAAGACAGAGTGTGGCTGAGAGTGGTGGCACATGCCTTTAATCCCAGCACTAGGGAGGCAGACAGATCTCTGTGATTTCAAAGTAAACTTGGTATGCAGAGTGAATTCCAGGACAGATGAAAGTTACATAGAGAATCCCTGTTTCAAAATATGTAAAAATAGAAGTAAAAGAAATAGAGCAATAAAAAAGCCACGTAAAGATGGAAAGCACAGAGAAACTTTGGATATGCTACGCTATTCTGCTATATTTAAATTGTTTGACTGCTGAGGAAATAACAACTGATAAAAGAAATTCTGCTAAATTAATTCAATTTATATATTTTAAAAATGCATTGACTCCAAAATTTAAGTTCAAGGAGAAGTTACTGGGGAAAATGATTTCTACTTTTGTTTCCACAGAAAATGAAAAGCTGTGGATTCCTTCCAGAATAATGTGGTTTGATCAAGCAAGACCCCCTGAAGCATTATCCCTGGGACAAAGCAGCCTTTCAGACTACAGCCAAGAATTCTGTGTCTTCTTAGGATCCCCATGACAGCGCTCCTTACCAGCAGGAAGCAGTTTAGAAAGAACGACGCCCAAATTCCCAAATATTGTATATAAATATTTGTTTTCATTTAAGTGGGCTTGGTTATAAATGGTTAATGACCACAAGCAATCTTTTTAAAGGTAAAAAGGGAATTATGGTATAGATATGAATGCTTTGTTTTGGAATGGATTTTCATTTATTGATACAAATTTAAGGTCAATTTTGTGATATGTGTATTTCTCCTCTTGTTTAGGTATTGTTTTTATATAGCTCATTGAAAAATGTAATGTATAATTTAGTACAGATTATAGAGAGTTACCTATGATAGTCAAAACTTGGAGTTAAGTTAGTTAGGATTTCTAGATATGCAGAGGTATATTTGAGATGAATAGGCATTCTTCAACCATTTCAAAGACCTACAGAATATGGCATTTAAAATGGTTTAGGGATTTTCTTGACAGTGAGACGTAACTGCCCCTGGCAACACTACCTTCATCAGAAAGGAAGATGAACATCAAAGAAACGCGTTATGGAGTTTGCTTCTAATATGGCAAGATTAGCCATTTGGACAAGATACTGTTCTTGTTTAGACTGTTTGACTTTATGCTGTATAAACTGGACATACAGGACCCACAGAAAAGTGACTGCTGATACAAGATGGACAGTGCTACATCCATCTACAAGACACAGAGAAAAGTGACTGACAAACTGTCAATACAGATGGACAGTTTAAAGTTTCCTGCTTTGCTGAGGAGTCTGCCAGACACACTATGGCCTATGGGCTGAAGATGAACATTACAGAAGAACTTCAGGTGACTGACCAGGCAGTTGTCTCTGTCATTTCTAGAGTTTATATATTACCTGTAGTGGGATTCACTGTGTCTGCTTCTGTGGCACTGACCACACCCATTGAGGGGTGGAGCCAGGGGCGGAAGTGATCTGTGGAACAAGGGCTCTGAAGGAGGCTGGGAATGCTCTCTTGCTGGCGGGATGCAGAGATAGGAGCATCCAGTTCCAACTGCTGCGTTCATCTGTCTGTGTTGTGAGTTGTTTATTCCTTAATAAACACCTATTTGGCCTATTTGTTTATCCTGACACTTATTAAACTGCAATAATTATCCTTCTGTGGTCTTTTAAGGAGTTGAAAACAGATAGTTATGGATATAGTTTTCCTTAGGATTAAAGACAAGTTTCATATAGGACTTTAGATTCACAAAGATAGGATAGATGATGAAATATTTTCTTTAAATCTTGCTAAATGTTAATGGACTACATATTGCTAACTGTTATTCTTATTTGATAACTGTTGTATGGTATATTTTGCTATGTTAAGGTTAAAACCCTTCTTTCATTTTAGACAGAAATGAGGAGATGATGGGTGATGTTATTCTGTAAATATGTTTCTCATACTGGTTAATGAACAAAGCACTGTTGGCCAATAGGAAAGCAAGATAGGAGGGACTAGGAGACTAGGAGGAAAGCGGAAAGAGGAAGTAGAAGGAGGAGTCAGCATGGAGAGACGGGAGAGGTAGAATGCCAGCCCATCTGGCTTGTAAAATGAAACCACATGGGAATATTAGATTAATAGAAATGGGTTAATATTTAAGACAGAGCTAGCCGATAAGAAACGGTAGTAACTGGCCAACAGCATTGTATCAAATACAGAGTCTTAGTGTATTATTTGGGGCTGGTGCTGCAGTGGGACCAGACCAGTGGCCAGTGGGAAAAACCTACTTGTAACAGATAAGTTAGTCATCAATTTCATTATCAGGGAAGGGCATTTATCAGGGAAGGGTAGCCTTTCTACTATTGTTCAAAATGTTAGTTGGGGTCAGTCTTGCACCCTCCATGTGGAGTCGGGGGAATGGGATGGGAGGGTGGTCGGGAGCATGAGAGGGTGCTAAACACCACAGCTAAACACTGAGATGAATTCCTGGAATCCAGTTGCAAAGAGAGAGGGGTGGTGAGAAAAGGGGTCAAGACCAGGCTGGAGAAACCTCACAGAATCAGCTGACATGAACAAGGGGGGAGTTCATGTACCCCAGTGTGTTAGCTGGGAAACCAGCAAAGGACTGACCCAGACCCCCTAAAAAGTGGGTGTTAGACAGGAAGACTGGGCAGCCTATGGGACCTCTAGTAATGGATTGGTATTTATCCCTAGTATATGAATGGACTTTGGGAGACCATCCTATATAGAGGGATATTTTCTCAGCATAGACACACAGGGGAGGTCCTAGGACCTGCCCCAAATGATATGACAGACTTTGAAGACTCCCCATGGAAGGCCTCACCCTCCCTGGGAAGCACAGAGGGGATGGGTTAGAGTTTGGTGGAAGTGATAGGGGAGAATGAGAGGCTTAGGGGAGGCTGAGGGAACTGGGATTGACGTGTAAAACAACCTTGTTTAAAATTAAAAAAAAAAAAGTCAGTGTAGTTTAACTGGCTTTTGAGAACCTATTCTCCATGCTGGATTATCTCTCTCAGCTTTGACACAAAGGAAGGAGCTTGTCCTGCCTCAACTTGGTGTGCCATGCTTTGTTCTAGCCCATGGAAGGGGAAGGCCTGTCTCTTTCTGAATGGAGATGGGAGGTGGGTAGATGGGAACGGAAAGGAAGAGAGGAGAAGGGGAGGGGAAACTGTAGTACTTTGTAAAACAAATGAAATAAATGTTATTTAAAAAAAGAGCTTGGTAAGGGAGGGTGAGGTTACTTCAGGGGAGAGTCTCCATGCAAATATCCATGGTCTTCCGTTTTTCTGTGAGTAATCTCTAAAAAAAAAGTCAATGCAATATTTTATATTGGTAACTGTCAAATAGATTTTGATTAGATGAATATTTGTGCAAATTATTTCTAAGGCTTATAATAGTATTATCTAAGGAAGTTATTTTGAGGTCTAGAAAGCAAGAAGCAATAATTTAAGGATTAAAATTTAGGCTAGAGTAATTTGAAATGATAATGCAGTGTGAAAAATCTTTTTAATAGTTAAACATAACCAAATTCATTTAAATGATTTAAGAATTTCTGGCAAGTTATTTCTTTCTTAGGAAGAGTAGGTCATTGAAACATTCTATATAATCTATGGAAAACAATAGTATGCTAAATTCAACATACACATTGTAATTTCTTGCCAGTTTGCATGTATTAATTTTTCTACCTCTTTTCCTTTTCTCTGCTTCCTTGTTCTCTCTTTTTCTCACTCTGTTTTCCTCTCCTTCCCTTCCTTTCCCCCTTTTTCTCTCTCTTTCAAAGACAGGGTTTCGGTATGTAGCTCAGGCCAGTTCACACCTGTCCACTTGAACCTCCCAAGGACTGAGATTATAAGTATGTTTCTCATGAGGAGTTGTTTATGGTATTTTCTACATAACTTGGGCTTTGTTTTTAGTATTGCTATTTAAAATTAGAATTGATATAAATTTTCTAAAAAAGAAATAAAATTAGGTTTCATTCTCAAAAAATAAAAAAACATATTGTTACAACTGATGGGAGATGTTATTCTATAAATATGTTTCTCATACTGGTTGATGAATAAAGCACTGTTGGCCAATAGGAAAGCAAGATAGGAGGGACTAGGAGACTAGGAGGAGAGAGGAGGTAGTAAGGAGGAGTCAACATGGAGAGCCCGGAGAGGTAGCACACCAGCCGCTCTGGCGGGTAAGATGAGCCACGTGAAAATACTTAGAATAGTAGAAATGGGTTAATCATTAAGACAGAGCTCGCCAATAAATAATGATAGTAACTGACCAACAGCATTGTATCAAATACAGAGTCTCTGCATATTATTGGGGGCTGACGTGGTGGCGGGACCAGACCGGCAGCTGGGAAAAACTTGCTGGTAACATACAATTTTTTTCTTTTATGCCCTAAATTTAAGAGTTTTGTGGGGACAAGGACATTTTTTCAACCACAGAGTCTCTGGATTATTCAAATCATCCCTTTGCCCACAACAAAAGGCTGTTCATTTGAGAGCCATATCAAATGAGAAAGACTGGACATTTACTAAAGTGCAATTTCAAGGATATTAATTTTGGGCCAGTGTGATGGCTCAGTAGATAAAAAGAGTCTGCCACCAAGTCTAATGACCTGAGTTAGATCCCTGGAGAGAACTGACACCTGCAAGTTGTCATCTGATCTACAAGTATGCACATTCATACACAGATATACAAAATGAAATGAATTGAAAACTTCACAATGTTCTCTTTTGGACTGGTCTACATACTCATTTAAATTGATCTGGAGAAACAGCACAACAGTAAAGAATGTGTCCTGCTCTTCCATAGGACCATAGTTTAGTTCCTAGCACTTGCACACAGCCATCTTTAACTACTTCTCCCAGGGAGCTAACACCCTCTTCTGGTCTCCTATATATTCATATAAACATTCATACACAAAAATAAAAAAATAAAGCTTTTTTTAAACACTCACTGTATAATTTATTTTAATGGTGTATGTATTTGGTCTTGTTTTTGTTCTTACATGTACCTTTGAAGATCTTTCTCCTTATATTCTAACCAACTAAATATATGTTAAAGTCTTCATCTCAGTCTTCCTCTTGTACTCATATTTTTATACTTGGGTCTCTTTATCTTAACTTCTCTGGCTCTGTTGATGACAAACAAAAACCTTTAGAGTGGTAAGCCCAGATAAATGTTAATACCATTATTCTATTTTTGCAGATGTTCAGATTTAGCTGTATTAGAGTTGACTGTGAATATTTGTCTCTGTGTATAATGATCTGAAGTTAATGGCTGAAGGCTGCTCTTTAGAGAAGGCAGCTCTCTAAACCCTCACTGTCAATTAGGCGCTATTCAAAATCAGTCTGAATTGTTGAAGCCATTGGATGCTCTCAGTGCTCTTATGCTTGGTGTTCAGAGCACCGTATAATTATCCCAGTTAGTGCTTCCATAGTTCTGAGCTCTGAAGAAGAGATTCAAGACTCAGAGAACTCAAATCAGTGCAGATGTGTGGCTCTGGTTTTGTTCTCTGCATCAGCATGTAAACAGCCCATCCCTTAATTCCAGTCTTCTTGCTTTTCTGTGGTGGAGATGTTAAGCTAGATGGATCAAGTGGTTGTTTGGTAAATAACAATTTCTCCAGAGAGCTAGAAGGCCCGGTGCTGTTGGAGTCTCATAAGCATCTTCACTTCACAGCAATGGACATGAATATTCCTTATACAGCAGTAAAATTATGTGGCTTCTCTCTTTTTTTTCTTACAAAGTAAGAAAAAGCCATTTACCAAAGTATGTTGGCTTTTCATGATACAGTGTTGGGATTTTTTTTTTTGATAGCATCAGAAAGCAAATGAAAACAAAGCAACAACAAATATCAAATGGATGAGGATGAAGGGGAAAGTCAGGCTTGTCCAGGCTGTATCGCCCTGAAGAAGGAAACCATCGCTTAAAGTGGTACATGATTCCAACAGGTGAAAAAACAATGAATGAAATTTTTATTTGTAGTTGCTTTTGAATCACCCTTGCTTTGCTCTCATATACAAGGAAGAATCTGCCCATTAGAAAGAAATGGGTTCATAAACCCTCTTTAGCATCTCCTCGGGGCCTTGTAAATCAGTCTTTTCTTTTAATTATACTAAATAGTGGTGCCTACTAAACCACAGGGGCAAAGCTGAGAAGTCAGAGGCACAGGTGAGTATGTGACAAGCCTTCATAACAGGGAACAGCCTAAATGAAACATTAATCATAATGGTATCACTAACTAAATGTCACTGCAGGTGATTCATTCCTACTGTAGTCAATGGGACTTTGGTGAGTGAGCCAGAGAGAGAAAGAGCCCAATGCTCATTTTTCATCATTTGGTTTGACACCTTCTGCTTTAAACATAATAGCAATTTAAGGTATATGGCATTGGTTATCCATCTCCAAAGGTTATTCTTTTAAATGCAGCCTGGATCAATTAGATAAAAAAAAAACATGGATACTTAGACATAGTTAAAAGGGACTTGTTAGAAACAAGACTGCTTCTACCCTGAGCACATTTCTGAATTAGTTACTCACTGGGAACTGGAGCTAATAGGACAGTTCTCCATGGGCAAAATGAGACTGAGTTTGAAGCAATGGCCTAGATGAGCCAGGCAAACTGCCCACTTTTGCTAGGAGTGACAGGGAAATTGCTCTAATTGCCCATTTCCCTTTGATAGCAGAGGCCTAGTCAGTTTTCCTTATCATCTTATGTAGCTCTGAGCTCCTCATCCTGGTCTTTGGTTGGGTTGAGAATGTCTATCAGAGCTCATTCTCAGTAACTCTGACTGTGACTTCTGTTAAACAGGATGAGACTGAGGTAATGATTGTGATGAACTCCAGGGAGTTCCACAGCATGTTACACATACCCTGTGTCATTTACATGACCCTGGGTGAATGAACAGCAGTAACCAAACATGTCTATCCCTCTCCTTTCTCTATTCTATCATCTTACAGAGATACTTTCTTAACAACCAGGATTGTGGTAGACATTGACAATTGTTTTTGGATACTAAACTCCAAAATGAATTTCACATGTTTAGAAAATTTCCCAAACTGTTTGCTTGATATTCTTCCTTAGCTAGACTTCTGCTCCTTTTATTAACTTGCTTTTCTTTTTGAGACTGTGTTGCCCTATGTTGCCCTGGCTGGACAAGTGCGCTACGTGGACAGGGCTGGTCTCAAGGTCACGTGATCCACCTGTTTCTGCCTCTCAACTACTAACCTTAAAGGTATATACATATATATATATATACATATGTATATATATATATATATGTATGTATGTATGTGTGTGTATGTAATATTGTATGTGCTAACATGTCAGCTCTCTTTTAAATAGCTTTACTTTTAAAGACTTATTATGTTTTAAAGTATGTGTTTATGATGCTCTGTTTGTATGTGCATGTGAGCATAGGCATGTGCACATGAGTGAAATGCCCACAAAGTGCAGAGGAGGGCATCTGAACCACTAAAATTGAAATTATAGCTGGTTATGAGCTAGCAACAGAAGTCAAGTCTTCTAAAAGACCAACAAATTCTCTTAACTGTTAAACCATCTCCCCAGCCCTCCTGTCTTGTTTATTTTTTATTACTATTTATTTATGTATTTATTTATTTATTATTCATATGTAGACTTGTGTGAAGGTTAGAGGACAATTTGTGTGGGTCAGTTCTGTCCTTCCAGCATTCAGTTTTAGGGAAGAAATTCAGGTAATCTGTCTTGGCAGTTAGTACCTAATCTCTCTAAGCCAGCATTTTGGCCCCTGCCTTGCTCTTTAGTTATGAAGCAGACTAGATTTTGAAGAGGTGGTGAATTCAGCAAGTAGTCACTTTCCAAGTCATGGCAGCTATAACTGAATTCCACAGCAGCAGATTCCAGTCGTACCTCTAAGTGCCTGTGATTGTCCATCTTGGCAATAGAAACCCAGGGGTTTCTGTTTATTGTTCGTGGCTGCACTGTTTCCACAGTTGTTCCCTGACTCCTCTAAGGTCACCCACCTGCTACTCAAAATCCTGTCATAAATATGTTTTTAATTGCCTAGCTAGAGTTTCCTTCTCTTGCTTTAGACTAAATGATTCTGTGAGGAACTCAAGCAGGTGGTCAAATCTGACTAAAGGAAAAGGATGTGAGGAGTAAATTATACATCAGTTCACTGTCAAGTTTCCACCCTAGCAAGACCAAGATTGTCAGGCTTGACAAAAATTTGGGCTTTGAATATGGTCTGAATGAAATACAGATACAAGGAATAATTGGTTAGATAAGAGATAGGCAAACGGTGAAAGCTCGCATTTCAACGAGGAAACCCAATAGCTAAGTGTGATTGAAAAAAATTGGAGTTTTATTCATTCATTTACTCTCTCATTCATTCATTCATTTTTGTTGTTTTAAGACTCACATTGCCAAGAGCAAGCAGACAGCATAAGTGTCTGTATGTCTTTCTGTCCTTGACTGTGTGGTGTAGACACCTCTCTTAAACTCTAACCTCTGTGACTTTTCGATAATGAAGAACTCTACCCTGACATCATAAGGCAAATAAACTCCCCAATGCTGTACTGGGAAATACCATCACAGTAGTGACAATTTATCCAGAACACCCATGCCCACCCCTGAGACTAGAGTTAAAACACAGCTGAGAATTGTAGTAGAACTCACAGTGGGAGGAGTGAGATGGCAATTAGTACATCTCATTCAGCTGTAATATGAAGAGCCCTTCTTGATGCACGAAGCACCGTACCTTTCCAGTATTAGCTATCTGATATCTGTGAGTCTCTGATTTGACATTCTCAAGATAATGCTCACTATGGAGGAATGTGGTGCAAAGCTGCTCCTTACATGACTTCCCCCCACCCTCACTCATTTCTCCCAAATGAGAAGTTTTACAGGAAATCTTCCATTCAGTGATTTTTGCCTTATGCCCAGTTCCTGAGTCTTGGAACTTCTCTTCTTTTTAATTGCTGTTAACTTATAACTCCTCTTTGACTCAGTCCATAGTTATTTGGTCTCATCAAATATCATTTTTACATATTACAGGTGAAAAAGAACTTTTTCTAATAATCCACATTCATTTACACCCAAACAATTTTTAGTAAACATGCAAGGACCAATCATTTTATTATTTATTCCAAAATATAATATTATAAGAAATCTTAAAGGAATCGTGTGTGTCTCTGTGTGTGTGTGTGTGTGTGTGTGTGTGTGTGTGTGTGTGTGTGTGTGTGTGAGTGTGAGTGTGTGAGTAAGTTGAGGGCAAAAATGGGTACAAGGAATTATTCATCACCTTTGGTCACCAAGCCATCTTAGCAAGAAAAGCACGTCAGACACAGTAGCCAGGCTCATATCCCTTCTCCCTGACCTCAGTGAATCCTTTGCTCAACTACTAAAAGTATGAGAAACTCACAGAAACATCTGACCTGAACAAGGGGGAGCTCATGGACCCCAGAGTGATAGCTGGGAAACCAGCATAGGACCAACCCAGACCCCCTGAATGTCGGTGTTAGTTAGGAGGCCTGGGCAATCTATGGGGTCTCTGATAGTGGATCAGGATTTATCCCTAGTATATGAATGGACTTTGAGAGCCCATTCCACATAGAGGGATACTTTTCAGCCTAGACACACAGGGGAGGGCCTAGGCCCTACTCCAAATGATTTGAAAGACTTTGAAGATCCCCCATGGAAGGCCTCACCCTCCCTGGGGAGCAGAAACTAAAAGAACTTGATCTAGCTGGGGGTTGAGGGGGGCAGAAGAGGAGGGGAGGGAGAGGGAACTGGGATTGATATGTAAAACAAGCTTGTTTCAACTTTAAATTAAAAAAAGGAAAAAATTTAAAAACCTAAAAACTAGAACAGCAATAAAAAATGTATGCCTTTAAATTGTTTGTCAATATTCTTACCTCAAAGCCATCAACAAAAACATCTTAACCTCACCTTAAGACATATTTGAAGCTCTGTCTCTGGGTCTCTTTTATTTTTTGTGCTATAAGTAAAAATTCCTAAAGCCCATGATTCTCCTAAGAGACATGTTCACACCCATGGATAGTCCCTGCTGTTGTGTCCCATAACCAGCTGCAAATGTGGCCCACTGAAGTCTCCCAGCTGAGCTGCGCAAGGAAGGGGAGAGAGAGTGGAGCAAGAGAGAGACAAAAAAGAAGAGGATGAAGAGGAGGTAGAGAGGAATACCTAGGACTATGGAACTGCCTTAGTTTAGAATACCTCCTTTTGCATG
Source organism: Cricetiscus sungorus (assembly GCA_030556225.1). Lineage (NCBI taxonomy): Eukaryota > Metazoa > Chordata > Mammalia > Rodentia > Cricetidae > Cricetiscus > Cricetiscus sungorus. Next base: position 4,203,225 of record JANBXA010000392.1, on the reverse strand, counting down.
TAGTCTGTTGGCAATGAAGCTCCAACACTCTGAAGAGGACATTGTTGGCAATAAGCAGGGGTTGCTATGCTATCCAATACCAAGTTGTTGTTATCCACACTTTGTTTTTAAATTTTGAGAACAGAAAAAGTCAATCTATGCTACAGTCATTATAAAAATACTGTAAATGTTATGAACTATATAATTATTTAATTATAAATTAAACAAATTTTTCCTAAACTATCTGTAATGCAACTTACATGAATGTGAAGTCATTTAAAAAGGAGAACAACCTGTGCTGACCATGGTGGGTGTTCTGTTAGTTTCTTTATTTTGGATTGATGTTAAGAGAAGTTGGTATCTTTGTATACTCTAGTTTGGAACAATTGTGTTTTAGTTTCTTGTGACTATACTTTGATGGGGTTGGTACTGGGTTATATTGTAGTTTGTTATCAAAAACTAGAACAGACAAAACCAAACAGAAATGACTTTATTAGGATGGTGAGGTACTGCATCTGTCATTTAAAACCCCTACAGTTACAAGGTGTGTTTCTGCAAGTTCTTGAGATGCAAATCTCTCCTACTAGGGACTTACCATGATCAAAGGACATGATCTGACTGTGATAACTGGGTTTCTTTAATTATCTCCTATCCTTTTACCCCCATTTATCCACATTTTTTCTAGAGCTTGGGTACTTCAGTTTTGTTCAACATGAATAGCTTAAGGTAGATGGTGTAAATCTCCCTCTGTTAGGAGAATTCATTTGAATTCTTTACATAACTCTCTCTCTCTCTTCAAGATGACTGACAGGTACCCCTTCACTGTGAGACATACTGGGGTGTAACTTACTTCCACAGTTGTGCTGCTCTATGTGGTTTGTATAACAGAAAAAAAAAAAAACTTTTCTACAGATCATGAAGCAGAGACTCAAATGCCCATGTGCTGAGAGAAATCTTTGCCAGTAACTAATGGTGATTGTTCCACACCCCAGAATCCCCAGGGCCTGTAAGTTTTCCAATGTTCCTCTTTTATTGAGTCATATAGACTGTAAAATGTTTAAAGTCCTGTGCCATTAATCTTTCATTTCAAATACAGTCTAGCATTTCCCTGTGGCAAACATTTTTGCCTTAAGTAGAGATTAAAGATTAAGATGGCTTGAATTTGGGAGAAGCTGTGAGATGTGGGGAAGAATTTACAGTTACCTTTTAAAAAAAGAATTAATGCTTATTTCTCTAATGGGACTCAGTTTATTGGAGACCTTACTACTATTAAGTATCTCAGTAAATGAAGAATTCTTTACAAAGATGTATTTGATATATTTAACTACCTTCTGGAAGACTACAATTGATTTTAATAGTTTGTATGAAAGAACTAGTTTCCTTGTAACATTTTGGATAGTTTTATAAATGCATCTACTGTACTTTCATTGCATTCAGTCCTTATAACTAAATACACTGGGGATTAACTCCTGGTAAGTTTGGCTTATTTAACTCTGTGGCAAATGACATCTTATGGTCAAAATGCCCATACTGATTTTTTTCCCCTGGTGCTTCAGGGGAAAATCTTCTCAGTTTGGCCCAATATCAGCTGCATGTTGTGTCACAGAATTTGTGATATTTGAAGGATAGGGATATTTAACACTACTCTAATTCTGATGAGTAATTCAAAGTAATTTGTGGGTAGTATATTGAATGTTAAATAGATTGAACAAACGAATGAATGAATGAATGAATGAATACTAACAATAGGAAATTAAAAAATAGAGAAGCTGTAAGGTCACTCTCTGAAAATCAGTTTCCAACTAAGGAATTTGAAAACCCATAAAACAAAAGCATATGGTATTAGAAGAACCATTGTTGGGAAGCCAGGGAGGTGGCTCAGGAGATGAAGCACCTCCAGGAATGTGTGAGGCCTGGGATTAGGCCTGGAATTAGGATTCCCAGCACCTACATAAAAGATGGGAGAGTATAGTGCAGAGTTTGTAACCCAAGCCTTCAGGTGTCCTAGTTAGGGGATGTCTTTCTGGCACAAGCTGGTGTCCTATACTAGCTAAATCACTAGTAGGGAGGAGACCCAACATTAATCTATGGCCTCTACATGCACACATATACCCATGTGCACCCACACAAATGCAAAGACATGTACATGTACACACCATCTTGAAACAAATAACATTTCCTGATCTGAAAGTGCCCGTCACTTTGCTAAAGAAGAAAACTCTTTATTACATTACATTTATTTATTTATTTGCATGCCTGTGTAGGTGTGTGAGTACACGTGCAGTAGAGGACAATATGTGGGAGCCTATTCTCTTCTTCTACGAATCTGGGTCTCAGGGATTGGACTCAGGACATCAGGCTTTCACCTGAAGAGCCAACTAGTGGGCCTCTCTGTGATGCTCTAGCACAAGGATTCCCATCCCTTTGCAGGTCTATGTTCTGGGAGTAGTGCCTCTCTGAGAATCGTTTTGTGTGACAAGGAGCAGAAGTGCTTTTGCTCAATCACTCAATGCACACGGAGAAGTGCAGTAACCACATTTAGCATTGTAAAGAGGTTTGATATGTTTCAGGGTATTTACTCCTGAGCACAGCATTTAATCACTAAGATAACCAAATCAAACAGTTAAGACTAGCCTGGCTCAAAAAAATAAAATAAAAATAAAAGGGAGATAGGAAAGAAATTGCAAAGGCTTGCAACAGCCTTACATTGAAGGAAATGCTTCTATGGTCTAAGCAGAAATGGACACTATTACAGTTTGTTAGTAGTTATGAATAGTTTGTATTATAGTTTATGAAATATTCCCACAGGCTCATGTATTGAACATTTAATCCCCTGCTGGTGATACTATTTGGGGAGGTTCGAGAATATTTAGAAAGCAGAGCTTTGCATGAGGGAGTGGGAGTCTGCTGTGTGGAATGACTGTGAGATTCTTGTCTTCTCTCTGTTTCCTGATCCATCCTGGCTGGAGGAAACAGTCTTTTGCGGCTGTTGTCACAGCCATGCTTTCTCTTGCCATGATGGATTGTTTCCTCCAACTGCAAGCCAGAATAAGCACTCCCTCTTCTTACTTCTGGCAGACACATAATCACAGTAGTAAGGAAAAAAACAGCCCAGTCTCCAAACATGAGAATGGTACCTGTCATCTTAGAGATCCTTACACTTCTCTATGGTTAAGGTGTTGCGTGGTGAACGCCTCTCCAAAGAATATGACATGGAATTTTACAATTTGATTTCCTGGATTTTATGAAATATTGAGACTTGAATTAAGGTATATGTTTTTAAGTATTTGGGAATTGCAAACAAAAGCAAAACCATCAAATGACAGGCATATATTCTAAATGGTGACTGCTGTTGTTTGAGTTCCCCAGATGTCTTCTGATTTATCAGAATTGTCTGCTCTCTCAGACTGTCGCTGCATATCTTATCTGCTTGCCTATTTGTCCATGCATAAACACAGCAGTAATTGGAAATTAGCTTTTATGAAATGAACATCCATCTTTCTGTTATTCTAAATCTATTCTTTTTTCTTTAACTTGAGGAATTAATATGCTCATTCTCGTTTCATAGAACTGTAGACCAAACACATGTCTCTTTCCAGCATGATGAAGCTAATATATCTGCAGGATCTGTCTTCAGCTGAATTTGAATAAAGGATCCAGCTGCAGTTTTGAAAGAGGAATAATGATGCAAGGCTGACTTGGACAGAACATCAAGTGGTGGAGGCACAGAGTGGATTCTGGCTTGTAAAAAGGAAAATAAATGACATACTCTTCAAATTTAACAATGATGTCTCTGGGATTAATACTGAAAAATTAGGATGATGAGCCAAGCTATTTGCATGTGGAGTCAATCACCCAACTGACAGAGACATTTCTATCCATTTTTCTGTGTGTCTAAAAAGGAAGACAGAGCCTGAAGCAGTCTTAGCAGTGGCTCATCACCTTTAGACACATCTAGGTCCTTACAGTGTTAGTCCCCATCGGATATTCCTGTTAATACTGGGGACTTACAGGTCACTGCACCACAGCCACCTATGATGTACATCAACAAAGTCATCCTTTAGCATTAACCATGAGGATCAAAGGTGCAGCCTCAGAAAGGAACAGGGCAGCTTCTCAGCAGAACAGCTCCTGAGTCTGTTTCCACTCACTGTGACCTTCATCGAAGATGCTACAGATCTGTCAGCAAATACGGGGAGCCTGCTGCAATTGGTCTGACAAGTTGCTTCTCACCTTTGCCTAGTGCTGGACACTGGGGGGCTAGGACCTTGCTTTCTCTCTCCCTTGGCAGTGAGAAACCATGTCTCCAGAAACTCAGAAACTAAGAAAGCTAACCCAGATGTCTCTTTGGGAAGCACGACTTCCAGGCTCTCTCAGGAGAGGCACACAGAGCATCTGCAGCAAGCAGGTTGCCCTTTAGCTCCAAATGCTGCTTCCATTTCTGAGCAGAATCCATGTGCTGTTGAAAATGTCATTTTAGTAACTGTTTATTCTGGGTTGCCACCAAATTTGGGCTTTCTTTTTTCTCCTACATTTATTTGATCTGAGTGTTATTATCATAGGTTTCTACAATAGCTTGAGTTTAATGCTCATCTGCTAATAAATACTCATAAAATCTCAATTAATATTTTTGAAAGATTACTTGCACTTCAGATTTTGCTTGACTAAAAGTCAGAATTTGCTTACTCCTACATTTCATAAGCATTTTTGTCAGTCACTCATAAAGATGATTTTATGTCTAGAAGTCTTTCCTGTTTTCTATACAGAGTTCTAGAAATGTTAATTTTAAATAAAATAGTTTTGTTTGTATGAAATGTCAAAATTATGTCAGGTTTTCCATCTAGAATTTTGATTAAGAAAAAAAAATAAGCAAATATTTTTCAGACTTTGTACAAAAATGGCAGTAGTCAAGCTATTCTGTAAACCTCTGCTCCCATCAAGTTTTAGATTCACTTCTGCATCCATTTAAAAATGGTATCTAACTGGAGAAGCATGGATACATCTGAGACCTGAGCTCTAACCTGGCACATTTTCAACAGTATTAGGAAGGATGATGAAGCATTCTCCCCTTCTTTTGAACTTAAAATTTGGTTTGCTTTTATTATGGCTCTCTTTCTTTGCATTAGCTTTTGAGACAAGGTGCTGTTATGTATCCCAGGCTTGTTTCCAACTAGCAGAACTTACAGTAATCCTCCTGCCTCACCTGTTGTATTCTGACATAATGTTTGTGGCAGCGCACCCCACCCAGGAAACAGTTTGATAAAGAGGAATAATTGCAGAACAGTGTCTTACAAGAAATCAAACTCAGGGACTGAAAGGGACACTCATTCTTTGAGCCTTTAATACAAAATTATGAAGGGAAATTGTATTTTATATTTTATAATTACTTAGGAATAAGATTACTTAAGAATATTTGCACGTAACACAGATAAGTGTGGACATGAAGACACACTGTTAACATTGACAACTCTAGACTGGTCCTTTCATGCTCCATGATACAAAGAGAACTTCCACTTTGTAACCAAGAAATGCAATATTGATGATGTGTGACTTGCTCAAAATACCCATTCTCTTTGCTGTATTCCAAGTAGTCTTAGATCATAGGCCATCTTTGGAAATGCTGATGGCAGGGTATGGAGAGATGAAACACAATCAAGTGCAGGGTACTGGGCGTGAGAGATGGCTCAGTGATAAAGGTGATAAGATGCTTGCCACTAAGCCTGAAGACCTAAGTTCAATCCTGGACACACTTCCGGGAGTGAGAGAACCAACTTCAACAAGTTATTTTTTGACCTGTACACATCGGCCGTGATATGCACATGGACAACACACACACATCGGCCGTGATATGCACATGGACAACACACACACATCGGCCGTGATATGCACATGGACAACACACACACACACACACACACACACACACACACACACACACACACACACGTTTAAACAAATTTTGATGTGGATATTACTGAATATTAGCTGACATCTCTTGCTGTATAATTAGGAGATGTATGAAAAAGAATAAATGAAATTACTCCATACTAGGGGGCTCAGGTTAATATAGCAAGCCCTCAAAGCAAGCATCTATCTTTTTCTTTTCTCAAGGTGGCAGAGGCTAAAGGAACATCTCGGTCTTCAGCAACAAGGAGTGAAGTGTCATAATTTTAGGACAATGGAAATTAGTACCTCAAAAAGAAGCCCAGTCCAGACAAGTACATACACATACATGCATATAGGTATCTGGAAATTAGAAGCTACTAAGTAGTCAGTACTGTTCAATATGTTATAGAAAATTATAGTTTAAGACAAAGAAGATTTTATTATTTGAGTCCATTAATTGGCTAGGTGTATCATCATCTTTCATCAATTTAGTTTTTGAGGGGAGGATAATTTGTTTTTAATTTGTATTTTACATATCAATCCCACTCCCCTCTCCCTCCTTTGGTCCCTCACTCCCTCACTCCCTCCCTGCCTCTTTCCCTCTCTCCCACCCTCTGATGCCCCCCCTGCCACCTTCCCATCCCATCCCCTCTCCTCACTCCACATGTAGGGTAATGCCTTCTAGGAGGGGTCATTTAAATCTGTCAAGTCATTTGGAGTAGGGACTAGGCCTTCCCTCCTACCTCTAGGTAAAGGGAGTATCCCTCCATGGAGAATGTGCTCACAAAGTCCTTTTGTGGACCAGGGATACCTCCTGTTTCTACTGTCCCAGGTCCCTTAGACTTCCCAGGCATTCTACCTGAGACCCATGTTCAGGAGGTCTGAGTCAGTCCCATGCTGAATTCCCATATATCAGCCTGGGGGCCCATTAGCTCATCCTTGTTCAGGTAAGCTGCCTCTATGTGTTTCTGCATCCTGGTCTTGTCCTCCCTCTCTGTATCTGGATTCCAGTTTGGCTCACTGTTTAGTTATGGGTGTCTGCTTCTGTTTCCATTAGCTACTAGATGAGGGCTCTAGGATGGTGGATAAATTAGTTATCAATCTCATTACCAAGGAAGGGTATTTATGGTGGCCTTTTAACTGTTTATCAAATTGTTAGTTGCGATCAGTCTTGTAGGTCTCTAGACATTTATCTACAGTCAGTTTCCTCTTCAAATCTGTAATGGCTCCCTCATTTATGCTCTCTCTCTCTCTCTCTCTCTCTCTCTCTCTCTCTCTCTCTCTCTCTCTCTCTCTCTCTCTCTCTCTCTTTCTCTGTCTCTTCTAGACTATTCCTCCTTTGACTAAATCTTCCTAGTCCCATGTGCTTTCCTCTTCTCCCATTCTCTTTCTCCTAGCTTCCTCTTCACTCACCACCTCCCCCACTCCCAATATGCTCAGGAAATCTTATCCTTTTCCCTTTCTGTGAGAGACCTTACATGAATCTCTTAGAGAATCCTCTTTGTATCCTAGTTGCTCTGGAGGTGTGTATTATAGGCTGGTGACCCTTTGCTCTAGGTCTAAAACCCATATATGAGGAAGTAAATACCATGTTCCTCTTTTGATGACTGGGTTACCTCACTCAGGATGGTTTCTTCAAGTTCTATCCATTTGCCCACAAATTTCGAAATTCTATTATTTTTTTTCCCATAGAGTAGTATTCCATTGTGCAAATGTGCCACATCTTGTTTATCCATTCTTCAGTTGAGGGGCATCTAGGTTGCTTCCAATTTCTTGCTATTACAAATAATGCTGCTACAAACATAGTTGAACATATGGCTTTGTTGCATGGATGTGGATCATTTGGGTATATGCCTAAGAGGGGAATTGCTGGGTCCTGTGGTGGACTGATTCCCATTTTCCTGAAGAACCACCATTCTGATCTCCAAAATGGCTGTACAAGTTTGCACTCCCACCAGCAGTGGAGGGGTGCTCCCCTTTCTCCACATCCTCTCCAGCATAAGTTGTCATTGGTGTTTCTAATTTTAGCCATTCTGGCAGAAGTAAGATGATATCTCAGAGTTGTTTTGATTTGCCTTTCCCTGATGGCTAAGGATGTTGAGCACTTTCTTAAGTGTCTTTCAGCCTCTTTGATTTTCTCTATTGAGAATTCTCTCTTCAGTTCTGCACCCCATTTTTAATAGGGTTATTTGGTGTTTTGGTGACTAGTTTCTTGAGTTCTTTGTATATTTTGGAGATCAGCCCTCTGTCAGATGTAGGATTGGTGAAGAAGATCCTTTCCCAGTCTGTGGGCTGTCGTTTGGTCTTGTCCACTGTATTCTTTGCCTTACAGAAGCTTTTAAGTTTGAGGAGGTCCCATTTATTAATTGTTGATCTCAGTGTCTGTGCTACTGGAGTTATGTTCAGGAAGTGGTCTCCTGTACCAATTTGTTCAAGAGTACCTTCTACTTTCTCTTCTAAGAGGTTCAGTGTGGCTGGATTTATGTTGAGGTCTTTGATCCATTTGGATTTGAGTTTTGTGCATGGCCATAAATATGTGTCTATCTGTAGTCTTCTACACATCATCATCCAATTGTGCCAGCACCATTTGGTAAAGATGCTTTCCTCCTTCCATTATATATTTTTAGCTGTTTTGTCAAAAATCAAGTGTCCTTAGATGTGTGGGTTAATATCAGGATTTTTGATTCGATTCCATTGGTTTACTTTTCTATTTTTGTGCCAATACCAGGCTGTTTTCAGGACTATAGCTCTATAGTAGAGCTTAAAGTCAGGGATGATGGTGCTTTCTGAAGTTCTTTTATTGTACAGGGTTGTTTTGGCTATCCTGGGTCTTTTGTTTTCCCATATAAAGTTGATTATTATCCTTTCAAGGTCAGTGAGGAATTGTGCTAGGATTTTAATGGTGATGCATTAACTCTGTAGATTTCTTTTGGCAAGATTTCCATTTTTACTATGTTTAGCATACTATCCCAGAGCATGGGAGATCTTTCCATTTTCTGATATCTTCTTTAGTTTCTTTCTTTAAAGACACAAAGTTCTTGCTATATAGGTCTTTCACTTGTTTAGTAAGCATTACCCCAAGATACTTTATGTTGTTTGTGGCTATTGTAAAGGGTGATGTTTCTCTGATTTTTTTTGAGTTTATCTTGTATCCCGCTAGTTTGCTGAAGGTGTTTACGGGCCATAGGAGTTCCATAGTAGAGATTTTTTGGGTCACTTATGCAAACTATCATATCATCTGCAAATAGTGAAAGTTTGTAGGGGATGGGAAATTTTAAGAATGTACTCTTATAGCTGAGGGAGCCTCTTGAGCTTATCATATGGCCAAAACTGAATTTAGCTCTCTTGGCCCTTTTGTCTCCAACTTGCAAGTACTGGGGTCAGGATGTATATCATTTTTTTTTCTTCACGGTACTAGGATGTAAGGTAGGGCCTTTATCATTCTAAACAAATATTCTCCACTGAGTTACACCCCCAACACAGATGCAGCTTTTAAGAAGACAGGATGAGAATTTTTAAAAATATTTTTATTTACATTTGCAACAAGCTTGTTTTACATGTCAATCCCAGTTCCCTCACCTTCCCCTCCTCCCCTGTTCCCATCCAAATCCCCATCCCATCCCTGTTTTGCTCCCCAAGGAGGATGAGGCCTTCCATGGGGGATCATGAAAGTCTTTCATATGATCTGGAGCAGGGCCTAGGTCCTCTCCCATGTGTCTAGGATGAGAGAATATTTCTCTATGTGGAATGCACTCCCAAAGTTCATTCGTATACTAGGGATAAAATACTGATCCACTACCAGAGGACCCATAGACTTCTCAGTCCTCCTAATTAACACCCACATTCAGGGAGTCTAGGTTGGTCCTATACAAGATAACACTTTAGAACAGTGTATGATTTTCAACAAACATATGCACAAAAAGCAGGGTAAGTTAGTGACACTAGACAAATTGGTTATATAAGTTTTATGATGTTTAGACCCTTATATACTTCACAAAGAGTAGTGGACATCTGACCTCAGTGTTATATTGCTATGATTACATGTATTCAGATATACTGTTTTAATCAAAAATTGATTTAAAATTTTATGATTATTTTTCTGCAGATCATTTTATATGGCCTTTATTCAAATAAAATAAATGTTTTTATACACATTTTATAAAAGTATCTTGAGCTGAAAAGTATTGAGTACTCAAGTTTATAAGGCTTGAAAAATACTTCAACCTGCTTGAAAGTTTAGTATCAATGGTAATACACAGGCCTTTCTTGAGTGAATTTTAGTGATACACAAATTCAATGAACATTGGCTGTCTGCTGGATACAGCCTAGAAACACCTGCTAAAAAGCCTCAGTTGAGTAAATGTTTTTATTAGGTTTTCTGTAGGCCTGCCTATGGGAAATTGTCTTGGCAGTTAATTGATATACATTGTGGATAGGACCATTCCCTAGATAAAGTTGATCCTGGCTGTATAAGGAAGCGGGATGAACACGAGTCTGTGGGTTAGCCATAAGGAGCTAGAAAGAATCTGTCCAGTTCCCTGCCTTGAGTTCGTTCTCTGACTTCTCTCAGTGATACATTGTGACCCAGAAGGGAAGCCAAATAAACCTCTTAATCTCCAAGTTGCTCTTGGTCAGTGTTTTATTACAGCAACAGAGTGAAAGTAGGACAAAATGTAAACTGTGAGTTTGACCCCGAATTTAGTGTTTCTACTTTTTGATGAGCATTCCTACAGTGCTTGAAGGATGAACCCTGATAAAGGTAACCCATGAGAAAGATCTACCTGGGCAAAATTTCAAAACTAATAAATATTGAAAAACATACATGAATCTTGAAAAGGTCAAAGTAGGCAATATATATAGACAAGGGGATTTACTGTGTGAAAACCAATCAATTCAAAAGCATAACCATGTTTCAATTGATATGTAATGAGTCATAATGATATCCATGTTCATAGTTTTAGGAAGAAACTTTTAGTTTTTAATTATTTAGTGTGGGAAGAATTGACAACCTTTTATTTCTAAGTTAGGCTCATGTAACATTTATAATTAATTAAGATTTGGGAGATGCATATGATATACCAAGAAAATTTCTGTAAGTACCATATTATAAACTCTAGACTCTTACAAATATATCTTAAAAGTATGTCTTAAAAATATTACCTACATATCTATTGATGATTAGTTTGGTATTTGGCTCTCCAGAATCCTAGGCTGCTGTAATAGTTTGTCTCCCATGTCTTTTAAGGAACAAGCTGTGCAGGAAGCAACTTTTGTAACTGAATATTAAATGTTCTTCATTTGAATTTGGGTCCTGTTCTTTCTTCAGGAAGTCATGTAATGTTGCTGAGCCACTACATTCCCATTTGTTACATGTATTATGTAAAGATATAAATGTTATTATTCAGTGCCTCACATAAGATTACTTTTAAAAGTCAAACAAAACTAAAACCAGTACACTGTCATGAGACAGATGAGTACTATTTTCTGGGGAGCTGTGATCTTAAAGCCTCCTCTGTGAACATTTTAAGAAAGAAAAGCTCTTTTAAGATATTCTCGATATTATGAAATACCTGATGAGGAATGCAAGGGCTAGATTGACCATCAATTTTAAAGCTGAGGAAGGGAGAAAGAGGTTCACTACATGAAGAAGGAATGATCTAGTGGTCCTGGGTAAAGTCCAAAGGTTGGGTTGAGTTGAGTTAGGTTTCATAGGTATGATTTTAATAGTCAGTTTATTGCTGAGGGTTGAGATGAGCTGACTTGAACTAACAGCACAATGTGGTCCATTTGCTATCCTCCAGTCCAGCAGGAATTGTTAGGACTGTGTGTGTGTGTGTGTGTGTGTGTGTGTGTGTGTGTGTGTGTTTGCATGTGAAGTTGTGCACGTATATGCTATCGCACTCCTGTGTTGGTCTGAGGACAATTTTGAGTGTCAGTCTTCACCTTCCACTTTGTTTGTGACCTGTTTCTGCTCTTTTCTGCTGAGTACAGGAAGGTAGCTGACTTGTAAGTTCCAAAGGTTGCTTCAGTTTTTGGCTTTGCTTTCTCTGTAATAGTTCTGGGATTGCAGACAACTGTGCTACCTGTCCAGCTTCTTGCATTCTGGGAATTTGAACTCAGATTCTCATATTTGCATAGCAAAGTATTTTGACACAGCATCATTTTCTCAGCCCTGTTATGTTTGGTGTTTTCAGTTTATCACATAGGTTTTGAGTATGTCTCATTACAAAAACTGGGTTTTCTGTGATAATATATGTCACTAGTATTTATATTATAAACTACAACAAGGTAATTAATTTTTCTCTAGAAACAAAATGACCCTACAGTGCCATAATTCAAACTTATATGGTACATTTCTTTATACAATAATTTACTGACTACATAGGTATAATGAAAGTTTAATGCTTTAATATTTAATAGCATAAAAGAAGTTTCCATTTTATTATAACATTAATCTAATTTATTTTGTGATATTTTAATCTCTGTTCCATTTTATAATAGTCAATATCTAATGTTTATGGAAGACATATAGAAAAATAAACTGGCATCAACACATTCACACTATCCAGACCTACCAAGCTTCAATATTTTACAAGAGTTGCAAAAGAGATTCCCAGGGACCAGACTGTTTCCATGTTTCCAGAAGCATTTGCAATCCCTGTGTGCCAGTGAAAACCCACTTCAGATGTAGAGCATCTGAAAGATTTATGGTTTTATATGATTTTTTAAATTATTATCTTTAAATGTTTAGTCTTATTTCTACTGGTGTGTGTGTGTGTGTGTGTGTGTGTGTGTGTGTGTGTGTGTGTGTGTCTGTGTGTGTGTGTCTCTGTGTGTGTGTGTGTGTGTGTGTGTGTGTGTGGCGTGATGTGCATACAGGTGTCCACAGAGGTCTTATGGAGAATGTAGGATCCTGGAGTTGGAGTTACAGGCAGTTAGCTGTGAATCACCTGACCTCTGATTATCTGGAGAAGCAAGCAGTAAGTGTTCTTTGCTGCTGTGCAATCTCTACAGACCTGACTATCTTTTACTTCCAAGTAGATATCCACATCCTGCAATATTAGTAAGATGAATTTCCCAATCTATTTATCTATTTGGTTCTCTACAGAAAATCTCAAGATACAGGCTATGAAAATTTTATACAAATGAAGATATGCATTGCTTGTGCCATGATATTTCGATATCACTTATATTCCTTTGTAAAGTTACAATTCATGTTTGAAATTATGTTTTACTAATTTTAAGTTTCATTTAGCACTTCATTACGTAAATCTTATGTGCACATATATGTACATATGAATATATTCTAGAGCTACAGAGTATTTGTTAACGAAACACTTGCTGTCTCTATGATTTTTCAATATAGTACGGAAATCTTTGTTGTAGAGATCTCAGTGACTTGAAGGACTACAATGATAGGAGCTTGTAGTGGGGTAGTGATTGGGCTTAGCTCAGGATTCCACAATGCCAAGAAGCAGGATGGAGGTCAAGGAAATGGGAATGATTAAGGACAGGCAGCAAGAATAAAATAACATGGCTGGTACATGACGCACAGCACCTTGATATCAGGATGGCATTACCTGTTGGGGAAGGCTGAGACATGGAACCTGGTCAGATCATGAGGGTGGTCATATATGAAGCATGGGGTAGACTGATGCACAAGGAAGTACAAATAGATCAAAATTCTCAATTAGGTTGATGGAGCAGAGAATATTACACACATGTGTGTATCTTGAATCATACCATTTTAAATGATGCCTGACTATTTATTTATTTGATGGTATTCATGTAGGTGTCTTTCCTGAATGTATGCCTGTGCACCACATGTATGTCTGGTGGCTGGCTGCAGAGACCAGAAGAGGGCACCACATCCCCTGGAACTGGAATCTCATATGGTTTGGCACTGACACATCGGTGCTGGAAACTAAACTTCAGTCCTCTAAAGGAGCAGCCATGTTTTAACTGCTGAGCCTTCTCTCAAGCCTCTGTCATTGCCTTTTAACTGTTTGCATCTTTCTCATCATAAATCACAACACATCAACATTGAGTGCTTCTGACATACATGTAAAGACACAGGCTTATACAAATATTCTACACACTCTTAAGTTTCCTAAATGTTGTAACACGAGTCCTCAAGAAATTTACAAATGGGGCATATCAGTGCAAAACTCATCAGTCACAAGTTTAAGTTCTAGTGCTATGGCAGGTACACTGTGTTTCAATATTGTTGCTAGTGTCCAACTGATTACTAGCAAGTTAAACCTGGTTTCATTTCTTTGGGCTAATAGAATTTTTCCACCTGCCAGGTTTGCCAGTTTTGTGGGAGGGCAGGGATGTTTATCCATTGATCATAAATCTGGAGAAGTTCTGGTATGTGCTGAATTGTATTCCTATGTTAATCATGTAAATTCAGGTGTACTCTAAGTGTAGCTTGTCCTTTTTACTATCTTTAAATTGAGTGCAACAAGTGAAAACATTTTTTTTAGTTGTTACTGCTTACATTATCTGAAAAGAAACTCATTTCCATTTCTCTGTGTTTTTATGTGTGTAATTCTTTCTTCTGTTTCCTAATAAAAGATGAACAACTTTACTTCTCACAGTAAAGTGTTAGCACAGCCTGCATTCCAGTGTTGCATTCTGTATGCTGTGAAGTTGGAAACACATTTAGCTTTCTTGTCCATCTGATCAGCTACCTGAGCATCACATGATACTGCCACACTGACTTCTCATTCACAGATGCTGCATCTCCACATATTCACACAATAAAAAGTTTCTCTTTTTAATTTAAAATTTTGTCTCATTTTCTAGTATTTGTTGTCTCTACACTTAAACTATAATCTTATGTATTTTATCCATTAATCTTGTTATCCCACTACTACCAAAAATCGTATCCTGAAATGCAGTTCTCAGGTTGGCATTTATTTTTGCTATTATGGAATAAAAGACTGACACAAAATTTGTCATCATGTTAACTGATACTTGCATAGATCTTTGGTCAAGTGCAGGCATACTGCATGGTTAAATTTCTCCCCACTTCAAAGTGAGTATGTATCTTTCAATAAAATAATCTTTATACAGACTTGAAGTTCTCAAATAATAAAAAGAGAATTTTGTACTTGAAGTCAGAATATGCCCTTGGTTTTTGGAGCCTACCACATTGCCAAGTGGGCATTAAAGTCCACACTGTATACAAATGGGTTAAGTAACATCCTGGAACAGTTATTTTGATACTGATTTCTTTTCTCTCATTTTTGGGGAATGGGTATGTTTTTTGAACCTAGTCTTCCTTTGTAATCCAGACTGGCCTCAAACCATATAGTAATCTTACTGCTCCTGCTTCCCATATGGTGTGATTTAATGTATGAGCTACCATGCCTGAACAATGACATGTATGCCTATGACTATTCCATTAGATGGCTTCTTAGAAACTTGAATTAAGACACAGATATAGGCATACCCGGATACATGTGTCTATGCTACTTCTATCTGTCCACATGTCTGCCTGTCCTGTACTGGCCATATGGTAGCTGGAGACATCCAAATGGAAGTATGGAGGAAATGAATGTCCTGACACTGTGGTTATGCTAGAGAAATGGATCATGCAGAGGATGTGCCCTGACAACTAGTAACCTGTCTCTGACTTGCTGTTAGGGAAAGATGATGGATTTTGAGAATTATTGTCACTGAAACAATCCTGCACTGTACTGAGGTGGGTAGAGGAAGCAGATCATACCCATCTTCATTTTCAGTTTTGACAAGAACCAAGCTGACCCAGGGGTGAGGGCTTTGGGTTGTTGTGCAACATCTCTGACATTGTGACAATACTGTGCTAGGTAACTGCTTCCTGTGAACTGCTCACTTATCTGTCCTCATTAACTGTTGGTTTCCTCTGCAATCTGACTTCTGCTTTATTCTTATTCTTGGGATGAAGATTATTAGCGTATTATGTCTACCTCCTTGATGTTCCCTGGTTCTGTCCCCTGGTGACAGCTCTGCTTTATTTTACAGAAATTGTGTCTTGCAGTACCCTAGGATTCCCATTGCTAATGAATTATAGTGTAGACCACTGACATTGTTCAGCTTGGTCTGTGATTTAGATTAGCTAAACCATAAGAAAAACACAAAATGAGACTTCCCTCCTGGAAATGTGTTCAAAATTCTGTTCTTTATTACAGCATACATCGTGTTGAGTAATGGAAAGTCAGGATACCCTTCCAAAATGGGCCAATTATATAAAGCAAAGAGAGTGCAGCCATAGACTGTCCATTATAGCCTAGCATGTGCCATATGATCCCAGTGTTGATTAGGTAAGTGCTTATGGAAAGACACCATGTCCTCTGAGCCGACAGAGGGGAAATTTCATACCTATCAATGAAGAAGCATGTGACAGGAAATAAAAAGAAGTGGCTTTTAAAATCTGTGTTCCTTTTCAAATTCCATGTATGTAATTCTCCTTCCATCTCTCCTTCTTTTCCTTTTTCTCACTGTCCTGTTCCCCTCTTGCTTTCCCACCTCTCCTACACATTCATATTGTGTGTGTGTGTGTGTGTGTGTGTGTGTGTGTGTGTGTGTGTGTGATTTTGTGTGCATATTTGAACAAGAAAACTATTGTGTAATGTATATAAAATAAAATAAGCATAATATATCAGGGAAGTAAGATAATAAAATTGACAGTATTTACTAAGCCAAAAAAAAAAATAGCACAACCTAAAGCTCTAATAATTTGCATGACTAGAATGCACCTTGAAACAATAAAATTCTTTCTTGCTTTTTCTTTGTCTTTCCTGGTTCTGAATAATCTTTAGAGATGTGGGAGACTGCCCTAACTCTTTCAGGTTATAAATGTTAGAACTCACCCTTTCCCTCAGTGATACTCCAAGGGCAAGGGTCACTCAGCTAACTGGCTTAACTCTTGCTCAGCAAAAGACATCCAAGTGCCAGCTTGAAGAAGGCATATTCCTTAAAAAAGATAATCCCACCATAAAAACCTTAAAATCATTTTTAGAAACTGGCAAATGTGTGAGAGCTATGACATGTGGGGACAGATTGCAGCATAGTAAATCGAAGACTCTAAGTGAGAAAGATATTTAGATGAGAATTGAAGGGTGAGGATGAGAGTCCCAGAAAATAATGGCAGGAAATTGGTTTGGGAAGAACAGAGGGTGCAAAGACACAGAAATGTGAAAGCATTTATTATACCAAACAAGGTAAAGAAAAACACTGTGTTTTACTAGAGGAAATGTTACCAATATATGACCCTGGGTGGTCAGTGTGTGACCTATAATACAAAAAGAGATACATTTAAATATTTCCTTATTAAATATAATAAGGAATTACTGAAATGTCTGATACCCTGATGTCATAACTGAAATAAATTTTTTGTACTAATAGATATAATTTCTCCAGTGTTTATTGTACATCAGATATTGGGGGCTTATCTACTATGAGTTCATATTCACAAATCTATAAAAATCATTTCTTAGATGGTAAAAAGAGATCTGAGAATTTATGTCATTTTGGAAACAGGCATGTCTCCAAAATGAGAACATGGGTTTTCATTTTGTTTTATTACTGTCTTAAGGCAGCATACAGGTTTTGCTGTGGCATTTTCACACTTGGTGATTCCATAATTTTTCTTATTCCTCTTCCTCCCCTTTGCTCTAGCCTCTCTACACTCCTCCCCACTGCCTTATTGCTGGCTTCCTTTCTCTTTTCTAATATTTCCCCCTTCATGTTTCATGGTACATGTCTTCTAAACACTCCCCAATTAAGATCTCTACCTCCCCTCCAGTGATCCCTCTGTTTTTTTTGTTTGTTTTGTTTTGTTTTTTGTATTTTAGAAACTCACATTCTTAAATATTTAACCAACTCACTTTCTAAAGTATTTAACTAGGCCAACAAGTTAGTTACAGTCTAAGATGTAGCTGAGTAGGTGAAATAGGTACTATTATCCTCTGCTCAAGAATTTTCTAGAAGAGTGGCTAGTAATTGCTAGTCGAGCAATCCTCCATGGTCGTATTGAAAGACAGAGTAAGGGTTCCCTCTGGATGGGATATGTGTCTGGCTACCTTCCATCTGTGTCTGCCCATTATAATTCCCTCCAGTTAGCCTTTATTTGCTTAATGATCTGTAATTAAATGGCACCTCTAGGGCTGCCCAGAAATGAAGGCTGCCCCATCTGGCTCTCAGCTGGATGGCTCTCTTTGAATCATTTTTTCACAGCTACTTCCTCTCCCCCTGGATTCAAAATTTGAAAAGGAAATGGGTATCACTATGTTAATGTTGCCGTTCTTGCTTTTGCTTTCATCAGCAAAGTTTATTCACATGGTCTATTATTTCAGTGCTTGTCCAAGGGGAGCGGGCATGTGACACTTTGGTGGGGCAGTTATCTTAGTAAGAAAATCTATTTGCAAAGTAATGTATATGGAGTGCTCTGCTGATTGGGTAGACATTTGAACTATCTACTTCTAGGCTTGTGTCATTAATTACTGGGCTCTCTCATGTACATCTTAATCTGTCTACTCTGTTTCACTTAGACTCTTTCTCTTTACCCAATCTCATACCTCTGCAATCCTATTCCATTCATAAATTAATTATTGCCCTTATCTAACAAAACATAAAGAAGGCCCAATTTGTCATTTTTTATCTCAAACCAAGAGTAATAATTCATACTTTTGTTCTTAAGAAGTTTGAAAGATGCTTAATGTTAACTGTGTCCCCAATCAACCCTCCCTTCCTCCCCTCCCTTGATCCCTCCCTGTACTCCTTCCTTCCTTCCTTCCTCCCTTCCTTCCTTCCTTCCTTCCTTCCTTCCTTCCTTCCTTCCTCCTCTCCTCTGCTCACACAACCCAGCCTCTCTTGCTTTCTTTCTTTTTCAAGTTTGAGGTCTTATGTATCCCAAGATGGTTCTAGTTTGTCTTTCAGATTCTGCTGCTTGCTCAGTCTGCTATGAGGGGGATGATCAATGCCTTTAAAATTCAATTATTAATTTTATTATTTGTGCTCAGATGTGTCAGTGTGTGAGTATGTGCATGTGAGTGCAGGAAGCCAAGGAGGTTAGAGGCAATTAATAGATCCTATGAAGCTGGAGTTATAGGATGTTGTGAGCTGCCTGACATGGATTCTGGGAACCAAATTCCAGTCTTCTGCAAGAATAATATGTACTCCTAACTGATGGGAGATGTTATTCTGTATATATGTTTCTCATACTAATTAATAAAGCCCTGCTGGCCAATAGAAAACTAGATAGGTGGGGTAGGAGACTAGGAGAAGGAAAGAGGAAGTGGGAAGGAGGAATCGAGATGTAGCCCAGGGAAGAAGCAGGACACCGGCCGCGGCTCCCCAATAAGACGACCACGTGGAAATACTTAGATAAGTAGAAATGGGTTAATAATTAAGGCAGAGCTAGCCCATAAACAATAATGGTAATTGGCCAAAAGGATTGTATCAAATACAGAGTCTCTGAGTGTTATTTGGGGCTGGCGCGGCTGTGGGCCCAGACTGGCGGCAAGCAGGATGGCGCCGCGGGTAGGAAAAACATGCTGTAACACCTAACTGCTGAGTTGTTTCTTCAGCCTGGTCTCAAATTTAGATTGGCTTGCATCTGCCTCTGCTTCTCAAATGCTGGGATTCAATGTCTGAGCTGCCACACGAAACAATATACCACTTAGTGAAACAGATGAACTCTTGATTGTTAAACAGGGTGCAGTTAACTATTTCTCCATGGTAGTTCATGTGAAAGTGATTCTCAGGGAAACAGAACTGTGATCCAGTTTAAAACAGAACCAGTCAAGATAAGATCAACCAGCAGTTTCCATCCTTTCTTCTTGCTTTCCATTTTTCTACACTATATCCAAAAATTCAGTCGTTAATTAATTCTCATATTACTCCTTTCTTGTGAGATACATTTTTCTTACTCTGTTTATATGTTTCTTTCCTACATTTGTTGGAAATGAACTAAGAGATGTTTTTGCAGTTGGACTTGTGTTTCTCTTGGGTTATGACCCCCATGATTTCTGCCTCCATAAAGATAATATTATTAATCACACCCTCCAAATATAATCTAGTTCTCATACTAGAGGCAAGTTCCCTAGGAAGCTCTCACTATTTTTAATTAAAAATATTAAGCATCAAACTAGAAAAATATATTGCAATGGTAAAATCCATATAATTAATGTGTCTGGGGGGAAATGCTCAAATTTTGCTATGAATTATTTAATAAATATAAATAAATATAAACTATATTAATTTATTAAGAAAACAACATTGTGTTGGCAAAAGGATGGTTTATACCATTATTGTACTCCATAATTTTGGAGTAGAAAAATTGTTTAAAAAATAAAAAGACAAATGTGTCAAGATGTACTAGTTCAAAAATGTTATTTCACTCAGTGTAAAAGCATCAGAGTGAATGTTAAACTAAAAGTCTGGAGGCTCACTTGGATTATGATCCTAAGTTGTAAGAATGCTGATGGAGTAAAGATGAAGTATTAATCATAATAAACAAAAGAAACCAAAAATTCTTGAAGAGTTGGTTCTAACCTCTTTATGAAAGCCATCTGAAACTTCACTTGTATTTCTACCTGTGAACTTCTTACTGATACGAGAAAAGTGTTTTATGTTTAAGTGTATTTGGGTGACACGTTAAAACATGAGATTTATTGGTCTTTAAGAGTTCTCAAGAGTTTGATTCCCCTGTTAATGAAGGACTTCATGTAAACCAAATCCAACATCTCTCAGATGTGTTGATGAAGTTTTCCAAGAAGGATTTCTCACTTAATACAGACTTGTTGATTCCAATGAAAAAGATTTTGAGGTACTTCTGGTACTTTCCAGGTGAGTGGTTCTGACTCAGGAGACTATGTATACACAGCAAAAGGGCCATTGCCTGAGAATCTCTATTATTCTCACATTGTTATTTACAGTCTTGTGATTATGTCTTCAAATGAGATTGACCACTAAGACCTAGAGTGAATATGGCACTAAGAAGCTTTAGGGTAAGGTCAATCTCTCTAAACTTGATTTCATGTTTGAACATCAGTCACAGAACAGTAATTATTTTGACATATTTGAGCCCCTTTCTTGAACCCATCCAATAACTCCTGTTGAGTTTTATTGCATGCTAAAGCCATATAGGAAAATATAAGTAAAATCTGAAGTCAGGAATTCATTAAATCAATGAGGACTTGAATCAATGGCTTTACCAAGGAGTCTATGTACTTGAGGGGGGTCTACTTATTGACCCATAGAAGGTCATGGCAGCATAGGTGGTGATTAAAAAAGAGCAGGCACAAATCTTGGATGAGAGTTTGTGGACTAATCTTCAAAGCACCAATTAAGTTTTCTAAAGTTTCTCAGACCTATAAGCCAGTCATTATAGTGAAACTGTGTGGCGACTATGGCTCATAATCTAAATGGTTTTCCCCTTCAACCTTCCTCCCTTCAACTCCTTAGAAATGAGCAAAGCAAGGCGGGGAAACAGCTGTTATTGGTCTGATTAGACTTGTCCAGTAGTGCTCAGCAGCTAGATAAACAGCTTTGGAATCTCTCACCTCAAATTAGTTCAAAAATGGCAGAAAATTCCTGTAACCTTATTCAGTCAACAGATTAATCAGTAGCTACTCAGATGTACATTATTGTAGGTGATAAAATAAAAACCGTACCAGCAAGTGAAGGCCTTGATCTTATAGGTTTTACATAAGAGTATTATGATTACAGTGTATAAATTGAGAGTACTTGTCTAGCATGCATGAAACTCTGGGTTCATTCTCCAGCACTGCATTAAACTGGGGGTGATGTAGTAAGATATTTACCTTGCCCACACCTGTGGCATAGACCATGACCATTGGGGGTGGAGACAGGGCCAGACATGACCTGGGGAAATTAAGGCTGAGGACGGGGCTCAGAGTGCACCCTTGCTTGCAGCACGGGGACAGGAGTACATCCGCAGATGTCCTTGGGATCAGGAACCTGCTGGTGTTCATCTGTCTATGTTGTGAGTTATTTCTCCCTGAATAAACATCTATTCGGCCTATTTGTTTCTCCTGATCATTATTAAACATCAATAGTGTGATTCTGCTCAGTCCTAATAAAAATACTCAGGTTGTAGAGAGAGGAGAATCAGAATTAAAGACAACTCTCTGCAACATAGCAAGTTGAGAACAACCTAGGACACATGAGACACTCTCTCTAAAAAAGTACAAAATTAAAAAACAAAAAATGACAGTCAATAGATGTAATAATGATTGGCACATACTGATAGTATGTAGGTATACGATGTATACATATGAGTATGTGACATGCTAATACCATATATATGTATATTGATAAATATGTCTATCATCTATCTAATCTATCTGTCATCTATCATGTGTCTATCTACCTAGCCATCTAACAATATGTACTATGTCTATACATATGATTTGAAATGATGCATTTCATAAAGAAAACCTTACTGAGTTAAAAGAACAGACAGAAACTGGCTAGTTGTAATAATTAGAAGAACACTTAATAGGATGTTGAAAAGAGAGAAGGAAGCCCTACAGTTTGACTCTTTGCACAGATGCACTAAAGTGGATAAGGGAAATAGAGAGAGGTGTGGTGTGACAGACAGGTGGTTAGATCAAGTCAGGTTAGAGAGACACTGACTTTTCTTCCAGGAGAATCGGAAAGCAATGAAGGTCATATGCAGAGAAGTGGTGTCTGCTAGTAAGGTTTTTGTTGTTTTAAAGTAAGCATGAGCCATGAGGAGTAAGTCACTTTATTCCAAGTCAGATTTCTCAAGGGAGAAATTTAATACCAGAGCACAAACCAGCACATCTTCGATCACTTCTCAGACTTTTGGCTAAGATCAAGTGTAGTATCACATCTTTGAAGGCAGGCCCCAAGTTAGGCAGACAGAAACAAAGTCTTCAAGCACTTACTTATTATGAATCAGAAGAACATTTTTAACAGGAGCTCCTTGAATTGGTCATAGGCCAGGGAAAGATCTAGATTTATCATTGTTACCTTTTGAAGATGAGCTGACCTCATTCATTTCACATAACACATTTTCTGTAGCCTTGATAACTGAGTTGAGTTTAGAGTCTATAATTAGATAAGGGCATTAAATAGGCAACTGACAAGATTTCCTCAAGTGTAAACACAGGCTAACATCTACTGAACACAGAGAAGAGGGGTGGGTTGTAGAGCCCCAGTCCACTATGTGAAAGAAAAGGCTACAAACAATTTTAGACTGCTTTTTCATTCCTTGCTCTCATCATTTATCTTTCTCTCCAAGATAGAGATTCTGTGGCTTTATCTTCATAGTTTATCAAATATCTCAGAAATCTGCTACTCCTATTGTCTATTAATCTTCCCCATGTTGTTTCTCAAGTCACTTGTTTTACAGGGATTTCCAAATATGGCAATGAAATATTTGCTTATTTACTTAGCTTTAGGCATTTTGTTGTTTGACTATCCTGGGATGATTCTAAATGGATCTAAGAGATGCTTTCAGCTCATGCATTCTTCCTTTTTTGGGAAAGAGCTAGAAACATAATAAAACCCATCTGGCTGCAGGAGAAAGCAGGCTCCTCCTTGAAGCCCTGCCCTGGAAATGTAGGACTTCTTGCTAGGAATTATGTATTATTATCTCCAGAGATGGACCCTGTGAAAACTGTATTGTCAGCCATGTGTCCACTCTGTGCCCCCTCCTGCAGTCAGTGTGGTTATAGAGAAACCTCGTCCAGAAAAAAAACAACCTACACAACTACACACAAACACACACGCAGCACATACATATGCCAAATTCTACGTGCCCTCTCTCATACTTATAAATGCAAATATAAAGTGTTTTTATATGAGGGGATATATACTAATATCCAACAGCTCATGAATATAATTTCAGTGGTTTATCTTCATCATGATCTCAGGATTATATGTGATGTGATATTTCATGTTTTTTACATCATTAGAAAAAGAACCAAGAATAAGAGCAAAACTGGAATTCTAAATATTCTTCAATAGGGTAAGATTAAGTAAATCATCACATCTACTTAAAGTAGTAATAAAAAGTATGGATACTATAGCTAAATCAGTTACATTCTTTAAAATAAAACAGTTACAAAACTGAGAAGACATTGATTTAAAATGTAAAGAACAAGGTTATAAGGTAGCTTTTTTCTGGGATGTGTAAGATATAGAGATAACCTTGAAAGGACTTGGAATTACCTCCACCATTCTTCATGTGAAGGAACTAAAATAGATAATCTCAAATGTCCTAATTATTCTTACCCTTCATTTGTGTTTGCTGAGTAATCAATACAGTGATTGGAAAAGAGGAGGAAGGACACAAAGGGAGAAATAGGAGAGAGAAATAGGAAAATGTTTAAAATGTAAGAATTAGCACATTACTGACAATCTGCAAACACCAGAAAGACACAGTGGGAGAACAGTGCAAAACAGCATGTAATTTGCTTGGATTGCATATCTGCTGAAGCTTCCAGAGTAGCGTGCTGTGAACAATAGCCCAAATAACGAACATAGGGTAAGAACATAGTGAAAGGATACAGGATGAAGGACAGAGAGATGATGCTGAGCCACCAGGAGGCAACTTAGTCTTCCTGTGTGTTCAGGTCACAGACAGATCCGAGGATGAGTACAAATGGGGAAGTGGTCTACAAGGAGACTGCAGAGAGTAAAATATTGCTGTGGAGCTGGAATAAGTTATAATGGGTTTCAAAAGCCCTAATTATGACACTAAAAACAAATGGAAAATAATGAATCCAGAAAAGGAGGCACAGTGGTTATGGTCATGCCAGCTGGGCTTGCTCACTCTCATATAAGTCTCTCATGTACTTTCTTTATAACCATGGAGACCATTGAACCACAGGTAGAAGATGTGGTCTAGATTTCAGAGTGGAAGCCAAAACTTTTTAAGTATGGTAGGCTTTAAAATGTAGTTATTTTTCAGTCAGCTCCACAGACACAAGCCTATGATTCATTATGTAGCTGACATTTCCTTTGTGGGATTGCTAATGATGCCTAAGGGGAAATAGGACCTCTCTGAAAGCAGAAACATGATGTTGCTGTTCTGCAAGTGATAAACTTTCAAGCTAGATCCAAGCACAGTGAAGAGAGATGGGAGAAGTAAAGGACTATAAACAAATCTAAAAAGTACCTGAAAGTATACACTGACATTGCCCAATGGATCTCCCAGGTCTAATTTTTTCTTTTCTTTTCTTTCTTTCTTTCTTTCTTTCTTTCTTTCTTTCTTTCTTTCTTTTTTTTTTACATTTATGTGCATAGTTACTTCCTGTGAAATCTCTGCATTCTGCCCCTGGTGAAAGATGGACAGAAATTCACAAGGGTGCTGATTTCAGCTTGTTCTATAACCACACTGCAAAGGATACTTTTCTCTGTCCAGAACACGCTTTGAAAGACTGATGGTCAAACTGTGCCCAAAGTTTTAACACCAGCATCTACCATGTAAACATCCCATGCAGAGTTGGTGGAAAGATCACTATGGTCTCTGTTGTTCTGGTAATTTTCATGTAGTCAGAAAGAAACATCACCACATATGTGATCTAATGAGGATAGTATTCTGAACACCATAGCAATGTAAGTTTTGGTGCTCAGATTGTAAACTGTTACAGACCCTATCAGGTATAGTAATACAAGGATTTAAGTAACAGCCTTTTATTGAAAGCCTCTAATACATGGAACACTGTCAATATTCCATCACACATGTTGAGACCTTACAAAGCTCTGTAGCTCCAATAATATCACTTCCAATTACAGATGAAAAGTACATGGTGAACATCTGGTGGATGCCAGAACTGATATTTGAATGTTCCCAATCATACCCGAGGCCCTTATGCATTCATCTAACAGTATTTCATTTTGGGTGTTGCCAGATTTTTCTTGTGTGGAAGGGATTTTTGAGATCTGTCTTACATGCTTGAAGTATGAGTTAAATGCTATGGTGTGTTCAGGAAATGCTTGCCCATAAGGTGAGATTATAATTCCTCCCATATGTGTGTTCTGGAACTGAACTACATTCAGAGCATTGCCTCATGAACTTAACAAGACTTTCCTATTTTTCCAAATACAGTTTTGTTCCTATTTCTACAAAATATACCTTCTTCCATCATTACCATGATGGGTGTCTCAGTTTTCTTTTCTTTTTAAAAAGTACAGTATATAGTGTGTGTATGTATGTGTATATACTTGCTCCAGTACATGAGTGGAGATTAGTGGACAGCAGCCAGGAGTCGGTTCTTTTCATTTATTGTATGGGCTCTGGAGACTGGACTCAAGTCATCAAGCTTGATGGTAAGTGCCTTTACTTTCTGAGTCATTTCAGTGGTCCTAGATTTTCAGCAACCGTAATAACAAGAACAACGATATTATCATAGAAAACATCAAGAATGTACTGTGTTATGCATGTTTTCTGATTACTGTGTAGTTTACCTGAAACAAACAGTGTGGTTGATGTTTTAATTTACATTTTAGAGAAAAGCAGGACTGAGAGCATAAGGGACTAGCACAACAACCAGGAGGTTTTCTGACACCCTAGCTGGTAAACATCCATTGCGTTACGATCTGGATCATTTTAGTTCCATGACTGCTCAGATAACTTCTGTTGTTGTAAGGGTATAGGAATTCATGATCACAAGTTCCTCTGAGACTAAAACTCATCCTGTGGGATGGTATCCAGTCTTAGAGAACTTTGATAGAATGGGAAGTAGAGAGACAGAAGGAAGCTCTCCTTTCATCTGTATCAGTTACTTTTCTCATCACTGACTGTGAGGAGCAACTTAAGGATGAGGCTATTTTGTCCACAGTTTAAGAAGCAATGCAGGCTATCATGGTGGGAGAGGCATGGTAGTAAGAACAAGAGGAAGCAGCTGGTCACACAGTATCCATCTCAGGAAGCATAAGGCTATACTGCAAAATCCTGAGATGTTCCTATAGTGATGTTTAATGAGTCTCCACCTCTAAAAATCCCTCCATGTTTCCAAAAGCAGCTCCACCAGCTGGAACCAAGTGTCCAAACACATGAGCCTATGGGTGCATCTCACATGCAATCCACAAGACCACCAGAAAGATGCAAATCTCAATAAGCCATGGATCTCACTGACTCATGCGTCACCCAAAAGAATAGTATGAGAGCTCTTAGCCACTGAGCCTTCAACAAACAACAGCAACAAAAATAACATGTTCTGTAGCTTTAGAAAGCCATCTTCAGCCATAGTAACAGACCTGGGAGTTGCTTGGGAGGAAGATAAGAAATTTCTCAGAACATGGACAAATGTCTCTTCCGGGGAAAGAACAGAAAAAAAATTCATGCATCAATTTTCACATGACACAGAGAAAGTTGAACATGGGAATAGGGAAGAAAGATGATTTGCCCATGTCTACACTGCTGTCAACAAATTTGTTCAGGAAATAAATATAGTGGGTCTCTGAGGCCTTGGGATCCTTTTGAGCAGTATCAGCTGAAATTGGATTAAAAACTTGTTTTTATGCCTTTTTAAATTAAATCATGTGTATCTGTGTATTTCTGTATGTCTGTGTGTGGGCATATGAACATGTTGGATCCTTTGCAACTGGAGTTACAGGCAGGTAACACAACCTGCTAGGTAAGCCATCTGACCTGAGCACAGGAAACTGAACATGGGTCATTTGGAAGAACAGTATTAGTGCTCTTAGCCAACAAGCCATTTCTCTATTCCATTTGGGAAAACAAACAAATAACAATCACAAAAATTTACCCACTAAATAGAATATGAAGCTAATTGCTTTTCTAGTTTTAAAATCTATCATAGATTTTCTAGGTTTGTTTTTGAGGGGTGGCAGTTGTGAATAAGTGCATAAAGTAGATTTGATAGTGAAAGTATAAATTCAATATGAGGTTCCACAGCTTTAGAATGGCTATTTTAACTATACGGAAGTTCAATGAGATATACAGACACTGAGTCTGGTTAGTTTCCCTGCATGATGGTTTTTATTTGTTTACTTGTTTTTTTAATTTTTTTAATAATAATACTCTAATAGTTTTTAAAATTTGCATCTGTACTGAGGATGCATGAGCCTTTCATCTTTCCATCATTTTTAGACAATATAATATAGTTAATGTTGGTGGGAGATGCCATTCCGTAAATATGTTTCTTGTATTGGTTAATGAATAAAGCACTGTTGTCCAATAAAAAGGGAAGATAGGCAGGACTAGGAGACAAGGAGGATTTTGGAAGTAGTAGGAAGGAGATTCAAGATGGAGGATGGAGAGAGAATGCCAGCCCCTCTCTTTGATATGATAAGACCACATGGGAATACTTAGATTAATAGAAATGGGTTAATATTTAAGACAGAGCTAGCCAATAAGAAATGCTAGTAACAGGCTAACAGCTTTATATCCAATACAGTGTCCCCGTATGTTATTTGGGGCTGGTGCAGTGGTGGGCTCAGGCTGGCAGGGGAAAATCCTACTCTTAACATAATGTTACATAGCACTCACCCTATTTAATGCTCCCAACTGTGCTAGAGTCCACTGAGCAAGCTAGTCCCCTTCCCCACCTTGTTCTCTTCTTATTTTGGTAACTAGTATTATATTCTCAACCTCTATGAAACAAGCTTTTTATTCTACATATGAGTGAGCTCACTCAGTTTTTCTTTGTGGTATAGTTCAGTTACCATGATATCATTCAGGTCCATCCATATTATGGAAGATGATAAAATTCCATGTACGTTTGTGTGCATAAGAATCCATTGTGCTCATGTACCATACTTCCTTCGTTAATTTAACCACCAAGAGACCTTAAGTTTAATCTATGTCCTGTCTACCTCAATTTTCACATGCTCTTTGATTTTATTTCTGTCTCAATTCTGTCTCTCTTGTCTCGCCTAAGAACATCAGTTATTGGACTGTAGGCTCATTTGAAATCTAAAATTAACTCTGATTCAGATATTTAACTTAATCCCATCTGTGAAGACTCTACTACCAGATTATTTCATGTCTATAATAATTTTTAAATAGAAGCAGTGTATCTCTTTTGGGAGTCCTTATTAATTACATTAGCCATCCCCTATATTCTGTTTTCCTACACAGACCCTAAGCGACTTATGAAATTTCCCAAACTAACATTCTAGAGGCTCATAATCCAGTACAATGCTTTAGAATATTTTATATTTTCACAATCCAATTGATTAGCTATTAGCCATGCATGGATATTAAGTACTTGATGTGTGGTCAGTCCAACCTGGGAAACATTTTTCTATGTTTAATTAACTAAACAGTTTTAGTTAATTAATTTTTGAAGTTGCATATATCTTGAAGTCTTTTATTTTGAAGGGTGGTTACATGTGAGAAAAATTATTAGATACCATTTAGTTTAATTCAATACTATGAATGTCATGGAAAAGTAAGATAAATTAG
Source organism: Cricetiscus sungorus (assembly GCA_030556225.1). Taxonomy (NCBI): domain Eukaryota; kingdom Metazoa; phylum Chordata; class Mammalia; order Rodentia; family Cricetidae; genus Cricetiscus; species Cricetiscus sungorus. Next base: position 4,173,944 of record JANBXA010000392.1, on the reverse strand, counting down.
AATGGGTGACAGAGTCACAACAGCAGTGGTTAGGAGTGGAGATTTATCAGGTTGGAAACAAGCTATCAAATGTGTAAATTACGTATAAAGGCACACAGAAAAGGAGATTCCCACCCAGGGTCTCTGAATAATGTGGAACAGCATTGTAGCTATGCACATAACTTGGTTACTATGAGGTAGAATATAACTTTATCAGGTAAGATAGTGGGTGTCATGGACATACTCATCCTTAAAGGGCAGCTTTTCTCTCAGCAGAATGAAACATGAGGTAAAGAGCAGAGAACAGCTCAGACAAGGCTTTCTGTCTCCCCAGTCTACCCCCATACACTCCTCAGAAAGAATAATGTCTTCTATGGTAAGTCAACAAAGCCTGTCATGTTCAGTTGAGGCAGGACGAAGTTCTTCCCCACTGCATCAAGGTTGAGCAAGGCATCCAAGCTCACAGACTCTAAACCAACAGCTGAGGAGCCCGCAAGGAACAGAACTAGGCCTTCTACATGTGAGCAACAGTTGTATAGCCTGGTCTGTTTGTGGGACTCCTGGCAGTGGGGCCAGGCTCTATCCCTGGTGCATGGGTTGGCCTTTTAGGCTCTGCTTTGAACTGCAATGATCTGCTCTGTATGTGTAGAGATCCCTATTAATCAAGAAATATAGTATGGCATTGTGTGCTCACCAGACACAACTCATGGCTGACCCAATAAGAGCTTAAATCAGTGTCTGTTGAAGAAGGATGGTAAAGTGGTGCAGGTTTTTTTGTTTTTGTTTTGTTTTTTTTTTTTTTTTTAATGTCTTTCAAAATGAGGACTTGGGAGCTGTAGGAGAATTTCTTGAGTAATGAAAGTGGATGGCATTCAAGCACAATCTGTGCCTGGCCTGCCTTGAGGAAACCTTTTATCTCAGGAAGAGATTAAAATTTCAAAGATGTTTTCTGGTGGCATTTTTATTGATAAACCTACATTTGAAGCATAGTCTTAAAAAATGTATGAGGTACACATCAGAGAACATGCTGTGCGAGAGGCTGCCTGGAGCATTAGAGCTCACAACATTGTACAGCTCCCTCTTGACAGTTTTCAAGGCACATTTTGACATATGTTGAGTTTCTTAACACTCATCCGTTCTGGTGATGTGACTATCTGAGGTTAGTTTTCCTTTGTTATTAAGTAGATAAAGGATATACACTTATTTTCTAATTGTATATAGAATAATGATATGCTTTTTAATTTGACAGAATAGATAGCATGATGCATTCTGTCAGCTTCCCTCTCCAGATTTGCTGCCATTCCTTTAATTCTCACAGATGACTTGGTATGTTTACAAGTCTTACAAGTTTTGACTAGTTCTGCTTTTTTACCAGTTGGTACTTTGAAGCCGAAGAAGGTCAAGGATGTCTTCAAAGTCACAGACTGTTGGTCACCATTTGGGCTCAGGAAACATGTTGCGTTTCATTTCTAATCTAGAATTACTTTTTGTATTTTAATAAAAAGATAATTCCCTTTCGTTAATTAAAGGAAAATTCCTTTTCCTTTCTCCACTCTTCACATATGCACTCCTACTTCCTCTCAAGTTTATGGCCTCTTTTTCTTTGATTATTATGTATACACACACACACACACACACACACACACATATATGTAAATATAACCTGTTGAGTTCATTCAGTTCATTATCATTTCAGATTGACCACTTGTTATTGGATAATTAATTAGGAGTCTCATCTCCCTCTCTCAGCCGTCATCATTAGCTGCCTGTAGTTCTTTGTCTACTGGTAGGGTTCATGAGATTTCTTCCTTTCACTCTAGCATGTCTATTGGTGTTGTTATTGTTGAGGTCTTGTTTAGGCAGCAATATTATGATATTGTGGCTGTAGCTTCTCTGTAATTTCCATGTTACATTCTCACAGTGGACTTCCTGGTCTTCTTGCACTTACATTTCCCACCCCCATTTCCATGGTTGTTTCCTGAGCTTTAGATGTAGAAGTTGATTGTAGATGCATTCCTTGAGAGTGGGAAACTAGCAGTCAGTTGTTCTCTGCATTTTGACTAGGGATTTTCAGTAATAGTCTGTTTCAAAGAAAAGCTTCTTTGATGACAGGTAAAAGCATGTATCTATGAGTATATTAAAAAGTATTCAGAGGTAGTTAGGAATTACACTGGTTTAGTAAAATGGCAGTGACAGGGTCTCTTCTAGGATCTAAGACTGCACTAGTCCTGGCTAGTCTGGTTTCCCAGTATCAGGTATGAGTTCCTTCCTGGTGAGGAGGGCATAAGTCCAGTGAGGCTGCTGTTGCCTGCCAACAAGACATGAGTGCCACTATTGCCTGCTTTCCTCTCTTGTCAGCTAGCATAGCAACTCTGGTACTTTAGGGACACAGTTTGTAGGTTAGATCCAATTGTTAACTTTAGTCTTGAGGCCAAAGGTATGTTCATGGTATCATCAGTAATAGTATTAACCTTCATCCTCTGGGAAGCAACCCAGGGCCATAGAGAGCTTCTTGGGTTCTCTAGTTAGCTACCCATGGGGTTTCTTGTGTCTGGTATTTATTACATTCATAGTCACAGTTCTTGTCAGCCCAAGTAGAACTTTATTCAGAGTACATGTGTGTATGTGTATATACACACAAACACACACACACACACACACACACACACACACCATGTAATTTTAGGTAAATAGATTATACTGTGATTCCTTAAGGCTTTCTCACACATCCTTAATGTTATTTATCCCTTTGTCTTAGACAGTGTTCTGTTGCTTCCTTCTAAAAAGGCCACACCTCCTAATCCCTATCAAGTAGCACCACTCCCTAATGACCGAACATTCAAATACATGAGCCTATGGGGGGGCATTCTTATTCAAACCACTGCACTCTTTCTTCCCTGTTTTGTATGGACTTCTTTTTGTCTACTCTATTAAAGCCTCTCTCACCATTTCTACCTCTCCCCCTTCACATCAACTTTATCCTGCTAGTACCCCCTTTTAACATTATAGTATTTAAAACAAATGAGAAAATATTTGTTTAGTGTGTCTGCAGTATCTTTCTCTGTACTAGATCTCAGACATAGATTTGACACGGTTGAGTTTGCAGTTCTATTTGAAGAACTCAGCTAGCACATATGAAATCATCAGGAGAAGGTGCTAGAGATGAATGCCTTATAGGCGGTACCTAGTTTAGTAACAAAAACAATTTCTTTGGTGGATGGAGCCATCTGGTGATATCCTTTTATTGATAAAGAAAGAAATTTTCACCTGATGACCCTATAAAGTTAAGGAATAACAGTGTTGGGATTCAGAAAGCTGAGCCCAACCTATGCTGTTTGTTGGCAGCTGCTGTGAGATCAGAGAATGGATCATGTAATTCTAGGTTAAAGCTGGACAAAGGACTTAGTACTCAGGATTTAAGCTCACTCTCAGTAGAGAATGGATACCATAAGAAAGCAGAGGAGACATGCATGCTCCATTGTACAAATAGTGCTACTCTCTGATAAATACATTATTTTGGTGGGCATGGGAAGAGAATTAGAGAGGATTTCTTATATAAGAAAGTTTGGGTTTAGAGTACAGAGGAACGTAGATGCTTTCCTTGTGGAAGAGGTCTGGGCCTTTCCTCTGTGTCAGTCTGAGCAACAGGAAGAAACTCTCAATTAATTGATAATTGGAAGCAGCAGCATGCCAAACTCACCTGCACATTTCTGTTCAGGAGAGTATTCCATTCTGTCCTCTCATTACCGCTAAACTCAAGGGCAATTTGTTTCAATTGATGGCAGGTAGACATTCAGGTCTTGTTGGCCAATTTTCTTTCCCTCTCCAAGAGATCACATGGAAATGAGGAGCTAAGTCTCTCATCTGTCCTGCTGAGGTGACCTCACCGTATGGGCACAGTTGCTCATGATAAAGGGAAGGGTCATCCTTGAGTTTCACCCTCCCTCTTACTGTCAGGGGAGGTCTCTAATTGACAGGGCTTCTTTCAGAATAGGTGCCCTTTTGCCATTCCAGAAACATTTCATTCTCCAGAGAGAAGGTCAGAAATACTCTCACTTGTGAGTAGGTCTGTGCTGACAGCTCCCAATGCCAGTGGAGACCTATTAAATTAGCTTCCACCAAGCTCTGCATATCTCAAAACAGTGCAAAGCAGATGCTGCAGAGGCATGTTCTGAGTAAAACACCCCAACCACTGCCCACCACCATCCTGGGCCCTTCATTGCAGGGTCATCCTTTCCAAATGATTCAGTTTCATTCAAACTCCTTTGTGCTTTCCTTATCATGTGAACACTGTCACTGTCCCAAGCAAAGGCACCTGAGAGTTTACTGCACACTTCAGTTTCTGACAGTTTATTTTCTACACCACAAGTATGCAGACTTTAAAAATAGAATTTAGACACCGTGATTTAATTTTTTGTGACAATGATTCATGATCCCTCTATTAAACAGCATATAAAAGTAGAGTGAAGGAAATTATAAATTGCCACAATTAACGATTTGGGAGAGAGAGAGTGTGTGTTCTGCTATCTAAGTAGAAGGGCACATTAATATTAGTAAAATTATACAAATAAATGCATTCGTTAGAAAAATATAATGTGTACACTGAGTTTGTTTATCTTTTGATGTAATACTAGGGATAGAAGTCAGCACCTTGCACAGTATAAGTTGGAACTGCTCTACTGATGACCCCATACTTTAGATTAAAAATACTTATATTTTATATTTTAAAATTGGTGTGTGTGTGTGTGTGTGTGTGTATATATGTGTGCGTGCGCATGCACTGATTGCATGTGAGTACAGGTGCCCAAAGAGGCCAGAAGATCCCTTGGACTTATGGGTGCTTAGAACAGAACCTGGGTCATCCATAAGGCCAGTATCCAATCTTAACCTCTGATCCATCTCTCTAGCCCTTATATCCAGATATTTTTAAAAGAAATATATTTTTAGAAATGGTCTAATTAATTTGTCAGGGCCAGCCTTCCATAGCGTAGGCTGGCCTTAGGGTTACTTTATAACTCATGTAGGCCTTGAGATTGTGGTCTTCTTGCCTTAGCCTTTAGAGTAGTTTGGATTAAAAGCCAACACCTTGGTACCTTGCTTGGCTTTTGCTTTTGTTTGGGAACAGGTTTTGCTATGTAGCCAAGTCTGTTCTCTAATGTGTTCTGCCTTCAAGCTTGAAACAGACCCCTGCCTCTACCTCCCAATTGCTAACATTAAAAGTCGGTGCCACCACACCTCCTAATTATCTTAACCAAAGAAAGTAGAGCTATAATAAGAGACATTGTTCTTAGTTCACTGTCCCATTTTTGTGATAAAATTTTATGACTAACGTAATTTAAGGAATAAGGGTTTTATTTTGGCTCATGGTTCATCATGTCTGGAAGTTCCAGGTGGGCAAAATCTTGAACAACTGTTCACTTTGCATCACCATCAGGAAGCAGAGGATGTGAATGCTCGTGCTCAGCTAGCTCACTCCTTCTATGGCCCAGGGTCCAAGCCGAGGGAATGGTGACATTCACTTCCAACATGGTAGCATAAAAAACAAAAGATCCTGAGACTGATACTGGGGTTCAAACTTCAAGCTGAATATCAGAAAAACAAAGCACTGGCCACTAGTTCTAACCTCTAGCTCAGGATGAAAGGGCTGATCCAAGCACAAGCTTTTCACCAAGTCTCAGACTGCTGCCTCTCCTCAGTGTGGCTGGAGAATGAAGGCCTCTCTGAGAACTTGTTTCTGTCTTATATACTTCCCTAACATTGGGATTAAAGGTATGAGCTATAATTCTCTTTTTGGAATGATTTACTCTTGTGTAGATCTGAATGGCCTTGGACTCACAGAGATCCATTTATCTCTTAATCCTGAGTGCTAGGATTGAAGGTGTGTACCATCACCTCCTAGCTTCTTGGTGCTGGGATTAAAGGTATGTGCCTGTTTCTATGGTTTGTGGCTGACTTTGCTTTCTGAACTCTCAGTCATGCTTTAATAAATAACAACTACTAAATCACTATATAACCTTATCAGTGTAAACCTTATCTCCTTGGTGATTGCAGATTTTGCCAGGTCAGCAACACTAACAATCACAGATGGAATATCAAAATTAAAGATTTCCTGAACCTTTTTAAGTTGCTATAATAAATATTATTTGAGACATAAGTGCTATAAATTACAGGCCATTTTGGGCTATGTTCCACCCAGCTCTCAATGAGATGTCTCCATCAAAGCCCTCCCCACAGAACTCAGAGAACTCTGTGGAAAAATGTCAGGACAAGTAAAAGAGCTACAGAAAATGGAGGACATCAGGAAAACAAGGCCCTCTGAATTAACAGAGCATGGTTCCTATGCACTCACAGAAACTGAAGCATCAATCACAGGGGCTACAGGGGTCTACATCAGCTCCTCTGCATGTATGTTATAGCTTTCAGTTTAGCATTTTAATGGGACTCACTCCTGAGTGTGTGAATAAGTAGGTGTCTGATTCTTGTTTCTTCTCTTGGGCTCTTTTCCTTCTGTTATTTTCAAATAAGAGTCAGAAAGGATCCAGAAGGGAAGGTGAGGAAGTACTGGATGAAAATAGCAGGAGGGTAAAATGTAGTCAGAATATATTATATGAAAAAAGAACCCCTTTTTAATAAAAGGGAAAACTAAACAAAGCAATAAATTAAAATAAAACCATGCTCCTAAAAATCTAAACCAAAACAAAACCAATTTTTCAACATCATCCAAGTCCTGTTTCTTGTACAGTCCTTCCTGTGTAGGGAAATACCATAAAATGTAGGAAATTAAAATCACCCTATCTTTATAAACTCTATTGTAAAATTTCAATTAGTGGAAATTAAATCATATTAAATGATGGACACAAATTCTCTTATACACAATAAATTTGCAATATATTCTAAAGCTATTATTCCTGTACTTGCTTAGTACTGATTCTGTTGTTACAACAATGGATGGTCTCCCCCAGCTTCTTAGTGCCTTTCTACTTTAATGTTTGGATTATGAGCCTTGACCTAGCACCAGCTGAGTCATCTTGCTATCTTTCCAGTTCGTACTTTTAATTTTTCTTTAGCTGTTGATTGCACGTATCTTGTAATTTCCTCCTCTGCAGATGTTTACAAAATGGCTATGTGCACTGTATTTTCCGAGACTGTCCAGGCTGAGAAGGTTGCTTGTTGCCTTTGTGCACCCAGTTAGAAAAATCAATACTCTTGGAAAGATTGCTCAGTAAGGCCTATTCCATTTTCCCCAGTAAAGTACTAATGTGTATTTTTTCCAATGTTAGCAACTCTGTATGATTACACTATGTTAAATAGACTTAAATTGAATATGGTTTTTGAACACACCTGCCCCAGAATAACAGTTGCCTTGTATTTGGGTCAGCTTCAATCCAGGATCATTTATAGCATTGCCCCCAGACTGGCTGTTGTCTTTTGCAGTATTTCTGTGTGGTTCATAGTGTGTATTTTGTCAGTGTTTTTCAGTAGCCTGGCCATTCTGACTCAGACAGAAGGCTTAAGGTGCCTTCAACTGGATCTCACTTACATTTGGAGCACAGATGTCACCTAAGTTTCACTTTCACTGGTATCTAGAGATCTCTCCTACCTTTGGAGAATCAAATTTTGCTGTTATTCTATTTCCTACTGATTTGGAGTTTATTCCCTGTGATGATTACTGTTGTCAACCTCCCAGGAGAAGGGTATCTGGCATGCCTGTAGGGCTTTTTTCATGGCTATGTCAATTTATGTGGAAAGACCCACCCTCATTCTTAGCAGAACACACACAAGGAATCCTGGATCACATAAAATGGAGAAAAAGATCTGAGCACTAGTGTGCTTTCCTGACCGTAGTTGTGATGTAAACTCCTGCTGCATGACTTGCCCACCCTGGTAAACCATACCTTGCAACTGCTAGCAAAAATAACCCCTTCTCCTCGAAGTTGCTTTGTTTGAGTACTTTATCACAGCAGCAGGGAAAGAAAACAAGGTAACCCTTCACTTTGATAAAGAATGCATTCCAATGATTTCCTGAGGAATTCTGTAAGATATATATCATTTTTCTATATGGATTTTCAGATCACATGCAATTATCTTACACATTTGCACAATTGTACTGAATGGAATCCCAATTGAAACCATTTCTTTCCATGTTCTGTGTAATATATTTAATAAAACCAAATTAAAGAATATGACAAACCAATGCAAAAGAAGCCATGTGTGGTCTCATTCTAGATGAGGACCTGAGGCAGGCAGAGGTGGTGGAGCTTCCTTGGGGGTCACACAGTTAGGGGCAGTTTTTTGGAATGGAGGAGGAGTCAGTCTCACTTGTGCTAATGATTGATATACTTTTCCTGGGCTGTTTCTTTATTATTTGTCACTTTATAATTCCTACTCTGGGGTCAGGGAGCTATCTCAGTGGGTAAAATGTACCTGTCACATAAGCCTACAACATGAATTGGATCCCTGGAAGCCACATAAAGCTGAAAGGAGAGAAATAACCCCTTACAGTTGTCCTCTGACCTTCACAGGCACTCTATGGCACACACGCTTACACACGTTATGCACATAGAGTATCAATGTTAGTAACAACAGCAACACCCACCCTTACCGTCAGCTGTATCATTTCACTGTAGAAGTTGACCAGTGTTGGGTTTTTATTCTTAGGAACTTGGTTGAGACAATTCTGTAGACTTTTTCTTCTCCTTTCTTTTATTTCTTATCTGATTGTATTCTTTCATCTTTTTAGTGTGCAGTACTATTTTAATCATTGTTATATTGATTGTAACTACTCCAATTGTCAGCTTTTAACAACCAACATGGCTATTTCTCCCAGTAATGCTTTGCTTCACATGAGCAGAGTTAATTGCTCTGGTATTGCACCTTTCCTTAGTCGGGTCAATCCCACCTGAGCTGAAATGCTTTTTCTCTCCTTTGAATCGTGGTTCTAAAAAAGACACCTCTTTATTTTCCACTGCCTTTGGTCTGGACAAGGGGTCCTTGATTGTCATGGGCACTTAAAACAGTTTTCTCAATTCTCCGGGTGAAGTGAATAGTGTGCATATTACACCGTTAATTTTCTTTGCGATTCAATTTTCTTCTTAGCCAGCACCAACCACTATAAGTTTCCTGAAGCCTTTGTCCTAGCAAAAGCTCTGGGGTGATTCCTAATGAGAACTGTTTTGTCTGACTTCTCTTGGGAGGACCTGAAAAGTTTATCCATTGCAGATAAGGCAGTGAGTTTATTGGAGTTACTTAGGAGAGTATGGATGATTCAAAGGCAGCACTGTATTATGTAAAAGCCCATTGCAGCATGGCTAATTGCTCACCAAACTGCATCCCTGGAGTACTCTGCCCAACTTGCAGTCAGCTCCACTATAGAGTCTCCAGGAATGCTGACTGTTCAAATAACCTGGGGGAAGGACCTGTGGATCTTTCCGTGTTTCCTGAGAATGGTAAGTTTTGTTAGCTTCCTGATCTGAACTAACTTCTTGCTCCTAGAAATAACTATTTCAATTTTGAGGAAAAAATCTGTCTAATAGCAGTCTTACCATAATTTTAACAAAAGTGACTAAAATCAAGTTATCTCAAACATCCTGATTTCTCTTTGCAGAATATTTATGAACTCCTGATATATTCTCTTTCTCCATTTTTTCCTGTATGTTCAGGTAAGCTAGGGCAAGTTGGATAGTGAAGTATATATCTATGAAGATATATTTTTCTTGTTTTGGATGATGGCATTAAAGTTTAGAGCTTAAGATTGCATGCTACTCTCTCATAAAGAAAGATTTCACATTCCTGGGAAAGTTTTTTTTTTTTCTAGTAATTAAATTCTAGAAGAAATGTATTCTGCAGTCCAATTTCTTTAAGAAAGATTTACTTTTATTATTTTTAATTATATGAAGGTATGAATTTCTGCACATGTGTAGATGGCCTCACAGACCAGAGACACTGGCTGCCCTTGAGCTGGAGTCATAGCTGGTTGTGGGCTGCCTCACTTGGGTGATGAAAACCAAACTCATGTCTTCTGGCAGAGCATCAGACCTTCTTAACTCTTGAGCTTTCCCTCCAACCCTATGTATCCCTGTTGCTTTCCACTGATTTATTGTTATTATTTTTTATTTTCAAAATCAAACAGATATTAAAAAGGCAAACCAAGGACTAGAGATCAGAGTCCCAGTTTACTATGATAGGCAGGATGACTGTTTTATTTTCTGCTATGGCAGATGGTCAACAGTTGTCTTCATGCTGTTAGTTTACTCATGGAGGGACTGAGGTTCTCAGAGGGGACCATTCTGATATTTCAATTCTGTAAGTTCTTAAGTGGTTACTCTCTAAATTGCATTCAATTGCATGTGAATTCTTATCCAAACATGAGGTAAACGTCTCCATACAGAGGATATAACATCTAATAAGCAATTAATGTGGGTCTTCTCATTCAATGGGAAATAATATTGTAAAACTAGACAAAAAATAAAAAACATTTATTTCCTCAGGAAATAAATTTTATCAGTCATGTTCTACTTATTCATAATTCATTTTATAATTATCAGTCATGTTCTACTTATTCATAATATGGAATCTCCCAATATGTCTCTTTGTTTCTTGTTGCTGACAAAAAATAAAACAACAAAACTTGAGGGTTAAAGGTTTCATTAGGCTCATAGTTATATAGATATAACCCATCCCATCAGAAGAGGCATGGCAACAGCATCATGAGGCAGCCCATCACAGGATGTCTGCTATCAAGAGTCATAGGGAAAGCTTGTTTATTCTTCTCTTTAATCCAGTTCAGGATTCTCTGACAATGAGAGAGCGCTATGTACATTCATGCTTCATCTTCCTCAGTCACATATGTATCTCTGGGTGTACAGTAACATATTGTTCAGATGTGCATCTCCTAGGACAATGAAGTTTAAAACTATCTGTTAATAACTCGATACCTTGTTTAACAGATACATTCATTATTTTATCCCTATTGGTTAGTATTGCCACAACTTCTGTATATTTTTGTCCACATCTCTTGTCTCAATAAGACAACTTATTCTGGAGCTGTTTTGAGTGACCATGGCCTAGGAATATATTTAGCTTACCCCAAATTCCATGTTCTAACATGGAAGCAGTTTTGTGAGGTTTTTATGGTTTTACAAAACAAAGAAAGTTATAAGTCACAGATAGTTTAAACTATATTGGTGGTTGCATCAGAAATTCAGGTACAGCCAGAAGTGGGGGAACTCCTCTATAGACCCAAGATGCTATCTGAGCTTTTAGGTTGGTGGAGGCAAATGGTCTGCTACTTAATAGATTCCAAAAGGTTCTAATTTATTAGTCACAGAATGCTAATTCAGACACAGAACCAGGCAAAGGATGGTTGTTCTGGAGGGCTAGACTAGCCCAAGATAATGTAGTTAGCCTCTGGACTTGCAACATTCCAATCTCTCTTTAGCACTGAAGTTCTAATCAGCTTATTTGTCAGCAGAAACAACCTCCTTCAGAAGATTTTGTTGATACCTTTTATTTTGATTTTTCTGCTGTTGAAATATATGATCAGCATCACTGAGTGATTCTGAAATGTCCAGATTTTATATTTTAGACAAGTATATGAATGTTTCTAAAAGTTATCATTAATGTTTCAAGAACTATGTAAACTTACTGTAGCTTGAAAACTCTTAATAACAAACACAAGTCTATTTTGATACTGTTTGATGTACAGAGAACTAAATTTTTGTGCCTGAAGTCTTTTTGTTATTAGACTTTAGTGAAATTGGAACTCTGATCCATTTTGTTTTCTTAGGGATCCTATACAACCTAATATATTGTTGTAGGAAAAATATGAAATATGTACCTATTTAAAACGCTTCACTAAAAATATTAGAGTTTTTCAACATTCAATTTTAAATTTTGTGTTTAGCAACAGAAGAAACCAAAAGCCAATCACAATGCAGTCACTTTTGAGCTTTTTACACCACTATAAAAGACAAGCATTTGAATTTTATCGCTGATGTGTGGAATTTCTTACTATTTTAAAGCCTCAAGTACAGTAGTCCCTTTCATCCATACTTACTTCCTACAGAGCTAATGGCACCAGACTGTACATTTCTCTTTTTATTATGAAATGCACAGCTTTGTTAACTAGGATTTTAATGTGTCCAACTAAACAGGAATATGTGACATAACATAAATACCATATCTTCTCTGTGCCAATACTTACATACTTTCAATTTTGTTGGTTTCTTTAAAAAAAAGTATAATTAAGTCCCAACAACCATTACAATATTTTCCACATTAACCAATTTCTAGCACTGGGAACCTGCTTGTGTACCATTCTGTGAACAAAGTTTCAGGTCTGTATCTTCAAGAGGGAATGTCTCTCTCTTCCTATCTGCAAACTCTTCTACTTCTTGTTGGTATGGTTTTGCTCCACACAGCATGAAGCATTCCTTCTGCAACTGTCTTATTTCACTTAGAGCAATGTCCTTAATGCTGAGCTGAGGTTCAGAATAAATGCTTGTGGCATCATAAAGGCTTAGTGATGTGATGTTATATATGTAGCATCATCATTTGGAAGATAGTTTCATCAAAATAAAAGGCAGATCTTGGTCACAGAATACCTTTGTCACCTTATCAATAGCCATTATTTATAACAATGGGACATTGTAGTAAACACAAATACCACCAATAAAAATTTCTCTTAGAATACAATATTGTACTACTTTATCAAATTTTATTTCTTGTATTTTGTAAACATTCATTCCAATACAAGGAGAAAACTAAATTCCAAAAATACAACAAGGGAAATAATTTTATTAAAAAAATAACCACTTTGACTTCAGTGTCTCTTCTGTAACATTTTTCTTCCTGTGTTCACACGGAGATTTAGATTTATGATATGAACACATTGTTGTATGCTGGTTTGTTTACATAATATTATTTTCAAGAATGTTTTATGTCTTATCAAACTGTTTGAATATTCATGGGAGCATCCTTTTCAGAATATGTGCAACTTAAATCACTGTTTGATAAACAACCTTTCCCATACAGTTTCACATTTAGTTTAAAAATTTTATTGTCATTACCAGCAGTTTGATATTATCACATTATTTAAATATTTATCTGTCATTCTTTTTGTTTTTGTGGTAAAACACTAAAGGAGAGGGTTATTGAACTTTTGCAGGTTGCAGGCCATCATCAAGAACATCCAAGGAATGCTCTGCTGGGGGAGGGGCATGCAGGAATTGAAGCAGAGATCATGAAAGAGTGTTGCTTACTGTTTCAGTCCCAGGTTCAAAGTCAGCTACCTTTCTTATACACCCCAGACCCACCTGCTCAGTAATGGCACTACCCAAATGTCTGGGACTTCAATATCAATTAGCAATTAAATTCCTCACAGACATGTCCACATGCTAGTCTGATGGAGGCAATTCCTCCATTGAGGTTGCCTCTTTCCTGGTTGTCAGGTTGACATTCAATATGAGCTATGAAAATGTCTCCATAAATTAGTATAAGAGATAAAATCAGCTGGTCAATAGTTGCAATACTTTAGGCTAATATTTATATTGTTATGTGTGTCAAGTGTCCTGATTGTAAAAAATCAAATGAAAAATTTCAAGACTTTTATACACATAATTCATATAATATTTTTACATGGCATAAAAATGCTTCAGAATAGGAGGAGAGATGGCTCAATTATTTAGATTACATACTTCTTTTGCAGAGGACCTGTATTTGGTTCTTACAACCCACATTACTCTAGCTTCAACAGATACCACTCCTCTGGCCTCTGAGGGTACTGACTGTACCCATGTACACACACACACACACACACACACACACACACACACACACACACACACTAAAATGCTTCATAAACTTTGGGCCCTATTCAATTTACTCAACTATAAACTAAAAGACAAGAGGAAGAACATTGTAGTAGCAAATTGTATATACTGTAAAATCTAGGAGACATATGTGAGCAAAAAATTCAATATTTCTCCTTCTGATTCTTGCTAATTTTATGACCTTGACTCTCAATCATTTTCTTGCAGATGATACAATTTCATTCTTCTTTATGGTTTAATAAATATCCATTGCTACATGTGCCACATATTTTGATCCATTCATTTGCTGAACACCTAGGCTTCTACAAACTAAAATCATCTCAAAATGGATCAAAGACCTTAAAGAAAGACAAGCCACTCTGAAACTGCTAAGGAAGTACCTACAGGAAACAGTTTAAGATGAATGCATAAACAAGAACTTTTTGAATCGAACCTCAGGAAATAAGAGCAAGAATTTATAAATAGGATTACATCAAATTAAAAAGATTTTTATTATAAAGGGAAGTAGTTATTTCATTGAAGTGACATCCCACAAAATGAGTAGAAACTTGGTCTGCTACATCTGGTTAGGGTGTAGTAGATGAGTCTTTCAATGGGAGTTTTCTCTATGACTATTCTTCCTCTACCTGATAAAGCCAATGCCAAGAGAGGTGACAACCCTGAAGAGCAAATATGAATCATCCATGGGAGGCTGGGAAGTGACAGGTTCCCTGGGTCAAGAATTAGTGATAGCAGAAGAGCCAGGGAGCATTTCTATTTTTAAGTCCTGTTATGTACTGACCACAAGATATCTATCTACCCAGATTAGAACTGAGTTATTGACATGAGGGTTCCCTGCTGTCTTTCCTCTGATAAAATTTACTATGACATAAAATTGTTTTCAGGCTACAGCTCTAGACTGACTTTGAACAGGCCTTGTGTACCAGCCCCAGCCTCTGAGCCCATGTTTACAGTGGTCTGTTTAGTCTTGAAAACAGTATTTCCTAGTGGCCATCTACTCAGAAGCTTACAGTCTTCTGTGTCTTTGGAGGAGAAGGCTACTTATGCTCCAGGAGAAGGCTCACACTCATGCATATATATACTGGCAGCCTATGGAGACTTATGTAATTGTAATGTATGAATTTGTGGGGGGAAGAAGTGGAGGAGATAGAAAAGGAATTGGAGGGGAGGAAATGGGGATGGATTTGACAAAATACATTATATGTGTGGGTATTAAGTTCTCAAACAATGAAAAAAATACTGCTCCAAATATATAATGTGTATTTTTCAAAGTACTTACTTGAATGTACTAAATGTGTACTCTGTAGACATATATTTAGACACAGTATTTCTATACTACAATATGAGAATGGGAGAAAGAAAAACACATGTGAACAAAATCATAAACACAAGGAAAACATTTTGAAAGCTTTTGACTACATAAATGAATGTGTCATGAAACACAAAATCAAATTCCACAGACTTAGTAAAATTGCACAAATTTATAGTCAGGAAGAAAACTTAGCAAGACAGTCAGCTATCCTACCTTTAAATGTGGAGTCATTTGTAAGAGTTAATTCATCTCAGGATTCTGAAGCTCAGGTATCTTGAGTCCTATCTATACTTTCATGGACAGAGGGGCACGTGGCTTTTCAATCACTTTCTATCCTGTCTTTTATAGTTGTTGACTTTTTAACCTTCTTAAACCTTGTCCACATTGCAATGCTCTGACCCTTCTTAGGCATTCTCTGTTCCTCTGCTTAGCAAAGTAATGGTTGTTAATTACAGAAGCCCAATTAATCTAGAATACAGAACTAAATCTAAGAAGCCCAGGAGGGGAATAACTGTATTTGTGAAAGAGAAATTAGTTACCCCATAGTTTCATTTTAATCAGAAAAAAATTTAATTGATTCCTTCCAATAATGATAGCTTTCAGAGAACTCTGACACTCACTACTTGGTTGAATAAACATTTTGCTATCAGATGTGTTTCCTCATCAAGTGTAAAAAGAGAAAGGTTACTGACATAGTACATAATCTTGAGCTTTCCTTCTTTCTAAGCATATTCCAGCCATGTCTCTTGTTTGACAAATTCATCAGCGCTTCCTGGATTGACAAATGTTCATGCATTAGTTCAATCACATTTCTATTTGAAAATTTCTACACACAGATCCAGCTTTATGTCTTATTACAATGCAAGTCCATCCAATCATCAGAGTAATTCACTGATGATGGGTCAAGCTAGGTCCTAGTCAAGAGTTAGATTTATGATCTATTTTGATTGTCTCCTTGTTACCTGAGTTCTTTAGAATAATCCAGAAACTCAGCTCCAGGGATTCAATACAGTATCTGCTTTACCCAAAGAGAAGATCTTTTTTAGGCAAACTATTTTCATTATAGCTTTTCTTAAACTATGTTCTATGTAGACAACTCAACTTTAATTAATGTAATTTAAGTTAGTTAAAGTCAATTGAGTATCACTTTAGTTATTTCTATTCCTGTCAGACAAATGGTAATGAGCGCCTACTGTGCCTGACACAAGAATAAAATAAATACAAATAGGTAAACAAAGTTGCTAAAAGAAGTAATCCCCTTAAGAAATACAATTCAGCACTGGCGTGCTAGTGAGCAAGGCCTTTAGGGAAGTATATTATTGGATTCTACTTGGTTTTGGAGCAAAGTTTAGAAGACTTAGAGATGGGCCCATCAGCAGAGTATAATTTTACCCCATTCCCCCAAAAATGGGAGGACTGGTAGTAGAAATAGTCATTCTCAAAATGGTATTCTCTGCTGAGATGAATGCATGTTACTTCTTAGCCAGTGGGATTTAAATGGAGCCCTTGAAGACCTTAGTTTCCCTGAGGAATCCTGAGGTTACCAACAGGGCATCATCTAAAGAAAAACATAGTTAAAGAGAGGTTTGAAGACTGAACATGGCTGGTGAAGTTGCTACTTTACTTTTAAAAACGATCTCCTTAATCTCAGATTTCAAATCTCTGGCTGATCTTCACCCCAATAAAAGAGTCGCCTTTCTCTGAACCTGCACTGTTTTGCATTATGTTCACACTTATTTCCCTTTATTGCTTCTAGTATTTGCCTTCCTCCCTGAGATCTGACCTAATCTTCCCTCTATTGCCTAGTTCATGGGATTCTCCAGCTTCAGACACTGTTCCTGTGGTTCATTAGTCATCTGCTTATGTCAGGTGTGAGTGCTCTCAAGTGTGGATGTGATTAGGAGTAAGAATGCACTGACAGTGTTTAAGAAGTGTGTGCATAAGATGCTGTCTTTTGGAAATACTGGCCTAGACAATTGTGGAAATTTTGATATTCTTATTATTTGAACATCTCTCATATTTTTTGTTCCTATCATTGTCTATAACAAAAATCATGGAGCCTTTAACAATATAACAACACAGGTCGCATCTTAGCAGCTGCAAGAGTGACTGAATAAAGTCTGCCTTCCCCACCAATGGGTAGCCATATGAGTGAGAAAATAACCTTCTTTGACTTAAGGTACAAGACAATGACTTTCATAGAAGTCAGCATTACACATGGCTATATTCTGAAGATAGACATCTTTGAGATTTTGCAACAAATTTTTTTAAATAATACAATGAAAGTCTTTAATATTTCTAGAGAAAAAGCTGTTACCAAAGAAATACAAATACTCATGTTGCACTTAATAAAGGGGTTTAACATAAATTAAATAGTAAGTTACAGACAGTGTATTGTTTGATTTGTTGAACTGGTACTGGTGTTAACAAACCTCAACCTAGGCCTAGGAACAGGGTTTTGCAGAAAAAGGAAACTGCAGTTTCTGAGCAGAGGAAACTGCAACTTCTGGTAGCAAGACCCACAGTAAAATAGAGAAACGTCCCTGGAGATCATAAGTAGAATAAGAATATAGGCTAATGGACAAAACTTTTAAGTGAATACAAAGTATAGAATATTTATACTTCATCGTGCTTTTTTGTTGTTGTTTCTAGTGGTCATTATTCTTTCCAGTTAATCTGAATATTGACTTGCAATTATTTTTTGCTTCAGCCTTTAGGACATACTTTTCATTTCATGTAGTGTAGATCTATTGACAGAACATTCTATCAACTTGTGTATCTGAAAGTGGAATTCAGATAAATTATTAATATTTTGTTGTACATAGTTTTTGATTCACAACTGTTGCTTTCTACTTTAACTTTTTAAAATGCTTTCCTAGGGACTGTAGAGGTGGCTCAGTGGCCAAAATAATGCACTGCTCTTGCAGAAGACCAGAGTTTGGTTGCCAGCACCTATACTGTTTGACTTACCATCAGGTGTAAGTCCAGATCCAAGGACAGAGACACATCTCCAGACACATAATGAAAATACATCTTTAAAAAGACAACAATAAAAACAGCAACAAAATAAAGTTGTTTTCTGTAACATTCTTGTGTTTTAACTAAGATATCATTGAATACTTATCATTGCTTCACCTGCATATTTTATGTTTCTAGGTACTTTCAATAGCCTTAAAAATAGTCTTTATTTAAGCAATTAAAAGATACAATGCATGGGCCTGTTTTTCATTTTATTTATCCCACTTGGTAACTGATGGGCTTTGTATTGTCTGTTTCTATATTTGGAAGTTTGAACCAATTAAAAATATGAATGTTTTTCTATACATCATTTTGATTGTGTGTGTGTGTGTGTGTGTGTGTGTGTGTGTGTGTGTGTGTGTGTGTGTGCACGCACGTGCGCACGCATGGTTGTTTGCATGACTAAGAGAGAGATACTCAGCAGCCCAGATATTCTTGACACTATATACCCCAGCCTGGCCTTAAATTTACAGAGAATCTTACTACCTAGTCATTATAATTGTGTGCATCTGTGTGGTGTGTGCATGTCACACACCACATTGGTACCTGTGAAGGCTAGAGGCATTGGACTACCTGGAGGTGAAGTTGTAAGCAAATTGGAACTGTCTTGGGTGTTGGGAAATAAACTTGGGTTCTCTGCAAGAACAATCTGTGCCCTTAACCTCTGAATCATCTCTTAAGCTCCTGTAATAATTTTTAAAGGGTTCTACTCTAAAGTGAAGCAAATAAAATACTAGCTAGCTCTCTGAATATTAGCCACAATTTGATTTTCATCTCACCACCCACCCCATCCCCTCATTTTAACCCTCCTCATGATGGTCTGTAACTCCTGTGGCATCATTAGAGTTCAGCTTTCTAGTTCAAGCAATAAATTTACTAGTTTGAAAAAAAATGAACTTTTTCATTTTCAAAATTCTATTGAAGTTCACATTTTTAATGGATAAATTATGAAGTTGGTTCTTTCCAAGGATCACATGAACATTGTTAAAGCAATAAATTGTGTTGTTGTGAAGAACATAGAGGTTGTTCTTTTTAGGAACAGATGTTGCATTTAAAAATAACATTGTAGTCTACCTGAGCATCAGTTTTTCTTATATTTTGTCCTAAGAAGTGGACTTTGTCAATTTCTGTTACTCTAGTGGTTTTTCCTTGTACATAAATCTTTTCAAATGTTCAGGACTGTGAGGTTTTCCAAACAAATTGCCAAATGAAACATGTTCGTTATGCTTTAATTAAGGCTGATGACAAAATATTCCTTTTAACTTCCCACTTCAGGGAAGTTTATGCCCTGCTGAATGTGTATTTATCTCTCTACCCTTGAAGAACTTCTATCATGTGATCTCACAGGACACTTAAAAAAAAAAAAAGGTGAAATGGTGAAATTCTTTGACTATGGTTTTGTTCCAGTTTCCTTTTCTCCTTTTCTCTTGTAAAATAGCATTCTGAGACAATGCAAGTAAGAGAGGAAATGTTTATCTCCCTTATATTTTCGGGTCACAATCCATCATTTAGGGGAGTTGGGGTAGGGTTTAAAGGCAGGAACTGTGGAGAAGTTGCTTGCTGACTCACTCTTTCACTTGCTATTGCTCTCTTGCTTCCTCACAAGCTCATACCTAGTTAGCATTTTTCTCCAATTCAGGATCACCTGCCCAATGCTTGGTGGGCTGGGCCATCCTACATCAAGATAAACCCTCCAGAGCTTGGCTCCAGACTAAACTTTGTAGGCAGTTCCTAGAGGTGAGGCTGTCTCCTCTGATGACTCTTTCATAACAATCAGACAGTGAAAGGTCACCAGGACACGAGCTGAACACAAGTTTTTCACATGTGTTTCCTGAACTCACAGTTGAAGTAATCAATAGAAATGTTTACATTTGTAATATGACTTTGGGCGACACTGAAGCCAGAGTTTGCATGCTGGCCTTCTCTTCCTGTTTGACTGCACATCAGCCACAGTTTGCTCTACTTATGACCACATGTATGTAAATACTGCCTTGGTGGTAACTTTAAGAAAAATGGTTTTTAAGATTGAAATATCTTCTATTCACAATCACTTGGGATTATTGCTTCACGTTCCTATGTGACTTTACATTCTTTCTCTTGGACTCAACGTGATGTAGAGGAAAACAGACAGGAAAAGGCCCAGAAGGGCTTAAGGAAACTTCATGATTTATCAGGAAGCTCCTAGGGGGAGGAGGCAAGGTAACAGGAAGGATTTCAATTCAGGGAGAGAAGTAAATGTTGTAGTAACTAGAGAGTTGCCCACAAGATGGACCCAGAGGAAGTAACAGGCTCCAGAAGCCAGAAGAGAGGACACTTACTCAGTAGGAGAGGAGGGAATGGATGGATACAGCAGGCAGGGGAAGAAGTGGTTGAAGAGATAGACTCTAGAATTTGGAATTAAATATGTTGGTGGTAGAGACCAGCAGAAAAAAATGCTCCATATACACTTTAAGAGAGTCAAATCAGTAACCTGAGTCAGTTTGAAATGATGAAGCATGGGTATGGCTGAAGGGTAGGTATAGCATCCTCCATTAATGCTACCTGAAGAGAGAGAACTCTGAAAGGGGTACTGTTTGGGGACCTGTGTATTTTAGAACATTGGATAGGTGTTAGTATTGGGTGACTCAAAGCTTTATCTCTTTTTATTCGTGTATAAGAAGTTCAGCTAAAGCCAGAGCATGTTTCTCCTTTTCTGTAACCTGGAGACAGAAGGGGTGTATTACGTCCAGCAGATATAGAGCTGGAGCCTGGAGGAGGGCCTGTTGAAATAAAAAAAAAAAAGGGTGAAACCTTATATCCCCCAGCTGGACAGAAATTTTAATAAGGTAGAGATATTTGCCTGACTAATTTTCAGGAATGGACTAAAAAGCAAAAGATCAGCTATGTATTGTGTAAGATTGGATTTGTAAGAGACAGAAAGAAGTCAGAGGCTAGATCCTGGTCAAATAGATGTAGGATATCCCAGGATTCCTGGGGTAGGAAAGTTCAGGATAATTTGGTGGAACGATGAGTATCTTGGTCAGTTCAAGTAAAGGCAAAGATATTTTGTGACTGGGGATCAAGAGGTATGGAAAAGAAATCACTCTTGAGGTTTAGGATGGAGGAATGTGAGGTCTCTGAATGAATAATAGAGAGGAGTGTATAGGCACTGGGTATTATGGAGTAAAGGGAACAACTGTTTATCTTATAAGTCAGAGATCCTGAACCAAGTAGATTTCTGAAACTCAGTTAGGACTAAGTAGGTGGCCCCAGTGTTCAGAAGGAGGTAGATAGATTACCCTGATACTGTGATGTATTTTCATGGTTTCCGGTCAAAGACCAATGGTCTGGTCAAGGAAGCCTGAACCCTCTGTCATTCATAGTTAGCCCAAGGAAGTCAGCTAAAGGAGCATTTGGGTTTGATTCCCCCATAACACAAAGGACAGGAGGGAGAGAAGTCAACACCTAAATGCCCTTCTTGAAGGCACTTTGAACATGGTCCAGGTGGTTTACAAGGATTTGAACAGGCCTGAATTTGATGATCCTCCAGCCTACATTTTAATTAGGAACCAGGAGGCTCTTGGGCTGTGGGATTCCAGAAAGCCTGGGTAGCTGATATGCTTAGATAGAAGGCCTTCATTAGCAGTGAGTATTTTTACTTTCATGTTTTTTTAATCTCTCTCATGGTACAACTTGAAGGCCATGGCCAGACTTCTACCTACAGAGTCAAGGGTAATTTCTCTAGACATTTAAATTTGATCCTAGTATCATCGAAGCTCTGGGAGAAGAAATAAGTCATAAGGAGCTGGTTTCCCCCTGTGGTCTTAGGATTCAGGCTGATATACTATAAGAGGGCCTTTGTGAGTCAGTCTAAGAATTGAATCAGTTTTTCATGTTTTTCCTGGATAACCTCTTGGATCTTTTCATAATTTATCACTTTAAGGGTGGTCTTGTGAGTACCAGACAGGAAGCAAGTTATGAATTGATCATTAGAAAGAATGTGCCTGGAGTTATTGCAATTCTATTTAGAGTCCTGGTTGGGACTGCCTCAGCCCTGACTGGGTGGGCGGCCTGTCACTGAGGAGGGAGAACTGGAAACCAGAGGGGAAGAGAAGGAACTGTGGAGTTGAGGCCGACATGGGGAACTCTTGCTAGTGTGATCCAAAGTTGGGAAAGAATCATCTGGTTTGGTCCTCACAATAAGGAGGAGATGTTTTTTCATTGGTTGTCTTATACCATGTGGTCACTTTTAATCAAGATGGGAGTAAAGTCACATGGCAAAATCTATCCTTTCCAAACTTAGCAAAAATGACTGCCAGCCACATGGCTGCCTACATTACAATTGGGCAGGGGGAGCAGGAAGGTGGCAAGAAGTCACGTTAAGGTTACCTATGAATAGATTTTTTAACTATAAAGCCCAGGGTTCTGAGCACCCCCCATTTTACAGATTTTACAGGGTTTTAATAATATACAATATGTTTACAAATCTTGAGTTACAAGAAGTTTACACAATAATTTTCCAATCTTTAGATAAGATTTATACATACATCAGCGAAAGTTTTAGAAAGTAAAACAAAAACCAAAAGAATATGAGATGAGTATCAATTGTTGCCACTGGGAGTAGTGTGTCTTTTTATTTTGTTTTGCTCTTTTTTCTGTGTCACACAGTGAGGTGGCTCACATGATATGGAACAGAGATTTCAAAATAAACTTTGTGGAAGCATGCTTGGATCTAGAGAAGGGAGATCCATACCCCAACTCCAGAACCAACTTTTAAATGAAATGGTACAGCATAAACAACAGTCTAATGCCATCCATAGCTAAAGACACCAAAAAAAAAAAAAACATAAAATTCCTGTAAATTGCATCCAATACACTGAAAACAAAGAAGGTTTAGATACAGGAAAAAGTTTTTTGAGCTCTTGTTATAGACAGAGAGCATGACACCAGCCAGTGAAGAATGGCTATAGGGTGTGTGCACACTTAAATTGGCCTATTCCTTTGTTTTCTCCCCCTCATGCTAGGTCCAGCCCTTTGCTCCCACTTTGCAATAGAGTCACAGTTCCATCAACTGGTAACTTAAAAGACAGGACATTTACACCATGGGTGATAGCAGAGAACAGGCACAACTATTCAGAGCTGGAGAGAAGAAAATTTAAATAGAGAATGGGGAATCAATTTCTACTTCCCTGGTTGCTCACAGTATTTGTAAAGGTCACAAGTAATATTAGGATCTAAGGAGATATTAGATGGCCTTTTGAATGGATAATCTAAGGAGGAATGGAGCTAATTTTAATTGCAAAAGTCAATAATTTAGGGCCCTTCAGTTAGGGTGCCAGGTGTAGAGGCTGGAGGTTTTCTAAGAGGCATCCTAGGGGGTGATGAGAAGGTAAGGAAGACATGGATGAGAGAAAAGAAAAATACCACTGCAGCGTATAGTTGTGGGCATCCCCAGGATTCAGGGAAGACCAAACAAGGACAAAGTCATTCATTGGATTATCACCAGGCTCAATGTGGGTCAGGGGCTTAACCTGACTAATCTAGATGAGAGACTCAGGGCCAGGTACCAGGGCTAGATGCCTGAAGGTGAGAATGAAAACTGAAAAGTGGTCTCATTCACAGGAAAACTTGGAGAACAGAGTTCTCCATGAAAGCCATAAGAACCTGAAGGGAAGGTGGGAAAAGGGGACAAGAGGGGGTCCAATAGCCTGGTTTGGCTCAAGGAAACCACAGGATTGCAGTTCTAAGGGTGAGGGGATGGGGTCAGTTGAAGAGGGCCAGTCATAGCCTTGAAGAGCCAGGCTGGTGGTATTTCAATGGTTGCTTCCTCAGACTCAGAGAAATGTTTACAACAACCAAAGGGGCAACTTACCTAATTGTCACTGGTGGATGGGGTTCTGAGTAATTGGTGAACATAAGGTGAGTCTGTTGTGGGCAGACTATAGGTAAAGAATAGTGTTCCAGTGCACCTTAGGCCCCCAAGGGTGAACACAGGCACTGGGAGATCCTATCTGGGTTTTGGCACCAAATGTAACTGTTATAGCACAGATGGAAAGGTATCTTGGCAGTCAAGAGTCAAGGAAGACCAGGAAATCATACCACACAAAAAACCTTCCACAAAAGATTTATTGAGAAGGAAAAAGCCAGGAGGGTGGCTTCCTTCTGCTTGGGTGAGAAACAGCAGGGAGCTGAATAGAAGGCAGGGTTTATGTAGAATTTCTTGGGGCATTGTGGAACTTTTCAGGATGAAGCTTTCTAGGGTGGGGATTGATGGGATTTCAAGTCCATGGCTTTATGTTTTACTCTGTAGCATGAGGCCTAGGTCCAGCCATTAGAGCAATTAGAGTGTTCTGTGTATATAACCTCAGGGGAGGCTCCTGGCCACTCGTGTGCATCAATAGGTTTTACAGGAGGGGTATTTTTAAGGGTTTGCAGAGAGGAAAGGGAAGGGATAAATGTAATTATATTCTAATCTCAAAAATGAAGTAATAAAAATACTCCTTGTCATAATCTTGAAAAAAATAACTGCCATTATGACAGAGAATTGAGGGAATATGAACCCATGTCTACACTCCCCAAGAATTGAGCCTTTTATAGCCTATGCCATTGTGAACTGTCATATGTTCTAGACTTTCTCTGAGGACATTCTGTAAATTTTCAGGCACAGAGGGCATGCAGTGGTAAAGGTAAAGTATGGTTGAATCTCCTTTAACTTCACTAATATGTGCTTCCTACTTTCCTTGAAATATAGGGAAACTAAGCTATGCCCTTCTAAATTCCATTATTGCTTTTAGACAAGTGTGAATGACTTTTAAAGACTGCTATTCAAGCATCCAGTATACTGTGACCTGATAGTACTCCACAATGACATCCATCACTGCTCACCAGCAGAGTTGATTATTACATGTTTGTTGTCAGATACCCCTAGTCTTAGTGCCTTACATTAGTTTCCCTAAGTGGGAATACACACACACACACACACACACACACACACACACACACACACACACACACACACGCACACAATGACATGTGTCTCAGTGATAGTTGCAGCATCTGTGGAAGCCATGCTTTATGTGAGGATAGGATAGCATGATTTCAACTCTCCAAAGTCCAGCACATTAGATTTGTGGATATTGTATTCAGGGTCACTTGACTCTAAAGTTATACAATCTATTTTAATTCAATCTTATTAGAATTGTCTCCACCTCCCTAGCCCCTGCAGTACCTTCTGGCTGTAGGGTTGACAGGTTTCATTTCATGGGGGTGCAAAATGTTTATGTTGGAGTGATTGCCTACCCTTTCTTTCAAAGTTCCCTTGATGCTAAGTCCTACTTAACAGTTTACTTTTTCATCTTTCTAAAAATGATATTACTTTTCCTGGATAGACATGGGTGAGAATATTTAAAATTTTATACTTTCCTTTTTGTAAAACTACAAACCATCTTTTTTGACTCATTTTCTCTGTGAATATGTATGTGGTGCCAAAAATTATATTTAAATCACTTGCTTATTGAAGTAGGTACAGCAATTTCCATGCTTTCAACTGGAAGGCGTTTTGAGTTAGTGTAAAGGGTTTAAAAGCAGTGGCAATGCTTTTTCCTCCACAGCCTCGCTCTCAGTTGCTGCCTCAGAATTTGAAAATCACCTTCCTTCTGATGTGGAAAGGCAGAGACTGGGTCCTCCACTGACTTATGCTTGAATTGAGAATGGAGGTGGGGTAATTTGTGCCTTTTCTTCTCTCTTAAAGATAACTGCTATTTTCACTACAGAAGGGGAAAAGGGTTTTACGGAACATTTTTATGTTGAAGGAAAAGAGTTTAGCTGCCTTTCTGAATTGAAAGCTCTAATTAGATTCTCCTTTATTGCAAGGTCTAGGCTTCACGGTGCATAACCATTAAAGCAGGGATGGCTTTGAAAGGGGAAGCCATGAGTTGTTTAAATAGAAGCATCTTAAGTATCTAACCAGGAAATGAAAATCCAAGGCAGCATGTAAGCTAGGGATTTTCTAATCAGTTTGCAAAGCAACCATTCACACTTGTCCCCACTCAATAAAAGATCCATTCTGGTAAGGAAGTGGTGATAAAGATAAACTGTGGCCTAAAAGATAGCAGAGGAATCTTATTTCAAACTGAAGCAAGCCAGAAACAGAACAAATATCACACATTTTCGCTCATGTGTAGAATGTGTGTGTGTGTGTGTGTGTGTGTGTGTGTGTGTGTGTGTGTGTGTGTGTAGAGAGAGAGAGAGAGAGAGAGAGAGAGAGAGAGAGAGAGAGAGAGAGAGAGAGAATGAATAATTCTCATTAGTGGGATGACCAAAAATTAATTTTAAAATCTATAAAAACAAAAACAAAGAATTATAGTTTTATTGGTGAACAGAGAATATGATATCTTGTGTGTGACTTCCCACATTTTATTATAGATGTAAAAATTGGAATGTCGTGTTCACTTTCAATTTTCTAGTTTTTCAGGATGGGCTAAACAGAAATGTTTTGTTTACCATTGTTGAGAGATGCTGATCAGTGCATCCTTTTGCTCTCATTACATTCCAGGTACCCTTAATTCTTCATTCTTTTACTTTTTTGGTGGAGAGTGAGGGGTTGAGATAGGGTTTGTTTGCGTAGCTTTGAAGCCTGTCCTGGAACAAGCTCTTGTAGACCTGGCTGGTCTCAAACTCATAGTGATCCACCTGTCTCTGCCTCCTGAGTGCTAGGATTAAAGGCAAGTGCTACCACCTCCCAGTTGTTCTATATGTTTGAGTGTGTGTGGTATGTATGTATATTTGTACATTCTCATACGAGAGGGTTGTGCTTGCAGATGTGCACAAGTGAGGAAGTCAGAGATCAACAATGAATTTCTTTCTTGATGTCTTTCTACCTTACATATTGAAATAGTTTTCTACTGAACCCAGAACTCATGCATTTGGCTAAGCTGGCAGGTCACCTCACCAAAGATTCTTCTGTCTCTACCCTTCTAATGTTCCCCAATGTTTTATGGGTGGCTGAGATCAGAACTCAACTCCTAATGCTTGTGTACTTTACCAATTGAACTTCTTCTAGCCTCAGGCTTCAACTCCTGAAGTCTCTTGTCACTTGGGACTTTGTTGATACAAATGAAACTCCCGTTCTCAATTCATTTGAATTCCCTTAGTCAGCATAGTTGCCTGTCAGCAGGTTAAACTCGGGGGGAAATTAATTTCTCAGCTGTGAGGTCAGGAGTCTAGAATGTGTTTTCCTAGGCATCAATTTTGCTATTGGAGGCCTTGGATTCCCCAGCTTAGAAAGTTTGGAAATTCTCTTGTATTGTATGTTTGTATCCTCCTATTTTATAGTCTCATGCATTTTTATTGTGACTCCGATGGTTCCAAAGATCAGGATGTGTGAGAAAATCTGGGTTCCAGTTTCTATGCACTGTTAAACAACATTAGAGATCATTAACCTTTTTC
Organism: Cricetiscus sungorus; assembly: GCA_030556225.1. Lineage (NCBI taxonomy): Eukaryota > Metazoa > Chordata > Mammalia > Rodentia > Cricetidae > Cricetiscus > Cricetiscus sungorus. Next base: position 4,146,380 of record JANBXA010000392.1, on the reverse strand, counting down.
TTCTGAGGTTTCCAAAGGAACCAAACCAAAGGATGCTTTCAATGAGCCGAATAAGGGGAACTTTCCACTTTGTTGGTGCTTAGAATGTTTGATGTTAAAATAGAAAATTCATCTGGTAATTAAAAAAATTCTTCTAATAGTCAATACATAAATGTATTTACTGATCATAATCCCAGAAAGAATTAGATTTATTATAAAACAAACACAGATGGCTACACTGATAACAATTTTAAAATGTCCCAGAATATTTGAGAGGAATGAGGTTAACACCTGTTAAGCAGCAAATGAGTAGAGTCAAACAGAGTCAAACTGTTTGTATTTTAAACAACAGTATAAGGCTGTAAACTTGCTGTACACACAATTACAAGTTCTCTATAGTCCAGACTGTTAAGGATCATTGTCAATATATTATTATAACTGTTATCTGTGGTGATGCAGTATTATGAAAATATCTCTTACATGCTAAGAAATAGCCTGGATCTTTTTCTGGAGCTTACAGCCAGAGTTAATAACACACTTGAAGTCATTTAGGCCTTAAGGCTGTTATCATAGTGTGTATTCACACTGTTATTTTTAACATGCCTTTAAGGGAACAGTGTAGTAACCAACCTTACTTGCCTTAGATTTCCCATGTAATCAACTTTAACAACCTAATCTAAAGCATAGCTACAATATTAAGTTTTGTACTCTTCCATGGCCCTGATCCAGATAATGTAAAAGTATCATTTGTTGGAAGCAGTAAATACAGAAGTTGAAAGCAACTTTCTAAAATCTATCATTATAGTTGAAAGCAAAATTTATGGATATTGATTGATAATCAATGATTTTTTTGTCTGAATCAGTTGGGATCAGTTGGAATCAGTGCCTTAATCCGTCGTAAAACTCAGTTGAGGATTTAGGTGGAGTATCTTCTTCCTTCTCTATGAGATGTTTTCTGTACTGTTTAATAAAGAGAGAACAATGTCCTTTGTTAGGGTTAGACACACAGACAGAAGACAACACAGCTTTTAGACAGGTTCAGATGCAGATTCATACAATACACAGACACAGGGAGTATGAAGTAGAGATTCGAATCTGGGATCATTCTTGGTAAAATGACACTAAGGAGAAATGCTTTTATTTCTTTTCTTAATATGGTGCTGATGCTTTATTAGTAATTGGTCAGAGTTAATGACTTGTGCCTATGACCTACACAAGCATCTGCATCAAATACCACAATTTCCCCTAATTTTTCCTTTTACTTTACCAGCCTCCCTCTAACATTGAGGGAACCATATTTCCTCTGCTTCTTTCAGAGTGAAAAGTGTTCAGACCTACCTTGTTTTTTACTCCTTCACAGCTTTGAGGTAGGTGTCTAATGGAATGCCCCTCAGGTATTTCTTGCCTGATGTTCTCATGCTTAATTGGTTTGACACTGTGGTAAGGTGTAAGGGCAAGGTCATAGAAACGAGTCCTTCCTTACATACTGTCAGTGGAGCTTGTCATCAATACTCTAGTCTTCATCAGTTGGTGGAAGAGATGCCTGTTAACTTTATCCATGTTGAAAAATTACTTTGATCTCCTTTTTCATGCTGTCCTTTATGGGAGAACTTTCTATGAACAGCAAACATATAGAGAAAAAGATGTGTGCAGCACTTAGAGGGACATTCAGAATGCATTTAGAGCTGCTCTGTATGGGATATTTGTTTATTTTCTTTCACTTATATGTTCTGTATTTAACTTGTTTGTTCTTATTTATGTGTATGTTTACCTATGTGAATGTGTACTACATGTATGTGGACACCCTTAAATGGTAGGTGACAATGTGAGATGCCCCTGGTGCAGGAGTTACAGGTGATTGGGAGTTTCCTGACATACGTTCTGGGAACTGATTTCAGGACCTCTTCAAGAGCAGCAAGCAACCTTAACTGTTGAGCTGTCTCTCTATCACAGATTCATAGATATTTACTAAATAACTTGAGTTTTTACTATAATACTGTGTTATTTATGTTGTGGTGCATTCTAAGTTTCTTACAAACACTCTCCATTGGTTTGTTGAACACCAACTTCACTAGGTGTCCAAAGCTTCAGGCTTCATTTGTGTTTTGTCTGCCCTGTTCTTACAATCATCCATTTCTCCAAGATGCTCTGGTTGTTTTTATTCATTCACTATTTTCACAGTAGAGTTTGATGGATTTTACAACTTCATGGATTCTGGTGTTGGGCCCAATAACATTAAGAATGCTTCTATTGCTCTAAGAATCCTTTGAATGGTATACATTCATATATACCTATTCACATATGTTCACAAACACTGATCAATTTTTATCAATTTTAAATATTTGCTTGAACACATTGGCTTCCTTTATGGACCATTACTCATCTAAGGGTCATTTCTGTCTTTTTGTGGCCCTGTAGCTAATTCCTATGCAAGGTTCCAATCTATTACATTCAATTTATCCATTTGATCATCCATCTTGATTGCTTCCACTCATTGAAAATTATAAATACTCTGAACACATATTTATATTCATTGAGTTGTATTTTTCCCGTGTAAGTACACAGACCCCAAAGTTGTTTTAGCAAATATTTGTAAAGTGGGGTTAGGGAGAAAGTAAATGAGCAATGCATATTGATAATTCCTCTTGGGCCAAGGAGAAAGTATGATTCTAAACACAAGATAGGCAGTACCTGAGGGTCAACACCCAACACTATCATCTGGCCTCCATATGCACATGGAACATACACACACATGAGCACATGTACCTGCATACACATGTACATCTAAATAGACAGAAAAACATGGGGGATAGGGAGAGAGAAGGGGATAAAGAGAGGAGGGAGAAAAGGTAGAGGAGATCTAGAAAAATAATCCCTGTGTTGAATAATTTGACTATTTAGCATTGTAAGAAGTGGAAACTGTACCACTTTCTGAACTGTGGAAAATGTGAATTACCATCTGCAAGGAAGGAGAGTCCCTTCTGTTCCCTTTCTCCAGGATTTGCTATTTTAAGATGCCCCCTAGACTCCACTTGCCCATTTCTGTATGTGCAGAATTGCATTCCATTGTTTTAATGCTTGTTTCCCTATAAAATCTGGATAATCCCTATAAGTTTATCTTCCATTTGCAAGTCTAAAAACACAAAAGTGTCTACAGGTCAATCCCCAAGTTTACCTTTTGTTTTATTTACAAATTGTTAAGCTTTAAAATCCATTATATACTCTGAAATAAGTTCTCTATCAGGCAGATATTTATATGCATATTTCCTCGATGGGCAGCTTGTCCTACTCTCAACTTGGCCATAAATTTCACAGAGTTATAGCTTTTAATTTTAATGAACTACATACCATCATTTGTTTCATAGATCATAGTTTTGACATTACATTTGAAAATCCATCTAGGTCACACCACTTTGCTATATTCTCTTAAAATTTGAAGTTTGCATCCTGCATTTGTGTTTTTGATGAATACAGACTTAATTTTTATTTAAGCTATAAGGTCAATATTTAGAAAGTTTGTTTGTATTTATATTTGCATTTAGACACTAAAATATCCAAACCCCATATGTTGCAAAGCTAACTTCTCGTCCATGGCTGTGTTGTTGTGACTTTCTCAACTCCAGTAGTACATTTCTGAACCATAAATTCTGCTCCTTCCTTGCATCTTTCCATTAATACTATATGATCCTGCTTCAATCAATGTCCTAGCAATGTTAGATCTACAATTGTGTAGGATGTGTCCTCTAACTTTTCCTTTTCTTTTCAGAGGAGCAATGTATCTAGAAGAGAGCATTCTAAGACCTTTGCTTTTCTATGTACTTTTTAAGAATAAGTTTATTAAAAGATGCAAAAAGTAGTTGGGAATGTAGCCCAAAGGCAAAGTGCTGGCTCAGTATGCAGGACATCTTGTCTTGGGTTTAGTTTCCAGGAACGACCAAAGCCCAGTCTCAACCAAATCAAACAAAAGAACAGACCAAAACAAAGCATCTCTATACTTGAAAAAGTTTGTTTAAAAAATGTGAGATCAGGGTTGGCTGTATGGCTCAGAAGATAAAAAGAACTTCCAATGAGCTTGACAACTAGAATTTGATACTGGGAGAGAATCTTCTCTCACAAATTGAACTGTTACCTCAACATGCACACACATACAAATAATGCTCATACAGATAAATAAATGAATGCAAAAAATAAAATAAATAATTTGAGGTCTCATTCCACATAGAGGGAGACTTCTTCAGCCTAGAGACATGGGGGAGGGCCTTGACCCTGCCCCGAATTATATGACAGACTTTGAAGACTCCCCATGGAAGACCTCACCCTCCCTGGGGAGCAGAAACAGGATGGGTTGGGGTTTGGTGGAGGAGATAGGGCGAGGGAACCAGGATTACAAGTAAAACAACCTTGTTTCAAATTTAAATAAAAAAATGAAAAAAGTAATTTGAGGCCATACTGGACTACATAGTAAGATATATCTTAAAATAAAAGAAACATTGTTATTTAAGGAGCATTTAAAAAACCATGTATTGATGTAGAATGTACTTCTGTATGCTATGAATATGTATTGCTTTTATTGGTTAATAAAAAGCTTATTTGGCCAATAGCCAGGCAGATTGGACCAGGCAGGAAATCCAAACAGATTCAATGAGAAAAAAGGCAGAGTCAGGAAGATACCATGTAGCTACTAAAAGTGTAATATGCCAGGATACTACTGGTAAACCATGGCCATGTGGTGATACACAGATTAGTAAAGATGAGTATATTTAATTGTGAGAGTTATTCAGTAATATGCTTCACCCATTGGCCAAGTAATAATAATTAATATTAAACCTCAGACTTATGTTTTGAGAACTGACAGGTGAGAAACCTCCATTTATAATGTATCATATTGAAAAAGGGGAAAGTATTGATTTCTCTTCTCAGTACTTGAATTTTAAAGTATATCAATCTCTGTATCAAGGTGCTTAGAAACAACAGCAGGTTTTCTTTCTATAGCTTAGTATTACAGTTTTTATTTTGATTTATTAAAAGATAATCATATCATGTTGTCCTCCCTCAATTCCCTCCAACTCCTTCCATAGCTCCCTTACCCACCCCCTTGTAAATTCTTAGCCTCTTTTTCTTTAATTATTATTATGGGAGAATAAATATATAAATGCAACCCACTGAGTCCATTTACATACATTGTGTATGTCTTTTCATGGTCAACCATTTGATATTGTGTATCTATTTAGAGGACTAATTCCTGGGAAAGACTAACTCATCCTCTCTCAATAATTGGTAATTGCAAGTAGCTCTTGATGTTGAAATGGGGCCTTTGTGAGATTTATCCCCATATACATTAGCATGTCAATTAGTGTTGTCATTGTCTAGCTCTTGTATTAGCGGCTATATTGTTGAGATTTTTGGGTATAGCTCCCCTGAGATTTCTAGGCAGTAGTTTTGAATTCTTAGTCTTCTAGCTCTCAGCATCTTCCTGTCCCTGTCTCTAAATGTCACCTGGGCTTTAGGTGTAGGAAGTGTGTTGTAGATATGCCAATTAAGACTGGGTACCCTTGGTCAGTTATTCTCAGCATTCTGACCAGTTGTGTTTTTCTGTAATGTTCTCTTTCATGATTTGAATTAAAATGAGTCTCATAGGTTCATATATTCGAATGCTTAGTCCCTAGTTTTTTGAACTATTTTGGGAAGGACTAGGATATCTGGCCTTGTTGTCTTGTTGGAGGAGGTGTCATTGAGGTGGACTTTGAGGATTTAAAATCCCTACTTCCAACTTACAGATAAGTAAGCTCTCACCTAATACCCCAGCACCATTCTTGTCTGCTTGCTGCCATGCTTCCCTCCATAATGGCCATGGGCAGACCTTCTGAAACTATAAGCAAGCCAGAATAAAAATTTTAAGTTGCCCTGTTCATAGTATCTCTTCACAGCAATAGAAATGGAACTGAGGCAGTCTCTAATTCAAAAGGAAGCTTCTTGATGAGGGATAAGTATACGTATTTATAATGCACGTAGGAATTACATTGGTTTGGGGAAGTGGTATTCATTAGTAAGTTGAATGGATCCATGACCTCTCTAGTCAAAGTGTTTGCATCAGTTTCTGTTACCAGACATGGTTTTCTTCATTTTGGGTGAGTCTTAAGTCCAATTAGACAGCTGTTGCTTACTGTAAAGATGTGCATGCCACTCTTGTACCTTTAGGGGTATCTTTTTGTGGTTTGTGGCATCATAATTGAGTAAAACTATTGAATAACTTCTATCCTTGGCAGCTTTCATAGCACATTCCAGTATTATGGAAGCTAGTTCCTTTTCAAGGAGGGGGCTTTTGCATAGTATTGAACGTATTTGGTGTTCAAATTGTGTGGAAAATCATGACTTACCTTCCAACTTCTAAGAGGCATTTGAGGCCAACATCAATAGCTTTTATTGCTTTGTGAATCTTTAGGATCCTCTGAACAACAACAATAATTAAAGATCATTAAATATTATAATCTTTCTTTTAAATTTTATATAATTGTTTCAAGGGAAAAAAAAAACCTCAGGGTGTTTGAAGCTTTGGCTCACTTCCAAGATTAGCAGGTTGGTTTTGTTCTTTCTGGTGGGTAAACAGAGTTAAACTCTAGAATGATGTGACCAAACTGTTTTGAAAAGAAGGGTACAGAAATGAGACAGGCAGTGGTCACAAACTCCTTTAAATCCAGCGCAGAAGTAGAGGCAGAGGCACCTCTGTGAGTTTGAGGGTAGCCTAGTCTACAGAGCCAGTTACAGGACAGCCAAGGCCACAAAGAAGCCTTGCCCCAAATAAATAAATAAATAAATAAATAAATAAATAAATAAATAAATAAATAAAAACAAAAACAAACAAAAAGAATATTACAGAAATGAATGTTCCATTATAACCCAGGTTACAAAGTCATGGAATGCTTCACTTATCTGCCTGTCATTTTTAACTCAGGCCTAGGCCAATCTCTTTTACCTTCCAGTTTAGTGTATTTGTGGTTGAATCAAGCACAAAGAATTATCATCTCAAAAATTCTTTATCTTCCAATCCATGAACACAAAGTGTTGTGTAAGTACTTAGATTTCCTCTTATTTCGTTCAGTAGTCCCTCTCCAAATTCAAATCCTGTATTTGTTTTTTGTTTGTTGGTGTTGTTGTTGTTGCTGCTGCTGCTGCTGTTTGATAGCTGTCTAGCCTTTCAGAAAACAACATCAATATGTTTTTTACAGTTTTGAATTGAAATGGCACTGGAGAACAACCACATGCATTTCTTCACCTTTGATCCTGCAGCCCTAATATCTATTTTTTGAAAAATATTTCAAGATTTCTTTATTTATGTATGTATATATATATATGTAGTATATATATAAAGAAAGATGTATGTATATGTATGTATATATAAGTTATATATATATATGTCATACACACATGACACATCCATGTGATATATATATATATCACATGGATGCCTGGTGCCTACAGAACCTAGGAGTGGGCCTTAGATCCCTGGAATTGGAGTTACAGATGTCTGTGAGCTATCATGTCATGCTGGGAATTAAACTTTTGTCAACCTCAAGGTAAGAAAGTTCTCTTAATCACTTAGCCATCTCTCTATAATCTTTCCTATTTATTATTACTTGTTTTTCAGAAAGAGGAAACTGTTTAATATGTAATGCTGAGTCATATACACACAAAATCAGGTATGTAATGCACATAACCTATTGGAAGAAAGGAGGAAAACAGAAGTAGCTAAACAAGGCTCTCTCTACTCTCATGCAGGAACTTGGTATGATCTTCGAATCGTCAGCCATCCTCACAGGTGAATAAGGTTGTGCTACCCTCTCTAAGACAATGGAAGAGGAGCAATAAGACACAAATTAAGACGTGTGATCTTGTGTGCCGGCCAAAATTGTCTTAACTGCTCTTAAAAAGATTATATCATCCAATCTTCAGAAATAAGCAGTGAGAAAGGTCTGAATTAATTTGGGGCAAGTAATAATTGTATTTTATAGCTGGTCATGCCCATTAAATATTGGTCTTCAGCCTCACTGTCATATTTAATTTGAATCAGGGTGACCTATGAATGGTCTGTGAAACTAAGCCATTTAATGCTTCTCAGTGCTTTCTTAAAACTAAATAAGATTCTGACAGAAGTCAAGGTAAAATCACCCGTATCCATCTGCAAAGGGATAGAAAGACAGAACCACAGTAGATGCAGATAAAATATCTGATAAAGCTCAATGTGTTTCAGCATTTTAAAAATCTTCATAAAGCAAGTGCAAAAGGAAGTTTCTTCCATGTGTTCAAGAGCATCTAGAACAATAACACAGCATCATTATCAATGGGAGAGACAGGAAGTGTCTAAGATCCAGGACAAGGAAGGGAAACCTCTTATCCACATTTGGGTACTACAAAATACTCACAAGAGCCCACAGTTTATGCATACTCTATTCTTATAGGAATACAAATGATGTCTAATTCTTGTCCATTGTATTGTTTCTTTTTCAAGAATGGAGTGAATTTCCAAAAGTAAGAAACACATGGGGAAATCAATACTGAAAAACCAAATGTATACAAGAGGAATTAGGCAGCTTTACCAGCCTGGCTCAACACTCAAAGTAGCTGTAATAAATTATCAGTGACACACCCATGCCTAGGGTAGTCATGTTGTTATTGCTATCATTCATAAGGCTGTGTTTGGTGTTTCACATAATACTTAATGAAATACCTTCCCATATTAGTATTTCTCCTTAAATCTCTAAGTCCCAGCAGCACAGTCCTTCTGGGGTCAGTGTAGTTTAATAACAAAATACCTTGCAGCATTATTGCACACCTCCAATGGATGAACAGCCTTTAGAAAAAGCATTTGAATATATGCTAATAAAGATGGCCTTCTTTTCATCTAGAATGACCTGTTTATTTATGTGAAAGTGGAAAGAAAATGAAAGATTTCTAATCTGGGTCAGAAATGAGATGGTGGTTGAGGAAAATGAGAGTTGTGACTGCCCTATTATCTGGTTGTGGAAAATGACCTTTGAGTTATCGACCCAAGCCTCCAGCTGACAATGATTATCATTATGTCCTCCTGGATCTTAGAAAAGTTATAAATTCCTTGCAGATGGTTATTGTTACTTTCTGTATTAGGTGAACCAGAATCATATGTTTTCTTAATGACTGGCTGCCAAGCTGAGTTGAATTGCTTTTTTCAGTATAATCTTGGGTTTCATAAATTATTTTTTTAAGAATCTCAGTGCATTTTGTAACTGTCTAATCCTAGTGAATTGCCATGAATGCTACAGTAGAATTTTTATAATTCATAATCTTCGTGAATTATCTCTGTTTCTATTTATCCCAAGTTGTGTCTTACTGTGATAGACTTTTCATTTCTCTGACTAATAGCAAAAGGAAACCACAAAGGAGGAGGAGAGATTTGCATTTGCTCATGGTTTCAGAGGTTTCACTCCCCAGGAGGTGACATATGGAGAGGAACATTATTACTCTTTTGGTAACTCTCAACCAGTTCTGTTGGACGTCTTATATCAATCAAGTTTATATAAGGAATGCTTTGTTTTAATAGAAATAACTCACACTTTAATCTATGTTGTTAAAATAGAACTTTAGTGCAGTAAGATACTGGTTTATCTCATCATTTGCTCTTTCTTATTTATAAATTTTAAATAGTTATGTTTATTGCTTTTAGCTGTGGGTATTTATGTGTTATTGTGGGTAGATGTACAGGTGAGTGCAGGTAATCACAGAGGCCAGAGGCACTGAAGCCCTTCGGACTGCAATTTTAAGATATATTGGGAACTGAACTCAGGTCCCCTGGTACAGCAGCAAGAGTTTAACCACTGAGGTTTCTCTCCAGACCCCTGTTTTTTTGTTGTTCACATTTTGTTGGTCATAAACATTTTGATGAGCATGAAATGAAATACATAGTCTTCACAATGTAAAACTAAAACAAGTAAATACTAAAACATTATTTTCAAGAGTAATCATTGATCAATAGTATTTAATACTCCTAGTGTCTGTCTTGAATTTCCAGAGCCTATGCTATCTTTCTGTGGAGATTTCTCCTTTACTTCCACGTAGAAAATTTTTACTAATGACTTTGAATTCTTTTATATCAGTGAAGAAAAAACTGATATGAAATTTAAATAGCTTAGAGTAAAATGCATTTCTATGGTTGAATTTAAATAATATTTTCAGGTAAGTTAGTGTAAGGTTGATATGTTCTATTTAAATATATGAATGCTATTGCACTAGATATGTACCTGAGAACTGACAATAATTTTAAATCGCTTTGGCACAATTTTATTTGTAAGAATTTCTTTATGGGCTCTGGGTGATTAGGGGCTTTGGGTGATCAGAGAACATTCTAAACAGGTAAGCCATTGAGTCTGATTGAGTTTGATGAATGTGTTATTTCTCTGGCTGTGTGTGTGTGTGTGTGTGTGTGTGTGTGTGTGTGTGTGTGTGTGTGTGTGCCCATGTGTATGCTTATGTTCTTATGGTTGGATGCATGTAGAGGCAAGAGGAAAACCTTAAGTGTTGTTTTGGTGGGTGACATCTACCATTAAAAATATTTTTAAAATCTTTTCATACATTGTACTTTGTTGATATTCTTTCCTCCCCCAACCTATTTGAAAACTTCCTCCTTCCTACAATTTTCTTCATGTTCTTTCTCTCTTTCAGAAAAAAGGGAAGACTGAAAGAAAATAAGCCTACACCCACCCCCAACAAAAGCACATAAAACACCAAATGAAATCAGGTGTGTTCAGTCAGGGCAATAGTGATTTGACATTAGCCCCACTCAGTGAGATGGAACCCATACATGACACTTGATGGGGGACCAGGAAACAAAGACCAGATAACTTAGAGACCTAAGGTAAAACAATTACTACCCTAGTCTAAAAAAAACAATAGCAAAAATATTCCTAATGATATTTTCTATACTTATAAATCAGACAGGTCACCATTGTAGCACAGAGAGATGGTAGCTGGGTGAAACTGATGAACACTTTTCTCCTAGGGTTATAAGTTTTGTAATTTCCAGTACAATAATCACTACTCAGGAGAAGTAAGGCTTGTAGCTGGGTACTAGTTTTTATCTCTCCATGTTTGATGATATAAGTATGTTATATCTTCAACAATAAGGTATTACTGTCAGGATGTGAAGGATAACCAATAATGTTGGTAATAGACTGTGATGTCTGGGGAGTTGTATGTGGAACCTCCTTCTTCAGTGCCTCAAAAGTATATAACATTACTGGTAACACTTGTTGGATTATACTGGGTAGTATGCTATATCTAGTTGGGACATTGTCACCTTTGCTGTACCTTTATTTAAATTCTTTTAAAATATGCATATGTTTTAGGAAGCTTCTACAATAGCAGGTCTCCATTCATCTTTCCAAAAGGTTTTTGGTGTTAGCTATCCTGTCCCACGGTCCTTCTTTCAGTCCTCCCTCCTATATCCCACCTTACTAATTCTTCTGTTCTGTACTTTATTTCCCCTTCCTTGGAAAATTTTCTTTACTATTGGTTCCTTACTAGCTACCTAACCTCTGTGCTTATTCTAAATAAAACAGGTAATCTAAAGATTAAAAGTTAGCATCCACATAATTCAAGAGAAAACTTGTAATGTTTGGTTTGGAGTCTGGATTACATCACTCAGGATGACTGTTTCTATATCCATCCATGTATTTGCAAATTTCATTTTTTCTTAACAGTTAAATAGTATTCTGTTATGTCAATATAACACATTTTCATTACCCATTCATGAGTTGGTAGATACAAAAGCTGTTTCTAATTTCAATTATGAATAAAACAGCAACAAACGTGGATGATCAAGTATCTTTGTGAAATAAATATATAGGGCCCTTTGAGTACATGCCTACATAGTAAAGCTGGATCTTGTGGTAGATATACTTTCAGCTTTTTGAGGAACCTCCACACTTATGTCCATAGTAACCATGCCAGTTTGTACTCCCTTCAACAGAGAATAAGTCATTCTTGTTCCCTGTATACTTATCAGCATCTGCCATCGATTTTTTTTTCTTGATCTTGGACATTTTGAGTGAGGTCAGATGAATTCTCAAAATAGTTTTAATTTGAATTTTCCTAATAGTTAAAGATGATGAACTTTATTAAATGCTTCTCAGACACCGAGTTTCATATTTTGAGAAGTCTCTTTTTTGTTTTATTTTTGTTTTTTTGTTTTGTTTTGTCTTGATGTTCACTTTTTTCTGAGTTATTTGTTTATTAATTATACTGATCTTCTGTCAGATGTATAACTGTTAAGGATTTTTCCTATTCTATAGCGGCTTGTATGATCATAGCCTTTATAGTACAGGATCTTTTTAGGTTCATAAAATTCCATTTATCAATCATTGGTATTAATACCTGTCCCATCTATCAGTATCGTTTGTTTATAAACTGTTTTTATGTGCCAATTAGCTCAAGCCCATTTTCCACTCTTTCTTTTATCACATCAGGATCCTTGGTCCAATGCTGAAGTCCTTGATCCATTAGACTTGGATTTTGTACAGGATAGTAGACATAGAACAATTTAGTCCTTCTTTGAGACAACCAGTTTGAAAGAACCATTTACTGAATGGACCATGCTGCCTTTTATCCAGTGTGTACTTTTTGGTAAAAAATTAGGTGTCTGTAGGCACATTGACTTGTATCCAGATCTTCAGTTTTCTTCCATTGACAAATGTGTGTGTTCTTATGCTTATAACATAATATTTTTATTAATATAGCACTGTAATTAAATTTTAAATCTGAGATGATAATGCTCTAGTAAGTTTTACTTGTTTCCAGGGTTGTTTAGATAATGAGTCTTTTTTCTTAATGTTTCCCTATGAACTTTAAGATTGTTTTACAGAATGAGGACAAGACCAGGCTTCAGAAACCCACAGAGACAGCTGACCTGAACAAGGGTGAGCTAATAGACTCCCAGACTGATAGCTGGAAAACCAGCATTGGACCGACTCAGACCTCCTGAATATGGGTCTCAGTTAGAAAGTCTGGGCAGTCTAAGGAACCTCTGACAGTGGAACCAGGATGTATCCCTGGTGCACAAAAGGACATTGGGAGCACATTCCCTATGGAGGGATACTACCCTAACCTAGAGGCAGGAGGGAGGGCCTAGACCCTACTTCAAATGACTTGAAAGATTTTGTTGATATCTCCTGGAAGGCATCTCCCTCTTTATGGATTTGGGGGGAATGGGATGGGAGGGTGGTCAGGGGGCATGGGAGGGAAGGAGGGAAATAGGGAGGAGAGAGAGGGAGAGAGAACTGGGATCAATATGTAAAACAAGAAAAAAAGAAAGAATTCTTTACATGAATAAAGGTTTGTTTTTCATTTGCAGTTTCTGTGATGAATTGTGTTAGGTTTTGATAGGAATTGCATTGAATCTGTAAATCGGTTTGGTTAGAAGACCATTTCACTATGTTAGTCCTACTGATCCATGAGAACATTTAATTCCATTTTCTGATGTCTTCCTCAATTTCTTTTTTTCAATGTCTTAAAGTTTTTTATTCACTTGCTTGGTTAAAGAAAGATGTAGAGAGAGACACAAAAAAAGGAGAGAGACAGAGACACAGAGACAGAGACAGATTATTGTGAAAGGAACAGTTCCCCTGATTTCTTCCTTGGTGTGTTTATATAAAGAGAGTTTACTAACCTTTTTGTGATAATTTGTGTTCCGCTATTTTGCTGAAAGTATTTATAAGCTGTAGAAATTTCCAGGTGAAATTTAATGTATAGAATCATATTGTCTGCAAGAATATACCCTTACTTCTTTTCCTATTTGTGTCCCCTTGCTCTTCAACTGTATTATTGCTCTAGCTAAGTGTGGAGAGAGTGAACTTGCATATTTTGTTCCCAATTTTAGTGGAAATGATTTGAGTTTCTTTCCATCTAGAATGATGTTGGTTGTGAGCTTGCTGTAAATTGCTTTTATTATATTGAGATATGTCCCTAGTCTCTCTAAGAGATTCATTATAAAGGGATGTTAGATTTTGCCAAAATTCCCCTTCTGTATTAGTATGTTTATGTAGTGGATTCCATTTATAGATTTAGATATGCTGAACTGTGCTTGCATGTCTGTGATGACAATCACAGCTTTATCATGGTAAATAATCTTTTAGTTTTTATTGTGTTTGCATGTATTTTTATTGTGTATTTCTGCATCTATGTTTGTAAGGGATATTGGTCTTTAAATTTTTGTTGTTGTTGTTGAATCATTGGGTGGTGGTCTTAGCACCAGGGTAATAATAACTTCAAAAAAATAATTTGGAAATGTTTCTTAAGTTTCTCAGAATAACTTGAGGAATATTGACACATAAATCTTTAAATGCCAGACTTCTACATATTGTAGGATGAAGTTCATCTGTTTTGAATCATAATGAACAAAATATAATCAGGACAAGATAGACAGGAATAAAATGTAGTTCAACTTGTAGAGTGCTTTCTCACAGTTTATAAAGATTTGGTTAAATCTTCAGACCCACAGAAAAACTGGGTGTTGTAATGTGCACTTGTAAACACAGCACTTTGGAGGAGGAGAAGGCCAGATAATTACCAATGCAAAATAATGCTTAGCTATATAGCCAGTTCAAGAATAGTCTGGGCTACATTAAATCTACATCTATTAACAGAATTATCTTAGTTAGGGTTACTTTTGCTGTGATGAAACGCTACGACAAAAACATAAGGAGAGAAAAAGTTCTCCTTGGTTTACACTTCCAGATCACTTGGCTTCTCTGGCTTGCTCAGTGTGTTTTCTTATAGAATGCAGGACCTTCAGTCCAGGGGTGGCTTTGCCCACAATGGGCTCCTCTTCCCTCAATCACCAATTGAGAAAATTCCCTATAGGTTTGCCTATAGCGTGATCATATAAAGGCTATTTTTTTCTCAATTGAGATTCCTTCCTCCCACATGACTTTAGCTTGTGTCAAGGTGACATAAAACTAACAAGCACAAAAACAGAACAAAGCAACAAGAAAAGCTAAGAGGGGTGAGTGATTGCTGTTTAACTCTAAACATGAGTCTTCTTTTCAGAAATTAAAAACTAAGGCTGATTTGGAGAATATTACACACTTTTGTGGCATAGTGTTATTGCTGATTTAATATGTTTTTTTCTATATTTAATATTTCTCCCCTCTTACTAGAAGCCATTATGCTTTTTTTCTCAGTGTAGTTTATATTTTGAAAGAACAGACATTATGGAAAGCTCTTGAAAGATCTTGGACACAACCAACATTTGGCTCTCGAGTTTGCAATAATTACCACAATGTATCAGGTGTGTTGGCATGGTCTCTTCTGTGGCCATTTGGCTTGTTCAGCTTGCTTTTTAGAATAAAAATATGAAGTCTAATACAAACATTTATTTGATATTTGTGGTGACAACATTGAAAACTGTTGACCTCAATGTAAAAAAAATTTATCATTGGATGGAAATATCTACTCAGGACTAATATTCAAATATTGAAAAATGCTCTGTAAAACTAACTCACTGGGTTGAAATCTTCAGAAGACATGAATGTTTTTTTTCCATAAAGAAAAAATGTATATGGAAAATCAGGTGGCATACTTTAAATTCATCTTATATGAATCCAATAGTTTAAAGCAATGATCATTACTTTAATTGATTTTTAAATTAATAAGATGGTGGTCATAGGCATCTGTAAAGAAGGAAGTACAATCATCCAGGATCTCTGATTTTGTACAGTATCCTTGCTGTTTGGTTCATCTCTGGATGGGAAAGGTAAGCCTGGTTTTCTTCTTTAAATTCAATATATCTATTGTGCCTGACAGACTAGTTCCTGGTACTCAGTCTGTCATCCTCGATTTATGTATCAACCAATCTCACTTTGTTGCAAGAAAATGATTAAATTGCGTAAGTCATAATTTCATTTGGGTTTAACGATTTAAACTATGCTGTCACTCGTGTCCTTGTCATTCAGATAATTTTACAACAAGCTAATAGTATGTAGTGCCATTTTTTTGTTTAGAATCAAGTACTGTGATGTTGTCTCTGCCCTCCAGAAGTTTACAATCTTAAAGAAGTTTTTCTTCCAGAAAAACGTGTAAATCCCTATGCATTTTGAATTTTTTCTTTAGTCTTTTTCCAGAAATTTTATCTCCAAATATTTTGTCTTTAATTGGAAGAACAAGAGGCAGTATCTTTGTAGTGTGTGTGTGTGTGTGTGTGTGTGTGAACATAGGCATGTGCATGTGTGTGTATATATATATATGAGAACGTGCATTTGCAATAGCACTAAGTGTGCATATATTCATTCAGTAGTAGGAATATGCAGGCTATGCACTTGACTTGATTAACCATGAAGAGACAGTAGTGACACTTTTCAAAATAGTCTTTATAATCTGAACTGAACGTACCAGTCTTAGAGAAAAGTTGAGAGCCCAGCAGATACCTTTTTTGAGTCCCCTTTTGATCACAGATTAGCTAAATATCAGCTTCCTCCAGGATCTTCCATGTGAAAGGCAGCCTGTCCCTCCTTCCCTGGCATCATGGGAGAGAGCACTAGTGATTTCAAATAGAGGCAAGCTAAAAGTAGTCTGAAGGATATTTATTTCTTATCTCAGTGTCTTCTCTGACACAGCCATCTTCAGACTGTACACATTATTGATAACCGTGGTCTGTCCTCCCAAACAAGTCACCTCCATGCAGTTTGCACTTGAAGGTCCTGGGGAACATCCTCTTATCTCTGCACATGAGATAACCTACTTGCTGCTGAGGCTGGCTCAGGCTTTCCCTCCTCTCTGGCAAGTTTATTTGTCCTTTTCTCTGCTGTGACATTCCCAGCTCCAGCTGCCAGGATGGGCCTGATGCCTTTCTCTCAGTAGATTAGTGTGCATTCTACAGGATTAAAAGGGTTTAGAGAGCAACTGTGAGTTGGCAAGAAGAGCTTGAGTTGTTTAGAAATGTTAAAAAAAAAAGTACTGCCAGATTTCTCAAGGGATAAAATGGGAGGATGGATGGAGGCACTTTCAAATCAGGTTCTGAGACAAAACAGGGTGAGAAGGTATCAGTTAGGACCCTAAGAAAATACTATTCTCACATGTTGAGGACAGCAAGAGAAAGGAAGAGGGTGTGGTGAAGCAAAGAATGGTGATTTCCTACAAGGAGTTTAGCATGGCCAAACAGCAGCAGTAGACCTGGGAAAAGAGGCCTCCAAACAAGCAGTGGCAGAGGCATTGGCGAGCACGCTCATCTTCCATTTCACCTGCTACTTGTATTCTTATGTCTTTGAGGATTTGAAGAAGGGGCACCTTTGCTTTTGATGTGTTTTCTCAGTGAAAGGGGAGAGTTACCAGCTCACAGAGAAGCCTTGCTCTCAAAAAGGGTCTATGCAGGTGACAAAGAAAATGAACCAAAGCTGTTTTCAATGCTGAGGCTGTGTCTTGCATGTGCACAGCAATGGTCCCTGAGCATAGAGATGTCACTGTCTCTAAAAATCCAAAAGGCTGAATTCAGCTTGAGAAATGAGTCATAGAATGTTGATACACCACTCACTGTATGTGTGAAACGACTGGAAACTCTCCCACTATGCTTTGTGCCTTCGCTGAGGATCAGATTTGCAGAAACAGTGAGACCCAGTGTGAATAGAGAGAAAAGGAAAAGCAAATGGCCAAGACATGAGACACTTGGCACAGACATTCCTTAGGTTTGGCTGAATATGAAGCTAACCACTCAGGTCGTTGGGAGACTTCCATGGGAGTAACTTCTCTTCTGTTTTTAAAGATTCATTGTGTTTTTCACTTCGTGTCTGTGACTGTGTGAGTGTATGTGTGCATGTGAGTGCAGGTGCTCATAGAGGCCAGAAGCATCCTGTCATCCTGGAGCTGGAGTTAAAGATCCCTGGGGGTTGGGAACCAAATGCAGGTACTGTCCAAGAACAGTATAGACTCTGAATCTTCAGCCCCAGAATTAACTTCTACAAGCCAAAAGGCACTACTCTCAACTGCTCTGGCACACCCTTGTGCCTTTTTCTACAGAGGACAAGCAAGCAGAACAATGTTTGGGCCTTCTTTTTAATTGGTTAAAGAATGATAAATCTTACATCAGGGACCGGACATCAGGAAGTTAGTCAAACTTTGTTATCTTTCTCCATTTATCACACAGGTTATATAGGTGGCTAACCCTGTGGATTTTATTGTTCTTTTTAAAGCCATATAATTAACTTGTTGAACTCACACCTGTGTATTTAGCAGCTGAACTGAATTGGTGACATCTACCCTTCTCCAGTGATTCTCTATATATGTCATGTTTAAAGATATCACTAAGAAAGAGGTGACATCATTCTCATTTGCTTGCATTAGTGATTGAGCTGCTATTGAGATCAGAAGCCCATATCAGGGCCATCTGTAGATGTAGTACCAATCAACAGGCAACCCATTCAAGTGAATCCAGGGTAATTACTTCTAGGAGAGAGCAGGATTCTTAGGGGATGCTTGTATGCTTCCTATCTGAGAGTGGGGGTTAGCTCATATCCTCTCTGGCTAATGTTCTAAGTCTTTTAGCTTATTTCAATAATCTCCACAGAGCTCCTCTCCATAGCCTGTGTTTGCCAGGCTGTCCTTTCATACCCCTCACCCTGACTTCTCTCTTCCAGTGTCTTACTTCATTCTCTGTATTTGTGCATTGAAACACAAGGAATCAAGCATAGCCCCGGGCAGCTAAAGCTCTCATACAGTTTACTAATTTACTGATAATTGACTGATGGTCTCATGCAGCTTAATCTGGCCCAGAGTTTGCTAACCTGGACTGTTGTTTAACTCTCTGTTCCTCTTTCCATATAATAATGTTACATGAGCATTTATATTAGTAACTCTGAATTATTTGAGCTAAACAAAGGAAATCATACCTTAGGACATTGATAATATGGTCTTAGCTCTTTTCAAGTGTCTGTCTCAATTTCTCCAATGCAATTCACCTTGTCATGTCTTTATGAATCCTTCCTATTTCATGCGTGTGTGAGTGTGTGTGTGTGTGTGTGTGTGTGTGTGTGTGTGTGTGTGTGCCTGCATGTGCGTATGCAGAGGTTTTTACTGTGTTGCCTTCCACCTTGTTTTCCTCTTGGCATTTGTTTTGTTTTTGAGACAGGGCCTCATTGTATAGCCTTGGATAGCCTGGAACTTACTAATCATTCTAAGCAGGCCTACCTGCTTCTGTTCCTAAATACTGGGATTAAATGTGTGTGCCACCATACTTGGTCTACCCCCTTATTTTTTGAGGCAGGTCCCCTTCCTAATTCTGTAGCTTGCCACTTCAACTAGTTGACCTTCCAGTGCTTAGGTTCTAGACATGTGTCAATATGAACAGTTTCTATGTGGGATCATGGGAACTGATCCCCATCTTTGTGTTTATTCAATAAGCACTTTAGCCACTCAGCCATCTCCTTAGCTCCATCCTGTCTTCCTCATCACAATGTCATCTCTGTAGAGCTGGATATTATATCCAGACTCCATTCCACCTGCAAAAGTCTCCATGAAGGAAATTCCCTCTCTTCCTTAGAGTCACATTAGGTTATCATAGTGCTACCCTGATAATTTTAGAAACCTGTGGGATTCTTACTCTTCCCGTACATATCAGGGTGTCCTGCAAGATGACTCTCAAGTAGAATCATCAGCTGAGAAAAACCAAGGAAACCCCAAGGATATCTGCCATCTTCTGAGTCCTGACAAGCACCTAACAGAATCAGTTCCTGAAGAAGAACATGAATGAATTATCAAGAGGTCAACAGAGAAAGTGAGAAGCTAAAGCCACCCCAGATTGACATTCAGTGCAACCCTTTCCTTCTCTACAGCTTCCTGAAAAGCCAATAAGGGTCCATGGTTTATTTATAATTGCTTAATTGCTTTCTGATGACTCCAAGTCATAGGTTCCAGTTTTGTTTTTTGTTTTTTTTTTTCTTCAGCAATTTACAGATTGCTTTGCCACTAGCTGAGAGTCTTGGTATATGGGCTGTTTCATTTGGTATCGTATGTATGTCTTCATATTTGCATGAAATCAATCTATTCCTGCATTGAACAATATGTATACTGGGATAATGAATGCCTTCTACTCTACTTTCTAGAAGATTCTGAAGAATGCAGAGGTCAGAATACCACCAGCAAGAAGGATGGAGAACCTAGCTGTTCCTTCAGAACTGAAACTGACAGTATTTTAAAGTGTGCTTCTAAAGTGCATCAGCCAGATGACCTACTATCTATATTCTGACAGCACTATTGCCAAATAGTTCAATTTACTTCCATAAACTTTATTTTGTTACTGTAAAGATTTTTCGGTAGTGCAAACAGCATAGCTGTCATTATGCCATTTTCAAACAAATTGTTTCCTTGATTCTATTTACCTTTTATCTCCTGCATCTGTCTTTGTATACTTTTACTCCTCTTAAAGCCTTTGTCTGCTTTCATGTTGCATGCACGCTATTGCCATCCCAGAGTCTGCCTGAACACCTCTTTTTGACTCTTGTGGTCACTTCACTGATTTCTAGCTTACATTCACTATAAACATTTTTAATTCAACAATTTAATTTTTTGAGTACTTCATAATGCATGAGCCCTGAATTGTTGGTAGTTCATGGGTGCGTTTTTCTTTAACATCTAAGTGACCCTATCCCACAGCATACTACTGGTCTTTTGGCTTACAATCTTTCCTGCACCTTAGGAATAGGGGTTGCATTGCAGGTGTGTTAGTTGGGGTTGGTCTCTTCACAGTCACTTGTGCTTTATATTTTGACTGGTTGGCAATCTCTATAACAGTATCCATCTGTTGCCAAAAGAAGCTTCTTTGATGAAAACCAGAGCTTAACAGAGTGGGTTGGAGCATAGTATGTGTGGCGCAGCCTGGCCTGGAGCTGAATGGTGTTCTGACAGACTCCATAATAAACTTTCATGATATATAGTATGGGGGTTAAGAATTCACATTTGTGCCCATGAAAGATTTGAAGTTCAGAAGGAAGAGCTGAGCCAAAGTCTCAGTACTATGACAGGCAGTCACATCTTGACTCCATGCTTGAGTCTCACACAAAGGCTCTCTGTACTCTACGGCAGGTTCACAAGCTAGTACTTGGCAGTGCCCCAGACTAAACCAGACCATGGAAGAGGAGTGCAGGTTTAAACACACTACATTCGGGCACAGTCATGTATGTCCTCAAGCATTCACATGCATGAGCCATGATTTTTATGGAGAAAAAAGTCCTTTCCTATATCTAATATGCACATTAATTTTACTTTTTGAAGAAACACTGAAGCATAAATGGAAGTTCAGTAAAATCAATATGGTTCAACTTACTGAATCTAATAAAATGTCTTTTGTTTTTCTGTACAACATCTGCATAAACCCAAACCAAACAAGGTGTTACAATAAGTGAGGGGGGATGCTTTCCAGACCCCATATCTTGGCAGCACATAGACAATTGTTGAGGGATGAATAGTCATTTTTTTTTATTGTGTTGCCACTAATAGTTTTCCCATGCTCCAGTGGGTAGTCTTCCATACATGCATATATAGGCAACACTAATTGAACATATACACGGGCAATATTTTAGAGGATATATATATATATATATATATATATATATATATATATATATATATATATATATATTGGGATATTTGGAGAAAGGAAAGAGGGTAGATACAATCATATTTCATTTTATACAGACATGAAATTATTCAGAATAAAGAGACATTTATAATTAAAACATAAATTATCTTCTTGGCTGTTATTTTGTCATTTTTGTTTTCATTTAGCTTCTGTGTTCTTCCAAATGTCATATTTTACTATTTAAACACTTTCCTATGTGAGTAGTTCGTTGAAAGTGGCACACAGGAATGAAGAAAACAAACCATCTGAGCTCTCTTAGAAAATGATCTGGGATTGAAAGTGTTTCTTTTATTTTTCACTTTATGTAAAATTAGGTTTTAATCTGACACATCTGAGTGTACAAGGATGCCCAGTACTGTGTCTGGCTAGCATAGAGATTTGCTAGTGACTGTCTCTTGTCTTACCTTTCCATTGGCTGCTGCTGTCCAGACACCAGATCAGCTTCCGTGGATCCAGAGTCTTGTGAAAGTGAAGGCTGTCATAGCCAGGGGACACAAAGTATTGGACTTAAACAGCAGAAATTTATTATTTCAGAGCTATAAGAGCTAGACAGCTTAGATAAAGGTGTCAGCAGAAGACTGCTGCAGAATGTTTGTACCCTCTGGGAACGTGGAGTGAAGGAACTGTCTTGGTCGCTCTCTCTGACTGGCAGATGTCAGTCTTCTTTCTACATTATCTTCTGTTGGTATCCTTCAAATGAATCTGCATCTTTTTGCCCTTTCAGGGTTTTCCAACTATTAGTTCATGGATTCATCTTCCTTCCAAGTTTGAGGAGAGCTGGGGTAGTCTGCATATTCTCCTCAGTCTTTTGTTCCCTTATCAAGTGAAGGTTGAAGGAACAGACTGGTGAATGTCTGTCCACAGTCACTGTCTTGGGCAGGCGTCATTGAAAGTGCAATCAAAACTCTTAGGATCTGCCTGTTTTGGGCTCTTATGTGCTGGGATTGCAGATGTACAACACCTTGTCCACTCTCCTTCTTTCACCTTCCTTCTTTCCTTCTTTCCTTCCTCCCTCTCTCCCTCCCTCCCTCCTCCCCTCCCTCCATTCCTCTCTCTCTCCTTTCCTTCCCTCCTTTCTTTTTTACATAGGTTCTGGGTATTGAACTGAGGTTCTCATTCTTGCAAAGCAAGCATTTACCGACTAATTATCCACTCAGCCTCAGCAGCTTCCTTGAAGTTTGAACCAGCATTCCACTCTGCTTATCTAGATTCAAGTGTAGTTTGTAGCCAGGGCCAGGATTTCAGCATGGTCTCCCTTGATTCATACCCTTGTCTTTAAGTCTGATTTACTTTCAGCGAGTGCATTGATTTACCTTTTTGGGGTCTTTTTTCACTTTGTTCTTCATAAGCCCTTTGTTGGCTTTCTGGAAGTTATTGCCACTGAATTAGATTTTAATGGAGTTAATATATCAGTATGTTATTTAGTGGTTTAGCCCGTGATTAATCCAAGAGAAGTTGGGTGAATGCCTTACCAGAGGGCTGTGCTTTCTCCACATGGCTGCATTACTCATGTGGGATACAGAAGGACAAATCTAGAGCAGCAGGAAAAATGAGGCCAGGGGACTGGGGAGTCAGGGCTCCAGGGCTTATGGGCTTAGAAAAAAGGGCACTTTTTCATTGGGGGGTGGTCTCAGTTTTCCATTCTAGGGTCTTTGATGAGGGAAGCAGACATTAATCCCACAGAATCTAAGATGAAAATGTTACTCACTTCTGAACCATGCTTAATGGTGAATCAATAGATTCACCCTTGTATTTCTCTTTTTCATTGCACAGCACATTAAATCTAAACAATGGGCAGGCCTCTGGCTCATGTGCACCTAAGACTTACAGCCAAATTAATTTTCCTTCTGCTTCCTTAGTAAATGAGAAGCAATGTAATCTTTATAATGTACTCATTAATAAGACTCAGAACTGTTTAATCCAACCCCCAGCTTTCAACCATGTTATCAAATACACATTAACTCCTCTTGTTTTTCTAGTTTTCAGGAATAGAAAATAAGAGTAGGAAATTCATTTCAACTTTGATCTCAAACACAGATAGCGATAAACTCCTGAAGGTTCTATAGATAATATTCATAGACAGCTCCCCCCCAGCTGTATGCAGTGTGTGTACATATGCATTCTTGAGTACAGAGGTAGTATGTATATGGGCTCCTGTGAGTTTATGTATGTGTGTGTGGTTTATTTGCCTGCCTGAAAGCTGATATCTTTCTCACTCTTCTTCTATTTACTGAAGCAAGGTGATTGAACCTAGGAAGTCACAGATTATGCCAGTTTAGCAACCTAGCTCATCTCCAGCATCCCATCTTTACCTCCCACTGCAGAGATAGCAGATACCACCATGCCTACCTGCATTTTAAGTATGTTCTAGGGATTCAAACTCTGCTCTTCACACTTGCTTTTTGTGGCAAGCACTTTGTCACTGAGCCATGTCCTTGGCTGTTGCGAACAATATTTTGGTTGTTTGTTTGTTTGTTTTCCACCTAAAGGTTCCCTGTAAATTTGGAGATCCTGCCCCTCTGGTTGAGGTGAGTACTTGCTCTTCTACCATGGGTATAACAAGTAGAGCATTTGTCCTTCAGTAGTACCTTTGTGAGACAGACCAAATAATTCATTCTAGGCATCTGAAGCTACAGTCCACATTTAAAACCATCGAAAAACAGCCTGCAGTTCTAGGTTACTCTGACATAGGTAATAACTTAAAATTACTCTGAGCTTAGATTTTTGTGCTTACAATTCTCTAAATTAGCTTTTATTATCTCTGCAGATTTCTGCCTTTTGAGTTTTGAAAGCCATGGGTTATGAATGTAACCAGAGCACCACGGTTCTTTGCTTCTAGGGTTAACAAACCCTTGCAGGATGAGAAGGTGTGTGGATATTAGTATTAGCTGAGCGTTACAGTCAGTGAATATAGCATTGCTCTGAGGTGAGTGGAAGAAGCCATGCTTGGTTTGATTTCAGCCACAAAGCTAATGGCCAGTACCAGAATGAATCTATACCACAGATTGGGGAGGGAATGAACATTGTGGGTTGTCTATAATTGCACCACATGAAGCAGAAATATATGAAACACCTTCTGAAGCTGCTGCCTGGCATCTGGTCCTATGAAGAGGTTTAATGTTTAGAATCATACACAGTGAGGCTCAGGCATGTAAGATTTCAGGCAGCAACAGATAAATGAGGGTTATGAGCAGCAAATATTATTTGCATTGCTTATAATCACAGACTCAAAAGGGACTAACAAAAGATTCTATTAAAGCCACCTGCCCGTCCTTGTAAAGGAGGCCTTCTTCGCAGAAGGCAGAAGACAATTGGCTATCTGGATCCTTTTTCAAAGGTTATAAGCATTTGAACAAATCATTTCCCCTGCTTAACAACGTCTGCAGCTAGGTCATAACTTCTCACAAAGAACTTGCCTTTAGAATTGACTGGGGTTTTTCCGGTTTTGTTGGAAGAAATGGAGTGTTTTGCATTGTCCCACTTTATGCTAATAGTTCTATAGAAAAATAATTCATCACACAGTGAAGGCACTAGCTTGGTGGGTGTTCCTTGGGAGAAGTGTTTTCATCCCAAACTCTAACCTCTGCAGTCTCAAATCGTATTGTCTCTCAGACACTCTTGTCCCCTCGTCTGGCCTGCTGCACTATACACTAGATGGCAGTAGTAGCCCAGTTTCAGAGCCCCTTTTTGTTTCCCCTCCCCCTTCCTCCTCTGGCATAATCTTTTCTTGTCTATAGCAATAGTGAATAAGAGATGCAAATAAATCCCTTTATTTTGTACAAGGCTCATTCAGAAAAGCTGATATACAATTAAAACTGATCAAGAAATAAATATTTTAAACAATATTGAAAACTTCAGGCACGGTGGGTTTTCTTTGGTGGTGGGGGAAGGGCTCTGACTGATTTCTTTGTTATTCTTTTTCAGACATAGTTTAATTACCAGAAGAGGTTTATAAGGGCCCAAAGTCTAAGCTTAAATGAGAGGATAAAAAATGTATTTTGGATGGAGTTGGAGTCAGGGAAATACAGCTAGGCCCAGTTGCTTGTTTCCTCAAATCTTGTATTTCGATAGCAGATTGATTACGCCTTTATTCAACATTAATCTGGATTTCCTAGTCACAGTCAGATGCAAACTCTGAGCCGTGTGTGTATTGCTCATTAACAGTGAGTAAGATACTAGAAACAAAACTATAAAACAAACCCAAGGCTCCTAACACAACTAGGCCCCTTGCACTGTTCATGTAAAATTTAGATCTCTATTGGTAAGATAGAAAAAGACAAATTCTGTTTCTGTCTCATATTCCCAGGCAGCTCACACAAGCTCCCAGAATATCCTATCAGAAGTCAATTTTCAAAAGAAGACTCTTCTCTAGTGGGGCAATTATTCATGCTGTTAATAAAGCAGTAAAAACATAAAATGCTTATACCAAAACAAGCTTGTCAAACTTAAATTAGATGTTGCAGCACAGTCCCTACCACAGTTCTGTGCTTCCTGCTGGAATGTACAGGGAGTCACTGTGCTCTCATTTCCAGCAAAGCATGCAATCATCTTTTAAAGGTTGCCACACAGAAAACTAGAGTAGCATTCTAAAGAACAACTGAAATTCATGAACAGATATGAAGTCTGTTTCTTGGCCCACATGTGAAAATGATTAATGGATTATTTATAGATATTGCCTTACCAGGGAGATCAAGGTCATCTTTGGACTCCTGGGCAATGGGTCAAGTTTTGAGAGGTTGGCCTAATGATCCT